>CAWUFW010000601.1:661213-1322426 GCA_963921515.1 Calotriton arnoldi
GCAGATTACATGTCAGAACACAGGCATTGTGTAAGCAATGGACCCACCCATGATGCCCACCACAGTTAGGGGAACAGATGCTGTCCCCCACCTTGAGTCAAGCAAACTGCTAGGACACAGTACCCAAGTGACACAATTCCCTGACTGCAAGGGCCACACCTGGGTATCAGATGAGGAGTGGGCAGTGCACAATCGAGGGACATGGGTCCTGGACCACATGACTGATGTGCTGTGGAAGTTTAACCAGGCCAGTGGAGGGCACATAGCATGGCAGACAGAGTACACAATGCAGTCATGGACTCACCCCCTCCGTGCTGCTCCCTGGCCTTCAGCTGCCCATCCAGATCAGGGAAGACCAACGCCAGGATCCGGAGCATGTGGGGGTCAGGGTCCGGTGTCCGCCCCTCCTGCGAGGAGGCGACAGCTTCAGCTGGACCCGTGCGATCCTCCGGGTCCAGCCCCGAAGGTCCTGCCACCTCTTCTGGCAGTTGCGGATCCGGCGCTTGTAGTCCCCCACGGATCTCACTGCCCGGACGATGGTCAGCCATATCTTCTGCTTCTGGTGGGCATCAACCTGTGAGGATGACAAAGTGAGAATGCTATTACTACACATGCAACATATCCGTGCATGACACAGTTGTGTATACATGTCTCAATCACAGGGGCACATGATGTACACAGGCAGTGCAACGATGGCCATGGACAGTATGCCAGCAGTAACTACATGGTATCATTGCCTGGGAAGTAAAACCTTGTTTAAATGCACTGTCACTGCACTATACCTGTCCAGTGCATGTGACTACACACTATGGGGGGTGACAACTACTCAGTGAGCCTGCTAGCCAGTGGCGTGCAGACTGTTAGCCTTGCTAGTCAGACAACATGCACATTTAGGAAGGCAGTGGACAGAACACTCACCTGCTCCCCTGCTTTCCCAAACAGCTTGCTGTACTGTGGAAGGAGGCTGTCCAGCAGGGCCTGGTTCTCCTCAGTGCTGAAGGCTGGGGCTCTCTCCACAGTACGTGCCATTGCAGGGTCCAGAGGGTGCAGATACAGCAGCAGTGGTGGTGGCAGATGTCGTCCTGGAGCATGTAGTGCAGGCAAGTGAGCTCTCAGGGGAACAGCCAGCATTATATGTGTGCTGCAGAGGCAGTTACTGTCCCATGTGTCCAAAGTGATAGGTCCAAGTCGTTAGCATCTTCTGAATCTGGCCAATCCATGGAATTGCACCACTTACACACGCCCACAGCATCCTTCAAATGTTCAACTTCATGACACCCATGAATTTGCAACTGGTGTGGGTGACCAACTGAATTTCCAGCATCAGATTCGTTCAAAATTTGAAAACGCATCCGTTGCCAGGCCAGGCCATAGCCAATGGGTGCACACCGATCGGTCCATTGCTGTTCAACGCGTACCCGGGATACAACGCGTACCCGCACACATTGAATGCAATGGGCCGGCCGGGCACACCGATCGGTCCATTGCTTTTCAACACGTACCTAGGATACAACGCGTACCCGCACACATTGAATGCAATGGGCCGGCCGGGCACACCGATCGGTCCATTGCTGTTCAACGCGTACCCGGGATGCAACGCGTACCCGCACACATTGAATGCAATGGGCCGGCCGGGCACACCGATCGGTCCATTGCTGTTCAACGCGTACCTAGGATACAACGCGTACCCGCACACATTGAATGCAATGGGCCGGCCAGGCACACCGATCGGTCCATTGCTGTTCAACGCGTACCCGGGATGCAACGCGTACCTGCACACATTGAATGCAATGGGCCGGCCGGGCACACCGATCGGTCCATTGCTGTTCAACGCGTACCCAGGATGCAACACGTACCCGCACACATTGAATGCAATGGGCCGGCCGGGCACACCGATCGGTCCATTGCTGTTCAACGCGTACCCGGGATGCAACGCATACCCGCACATTGAATGCAATGGGCCGTCCGGGCACACCGATCGGTCCATTGCTGTTCAACGCGTACCTGGATGCAACGCGTACCCGCACACATTGAATGCAATGGGCCGGCCGGGCACACCGATCGGCCCATTGCTGTCCAACGCGTATTGCGAATACAACGCGTACCAGCACACATTGAATGCAATGGCCAATGTGTGCGCACCGATTGGCCCATTGCTGTCCAACGCGTATTGCGAATACAACGCGTACCAGCACACATTGAATGCAATGGCCAATGTGTGCGCACCGATCGGCCCATTGCTGTCCAACGCGTATTGTGAATACAACGCGTACCAGCACACATTGAATGCAATGGCCAATGTGTGCGCACCGATCGGCCCATTGCTGTCCAACGCGTATTGCGAATACAACGCGTACCAGCACACATTGAATGCAATGGCCAATGTGTGCGCACCGATCGGCCCATTGCTGTCCAACGC
This sequence comes from Calotriton arnoldi, assembly GCA_963921515.1. NCBI lineage: Eukaryota > Metazoa > Chordata > Amphibia > Caudata > Salamandridae > Calotriton > Calotriton arnoldi. The sequence continues at coordinate 663,633 of CAWUFW010000601.1, forward strand.
GTCCCTGTACATGTCACTGGCATGTGTCACCATGCCTGTCACAGGTGAACATATGCCAGCCACATATACTTCCCAGGGAGTGAGGGGCACACCTACAACACCACAGCCTGTCCAAACTGTATCTTAAGGCATGTAAGGCTGCATTACCTATTCCGTGTATGGGGGTTGTTAGACCTGGCACCATTGGCGTGGGTCTCCCTTCCATTTTTCGCTGTTGTCTCCTCTGGTTTACTGGTGTTAGATGCTCTGGGCGCTGTGCCACTGCCATTCAGTGTCACAGCGCGAATGCTCCCTGTATAAATATGTCTATGTGAATTGGTATATCCCTGATTGGCTTATTTGGTTTACCTGTTAGTCCCTAGTAGTATGGCCTATGTGTGCCCAGGGCTGGTAAACCAAATGCTGCTGGTGGGCCTGCAGCACTGATGTGTGCCACCCACAGAAGCAGCTTGTAAAGTGTGTCTCAGACCTGCCACTGCAGTGTCTGTGTGCAGTCCAGAACTGCCATCTTGGCTGTGAAGTGCACTCACTTCCCAGCCCCTGAGCCTTCCCTTAGCATCCTGTAAGTCACCCCTATGGTAGGGTGCCTTGTATGTGTAAGGCAGGACATGCCTTGGTGTGTGTAGCATGTCCTGGTAGTGAATTATGCACCATTTCGTTTTTCACTACTGTAAGGCTACCTGTTCCTCATAGGCTAGAATGGGCAGTTTGACTATTACATGCTATAGTCCTAACTGACCCCAGGAACATGGTAGAAAAACGAATCTAGTATGCCTGAGCTCAGAATATTAAAATACACCTTTTAGTGAAGTTTATTTTTATATTCTGTGTTTGAAAATACCACTTTTAGAAAGTAGGTATTTTCTTGCCTAAGCCTTCCAGTGTGCTCTGCCGTTATGTGTATTGGCTGTCTGGTTTTAGAGGGGCAGGACAGGCTGAGTCAGACCTGGGTGGAATAGAGAGATCTGCATTTAGAGTGTGGGGAGGGGTGGCTCTTTGATCTGAATAGGGCTGTGCCTGGCAAGGTGAATGCTGGCTCCACCTCCCACTGTGTGTCTGCTAGCAGACCCCCTCTTTCTGAAAGGAAGGATGCAGCCTGGTAAACAAAGTGCTCCAGGCCTGAGCAGAACTGGTTCTGGCTAGGTTCAGGGACTGGTAGCTTCAAGGATCAAAGGCTTTTGGGGTATAAATATCTGTGCTCAAACCCCTACTTTTGTATTGCTTTTGGATCTGGAGAGGAAACTCTGTCCGTGCCACTGGAGGAATCTGCAGGAAGTGATGTCCCTGTGCTGTGTGTTGTTTCTTGCACTGGCCTGCAGCAGTGACCACTGGACCTTGAAGAAGAGGAAAAGGAACTCTTGAGAGAACTTTTATTTTTGTACAGCAATCACCCAAGGGCTAGGAAAAGAGCTAGCCTCCTGCTGCAGTCTCAGGCACAACAGACTCCACCACCAACCTCCTGCTTCCTCCCTGCGAGGATTGCTATCTGCTGAGGAGGCTCCTGTGAGTTCCAGGGCCTCTAGTTTGCATCAGAGAAAAGAGGGTAAGAAATCGACGCTAACGCATCTTTGCGGGCCGCTGCAGTCGAGAGCGCTGGGAAAATCATCGCGCTACTGCCGCCGAGGGCCCGCAACCCGAAACCATCGCTGACGCCCCTTTGCGAGCCGCTGCAGCCGAGACGCGCTGGAAAGATCATCGCGCTGCTGTCGCCGCGCACTCGCAACCCTTAAAGAAATCATCGCATCGAGACATCGCAGTGCGGAAGCCGTGCGTTCGCCACTTTGATCGCATCGCCCCGAATTTCGTCGCTCCCTCGCGGAGCGTCTTGTCTTCTCATCGCAACACGATCGCACAGCGCAACAGGATCACCGCATCGACTTCTCCCACGCGGCAAGAAAGTCATCTCATCAGCGGTCCAGCGTGCAGAAGTTTGTCGCATCGTCTCCGCACGCATCCCGCAGATCGGCGTATCATCCTCCCTTGCGGCAAGGATTTCAACGCATCGCCGGCCTCGCGTGCCGAGAATCATCGCTACAGCTTATTTGCGACACTTTGTTGGTTTTGCTACTAAACCCAGGTACTTTGTGAAAGAAAGGGTCGCAGAGACCACTGCTTTGAACTTGAACCTTATTTTTGCAACCTTTGAACTATTTTTGACAGCCTTTCAACAGCTATCCTATTTTTGACAGTATTGTGGCTTTTACAGTTATTGGTCTTGTGATAAATCTGCCTTTATATAAAGATACTTATTTTTTATAATAAATACTTGTGTGGTGTCCCTTTGTAGTGTTCCTCACTGTGTTACTGTGTATGATCATAAATGCTTCACACCCTGCCTCTGAGATAAGCCTACCTGCTCGTGCTACGTTACCACAGGGTTGAGCAGGGGTATTAAAGAGGGTAGCCCTCTCACTCTGACTTAGGAAGAAGGGTCCCTACTTGGACAGTGGCCAGCCATTGCCAACTAGAGACCCCCATTTCTAACATTGGTGGTCAGCGGTGAGGATCTGGACTTGCATTTATGATCGCATACAGTAATTATAGTGTACACTACTAGTGAGTGCAGACCATAACGTACCGCATACATTTTTTGAGAATTTTTTTTGCTCCTATATTGTGATTGATATTGCCGGTGATTTTTCACCCGCGCACATTTTCTGAGAGTTTTTGGGATCCTATATTGTGATTGATATTGCCGGTGATTCTTCACCCGCGCCCATTTATTGAAAGTTTTTGATCCCCTATTGTAATTGATATTGCCGGTGATTTTTCACCCGCGCACATTTCTGAGAGTTCTTGGGATCCTATATTGTGATTGATATTGCCGGTGATTTTTCACCCGCGCCCATTTATTGAAAGTTTTTTGATCCCCTATTGTGATTGATATTGCTGGTGATTTTTCACCCACGCACATTTCTGAGAGTTTTTAGGATCCTATATTGTGATTGATATTGCCGGTGATTTTTCACCCGCTTACATTTCTTGAGAAGTTTTCTTCTGTCCTTTATTGATATTGCCAGTTATTTCTACAATGGGCAAGCCCAGATCCAATGCCTCAGAGGATCTCTCCTGGGAAGAAGAGAAAATAGAAACCTACAATGCCAAGCAGCTCAAATATTTTTGCAAGCAGTTCACAGTCCCTATCACAGGTCTCACTAGAAGGGAAGAGTATTACAAGGCGCTGAAGGCCTGGCTAGAAGCCAGGGAGGCCCCTAAGGATCTAGGAGAGCTAGTGGAGGGAGGAGAGCAGCAGGGCGATGTAGTAGACTTAGTAGGAGATCCAGCCCTTTCCAACCCGGGCTCTAGTGTGTCCGCTAAGGGTCTGTCCCCAGAAGAGCTGGAGGACAGGGAGAGAGATAGGCGGCATAATATGGAGATGGCCAAGCTTAAAATGGATGGTCACCGGGACCTAGAGAACAAGAAGTTAGAAATTGAGATTATGAGGATGAAGCTGGAGCATGAGAGAGTATTGAGGGAGTTGGAGATTAAAGCTAAGAGCATGGAAATCTCCCCCTCTGGTGGCAGCGTACCTGTAGTGCACCCTGAGAGTAGGGTGTATATACCCAAGGAGGTTATTAAAGATTTCCACAAAAGTGAAGATATTGGGCAATGGTTTGCCGCTTATGAATTAGCCATGGTGTCCCACCGGGTCCCTGAGAAGGATTGGGGAGCGGGTTTGTGGGGACGCTTTGTGAGTGAGGGGAGGGATACCTTGTTGGACCTGCCCCCAGAAAGTAGGATGGTTTATGCCCACATGAAGGAAGCGTTGATGACCCGCTATGGTTTGACCCCTGAAATGTATAGGCAGAGGTTTAGGGTCTGTAAGAAGCTAGAGGGTACCACGTGGGTTGAATATGTGTCCTTTTTTGCAGAGCCATGGAACGCTGGGTAAAAGGTAGCAAAGTAGAAACTTTTGCACAGTTGTATGATTTGATTGCATGGGAGCATTTATCTAGTAATTGTTTTCCTGAGCTACGCCAGCACCTAATTGATTGCAAGCTGACTAACCCTAGGAAGCTTGCTGAGGAGGCGGACCGCTGGGTGAGCACCCGGGTCCGCAAGGGTCCAGTGGGAGACGTCGCCAAAGGTGGGCAGGGTTCCCAGCAGAGGAGTGGGGGGGACAAGGGTCAACAGAGGGAGTTCCACCGAGGGCCCCAAAGTAATCCCCCAGGGAACCAAGCAGTGGTGTCCCAGCCCCCACAAGAAAGGAGGACCGGGCCCCCAACAGGTAGGCCTGTTCCCAGGGGGCCCCCACGTGTTACAACTGTGGTCAAGTGGGCCACAGATATTTTGATCCCCAGTGCCCCCAAAGGGGGCCAGTGCACCCCCCGTGCACCACCCCGCCAGATTGCTAGTGTAGCCCTGGGAGAGGAGGAGATGGGTGCCCAAGAGGGGTGGGATCCCGTAGAGTTGACCCTTGTCTCATTAGGGGACTTTGAGATGGTCCCCAAGCCTGCACTGCCTGCTAACACTAAGAAATACAGGCAGTGGGTGACCATCAATGGCCATAGGGTGGAGGCTCTAAGAGACACAGGGGCCAGTGTAACTGCTGTCAGCTCCCAGTTGGTGTACAGAGAGCAGGTTGTCCCTCATGCATTCTACCCAGTAGTGTCCGCCGACAACTCAGAGAGCCAATGTGAGGTGGCTCAGGTTCCCTTTGAGTGGGGGGGGGTCTCAGGAACTCTTCAGGTAGCTGTGAGGCCCGCCATGCCTGTAGACTGTCTGCTGGGCAATGATTTAGAGGACTCCACGTGGGCTACGGTAGATAGAGAGGAAGGCTCACTTAGAGATGTTGGGTCTGCCTGAGTGGGCATGTGCTACCACTCGGTCCATGGCAGCCAAGGAGGGTGTTGAAAAGGATCTGGAGCCTGAGAGTAGGGCCCAGATCCCTGCCTTAGAGAGAAGGGGCAGGGGCGCGGGAAGCCGGCCCCCTTGGTTCCCACGGCCCAGGAAGGAGCAGACCCTGAGGGGGATGCCCTGGAGCCTACCGGGGAGCAGATCACCGAACTGGGGGACCTGCCTGAGCTGACCCATTGGCAGCAGGAAGGGGGACCCACCAGGGAGGAATTTTGTGAGCAGCAGAGAGTTTGCCCCTCTCTTGAGGGTATGCGGCGACAGGCTGCAGCCCAGGCAGAAGGTGACATGTCTGGTTCACATCTGATTTATTGGGAGAACAGTCTCCTGTATAGTGAGCCTAAGGTTGCTGAGCCAGGGTCAGCCCGTGTGCTGGTGGTACCCGAGTGCTTCAGAACCTTCCTACTGGGGTTGGCTCATGACATTCCATTGGCAGGACATCTGGGGCAGACCAAGACCTTTGAGAGGCTGGCCGCCCACTTTTATTGGCCCCAGATGCACAAGAGTTCAGACACTCATTGCAGGACCTGTGAGACTTGCCAGGCAAGTGGGAAGAGTGGGGGAAGATCAAGGCCCCACTCCAGCCCTTTCCAGTTGTGAGTACCCCATTCGAGCGAGTGGGCATTGACATTGTGGGGCCTCTGGACCCCAAGACAGCCATGGGCAACAGGTTCATCCTGGTCTTGGTGGACCATGCCACCCGGTACCCTGAAGCCATCCCGCTCAGGACAGTGACGGCCCCCGTGGTGGGACGGGCACTGATGGGGATTTTCTCCCGTGTGGGATTCCCCAGAGAGGTGGTGTCTGACAGGGGGACCAACTTCATCTCCCAGTACATGAAGTCTCTGTGGAAGGAGTGTGGGGTAACGTATAAGTTCACCACTCCTTACCACCCCCAAGGTAATGGTCTGGTTGAAAGGTTCAACCGGACCTTGAAGGGCATGATCATGGGCCTAGAAGAGCCCCTGAGGCGTAAGTGGGACGTCCTCTTGCCATGCCTGTTGTTTGCCTACCGGGAGGTGCCCCAGAAGTCCTTAGGGTTCAGTCCCTTTGAACTCCTTTATGGCCACCCGGTTAGAGGGCCTCTGAGTCTGGTCAAGGAAGGCTGGGAGCAATCTCCCAGGAAACCTCCCCAAGATGTATTTAGCTACATGTTGGCCTTCAGGAACCAGACTCGGCGTTTCAGAAAAATTGCTGAGGCAAATCTGGAAGCCAGCCAGGAAGAAATGAAACGTTGGCACGACCAGAATGCCACTCTGGTCGAATTTCAACCTGGTCAGAAGGTTTGGGTACTGGCCCCAGTGGAGCCTTGTGCGCTCCAAGATAAGTGGACCGGTCCATTTGAGGTGGTGGAGCGCAAAAGTCCGGTTACCTACTTGGTGGACTTTCAGTCTCCCAGGAACCCCTTGCGGGTCCTGCATGTGAACCGCCTAAAGCCCCACTTTGAGAGGTCTGAAGTGGGCATGCTTCTTGCCACAGATGATGGGGTTGAGGAGGAGAGTGAGCCTCTCCCTGACCTCCTGTGTGCAGAAGAGAAGGATGGGTCAGTGGAGGGTGTGATCCTCTCCACCACACTGACCCCTGAGCAACAGAGAGATTGTCACCACCTGTTGGGGCAATTTTCTGATTTGTTCTCCCTGGTACCTGGTGTCACTGATTGGTGCGTCCATGAAGTGGATACCGGGGACAGTTCTCCTGTCAAGCACAAGGCTTACAGGGTAACTGACAGGGTCAGGGCTTGAATTAAGGAGGAGGTCTCCAAAATGTTCGCTCTAGCAGCCCCTGGTCCAGCCCCGTGGTCTTGGTACCAGAAGCTGCGATGCCTGGTGCCACTCCTGAACTTAGGTTCTGTGTGGACTACCGAGGTCTCAATTCGGTCACCAAGACCGACGCGCACCCCATCCCCAGAGCTGATGAGCTCATAGACCGGTTAGGGGCTGCCCGGTACCTCAGCACGTTTGATCTGACGTCTGGGTACTGGCAGATCGCCTTAACTGATGGGGCAAAGGAGAGGTCAGCATTCTCCACACCAGATGGGCACTACCAGTTCCGTGTGATGCCCTTTGGGATGAAGAATGCCCCTGCCACCTTCCAGAGATTGGTCAACCAGGTGTTGGTTGGGCTGGAGGCTTTCAGTGCCGCCTACCTGGATGACATTGCAGTGTTTAGTTCCTCCTGGGAGGACCACTTGCGCCACCTCTGGGAAGTGTTGATGGCGCTGCGCAGAGCAGGCCTCACAATCAAGGCCAGTAAGTGCCAGATTGGGCAGGGTTCGGTGGTGTACTTGGGACACCAGGTGGGGAGCGGCCTGGTGGCGCCCCTGCAGCCCAAGATTGAAACCATCCTGGCTTGGGAGCCCCCAAGGACCCAGACCCAGGTGAGGGCCTTCTTAGGACTCACGGGTTATTACAGGAGGTTTGTCAAGGGGTATGGCAACATTGTTGCCCCCTTGACTGAGCTGACTTCCAAGAAGCGGCCAAAGATTGTGAACTGGACTGACACCTGTCAGAAAGCCTTTGATGCCCTCAAAACTGCTATGTGTACAGCACCCGTACTCCAGGCGCCCAATTTTGCTAAGGAATTTGTTGTCCAGACAGACGCTTCAGAGCATGGGGTGGGGGCCGTTCTGTCACAGATAAATGAGGAGGGACTAGACCAACCTGTAGCCTTCATCAGTAGGAGGTTACTTCCCGGGAACAGAGGTGGAGTGCAATTGAGCGTGAGGCATTTGCTGTGGTCTGGGCACTGAAGAAGCTAAGACCCTACCTATTTGGGACTCACTTCCGGGTTCAGACAGACCACAGGCCCCTCAGATGGTTGATGCAGATGAGGGGTGAGAATCCCAAGTTGTTGAGGTGGTCCATTTCCTACAGGGTATGGACTTCACGGTGGAACACCGCCCTGGTACAGAACACGCCAATGCTGATGGTCTGTCCAGATTTTTCCGCCTTAGCGATGAGAACTTCCAAGGGGATGAGTAGTTCTCCCCACATTTCAGCTGGAGGGGACGTGTGTTAGACCTGGCACCATTGGCGTGGGTCTCCTTCCATTTTTCGCTGTTGTCTCCTCTGGTTTACTGGTGTTAGATGCTCTGGGCGCTGTGCCACTGCCATTCAGTGTCACAGCGCGAATGCTCCCTGTATAAATATGTCTATGTGAATTGGTATATCCCTGATTGGCTTATTTGGTTTACCTGTTAGTCCCTAGTAGTGTGGCCTATGTGTGCCCAGGGCTGGTAAACCAAATGCTGCTGGTGGGCCTGCAGCACTGATGTGTGCCACCCACAGAAGCAGCTTGTAAAGTGTGTCTCAGACCTGCCACTGCAGTGTCTGTGTGCAGTCCAGAACTGCCATCTTGGCTGTGAAGTGCACTGACTTCCCAGCCCCTGAGCCTTCCCTTAGCATCCTGTAAGTCACCCCTATGGTAGGGTGCCTTGTATGTGTAAGGCAGGACATGCCTTGGTGTGTGTAGCATGTCCTGGTAGTGAATTATGCACCATTTCGTTTTTCACTACTGTAAGGCTACCTGTTCCTCATAGGCTAGAATGGGAGGTTTGACTATTACATGCTATAGTCCTAACTGACCCCAGGAACATGGTAGAAAAACGAATCTAGTATGCCTGAGCTCAGAATATTAAAATACACCTTTTAGTGAAGTTTATTTTTATATTCTGTGTTTGAAAATACCACTTTTAGAAAGTAGGTATTTTCTTGCCTAAGCCTTCCAGTGTGCTCTGCCGTTTTGTGTATTGGCTGTCTGGTTTTAGAGGGGCAGGACAGGCTGAGTCAGACCTGGGTGGAATAGAGAGATCTGCATTTAGAGTGTGGGGAGGGGTGGCTCTTTGATCTGAATAGGGCTGTGCCTGGCAAGGTGAATGCTGGCTCCACCTCCCACTGTGTGTCTGCTAGCAGACCCCCTCTTTCTGAAAGGAAGGATGCAGCCTGGTAAACAAAGTGCTCCAGGCCTGAGCAGAACTGGTTCTGGCTAGGTTCAGGGACTGGTAGCTTCAAGGATCAAAGGTTTTTGGGGTATAAATATCTGTGCTCAAACCCCCTACTTTTGTATTGCTTTTGGATCTGGAGAGGAAACTCTGTCCGTGCCACTGGAGGAATCTGCAGGAAGTGACTGTCCCTGTGCTGTGTGTTGTTTCTTGCACTGGCCTGCAGCAGTGACCACTGGACCTTGAAGAAGAGGAAAAGGAACTCTTGAGAGAACTTTTATTTTTGTACAGCAATCACCCAAGGGCTAGGAAAAGAGCTAGCCTCCTGCTGGAGTCTCAGGCACAACAGACTCCACCACCAACCTCCTGCTTCCTCCCTGCGAGGATTGCTATCTGCTGAGGAGGCTCCTGTGAGTTACAGGGCCTCTAGTTTGCATCAGAGAAAAGAGGGTAAGAAATCGACGCTAACGCATCTTTGCGGGCCGCTGCAGTCGAGAGCGCTGGGAAAATCATCGCGCTACTGCCGCCGAGGGCCCGCACCCCGAAACCATCGCTGACACCCCTTTGCGAGCCGCTGCAGCCGAGACGCGCTGGAAAGATCATCGCGCTGCTGTCGCCGCGCACTCGCAACCCTTAAAGAAATCATCGCTTCGAGACATCGCAGTGCGGACGCCGTGCGTTCGCCACTTTGATCGCATCGCCCGAATTTCGTCGCTCCTCGCGGAGCGTCTTGTCTTCGCATCGCAACACGATCGCACAGCGCAACAGGATCACCGCATCGACTTCTCCCACGCGGCAAGAAAGTCATCGCATTGGCGGTCCAGCGTGCAGAAGTTTGTCGCATCGTCTCCGCACGCATCCCGCAGATCGGCGCATCATCCTCCCTTGCGGCAAGGATTTCAACGCATCGCCGGCCTCGCGTGCCGAGAATCATCGCTACAGCTTATTTGCGACACTTTGTTGGTTTTGCTACTAAACCCAGGTACTTTGTGAAAGAAAGGGTCGCAGAGACCACTGCTTTGAACTTGAACCTTATTTTTGCAACCTTTGAACTATTTTTGACAGCCTTTCAACAGCTATCCTATTTTTGACAGTATTGTGGCTTTTACAGTTATTGGTCTTGTGATAAATCTGCCTTTATATAAAGATACTTATTTTTTATAATAACTACTTGTGTGGTGTCCCTTTGTAGTGTTCCTCACCGTGTTACTGTGTATGATCATAAATGCTTCACACCCTGCCTCTGAGATAAGCCTACCTGCTCGTGCTACGTTACCACAGGGTTGAGCAGGGGTATTAAAGAGGGTAGCCCTCTCACTCTGACTTAGGAAGAAGGGTCCCTATTTGGACAGTGGCCAGCCATTGCCAACTAGAGACCCCCATTTCTAACAGGGGTGAACATGTTGTTCTGTGGGTGTCACTTGGGGCAGCCACCCCCAGGCTGTGCACGTGTTCATGGGGACAGTATCCTTGGTGTTTCGTGTACATGACCACTGTGATGTGCAACTGTTCATATCTGAGCATGTGGCATGGTCACATTTCACGCTGGTGTATGTGTATGTCATGTCACATGCCCCCTGTGTCCCATGTGGGATGGTATGTTTAACCCAGGGTGACCCATTGGCACAATAGTGATGGTCCTCCACAGTCTGTGTGCATGTTGTGTTTACAATGTCTCTGATTTCATGTGCACAATGGGAGACAGTCTCCACACCCACGTTGTTTGTGCATGGACTTTGATGTTGTGTGTGTGTGTGTCACAGACGTCCATGTCTGTCCTGCCGAGGCAACAGGGACCACTACCTGTTGGGGTCATGGTTGTTTGCTGTGGTGTATACATGATATGCCATGTCATGCCAGTGTCCATGTGGCAATACAGGGTCCCTGGAAATCTACCTGTTGTTGAGCTGTGATGCCTGGGGCACATCTGTCCTCACATGTCACTGTGGGGTGTGTTTGTAACGTGGCAGCAGGAGATGGGAAATGTGACACGTCCTCATGATACCCAATGGCACAACCTGGGACTTATTGATGCCACTTGTTGAACTGTGATGTTGGATGTTGGCCATGTATGTGCCATACATGTCCTTACGGAACTGCACACATCATGTACTTGTGCCTCATAATGATGTATCGTGTGATATTGAGTGTGTACAATGCCACATATGTGGGGTGAGTGACAATCTTTCTTTCTTCACCTATGCACTGCAGGGCACCAGCTGTCCATAGACCATTCCCTGACCTGGCAACGATGATGGAACGTGACAGCATCCGACGGTACCGCTTCACCAGGCAGCTGATTGATGATTTGGCAGTGCGCTTGGCACCACACCTGCAACCTGGCCGGCCGTACCCTACAGCGCTGACCCCCAAGGTGAAGGTGATGGCAGCCCTACACTTCTTTGCCACCGGTACCTTTCAACACACTCTGGCGACTGCTGGTGGGATGTCACAGACCATGTTCAGCCGTGTGCTCCGCGATGTATTGGAGGCTATGTTGATATACCTGAACCAGTACATCTATTTCCCAAGACTCCAGCAACTCGCTGACGTGAAGAGGGACTTCTATGCCCTGGGGAGGATGCTGCATGTCATTGGCTCCATTGATGGGACACATGTGGCTTTGGTACCACCACAGGCCTAAGAGCAGGCATACAGGAACCGCAAGCACTACCACTCGGTCAATGCACTGGTGGTCTGTCTTGCAGATATGACCATCACACACGTGTGTGCCCGTTTCCCCGGTTCTGCACACGATGCCTACGTGATGAGGAGTAGTCGCATCCCAAGGATGATGTCACAGATGCGGAACTAGCGTGCCTGGCTTGTTGGTGTGTACTGACTTTGTACCATTGTGTGTGTTCTGCAATGTAGTGTTCCACCCTCTTTTCCAACTCAGCTAATGTGCAATTGTCTGTCTGTAGGTGACTCCGGATATCCCAACATGCCATGGTTGCTGACGCCCCTCAGGAACCCTGTGACACCAGCCTAGATGCGCTACAATGAGGCACATGGTCGGACGAGGAGAGTGATTGAGCGGACATTTGGTCTCCTGAAGAGCCGCTTCCGCTGCCAGGACAAGACAGGAGGGTCCCTCCCATATGCCCCGGCAAAGGTGTGCAAGATTGTCATCGTCTGCTGCATGCTACACAACCTGGCAGTGCGGAAGGAGTTGCCTCTCATCCCGGATGACGATGACCAACGTCCGCCACCTGTGGAGGATCCTGGCCTGGACCACGATGCCAGTGATGATGATGATGATGATGGTGATGTCCGCACACAGCTCATCACCAACTTCTTCAGCTGAATGTGAGTATCCAGAGATATCATGTCAATGATGTGAGTATGCATGATATGTGTTGGTGGTGCTCTGGTGCTGTTTGAGTGTGTCCATGTGCTACATGACTGTATGCGTGTAGCGATGTGTCCTTACAGGTAGTCTGTACTCCCCAACAGTGTTGACATGCTAACTTGGTTCTGGGTGGGTATCTTGTGACATGTATTGGGCATGAGTATTGCAGTTCTGTGCTGTTCTTCAGTGCTTTTGACTGTGTGTCATTTCTGTCCTTCACAGGGTACTTTCTGAGTCGTTTGGTCAACTGTGATCCCCAACACCGTGATTCGACTTCCAGGGTGGTAGCTGTCGTGTCCCTACAGGTGATGTGCACCACACCCATGGACTTCCTTCCTTCTACACTTGTTGACTGTGTGCCCGCTGCCAGGTGGGATTACTTTGCATCTGTGGTGGTTACAACATGTTGCAAATGTGTAATAAACCTGTGCTTCACTTTGGGATGTGCGTTGTCTGTGGTCACACATCTGACTGACATTTTCTTACTGCACCAGTGGGCTAGTTGACACAGACTGTGAATAGGTGTTGGGTCTGTGCAATGCAACATATTTCCTGGCAACATCAGTGTAGGCGATGAGTCAGATGGCCATGGTGTGTATGTGTTGTGTAGCCCTGGTGGTGTGCCTCCCTCATATGTGTGACGTCGCCATGACTCACATGCCGGTGTTGTACTTGCTGTAGCAGTTAGCATGCACAGTGTCATTTCCCAGATCATCATCGCCACTTCAGAGACAACGTAGGAATCACAACAGAGGCAAGTATGGTGTATTAGTGAGTTTATTGACATACATGTGTGAGTATAGTGCACAGGATGGTGGGTGCTGTACATTGTGATTGTAATCCAAAGTTCCTAGATGATTTGGAAGTCCTGGTAGCAGAAATGTCCAGAGTAGAGTCCACAGTCATCTGAGACATTGGTCCAACTTGAGCTCCCCATGTCATGTGGGAGAGTTGTGTTGCAGTCAACAGGGTGAACAGTTTGTGCACAAAGGTGATTATCCAGAACAGCTTTTGGCTTCCTGGGGGTTGCACATGGCCATCGGCCTCTCACTTGCCCCTCCTCGGACGACCCCTCTTCTTTGGGGGGACCCTCAAGTGCAGGCTGCTGCGGTGCAGGGGACTCTCCGCCAGAGTCATCCTCCCTCCCTGTGGCAGTTGCAGTTGTTTCAGCAGCAGATGTTGTGGGCACACAGGGAGGTGTTGACTGGTTGCTGCTCATCTGGCGGAGGCATTGTAATATGTCCCTATGCACCGCCGTCATCTCTTGCAGTGTGTCCCACTTGGACTCCACGCGGGACATGTGTGAGTCCAAGCGGGCATGATGGGCAGCCTGCTGCTGTTTAATGTCCCTGAGGAGCCCCACTACCTGGCTGAGCTCTCTGGTGCTGGACTGGTACGCATCGGCTATGCGTGCCAGTTGTGGGTCATCATGCAGTCCAGTCCCCTCTGCAAGCAGCGACCTTTGTCTCCCACCCCTCCCACCACTCCTGGCGACACGTGCAGTACCTGAGGTGGCACGCACAGGTGACCCTGGGCCCCCTTGGGGGTTGTTGGTGGTGTTGGTGTCCATGGCCCCACATTGGTCCAGGGTCCCTGTGCTGGTGGTGGTGGTGCTCCTTCGTCTTTCCATGTCGGCAGGGGTGGTATGTGTGTTGACAGTCGTTGGAGGGGTGGGTGCAGGGGGTGCAGCTGGTGGTCCTGCTGGTGCTGCATGATGACTTGCTCCGGAGGTGCCAGGTTGGTCTTCTTCATCCGAGGAGGGCAGAGGCTGTTCCACACCAGTGAGCTCCGTATCCTCTTGAGCCTGGGTCGGGGACTCCTCAGCGTCTGCTGCTGTGTCCCCATCATCACCTGTTTTTGGGAGACACACACAATGTATGTTATGTTTCTGCAGGCATCAATGTTTGACACACCTGACAGTTGTGACTGTGCCTCTGGATGCGGGCCTGTACATTGCATTGTCCTAAGTTGTCACAGTCAGGGGTTGAAATTGGTGTAGCACATTGTCCTGCATTATTTGGGCATTTCTATGTGAATGTTGGGGTGTGTACATGGTCTGCATCGGTTGTATATGGTTGACATCCGGCCCTCCTTCCCACCCAGCCAGATATCCCACCATGGAACGTGCTTCCATTGCAGGGAGTGCAAGTTGTCTTTCAGGATGTCAGTCAGTGGTGTCCTGCTGTTGGTTGGTGCACAGTTGCCAGCAGGGCCTTGTGCTCCCCACAGCAGTAGCCAGTGTCAGCCATCTTGTCAGTTGTTTTCCACTCCCTGTGATGTGCGCATGGTTCAGGGTGGTGTTGATGGGACAGTTGTGGGGGTGACCAATATCTGTGACTACCACTCCCATCATGCTATTGCCTCCACCCCCCTTCCCAGCATGCCCATACTTCCTTCCTTTTTAGTGTACTTCACTGTGTGTGGGTGTGACAGCAATGGCAAGATGGCTGACAGTGGTGTCCTGCTGTTCCCAGCATGGCCTTGTGCTCCCCACAAAAGAGCACCAGTGTCAGACATCTTTGAAGTGGCTTTTGACTCCCTGTGAGGTGTGCATGCTTGGGTGTGTTCTTGATGGGCCATGTGGGTGGGGGATGTTGGCTGTGACTACCACTCCCATCATGCTATTGCCTCCACCCCACTTCCCAGCATGCCCATGCTTCCTTCCTTTTGACTCTGCTTCCCTGTGGGGTTGTGTGCCTGTGCTGACAAGATGGCTGACAGTGTTATCCTGGGGTTAGTTTTGCTACACGTCCCATGTGTGTCCCTGTGCTTCACACTGCATGACCCAGGGTTGTGGTTCTTTGTGGGATATTTGATTTGAGTGTGAGGCAATGCATTCTCCCAGGTGAGTTGTGTGGAGTTTGTGTTAGGGGTGTGTGTGAGTGGTGCTGCTGGTAACTATGGTCAGTGCTGTGAGTCCTCCTTCCCACCCAGCCAGATTCTCCACCATGGAACGTGCTTCCGTTGCAGGGAGTGCAAGTTGTCTTTCAGGATGTCAGTCAGTGGTGTCCTGCTGTTGGTTGGTGCCCAGTTGCCAGCAGGGCCTTGTGCTCCCCACAGCAGTAGCCAGTGTCAGCCATCTTGTGAGTCCTTTTCCACTCCCTGTGATGTGAGCATGGTTGAGAGTGGTGTTGATGGGCCAATTGTGAGGGTGAGCAATATCTGTGCCTACAACTCCCATCATGCTATTGCCTCCACCCCCTTCCCAGCATGCCCATCCTTCCTTCCTTTTGACTCTGCTTCCCTGTGGGGTGGGGTGCCTGTGCTGACAGGATGGCTGGGAGTGTTGTCCTGGCAGTTGTTTGGCTACAAGTCCCAAGTGTGTCCCTGTGCTTCACACAGCATAACCCAGGGTGGTGGTTCTTTGTGGGATCTTCAGTTAGGATGTGAGGCATTGCATTCTCCCAGGTGGGTTATGTGGAGTTGGTGTTGAGGGGGTGTGTGAGGGGAGGTCCTTGTAACTATGGTCAGTGCTGTGAGTCCTCCTTCACACCCAGCCAGATATCCCACCATGGAACGTGCTTCCATTGCAGGGAGTGCAAGTTGTCTTTCAGGATGTCAGTCAGTGGTGTCCTGCTGTTGGTTGGTGCACAGTTGCCAGCAGGGCCTTGTGCTCCCCACAGCAGTAGCCAGTGTCAGACATCTTGTCAGTTGTTTTCCACTCCCTGTGATGTGGGCATGGGTCAGGGTGGTGTTGATGGGACAGTTGTGGGGCTGACCAATATCTGTGACTACCACTCCCATCATTCTATTGCCTCCACCCCCCTTCCCAGCATGCCCATACTTACTTGCTTTTGGGTGCACTTCACTGAGTGTGAGTGTGAGAGCAATGGCAAGATGGCTGACAGTGGTGTCCTGCTGTTGCTTGGTGCCCAGTTCCCAGCAGGGCCATGTGCTCCCCACAGCAGTAGCCAGTGTCAGCCATCTTGTCGGTTGTTTTCCACTCCCTGTGATGTGCGCATGGTTCAGGGTGGTGTTGATGGGACAGTTGTGGGGGTGACCAATATCTGTGACTACCACTCCCATCATGCTATTGCCTCCACCCCCTTCCCAGCATGCCCATACTTACTTGCTTTTGGGTGGACTTCACTGTGTGTGAGTGTGAGAGCAATGGCAAGATGGCTGACAGTGGTGTCCTGCTGTTGCTTGGTGCCCAGTTCCCAGCAGGGCCATGTGCTCCCCACAGCAGTAGCCAGTGTCAGCCATCTTGTCGGTTGTTTTCCACTCCCAGTGATGTGCGCATGGTTCAGGGTGGTGTTGATGGGACAGTTGTGGGGGTGACCAATATCTGTGACTACCACTCCCATCATTCTATTGCCTCCACCCCACTTCCCAGCATGCCCATACTTACTTGCTTTTGGGTGGACTTCACTGTGTGTGAGTGTGAGAGCAATGGCAAGATGGCTGACAGTGGTGTCCTGCTGTTGCTTGGTGCCCAGTTCCCAGCAGGGCCATGTGCTCCCCACAGCAGTAGCCAGTGTCAGCCATCTTGTCAGTTGTTTTCCACTCCCTGTGATGTGAGCATGGTTCATGGTGGTGTTGATGTGCGCATTGTGAGGGTGGGCAATATCTGTGACTACGACTCCCATGATGCTATTGGCTACACTGACTTGCCCAGCATACACAGGATTCCTTCCTTTCAGTGGGCTTCACTGTGAGGTGGTGTTGTAGTGGTGGCTACATGTCTGGATGTGTTTGTTAGTTATGTTTGTGCCACTGCCTAGCTGTAGTTGTAGTTGTGTTTGTACATGTGATGACACAGTTACGTATCACTATGAGATGGCATGTGTTGTGTTTATCTGAATGACATACACATTTTGGGATGATTCTGTTCTGGTTGGTGTGTATTTGCTTAGGGTGCATGGTTTGACTCTCCCCTTGACAGTGATGTGTGTGTATTGTGGCACAATATTGTGTACATTTGTTGTGTACTCACCAGGCTCTGGGATGTTTTCTAGTCCATAGACGCTCACTGGTGGTAGGATGGCCTGCACCTTCTCCTCCCAGGGCCTGAGGTATAGTGGTTTGGCAGGAGGGCCACTGCCGGTGTGTTGGCTCAAGAGGTAGTCCTTCTTCAACAGCTCCTTGACCCTCCTGCGCACGTCATACCACCTGTTCTGGATGTCTTCCTTTGTGCGCAAACATGGTGATTGTGCGTTCACCCTGATCCTCGCCACATCTTGGTTTTCTGCGACATGGGGGTCTGTTGGACCAGTGTACCAAACAGCTGTGGCTCTACCCTGAGGATCTCATCTACCAGGACTTCCAATTCACTATCTAGGAACTTTGGATTCTTCTTGGGGGGCATGGTGATGGGTGGTGGTGGTGAGTGATGTGTGTGTTGGTGTGCAAGTGAGGGTGTGTGAGTGTGTGTTTTGCTGGGTGTATGTGAGGGTGCTATTTGTTGAGGTGCTGATGGTGTGTGGCTTGTGTGATGGATGAGCTGTGGGTGTGTGGTTGATGTCTGTTGAGTGCTGGCAGGTAATTTGAATTTGCAAAGGATCATGGTAGGGATTTGTGTCCTTTATATGGGTGGAGTTGTGGGTGTGTCTTTGTTCCCTGTTTCCCCACCCAGTATTTATTTGCTTTGTGATTGCTTGTTTGGCCGTTTTTTTTTTTTTTTTTCCTTGGTTCTTTTTGTGCGTGTAGGAGACGTTCTTCTGACCGAGTCGGACCCTTCAGTTGTCTCGTGCGAGCCTCTCCGATTCGTTCACGCTGTGTTTGTGCTGTTTTCTGTGCTGCGTACGCGTCGGTCGCGGGGTTTTGGGTTGCTTCGGCTCGCTGTTTTGAATGCGTGTCAGTCGTGCGGCTTGGGCTCCGTGCGACTCGGTCGTGTTTTCCACGCGTTGCATCGTACTTGGCGGGTCGGAGTTCGCGGGTACGTTTCGTTTGGGATTCTTCCTGGTGCGTGTCGGTCGGTTCGATTCGCGTGGTTTTCCGGCCGGATGGCTGTTTTCCGCGCGGCTCGGTCGTTCGGCTTGTGTTCCGTACGAGTCGGTCAGATTTAGCACACTTTTCATCGTACTTTGCGGGTCGGGCTGCACCTGTACGTGTCGGTCGGTATTTATTCCGGCTCCGAGTCGGTCGGTATTTTTTCCGGCCCGAATCGGAATCGGCCCCTAAGTGTCTTATCTCAACAGTTCCATAACATATCCATAACTCTGACAATCCTTGATTTATGAACATTGCAACAAATCTAAGTAGCACAATAATAACATCTGTGTCATTTGACAGTACAATGACTCGATTGGACCATTTTGATCAGCCCACTCAACATGTGGTCAGCTTACACCAATTTGCTGTTAAGTTGTTGAACAATATGGCTCGTACCTTTTGAATATATCTCTGTAGGCACCAACTCCTCTTTGACAATCATTCCACTTGCAATAATTGGAAGCAGAGTTAACATCACCAAGTTCATCTTGTTCGATGTTGATGACCAGAATTTATCAAGTTGTACAGGTATAGGTGTTGAATTTTTGATGCAGGCAAGGTCAATTGTTCCACTTGTAGACATTCATCTGATTCTCCCACATTTTTGACAGATGCCTCAAGATAACTGTTAAATGCAATTTGCACAATGACTTTGATATCTGTAGAACAGTCTGAATGACCTCTCAACTCCAAAGTTTTGCATGGATAAAATCTTGACCATTCACAATTGTGACATATAGTCCACAACAACATCAGTTTGCCATGATGAGGACAGCTTTTCGAAATGAAATTCTTCAGGTGAAAGTTTTTCATTGAGCTCTTGTATGAGTTTATGATTCATGGTTTGGTTCAGCATCTCCATCAAATAATGTGTTAGGTGGAAGAAGATCATGCAACAGAATGACATTGATAAATTCACCCTTTTCTTTTGCTACATTAATCTCTCTATGTGCTTACGAAAGTTGTTTTTTGTAACCTGTTTTGTAGTGGCTGTTTGGACGAATCTCTTACTATGGCAATTAAAGCGTGGAGGTTTAGCTTTAGTGATTATGTCAAACAGCTTTATCTCTTTCAATACAATTCTCTCCTGCTTCAGTTCTGCGTATAGTTTTGAACTATGGGCCTGATTCACAGAACTAACTTACGTCAAAATCCTAAACTTACAACAATTTTGGTATTCACACAATGAACTTACACATTTGGGTATTCACAGATTGAACTTACACATATGGGTATTCACAGAATGAACTTACATATATGGGTATTCACAGAATGAACTTACACATATGGGTATTCACAGAATGAACTTACACATATGGGTATTCACAGAATGAACTTACACATATGGGTATTCACAGAATGAACTTACACATATGGGTATTCACAGAATGAACTTACACATCCTAACTTTATGTCCGCACTCGGGCAGGAATTTCCGGCCCAGTGGCGGAGATTCCGGCACAATGGCGGAATCTCCGCCTCCGGCCCGGAATCTCCGCCTCCGGCCAGGAATCTCCGCCTCCGGCCCGGAATTTCCGCTCCCGGGCCGGAATATCCGCATATCGGCCGTTTGAGCATTACCTCAATGCCATACACCTGTCCAACTGCCTACCATCCCCCATGATGAATCATCTGACACACTGCAGCCAATACCAGCCCTGCTGCTACGGGGTCATTCCAAAGGGTCACCAGTGATGTTGTGGGCATCTCCCAGGCTAGCCAGTCCCGGTGCCTGCATCAGGTACTGCGCTGCATCAATTCTAGAGCCCACCTTCACATACGAATGCCCCATACACTGGCCAGCAGACAAAGGGCAGCTAGGGAATTCTTTGGCATCTCCGGCTTCCCACGTGTGCTGGGTGCAATTGACTGTACCCATGTGGCCCTTCAGCCACCCCGCCACATTGTACACAAATACTGCAACAGACACCGATGGTATTCCATCAATGTGCGGGCTGTCTGTGATGCCAGTGGGAGATTCTCAGATGTGCATGCAGCGTTTCCAGGCAGTACCCATGACAGCTTCGTATTCCGTATGTCACCTCTTGCCCGGCGGTTGGCTGCGGGAGAATATGGCAACATGTGGTTACTGGGTAAGTACCAAGTACTAAAAAGAGTGATGTGTGCTTGTGAAAGGGCTCAGTTACAATACCCTTGCGCTGCCAGTACGTCACTGTATCACAAATGAAAAGTGACGCACTGGTGGCACAAGGGGCCTGTCAAGAAGCCCAGTAATGAATGAATGCCACCTTATATCAACAACCATTCTACAATAAGAATCACCAAGCCACATACACGGTCACAACAGACACTGCATGTACTAAGTAAAGATCATGTTCTGTTCAAATTTCATTTGGAAATGTAACCTATTGCCCTATCTTCCCTCCTTAGGCGATGCTGGCTATGCACTCTCCCCTCAACTCCTCACACCGTACAGACATCCAACCACTGTACCTCAGCGTAGGTACAATCGGGCACACATACGAACTCGAGCCATCATAGAGCGCACTTTTGGTCTGTTGAAGTCGCGTTTCAGATGTCTCAGCCGTACAGGGGTGTGCTGACGTACTCCCTGAAGTTGTGTGCAAGATCATTATGGCCTGTTGTGTGTTGCACAATATTGCTTTAACACATGGCTTACAGATACCTCTTGAACCTCGGCTAGCTCTGAATCCGGGCAACCTGGACATTGCACATAACCGAGGTCAGGGTATGCAAGTCCGTGATCAGCTGGTTGCCACGTTTTTCACATGAGCAACCTGATGTGTCATGGACAAAATGTGGTTTGCTGTCTGTTGTCAATGATGAAAAATGGATATTTACCACTCTGTCCAAAAAATCCATCCTGAGACAACTTTGCAAACCACACTAACTGTATGTCAGCCACAACTGTTGACATGAGTCAAAAGATTGACCGTGCTTCAGGTCATGTGCCAATGTCAGCAATCAGTGTAGTGATTTCCCAAGGAGTCTATTGACTCTGAGGATGAGATGTACATGTTCTGAGAGACCCTCCTGTACCTTTTGACAATGGGAGTCTGTATGTAAAAAGTGCATGACTATAGGATTTCTGATAGTTGTCCCCCAAATGATTAGCATACACCAATTATGTTTGTCCCACAACGTGATTGAAGATATTGTAGCTGAATATGCCACTATGTGTCTGGGTAGTACAGCACTGCTACCCCCTAATACACTGTAACACAACAGACAACTCTTGTGTTGATCACTAAATATGGACTACATGTACCATAATGCAAAGCATTTGAGAAGTAAACTGGGGTGTGATGTTGTGCCAGCCCCCTCCCCCTTGTCCCAGCCCAAATCTCATTACATGGTCTGTTCTCCCTTTTGTTTCATGTGTAAGAATTAATCTTACACAGTAATCAAATTTTTATCTGCGACAGAATAATAGGATGGCAGTGGATTTGTTCTGTGGTAGTGGATGCCTCAGAATGAACACAAAATGGCTGACAACTACTTCCTGTGATGTATTTCCTGTCTCCCACTTCCTGTATGTGATTTCCTAAATTAAAATTTGGGTTCTGGGTAGTTTTCGGAGTTTACGGCCCGAAAGCGCAATTTCCGCATGCGCAGCGTATGCTGCGCATGCGCAGCGTAATCTGCTTATAGCGTAGCGTACTTTGCGCATGCGCAGAGTACTTTGCGATTGCGTTGCGTACTCTGCGCATGCAAAGAATACTTTGCGATAGCGTTGCGTACTCTGCGCATGCGCAGAGTACACTGCGCATGCGCAGAGTTCTCTGCGCATGCGGAAAGTCCGTTTTCGGGCCGTAAACTCCGAAATTTGACCAGAAGCCTAATTTTCATATAGGAAATCACATACAGGAAGTGGGGGACAGGAAATACATCACAGGAAGTTGATGACAGACATTTAGTGTTCATTCTGAGTCCTCCTCTCTCACCGATAAGATCCTGTGACATCCTGCTGCTCTCATCAACCTCATTTCCCCCAAAATGGCTGAGGGTTATGAAGAGAAAGCACCCCCTTTCAGTGAAAGGGAATTGGACATGCTATCTGAGGGGGTGATAGAGAAATATCCTCAGCTATATGGGGGCCAGAGGAACAGCTGAGCAATGCAGCGCGGACCAGATTGTGGGCCAGAATTGGTGAGCGCTGCAGTACAGTGGGTGTGCACACCAGGAACGCGAGGGCATGCCGCAAGCGCTGGGAGGACCTGAAACACTGGGCCCGGATCAAGGCTGAAGAGCTACTGGGCCAGTCTTCCCAGCACCATGTGCATCATCCTCGCCTCTCGCCACTGTACAGGAGGGTCCTGCGTGCAGCTCTTCCGACCCTCCATGCTCAGCTGGAGGAGCAAGAGCAGCAGAGACATGGTAAGTGCATTATAGGCTAAATGTGTCTGGAAGTATGATGCAAGTGCAGACAGAGCTGTACCATTCTGAGTCCCATGCCTCCAGTCTCCTAATCTGTGTGTATGCAGCACTCATCATGCAGCAAAAGCTCAATGTAGCCCATTTGCTGGACTTGGCTGAGTGCATCCTGGGACTTGTGGTGTCATCATGACAATTGGGGATTTGAGACACACATTTGGATTACTGATGAAAGTTCCACTGCCAGCACCACTAACTGTGAAACAAGGGAATCATGACTGATGTGTGCATTGGATGATGTATGTTACAGACACTGTCCAGTGTGTGTTTGTGAGGCCAATGGGAATTGTATGCTGTGACTTACATTGCTTTTGCTGAGTTTGGGTTCTGATAGAGACAGATCATCATGTGCCATTGAGTCAAGACAGACTTTGAGAGCCTTGCCACACTCATAAGTGTTGCAAATCTAGACAAGTGTGTCCACAGACACACGTCGTACCCCAGGAGCTTGAATGCCATTTCCCATGTACAGGTCGCTGTAACAACGAGCCACTACTGTTCATCAGTGCACAGCACTACCTGCTCAACCTCCAAAGGCAATATGTGGCAGTGGATTGTCAGCTTGTGAGAGAGGATATCATAAGCTCAGACTCACAACTTAACAAACATATTTGCCCAGTCCCTAAATGGATGTGTTACCCCCAATCGGCCTTAGTGTTGTCCCATCCAATACTACACAGCAGATAACATATGTCCAGACGTGAAAGTGCAGACACTCCATATCACAGGCTTTTTCCAATTTCATCTGGACTCTCTCTGAGCTCCTTTAGTGGACAGTGTTGTAGAACCTGCACATGTCGCAGTGACAGGACACACAGGTCACAACAATGCCATAACTGAGGGTTGGCAGTACAGACGTGCTAACCACCAATGATCTTGTGAGGTGTCCATGTCAGACTCAAATCAGGAGATGACAGTGAACATGCACATAATTTAAGTTTGTAAACACACACAACTCGATAGTGTGATCACAGGAGAACAAAGTCTGACCTTGGCTCATCTTGATATGTGTTTGAAGTTGAAGTTGATTATATTGTACAGTTAATTAACACCTTTACAATCATGCATTACATTATTTGGCATTTTCTATGACTTAAAACAGATCAGTATTAAAACAACATAAAATGTCAATAATATGTGGCCCACAAGTGATGTAAAACAGCTGAAAAAGAAAATTAGAAAGTGAAGTGCAGAGTGCAAGGCAGCAGTTGTTGCCTCTGCTTGATTCTTGTTAAAGTCAATAGTGTTCTACTTGTCTAACGGCAAAAAATGAATACTGGTCACTTGCTTGCTGAGGTTTTACTGTGTAGTAAAGCGATGTACACGTAGGGCCATGGGGTGCTTGGGGGAGCTGAGAGCTGGGCGGCTATGGCTGTGAACTTGCTATGGAGAGAGACAAGGGAGCAGTGCATGCTTTAAAAGGCAGCGTAGGTTGCCTGGCTACGTTGGTCTAGTGCCAGGCAGCGAGTTAGAGTGGAGGGGCGGAGATGGATAAGTTGCTTCGTGCAGATAGAAAGTGGAAAGTGCTAGGCATCTGCAATGTGTTGTTGAGGGACGTCAGTTTTCAGCCTAACTAGCAGCAGAGTAAAGTGCTGAGTGCTGGATCAGTGCTGAAAATACTGTATTCCAGATATGTCACAGTAGGGTAGGAAACAGTGCGTTAATTGGAGATTGTTGGATAATAAATGCTATGATATATACAAGGACTTACAGTAGGATAATGGGACTTTGGGTGTTGGAGGAGGGTGATTTGAGCATCATAAAAGGGAGTTGAAGAGGGCTTTCTGCCTGGTGCAAAACCCTGAAAGTGCATGGTGTGCCAGTCTTTGACATTAATCAAGGTTCCCATTTGCTGCGCCTGCTCAGTTCTTTAAGATGCGTGAAGTACCAATCTTGACATGCTAATATTCCTGTATAGGGCAGCAGCACAGGCAGTGACTAATAAGAATTCCTTCAAAGAACCATAGTCCGTTCAGCTGTAGTGCAGTCTGCTAACTGGATGGCCTGCCTTTTTATGGTAGTTACTGCATCGGATAGGTATCTTACCAGCCGGCAGGTTAGTTGAACATCCTCTACTAAGAAGAAGGGGGACCCCTGACTAAATGAAGGCAGGTAAGCAGGGGAAATAAGGAACACCAAAATCACAAACAACTACCTGCCCTAAATTATCCAAACAAGGCCCTAGAAGAGGGTCCTAAGATTCCTCTACTGTCTCTGGAGCAGATCAAGGACAAATATAAATAATCACATCAAGTTTAATAAAATAGATGATAGTTTTATTAATTATATAATCATTTCAACAGTTCATAAATACACATATTAATTGGCGCAACATATGATAGTCAATAAAGCAAAAATTAAAAAAAATCAAAAAATCAAAGAAAATCGGTCCCACACACCTCCTACAGAACAACCACTCAACCATCATACATTCCCACAATTCATCAAGGACTCACACATCATTCACACAGATTCAAAGAACAATATAGAATAAAAATTGTACAAAACAGCCATTGATTAAAAATATTGTTTGGGTGTTAAAAAAAATTTCTTTGAAAAATATATGTCTCTTCTTTTTATATTTGTAGGGTTTTTGTCCCACCCCTCACTGTCCATCTCCGCCCTGATGAAGGTGTAGCCCCGGCTGGGGCAACACACCGAAACGGGCGTTGGCGTTATTCGTGTGGGGGCCGTTGGATTACTCTTACCCCTACCCCCTGATGACTTTTTTCCATTCTGTCAATTGACCATCTTGTGGCTGTTTTGTACAATTTTTATTCTATATTGTTCTTTGAATCTGTGTGAATGATGTGTGAGTCCTTGATGAATTGTGGGAATGTATGATGGTTGAGTGGTTGTTCTGTAGGAGGTGTGTGGGACCGATTTTCTTTGATTTTTTTGAATTTTTGCTTTATTGACTATCATATGTTGCGCCAATTAATATGTGTATTTATGAACTGTTGAAATGATTATATAATTAATAAAACTATCATCTATTTTATTAAACTTGATGTGATTATTTATATTTGTCCTTGATCTGCTCCAGAGACAGTAGAGGAATCTTAGGACCCTCTTCTAGGGCCTTGTTTGGATAATTTAGGGCAGGTAGTTGTTTGTGATTTTGGTGTTCCTTATTTCCCCTGCTTACCTGCCTTCATTTAGTCAGGGGTCCCCCTTCTTCTTAGTTCTTGCTTCACAGCCCTGGAGCTGTGGGGGTTGTGTGTGCCGTTTCTGGAATAGGTGTGCTATTTGTTTGTTTGTTTCTATTATTGATGTTGGTATATCTATTTTCATTTTGGTGTTGGGTGTATAAGGACTTTGGTATTTCTAATAATTCTTTGACCGTTGCCACTCTTGTTATCTATCTCCCAAAGAAAGGATTATTTTTGACTGTACTCTGAGATAGTCGTTTAACCCGACCTACGTGGTACCTCCAGGACGGAGAGTATCAAAACTTTCGGATTTTCCGATGAAGATTTTGCGAAAATGATTGGCCTCGCAGGAGGCAGTGATAAACAATTCACCCTCTCTAAGGGATTAGAAGGTGAATGGACCAAACTTCTTAATCTAAGGAAAAAATCTAAACGCACTGAATTGCATGCGCATTTTATGTTAGACTACTTAAAGGCTGGAACTATACCCATAGGTTTGAGGGTTCGTAATATTCCCGGGTTGTTTGTTGAGATCCGACAGTTCCTGGAGAAGTGGGCGTTGATATCAAACAGATGCTCCAGGGACTGGATGATGCTCATCATTGAGACGGCGAGGGAAGTTTTGGCCATCTTGAATAAGGAAATTGAGGACCTTGAGGAAAAATTAAAACAAGAGAACTCGGTCGAGATAGGTAAAAAGAAACTGGAAGAAATAGCCTTAGAACTTGACTCCTTCTCGGATTATCTTCTAAAAAGAAAGACTGAAAAGTTTAGAAAGGATATCCGGATGTTTAATCAAGAGCGGGCATATCCCTACTTGACTAAAAACTTTTACACTAGTTCGGATGATTCTAACACCCGGGGTGGCGCTCCTAAATGGGGTCATCGACGAGTTACCACCTTTTCCGATACCACCGATTAGGATGGTGAGGGGGCTAGTAATTACGATTTTAATTATGACCCTAATTATAATCCTAATTTTCAGGCCCGACAAGAACCCTTTGAAAGATCCACTTTGCCGAATCGTTTTTTAGGCAACCGCAGAGGGAACTTTCACCCAAGGACCCGTACTCCTCAACAGAGGAATTACCATCAGGGTCAGGGACAACCCCAAATGTATATTCAGACAAGACACCGCCAGTATTGGAAAACGTGAAGGGCATTCCTGTGTTCAATATCTCTAAAACGGAGATGGATGCTGGAACGGTCTGCCTGTTATCCAGGGGTCTATCTTTTGTCCCCTCTACCAACTTTAGTAAATTTGAGTTTCTGAAAGACTTGCACCTCTTTTTCCGAAAAATCAGACTAAAAATGTTTTTTTGTACCAGGCCTCAGCCTGAGATATTGGACAATTTTTCAGGCCTAAAGCCTCCGTCTGATTTTACTCCCTCCCTGGATGTGATTGGACCCGAGGTGGGCATCTTTGAAAAAGCGGTTACTTTGAAAATTGAAAAGATCATCAAATATGTGCCTAAACCTTCTGGCAATTTATCTAGAGATGAAGCTACCATCTTGGCATCCTTGAAGGAGAATAAACTCCTTACTATCAAGCCCTGTGACAAAGGTGGGGGCATCATCATTTTTGATACCCCCACCTATGTGGAGAAAATGAATCTTCTTCTATCGTCTACTGAACACTACAAAAGAATTGTGAGGAATCCTGAACTTGCCCTAAAACGCCGCATTCTTACTATGGTTGAACGGGCAGTTGATATTGGATACATCTGTACGAAGGAGGCAGAGTTTTTGACTGCCAGCTTTACCCGGATGCCCATTATCTATGGGGTTCCGAAGACTCACAAAGATGTCCATGACCCTCCCTTAAGGCCCATTGTGTCAACTATCGGATCTGCGACGGAGCCACTCTGTAAATATATTGACCATTTTTTGAAACCACTGGTCAACAATTTGGAATCCTTTGTAAAGGATACTGGCCATTTCATCGCCAAAGTTGAGGGGACACCATATCATGATGATAGAGAACTCCTGGTCACTTTGGACCTTGAGTCTCTATATACAAATATACCGCAAAGAGGAGCCCTGAGCGTCATGGAGGACATCTTGTCTTCTGTACCTACGATTAGCAACGCCCCCTTTATTATCCAGTGTCTTGAACTAGTTCTTAGTGAGAACTACTTTGAGTTCAATAACTGCTATTTTCAGCAAATTCAAGGAGTTAGTATGGGGGCCGCTTGTGCCCCGAGCATTGCCTGTTTATACATGGGACATTTTGAACGGGTTAACATCTACAATGAGATGGCCCCCTTCCATGAAAATGTCCGAGCTTGGTCTCGATTTATTGATGACATTTTTTTTATATGGAAGGGGACCAGGACTCATTGGATGAGTTCATCCTGTGGATCAACGTGGCAGATTGTAATCTGAAGTTTACTGCCCACTCCAGCAATTGTAGAGTGGAGTTTCTTGACATTTGGGTTGAACATAAACAAAATGAAATATATGTGTCCCTTTTTACCGAACCCACTGCAAGGAACACCTTATTGCAGTATGGCAGCTTCCATCCTCGCTGCCAAAGGGACAGTATCCCATTTAGTCAGTTCCTTCGGATTCGAAGGAACTGTTCTGACATGAAAGATTTCCTTACCCAAGCGGACATACTGAAAGAGAAACTTGCGCATCGCGGCTATCCCAATAAGCTAATAAAGGAATCATTTAAGCGGGCCAGATATTTTAATCGTGAGACTATGTTCACTCCGAGGGAAAAGGAATCCTTGAACAAACTGGTCTGTGTTACCAGGCACTCTAACTTGAACCATAAACTAAGACAGGCCATCAACTCTTGTTGGCACCTTCTTAATCTGGGCAATGGTGAAGAACATCTTCCCAAACCTATTTTTGCCTTCAAGAGAAACAAAAACTTGAAGAACTATCTGGTTAGAGGGAAACCTATGGACTCCCCCTTCTTGCTACAGAAAGCCATATGTGGTTCGGGCCCCATTAAGGGCAACCACCGATGTGGCAATTGCCAGGCCTGTCCCAATGATTTAGTTGGAGACACAATTCAGACCCTTGAACGAACTGTCTCATTGACAAAAATGACTAATTGTCGCACTTCCAACATTGTGTATATTATTTTGTGCCCGTGTGGCCTACTGTATGTTGGGGAAACTGGCTGGGAGTGCCGAATAAGAATAGGAGAACATAAATCCAATATACGGATTAAGAAAACTTCAGCCCCCCTTGTCACCCATTGGCTTGAGAAGAGTCATTCAGAAAATGACCTTAAGTGGTCTATATTGGTAAGGATCCAGACATATCCTGGGCAAGATCCCGTGATTATACGCAAAAAAAGAGAGGTCTTTTGGATATACCTCCTCAATGCGGTTAAGAAGGGATTGAATGAGAACTGCCCTTGGGAGAATGCCATTATCTAAATGGGCCCCCCTTGCTGACTATATGGATAGCGGGAAGGCTCTCTCTGTTTCTCTGGTCTGCACAGATGATGGGAGGAGTCTCTTCCACCTGGGCCTTGGGCTTGCGAGGGAGGATATATGGATTGGTCTCCAGTTCATGTCTCTTTTCTCTGAAACCCTTAGCGGAAACTCCTAGTTGTACTAAATGTTGTTGTATTATTTTTTCATATTTTTGTATAATTTTTTGTTTCTTGTTATTTTTAGATTTAGTTTCTTTTTTATTAGTCTCCTTTATTAGTCTTAATTGTTTGTTATAACTGGGTGATATCTAACCCTGGGCGTAGTTCGCGTAGTCGCTCTACGCGAAGCTACGCGAAGACGTCGAAGCGCTACGCGAGCTTCGCATAGCTTCGCGAGCGTGCGTAGCTGCTTGGCGCGCCCGTTCGCGATGCATTTTTCTTGCTCGGGAACGCGTCGTTCGTGTTCGGGACGCTGTTTACTTGCTCGGGGGCGCGAACTTACCCATGCGGTCGCCTATGGGCGCGGCCATTTTGATTTTCACTTGTCCCGCCCGTTCGCGATCCCTTATTTCCTGTTCCGGGTCGCGTATAGCGTGCTCGCGATGCGCATTCCATGTTCGGGAACGCGTTGTACGTGTTCGCGACGTTTTGTGCGTGCTCGGGGAGAAATATCGCGCGAACTTACCCATGCGGTCGCGATGGGCGCGGCCATCTTGTTTTACCACTCTATGCTATGGTTCTGGGCCTGCTTTTCTATCCTCCCTCAATCTTTGCAATCCTTAGTTTTTTACACTGTTTTTCAATTTTTCTTTATTTCTTACCTATCTCTCTCTCTGCCTAAGTCTATATTTTGCATTTTTTTCTACTTTTTACTGTGTTTTTTTTACTTTCCAACTGTTTTATATAACTTTCTTCTTTAAGCTCCTACTTCTTCCCCTAACTTTATTTTTCCCTTCTAACTTTTCTTTTTCACCTCCTCCCACCCCAGAACCATGGCGAAGGGTAGCAGCAGCGGGTCAAAGAAGGGCAAGGGGCGTGCGCCCAATCGCCGCCTGCCTTGCGGCAGACTGCGCCCCGCAGGGGTGCAAGCCCGCCAGCTGTTTACGGAGGAGGAGGTGGCCGCCCTTGTTTTTTTTATTCAGCGCCACCTCCCCTTGACCTTGGCAGCAGGCGGCAGGCCAGGCTCCGGTTACCCGACCCAGGAGCGTCACCGTCGGTGGACGAAGGTGCGTCGGGCAGTGTTTCGCTGCTCCGCGGTCCGGCGCACACATAACCAGCTGGCCCACCGGTGGTCAGACATTCTTGACCGGGAGCAGGACCTGTTGGACCTGCTAGGTGTCGAGGTCGTGGGGCTTGGTGAGTAGCCAATATATATAGTAGTATAAGTATTGTGATTTGTGTATACATTTTTTACAAATAATAACAAGAATAATGCTGCTTACATTGCAGGTAAATTACGTTTCAAAATCTTCTGTGATTGTAGGACACAGGTGCTGGGCGGTACTCTTACTTTTTGCAACTTTGCGCTCGCTTGTCATTATTATGTAAGAGTTTACTTTAGAGAACTTCAGTTAGGTAATGCTATTGCTAGAGAGACTGTAGTCTTTCCTTTGTCCTCCTGTCAAATAGTGGTGGATGTATTTGATACTAGGTTTAGTTACTATTAGTTGATAATTTTTGAGCGGTCTGCGTGACGCATCCTCTGTCACTGAGTGCTGCTTACCCCAGTCCTTTTGTAGTTTGTTTAGTGAGTGGTACTGGTAAGCTTAGCTTAGCAGTGTCAGTCAGCTGCAGAACATCAGACGCAACCAACCAACAATTTGATGTATGCATTATGCACTGACTTTATGCATGTGTCCTCCTTCTCACCTATGCATTTTTGATGGAAATAAAAAATTGAAATGCATGCTTAATGAACAATTGGCCCGCCTGGAATAGGTGGGCTAGGTCAGGTGGTACTTAGGCTTAGTTAGTGTTCTGGATTTTATTTGAAACAATCAGAATGGAACACTGAATTAGTGTTCCCCAATAAGTAGACTGTCCGTGAATTCCGCAAGCCAGTAGGCGATCGGATTAGATAGGTCAATTTTATAGCAATTTTTGTTTCCTAAAACGTTTTTTGAGTGTTTTTTTAAAGATAATTTATTTGTTTCACAGCAATCATTAATGTTTGTGTCTTTCTTTTTCTTTATTATATCTTACATGATCACTGATCTGCAGCACCCAGGGGCAAGAAGACGGGGTCCGAGTCGGCGGGACAACCACCAGAGGACCGCTCCTCTACCGAGGGCCCTGCTGCTGGTCCCAGTAAGTCCTCCAGTGGTTATATTAACAATTATATTGCCCTAACTTTTACTGGACCTTATTTATTCTGAACTATTAATTCTGGCTCCACTCCCTAATTATCTTTTTTACAAAAGATTCTTTGATCAGTTGATCTTGACTTGACTATCTGTTTCTAAATTCTGGTTATCCCTGCCTCTAAGTTCTAACTGCCTCTGCTATGAATGTCTGTACTCTGTACTACTAATATTAGTCTGTCGCTAAGCTTTCCCAGTTTGCATTGCCACTCTTTATTGTACGGTTTTGAATAAAACTCAGATTGACCAATACTAATAGCTCTAGCCACTGAGTCCAGTCCTTTCGGTTGTCCTCTTCTAGGCTTCTTAATCTTGAGGCTTTGACAATTACCACAAACAAAATGCACAACCAGATATTTGACTATTTTTGATAGGAATAGGATATAGTACATACTACTTGTATTCTGCACAGCCCCATGCAGAACTATGCACAATGAAAGAGGATGTTGGTGATGAGAGTTTGGGGATGTTGGTGATGAGAGTTTGGAACTTGGACGTTCCTCACACCTCAGTCAGAAGTGAACCCACAATCCCCTGAACGACTAGCTAGTGTCTCATTAGGTCCCCGAACCCCCACCCGAAGATACCCAATGATTATGATTCCACAACCCAGAACATAACACACTTTCGCTCACTCACTCGTGTAAGTCCACCACCACCACCACACCAAATACCACATAGTCTATGTGTAAGTTCAAAAGGTTTATTTTCAAATGACAACTTCTGTAGGTTGTTCTATAAAATTCAGTGTACTCCAGCCAGCTCCAACAGCAAAATGCATAAGATTAAAACAATAAAAATTGTTGCAACAAGTGCATGCTGATATAGACAAAAGATCTGTGTGAATTCTGGGCGACTCCTCACCGTAGAACGTAGAATTACTGGTTACATGCATCATTCATAAGCTCTGCAAATCTCTGGTTCGTACTCGTAGAAGGGAATCCTCTGCCTGAGAAAAATGGTGCGTGTTAAATTTAATGCAAGCATTTGTCAGTCCTGCCAAAAAACTGTAACATGTTACCTATGGCTAAGTAATACGGACTAACGGAACTCCATAACAAAGTGGCTTGTTTTCCGACCTCTTGTACGCAACGCTCAGACAGTAGCTGTATGTGCTCATGTGGGCTCAAAAAGGCGTCTTACTGTTACTGCACAACAAGCTGCGAGGTAACATGCGCAAAAGACATGAAGCGAAAAATGGTTGCATGGCTCAGGCTAACTTTGCAAAGAGTAGAGTATAGTATAATAATGACCTTAGGGACCATAATAACACTATTAGTGTCTGTCTACTGACTGTACTCTAGTACCCGATTTGGACTATTGAATGTGATTTATAATAATAAATATGTATTAACCTTTTTTCAATCTTGCTAGTGAAAAATAATAAATAGGGTGAGGTGTACAGGCATCTAAAAATGTGTCATGTTTTTGCTAGGCGTACTACCGACCAACAGTGCCGGTGGGGCCAGCGGCGATGGCGTTGCGGCCATTCCGGAGGGGGCAGGAGATACAGGGGGTGAGCCAGCAGCAGTGGCGGGCGGTGGTAAGTTATATTCATGACTTATTGACATTGCACTAGCTGGAAGGGTGTGTGGAGTGGACTTCACTCACTGTACTGTTGTTGAGACTTATTAGGTATGAAGTTGTAGTGAACATTATACAACGGTTAATAAAGAAGACACCCTTTACTTAGCAGCATGAGCAATGCAGTACCAATAGCATTACCAGCGTGACTTCATTAACCAATGGCCTCTTATATCTGACTCCAACTCAGCTGTGAAAGTTTTATGGAGGAGACTAAAAGTCAGATCAGATGACCTTGATGGATGTGTTGAACAAAAAGGGAAAGAAGGGTGGAAGGAGGAAGGGCGGGCGAGATTTAATATGATGACTGGCAGAGAAGGATACGTTGGAAGCATGGATAGGTGGCTGATAGGAATCAGATGCATGTGTTGTTGAAGGATGGGTGGAAGGTGAAAGAAGAATGGATGCCTGCCTGGGTGGGCGACACAGTATGGGTGGATACCGTGGATAGCAAGAATCATCAGCGGTGTTTGGGTGAAACTCAAAGCCAAGGCAAGCAACGGAGTGAGTGGACGCATGCGTTGTTGTTGGTGAAACAAAGTAAGGTTTGTGGAGAGATTAAGAAGAATGATTGACATTTACTTAGAATGGATGGATGCCTGTATGTATTCATCATAGACAGCATAGGTGGAGACTGTCACGGGATGCTCAGTTTTAGGGAATGTTAAAGAAACCGCGCCAGCGTACCAAAGCCGATGTGGGGAGGGGCAGGGTGGGGGTAGTAGTAAACAATGTATTACGCGGGCAAATACAGGTAACTTTACTGTAACATACAAATAAATAAAGTGAATTTCATTGTGCGCACTGCACCGCCAAATGGGATGCAGTGTGCGCAACAAAATTAGTTTCATTTATTTATATGTTTACTTACCTGTAATTGGCCGTAATCCATAGTTTACTACCCCCATCCTGCCCCTACCCACGCCACCGCCCGGCCAAACTCCCCGAGTCCCACCAACGACCACTACTGACCTTATGTCGTTGTCCCATATAAAAGCAACGATCATTGGATCAGATATATAATCTGCCTTTTTGTAGTAGCCAAGGCACTGTGAAATTGAGCAATTGCCCTCCATGTAACAGAGAGTATGGCCAGTGCCACCCGTAATAGAAAAATACGAGCTTCCCCACCTGCAAACAGTAGTAAATCAAACTAATGTTACTCTGCGTCATGACTCGTATGTTTGTCTTGGCTTCAAGCATAGATGACCGAGCTGGCAATGCCGGCTACAACCAGGTTATGTCATTTCCCTAAACTAGAGATAAGAAGAACACTGGTGTACTGTGTACTGCTTGTAGTCCATAGTGCTAGTATAATGCCTGAAACTCCCACAAATGTTAGAGGCCGAGGAAGTGGGAGGATAGATAGATTATTACCACAAATGTTATGTACTGTGCTTCTTGCTAGTGCTACTGTGCCATTATGTGTTGAATTAATTTTGTGTTACTGTTTATGTAAGAGTACTGGTTACAACAATATTTTCTTTCTTTCTTTTCCCAAGACAAACCATCGCGGAAGGAGTTGGCAGTCAGGGCCCGGCGCCGGAAACTGGAGGCCATATGCCGGGAGTACCGGAGGCTGGTGGCTCTGGCGGAGGAGGAGGAGGAGGCGGCAGCAGCTGCAGCCTCGTCCGATGCCCCGGGCCCCAGCCAGGCCCCAACTCCAGCGGTACGGCGCCGCGGTCTGATAGCCAGCCGCCGCAAATCATTAACAGCCAGCACTGCTGCTGTCCCCCATTGTGGATGCCACTGCAGGGCATTCCGCAAGAAGATTCTCCTCCGGATGGCACGGCAAGAGGAGCAAATGGAGGAGCGGGTGAAACTCCTGGTGGACAAACACCTTAAAGCCCGCCGATTATAACATCGAGGACCCTGTTGCTTTGCCCCTTTTTATTCCTTGTTTTGGTGGGTGGGAATTGGGCGTTGGGGTTTCGGGACATTCTTTGGACTTTTTTCGTTTTGGACATTGGTTGGGGTTAGGGAGAGGGGTGGGTCAGGTGTGGGATAGTTTATTTTTGTTAGGGTAATAAATTATATTTATACTTAAACATACAATGTTAATGTTTTGTGGGGGGTTACTGTTTTACGAATTAACGTCACATTGGTTTGCTTGCTGCTGCAGGGCCGCAGCCAGTGTTTGATTTAAATAATCTGCCGATGATGTATAACAAACAGATAGATGCGGTACCCCTCACCGAGTTATTTGTCCTACTAGTATTCTACCTCCCACCAAACTTATCTTACCTGTGATTGATGATGACTACGTTCGGCACAGCGATGGCTGCATGGTTTCCATAGAGAATGTAGAAGATGCCATGGTTGTGGTGGTAGTACTAGAGTAGACACTGGCAGTAGCATTTGCTAAAAAAATTTAAAAAAGAGACAGTCACTTGCCTGAGAAAAACTGTGGGAGGAGTAGTCGAACGAAGTGAAATACAGTACAGAAGACGACTGCCAAACAAACAATATTGCAGTTGCAACTGCTAAAGTCAAATTAAACATAATGGTGGCGGGGACAGCCTAGTACAAGAAGTTATAAACTGCAGTTGTGCTGTCGAGTGAGTCACTTAACTTAACACAATCGTAATTCGTAACCTTTACTGCTGTGTGGTAGGAGTTTGATGATTAATGCAATCAATGACGGCAATTAATTATGATGTACTACTATTAGCCGTTGACGGCTTGCACAATGACAATGCACATAGACTGAGCATGGGTGGCCAAGCAGAAGAAGCTCCTCGCCCTGCCTTGCAATTGAATTAGTGTTGCTTTCACCACATCTGCCCCAGCAAGCGTGTGATCAATTGGTGTACATTTTATGTAGTCACATCACACCTCAATATAAATCACAGCCCGGGGGAAGAGGGTTAGGGTTTGATGAATGGATGGGAAGGGGGTTTGGGGAAAGGTTTGAAAATGAAAAACAGTATGCATGGACAACAAAAGCAAAGCGCAATCTTGGCAGACGACCATGATCTTATCCAAAAAATCAATAAAGCGAGAAAAGGGAAATGCATGCGTTAATGATGAAGATTAGATAACTTGATGGTTAATGAGTAGTACATAATAACTCCTACTAGACAATTAGACAGTACAGGGCACCAGTATATTCTATTTCTATGCAATTTGCCTTGCCTGTAATATGCCCTCAGAGACCCAAATTCCATGTTGTACTGGGCTTACTTGTAAAGATAGCAAAGACAATTAACAAACATTTGTAGGGATCAATTAGCAAACAAACACACAACACACAGTCCTAATGATTGCAGAGAAAAAAGGAATCAAATTAATTAAAAGATGAATGATGAATGATACTAAAGTTACTGTATTATCATGCTAAAATTGTGGAGTTGAATCTCGTCCTTCCTCTTGGTCCTATCTTCCATGGACGCTCCGCACATCAATCTTGGTGGCCTTCCTGATGCCGATTGGTAAGGTAAATGTGAGTTGTGTCTCCCAGTATAGCAAGCACAGGGTAAAGGCCGGCCTGTAACGTCTAGATGGAAAAACAAAAGGGGTATTGAGAAATCAATGAATAAAAAAAAAAAAAACATCAGTTACGGTGGAGTCCAAGAAGAGAAGAGAGAACACTTTCAGAGTGAGGCGGCTTGGATATATCGTGTAGATTCTGTTTACAGCATTAAGCTACAACAACAACAGGACAGAACAGGCCCACCACAGCACCAGCCCGGCCGTGACCCAACCTCCATTTACCTTAATTTTTGACATAGCCAGACAAAAGGCATACACAGCAACTTAGCATTTTCCTAATTAACTGACAAAATCAATGCTCCGCTGTCAGTCATCACTACACTCGTGACTCGACTAGACCACTACATGGACATGTAGGTCTGCTGTGTTTACTACTTTCTTGTTGAATTGTTGTGTTTATGTTTACCTTATGCCACTTCATGAAATGCAATTAGTCCTTGAATCATCTCCGATCCAACTGAATGACTGCGCGCGAAAAGATAGTATGGTCATCATCATGGTGTGGTACGTGTTGTCCAACTACAACTCAGTCTGTATTGTTGACTCCGATTAAGTCCATATTCCATATTAAAAAATTGCAACAGATATTGGCCTGCACCTGCAGTAGTAGGAGTACAATTTGGTTATTAAACAACAAGAAAGGAAACATTGACTGTCACTTATTTACTTGAGTCACTTTGTAGATTAACTAGTAGAGTAGAGTTCGACTTCATGCACAACATCAACAACAAACAACAGCAATCGCTCAGAGTCTGCAAACATCCAATGCATTCCATCATTACCTGTCTTGCTCTTCTCTTTGGCTGTCAGATCATCAGATGCCTAGTGATGACATTTTTTTTTTGTTTTTGCGGGGCAGTGGCCTCATCATTATTACTCCAGTCCACATTCATTTTGAGTGTTAGGCGCTGTTTCGGTTTTCGTCGTATTCATCTGTGGCACCTTTGTCACAGTTTAAGTTGCTTCCCATGGTCAGCAGCACTGTGATGATGGTCCGCGGCCTGTGTAGTGCTCATTGCTGGTCATTTGAGTTTGCACAAATGTCAGCAAGTTTCTTCGAAGAGTCTATTGTCTTTCTCTGCCAAGTACCTTCTGTCCTGACAGTGAGGACCTTTGGATGCCTGCTGAGGCTGTAGCCTTCGGACACTGATGAGTTTCAGCTTGAAAACAAAACGGAGGATAGCTATAGTAGTCACGTTTCACTTCTAATGGAGGCGGGACTGGTAAAGGCAACATTTATTGTACTAATGTCTGGCTTGATGGAAATGTACTCGTGCGAGACAGGAAGATGAAGCAGGACTCTGAAGAGTGGACAGTTAAATGCACAGACGTGCAACTCCAATAGGGAAATAAAAAGAAGACGGTGGTGATGGTTTTGTTGTGATTTGATTTGAACCAGAAAGACAGATACACAGACACATAAAGGAAGGAAGAAAGCAACAATTTGAAAGCCTAGTTGTCAGGGAAGAGGAGCTCGTCCTCAAACTCTGGTGGTTCGGACAGAAGTAGGTCCTGTAACGCACTATTTACGTCATCCAAGTCGCTCTGCTCTTCCTGCTGTGATTCACGTATTTTGTAATCCGGTGGTATAAAGTGCTGATTCATTTTGATCATGGTTAACCTCTCCACGCTTTGGGCCGAGAGACTGGTCCTTTTCGAAGTTACAATGGCACCAGCAGCACTGAAAACACGCTCAGAAGAGACACTTGCGACAGGGGAAGCGAGATACTTTATCGCCAGCCTGCTGAGCACTGTCCATTGGCTTCTTTTCCCATACCAATACACCAATGGGTTTCCATCCATGAAGACCTCTGTTGGGTCATCCAGATAGGCCTGGACCATCCGCTCAATGTTAAGGGGTGCTCGGATGTGCTCGGCCGGTTTTGCCTTTGCATCAGCACTGGACTTACCATACCCCTGCTGTAGAAACCAATCAGTTGCACATTGTGCTGCGGACGATCCTGTTCTTGATGTTATTGTTGGTGTAGGTGACTGCTGGGAGGCAAATGCACTGCCCTCAGGCTCCGAAGTATAACTTGACTCTGGATGCCCTGTAGTACTGGTTATGGCCTGTGGTGGGGGGCCTGTAATTAACAGCCGTTCACTTTCGAAAATAGTTGCTTCCTTAGCTATCAAAGTTTTGTAGTTGGCAACATCCACTTCCGAAAAAGGAATTACTGCCTTGCTGTTCAGAAATACTTTGTACCGTGGATCCAAAATTGTGGCACTAATGTAATGTGGTTGTGACAAAATTTTATTTTTAATCCTTGTATTTTCCGATAAGCGAGCGGCTAAGGTCTCCGCCAAATGATATGCGTCTTGTTTGTCATCCACACCTGTGTACGTTTCAGACACATCCTTCAGCTGTTGCTCTAGCATGTGCAACAATGGGATAGCTTGGCCCATAGTACAGTCCTCCCTGCTGACTTCACGTGTGAAGATCTCAAAAGGAAGTAGCATCTCAGTCAGGCATTTAATGAGGTCCCATTGAGCCATCTCAACGGTCATGCCTCTCACAGTAGGTTCCCCTATTCTTTGCATGACATAAGCATTGAGTGGTATGTACAGTTCAAACAGACGATCAAGCATATAATAAGTTGAGTTCCAACGTGTTGGCACCTCCTGGATGAGCGCTTTGACTGGCAGTTTATGCTCACGTTGAATGACCCTCAGCTGCTTCCGGGCTTTAAAAGAATGGCTGAAATGTGTGCATATTCTTCTGCAGGTGACCAGTAAGTTGCTGACTTTTGATTCATTTTTCAAAAAGTCTTGAACAACAATGTTAATGCAGTGTGCCAAACACGGGACCCTGAAATAGCCACCATTGCGCATGGCCAAAACTACATTACTGCCGTTGTCCGTGGCAACAAAACCAATCGTAAGCCCTCTTGGGCGCAGCCACTCAAAGACCTTGGTGTTAAACTCTTCCAAAATGTTTGCAGCAGTATGAGATTTCTCCATGGCAAACATGGCTACAGTTGCATGTTTGCGAGTGGCATGAAAAATCTCTGCAGTATCAACACCAGCAGATAGCTGTTCTCTAACACCCACAAAACTGATCCAGTGTGCAGTGATGCACATGTAATCTGTGGCTTGGCAACTGGTCCACATGTCTGTAGTCAGGTGGATACTGTGAACAGCACTCTGCTTCAAGGCCTTTCCTAGCAATTCCAGCACGTCGTGATGTAGTGCTGGAACTGCAACTCTGGCAAAATAGTAGCGGCTGGGAACATGCCATTTTGGGCAGATGGTTGACACAAATTCCACAAAACCCAACCCTTCAACAAAAGAAAAAGGGAGAAGGTCCAGTGCTAACATTTTAGCCAGCTTCGCATTGTACAAACGTGCTATTGGGTGGTTGCGTTCGTACTGCCCCTCACCCCCAAACATGCTGATAATGGTAGGCTGCATGGTTTTCCTTTCTCTTAGGCTCAACGCACTTTTTGGTAGTGCGGACCTGGTACTTCTTGGTGTCTCCGGCTGACTCTTACTCTTGTGCCACTGAGATGTTGCTGAAGATGTGTGCAACGTTAAGACTGCACTGCTGGGGTCAGGGACACCTTGTGTACCACTAGTGAGAATGTCTCCCTGTCCTTCCTCTTCCACCGTGATCGGATCTTCTTCTACTCCTTTATCCCCACCAACACCAGTGGTTGCCGTTTTTTTCTGTCGCGAAGGTGGTCCTCCCAGCTGATCAAGTGGTGTTTTTTCAGATGGGTCATTTGGCCTCCGGTACCATAGTTTGTACCAAGCTTACCACGACTAACAGAGGTATTACAAATGGAGCATATAGCAATGTTCTCCTCCTTTTCGCTAACCGTAAAGAAGTCCCAAACTGGGGAGCTTAACTTTGGCCTCCTGCTGGAGGTGCCACTTCCAATGCCGGATGATCTGTAGGGTGTGTGTTGAATTTGACTCTGTGCTGCTGTACCACTACCTACTCCTACAGAGGTGGTGGTTGTGCTGGATGTAGGTCGCTGCCGGGCCTTTGCTAATGCAAATATGGAAGCTGTAGGTCGTGTTGGTGTTACCTGTGGAGGTATGCGTGCTACATCCCTCGCAGCGATTTTGGATAGAGTAAGAATGTTGGTCTCCATCTCCTCGGGGCCGGGAGTGATGTTCATGATGACTGGCTCGTCGTCATCATCATCATCATCTTGCTGTTCTACATCGACCTCCATAAGTGTAAGGCTTTCTGGAACCTTCCTTTTCCCTAGCTTGGTCTTGGAACGTGGCTCCCTCTCAGACTCAGTTTGAGGCTTCCAAGTGGCATCTAGATCATCAGAAGGGGGCTTGGCGAAGAACTCGATGGACTACCCCTCCTTTTCCTTGCTGGGGATTTGGAAGACAATGGATCTTCTGAATGAGTGGCTTCTTCTTCTACCTCTGCATGAGGCTCAA
The DNA here is from genome assembly GCA_963921515.1 of Calotriton arnoldi. Taxonomy (NCBI): domain Eukaryota; kingdom Metazoa; phylum Chordata; class Amphibia; order Caudata; family Salamandridae; genus Calotriton; species Calotriton arnoldi. The sequence continues at coordinate 704,512 of CAWUFW010000601.1, forward strand.
TTTCCTGAACTGCCCCTACTTCAGGAGGAACAACAACTACTATTGCGGGCGGTGGTTGCGGCTGTTGTTGTTGACCACTTATCTGCTGTGTTTCCTCCTGCGTTGATTGGGTACTACTTTGAGATAGCGATAAGTTTATCTCCGGCTCAGCATCACTGCTTTCCACCATTAGGCTGGCTACCTCTTCTCCACTCATGTGCTTGGCCCTGGGTTGGTGGGTTGGGTCCACTGATGCGGATGTGCTGCCCCCAGCTTGCCCCCGGACACCGCTGCTGCAGGCGCAATTTTTTTTTTCCCAAAAAGGTACTGGCCGGCACACCAGACTTCAGTGTCACTTGCTTCTTCTGTTCCTTCTTCTTCTCAATAGCAACTTTCTTGGTACTGGAGGACCTGGTACCTGCTTTCTTTGGGCCCATCTTCTTCAGATGTCAGCAGCACTCAGTTGCAGAGATGTCTGGTCAGTCAGGTCACACGTCACGTTGTGTGTCCAGCAGCAGGATGTCTGTCTGGAAGTGCAACAGGCAATGTTGAGAGACACACCTCCTCCTCAGTCTTTGTGCACCTAAAAGCAAAAAAGGCAGAACATCAGTCAAACATAGCACAAATCAAACAAATAGAATATAGAACTTAGTGTGTGGTGGCCTCAATTATTAAATTTCAGAAACTCTTCCAACAACAACACACAGTGTAGCCATTTGTGAGACGTTGACAACAAGGCCAGGGCTTTCCTGGCTACTGTACACTCTGGAAGAATAAGAATATTAAAGAACTAAAACTAAAATGTACTGGAGCATGTTTGGCCTAAATTTGTGCATCACGTCACGTGTGATGTATTATATAGCAGCATCAGGGAGCTGCAGCTGGCAATGGGGATGGATTTGGCAGCAGTAAAACAAGAGGAAAAATGGAAAGACACGCAGGCCTATTTGGCAAAAACAGCACACTAATAACTACCACAACAAAATGGCCCCCAGAAACATGGTGACTCACAGGCACAAGGCACGGCAAACAATGAACTCAAGCAGGCCTATATATGGGCAGACAAAGGATGCCTTATAAAACACACACCGCTTTCATGCAAAAACAAAAATCCACATGGCTAAAAACACTTTGGAAAGTTAGACAACCACTACAACAACACTATTATAATGACAGTACACACGCAAAAAATGCATTTATTTACCACACCCAATAAGTGAAATAGTCAGACCCTCCAAAAAAAGCCAGATTTCGGAATTCAATTTAATCTATTCAATGCCATCTAGGGCCTAAATGATGCCAAAGTTACACAGACTACACAGAAACAGTTTTATGCACCCATGGTGACTACCTCTGGGCCTACTGGCATACTGGGCCGCAAGCTTGGAGGCCTATGGCAAAAGCACAGTGGCTGGTTTAACAAAATGGCCGCCGCCCACATGTCCAGGCCACCCAAAATAACAAAAAGTGAAGACAAAGGACAGGACCAGGCAGTTGGAGACTGTGGGAAACTTGCTACCTCTTGGAAAAAATTGTAAAACAAAGAAAAAATGACTCCTTGATCACCAAACTACATCTAAATGACAACCTGAGGAGTTTTTTGTGCAAAATGAACTAAATCAACATTTTCGAGAAGGTTTACTGATGCTCGAGAGATATTGTTCGCCAGATTGTAAATCCTGCGTGTTCGGCATCGCGATCGTCACAAATTGTCGTTATCGCGCGCGCGAAAACGTACATTGAGCGCGCGAAGAAGTTAAAAAGTGTAAGTCCGCGTTGTCGCGCAGTGCGGACTTGCCCAAAGTCCGCGAGCTGAAGGCCCAGGGTTACCTACTGGCTGAAAAGGCCTATTTATTTAACAAACACCACAAAAAAGAAAATACGCTCCAAAAACCACTTTTACAAATTAAAAACAATGCCATCCATGGCCTCAATTATGTTACAATTCAACAGACAACAAAAAACAGTTTTTATGCACCCATGAGGATGACTACCGCCGGGCCTACTGCCACACTAGGCCGCAAGCTTTGAGGCCTATGGCAAAAGCACAGTGGCTGTTCACACAAAATGGCCGCCAACAACAACAAGAAAAGGAAGACAAGACAGACAATGCAGGCCTAAGGCAAAAGCACAATGCCTGGCTTCACAAAATGGCTGCCACCCACATGGCCAGGCCACCCAAAATAACAAAAAGTGAAGACAAAGGACAGGACCAGGCAGTTGGAGACTGTGGGAAACTTGCTACCTCTTGGAAAAAATTGTAAAACAAAGAAAAAATGACTCGTTGATCGCCAAACTACATCTAAATGACAACCTGAGGAGTTTTTTGTGCAAAATGAACTAAATCAACAGTTTCGAGAAGGTTTAATGATGCTCGAGAGATATTGTTCGCCAGATTGTAAATCCTGCGTGTTCGGCATCGCGATCGTCACAAATTGTCGTTATCGCGCGCGCGAAAACGTACATTGAGCGCGCGAAGAAGTTAAAAAGTGTAAGTCCGCGTTGTCGCGCAGTGCGGACTTGCACAAAGTCCGCGAGCTGAAGGCCCAGGGTTACCTACTGGCTGAAAAGGCCTATTTATTTAACAAACACCACAAAAAATAAAATACGCTCCAAAAACCACTTTTACCAATTAAAAACAATGCCATCCATGGCCTCAATTATGTTACAATTCAACAGACAACACAAAACAGTTTTTATGCACCCATGAGGATGACTACCGCCGGGCCTACTGCCACACTAGGCCGCAACAAGCTTTGAGGCCTATGGCAAAAGCACAGTGGCTGTTCACACAAAATGGCCGCCAACAACAACAAGAAAAGGAAGACAAGACAGACAATGCAGGCCTAAGGCAAAAGCACAATGCCTGGCTTCACAAAATGGCTGCCACCCACATGGCCAGGCCACCCAAAATAACAAAAAGTGAAGAAAAAGGACAGGACCAGGCAGTTGGAGACTCTGGGAAACTTGCTACCTCTTGGAACAAATTGTAAAACAAAAAAAAATGACTCCTTCATCACCAAACTACATCTAAATGACAACCTGAGGAGTTTTTTGTGCAAAATGAACTAAATCAACATTTTCGAGAAGGTTTAATGATGCTCGAGAGATATTGTTCGCCAGATTGTAAATCCTGCGTGTTCGGCATCGCGATCGTCACAAATTGTCGTTATCGCGCGCGCGAAAACGTACATTGAGCGCGCGAAGAAGTTAAAAAGTGTAAGTCCGCGTTGTCGCGCAGTGCGGACTTGCCCAAAGTCCGCGAGCTGAAGGCCCAGGGTTACCTACTGGCTGAAAAGGCCTATTTATTTAACAAACACCACAAAAAAGAAAATACGCTCAAAAAACCACTTTTACCAATTAAAAACAATGCCATCCATGGCCTCAATTATGTTACAATTCAACAGACAACAAAAAACAGTTTTTATGCACCCATGAGGATGACTACCGCCGGGCCTACTGCCACACTAGGCCGCAACAAGCTTTGAGGCCTATGGCAAAAGCACAGTGGCTGTTCACACAAAATGGCCGCCAACAACAACAAGAAAAGGAAGACAAGACAGACAATGCAGGCCTATGGCAAAAGCACAATGCCTGGCTTCACAAAATGGCTGCCACCCACATGGCCAGGACACCATAAATAACAAAAAGTGAAGACAAAGGACAGGACCAGGCAGTTGGAGACTCTGGGAAACTTGCTACCTCTTGGAAAAAATTGTAAAACCAAACAAAAATGACTCCTTGATCACCAAACTACATCTAAATGACAACCTGAGGAGTTTTTTGTGCAAAATGAACTAAATCAACATTTTCGAGAAGGTTTAATGATGCTCGAGAGATATTGTTCGCCAGATTGTAAATTCTGCGTGTTCGGCATCGCGATCGTCATAAATTGTCATTATCGCGCGCGCGAAAACGTACATTGAGCGCGCAAAGAAGTTAAAAAGTGCAAGTCCGCGTTGTCGCGCAGTGCGGACTTGCCCAAAGTCCGCGAGCTGAACGCCCAGGGTTACCTACTGGCTGAAAAGGCCTATTTATTTAACAAACACCACAAAAAATAAAATACACCCCAAAAACCACTTTTACCAATTCAAAAGTAAACAAGGCCATCCATGGATGCCCGGCCTACATGATGTTTAAACTTTAAATTCAACAGACATCACAGAAACCTGCACCCATGGGTACCTCGGGCTCTAGTCTGGGCCTACTGGCTGAAATTCCAATCAAAGAAAAACAACTAGGCCCCTGCAGAAACTACAGGCCACAACAATACATTTAAAAAAATATGGAAATCCCCCCAAAAAATGTAGGTACAAACAAGCCCCAATCAAACAAACAAGTACACCAATTCTCCAACTTACTTGTAAAATCTCAAATCCAAGAGTCCTCAAATCCAATCCAATGATATGATGCAGCAGACAGACACAAAAAGTGATCCTTCCAGGTCAAAATCAAAATGCAAGTGAACAGCACATGGACAAAACACTGGGAGGAGCCTGCTGGACAGGAACAGGAAGTTTGAGAATCAGGGGCACTTCCTTCCTCTTGGAAAAAGAGAAAAAGGACTCCTTGCTCACCAAACTACATCTCTAAATGACAACCTGAGGAGTTTTTTGTGCAAAATGAACGAATTCATCTTTTTCGAGAAGGTTTTATGATGCTCGAGATATATTCATCGCCAGAATGTAGTTTCTTACCAACACTGCCGCCGGAAGTCAGATCGCGCGTCCGAATGACGTGTTCGCGGTCGCACACTCTTGCGGGAACTTGCGGCCGGATTCCAAATCTCGTGGCGCCCGCGAACGGATAGGAAGTCGCGTCGGCGAACGCAGAATCACGGTAGGTCGTTACCGCGCGCGCGAGAACGTATATTGAGCGCGCGATGAAGAAAAACAGCTACGCTACGCCGCAAATTGCGTAGCGCACGGTAGCTTCGCGTTCTACGCGAATCGCGAAGTTACCGCAACTTCGCAGGCTTCGCGAGCGTAGCGAATTTCACCGCCCAGGCTTAGTGATATCTAGCCTCCTTTTTGAGGCCCTTTTGAGTGTATCTTCAGTACTTCTATGATGGCCGCCATGTTATCGGCAATTGCCTGGAGACTCGGGGCAGTCCGTTTTCTCTGTTTACCATCTTTACTTCATCTGTTTGTAATAATACTGATTAGACGTTGGTTATAACTGGCTGGAATATCTGGTTACTCTACGCTTTCCCGGACACGTCGGGCTAACGAGGAGGTGTGCTGCTGAGCCCCCCTCTTTTTTTCGTTGAATAGACGGATTTGATAGGTAAGTGGGTCCTCACTGGGGGAGGCAATCTTTGAATTCTTGGGTAGGGGGATGTTTATTGATAGCCACGTATATCTCCCACATTGTGTTCTGGTGGGCGGATATGCGTTTGATTCCTTGCTTTGAGCTCCCCCTCTATATAGGACACCTTATTGTTCTGGCCCTAGGAGCGCGTTGGGATTTTTCTCTGTTTTTTGCCTTCAGTATCATGGGTATGCCATCTGAGAGTACATATACATTTCTTCTTTCTTTTTTCTATTGGGGGTTGGTTCTGATTTTCAAATCTATTTGTTTGTTAGTTGTTCTTCACTAGGGTGGTTGGCTTTTTCACTTTGGTATTCACACTTTGTTCTCCATTATGTTTTCGTTATTTATTCTTCTGTTTTTATTTTTGGGCCTGTGCCTTTGAGGATTCTTTCTATGGATTGTTGAATTAAATGTCTCTGTCGTGTACCTTGATGTTATTGAACTGTTATATGTAAGCACTCTATTCCAGTCTTGATATTAATTATATAGCTGATATGTTGGTTTTCTGGAGCTCATCAAAGATCTATTTTTGAATTGATTAAAAATATTGTTTGGGTGTTAAAAAAAATTTCTTTGAAAAATATATGTCTCTTCTTTTTATATTTGTAGGGTTTTTGTCCCACCCCTCATTGTCCATCTCCGCTCTGATGAAGGTGTAGCCCCGGCTGGGGCAACACACCGAAACGCGCGTTGGCGTTATTCGTGTGGGGGCCGCTGGATTACTCTTACCCCTACCCCCTGATGACTTTTTTCCATTCTGTCAATTGACCATCTTGTGGCTGTTTTGTACAATTTTTATTCTATATTGTTCTTTGAATCTGTGTGAATGATGTGTGAGTCCTTGATGAATTGTGGGAATGTATGATGGTTGAGTGGTTGTTCTGTAGGAGGTGTGTGGGACCGATTTTCTTTGATTTTTTTGATTTTTTTTTAATTTTTGCTTTATTGACTATCATATGTTGCGCCAATTAATATGTGTATTTATGAACTGTTGAAATGATTATATAATTAATAAAACTATCATCTATTTTATTAAACTTGATGTGATTATTTATATTTGTCCTTGATCTGCTCCAGAGACAGTAGAGGAATCTTAGGACCCTCTTCTAGGGCCTTGTTTGGATAATTTAGGGCAGGTAGTTGTTTGTGATTTTAGTTGAACATCCTCGCCAGAAAAGGATGCTAACACTGCTTGTCTGCAAGTTCTAATGGATGTCGTATTGAAGAGGGGTCTTAGCAAGATCCGTCATTCCCCTTTTAGGGCCTTGCAAATAGTCAGCAGGTGCACTATATCCTCCTTCCCCTCCCCGCAGAGTCTGCAGATTGCTGGAATCTGTGGGCGTAGCCAGGGCGGCATGTGATATGCAGATGGTAGTATGACTAGGCGGAATCCCAGGAATTTCTCATTTGTTGCACTGGAAAAGCTGGTAAGAAGATAGGCTTGCGGTGCTGCCTTGCTGTTAGTCTGCAAGGTGACCCAGCCACGAGCGCGCTCTGGCAGGGCAGCTTTGTCCTGTATGAGTGATTCTTTTGTGATCACATCAATTACTTTTTTTTTTAAGCTGAGGATGGTCGCTGGTAGCTACCAAAGTTCCTGCAGTCCCAGTTGATTAAGTGAGTTGTCCAAGTAGCGTTGGGCTGGACATGCCACCTTACTGTTCAGGTCTTCACACAGATGCATGTTTAGTGTGTCAGGTGGACCCCTTTTGAATTTGATCCAACTTTTGATGAACGGCCCTTTGCTGGCAAGCTCTTGCCTTTGTATCCCGAGCTCCAGACTACATTGTGTGGGGGATGTGTATCCTGGTAGGCCAAAATTGCATTTGAATTGCTCTTGTTATTGTACGATCCAGATTTTCAGTTTCTCTCCCTCGCATAGCTTCGCTTACATAACTGATTTGTGGTATTAGTTTTGCCTTATTCACTTTGCTTAAGGGGAGAAGATTTGGACCAGAGATATTAATCTTGAGGTCTCTTAGTGCCACAGCGGTCGTTACGCTTGATATGTGTCTTAACCTGATGTGTACACCAACTACATAATGATTTGTCTCACATTTCAGTGCACTCAGCTGGCCAAGAGGACCGGGTTTGGAGCAGGACATCTGTGGTGCGCCTGCGGCTACGACCTCTTTCCAGTACTGAGGAAGAGGACGATGAGGCGAGACCCTCAACATCAGCAGGCATGGGGATTGCGCCCACCCGGACTGACCATGAGGACAACTCTGGTGCCACAGACCGGGTGGAGGCTGAGGACAGTGAAGCGGGGGTGATGAACTGGACACCTCTGGCCAGGCTGGGGTGGAGAGCCACTCACCCACGGACCATGCCGAACATATTTATTCCGAGGTGTCCACAGGGCAGGCCACTATGCAACCTGGTCCTGCCTTCAGCCCCTCCCTAACTCCTGAGGTCCCCATTCGATGGGGGCCTCCAGCTGCATCCTCTGCAATCTGTCCCCCTCATCATAGCTGCCAGGTCGACACCCACATTGACTCCGAACCTGAGGCACCACACCCCCCACGTGCGACCCAAAACCCTCCCTCTGTTGTTCCGTCTGCGGCTGTACCAGAGGACTTGATATGGGCATGTGAGGGTCAGCCAGACATGTCCTCTCGCATCTTGCTGCAACTGTGTCTAGAGGTGCGCATGATGCGAGAGGAAATTGTACGTGCTCTGGCCACCCTCACTGCCGGTTTCACTTCCCTGAGTGCAGTCATGTCTTCTGTTGTGTCCCAACTCCCCTCCCACACCACCGTCAATGTCTCCCCCTGTCCGTTGCCCCACACTCTTTCCCCCAAACTCCTCATGTATCCCAACCCCGTGTGGTGCCTGTCCATGCACCGGCCAGCCAGGAGCAGGCATGTGATTCACAGGATCTGGACATTGTGGTCCTAGAGGATGACCAGAAGGACAATTGAACAGTTTGACAGACACTCTGTTTTTGGACAATGATTTACTTTTCCCCTTGTAAATAGACTGGTTTCCCTGACGCTCCCTGACGTGTTATATTTATGTTGCTCCACCCCAATCCAAGTTCCCTTCTCCTTCTGCAGTAAGGACATCATTTGTTTTCCTTTCTCCCTTCCAGACGGACTGTTGTTTTATTTCTATCCTTACATATTTGTCCTTTAAACACTTATTTTTATTCATACATTGTCTATCTTGTTTTGCTTCATCGTGAATGTCTTGTACAAAAAATGCCAAGGTATTTGGGTACTCATCTGCTCTGCACATGAGGGCTTGCTGCAATGATAGGGTTCAACTTGCAGATGTGTCACACACACACACATACATCCTCTCAACTCTACGCCAACTCACTTGGTGAACATTAGTCTATCAGGACATGATACACAACAGAGATTTTACTTGGGATCTGATATTTTTTTATTTAAACATATTCACACTGGACAACAAGTTCCTGGGATGTGGTCACTGGGGATTGTGCTTTTGACTTCGCAATTTCCGGGGTGATGATCGCTGTGATGGATTAAGTCTGGGTTGACGCCGAGGTGCAGGTTGGTCTCCGGCATGTGCCTGTACAGGGTGAAGTCCATGTGCAGGGGCGGATTGTGTCTGTACACTTGGTGTATGTGCATGGACAGGGTGTTGTTGTGCAGGTGGTGGTAGTGCCTGTTCAGGGGTGGTGGTGGATTTGCATGTGGGGGGCTGGATGGGGGCGGTGGTGGATGTGTACCCATGCTGTGGTCCTGTGCAGTTTGTGGAACAGGTGTGTGGGTGTGATGTGCTGTAGGCATATGTGATGGCTCCCCTCCCTGCATTGCCCGTGAAGGTAGACTTTGGAACACTGCCATCATGCCGTCCATCTTCTTCATGGCCAAGGAATGGTGTCTTACACTCTCTTCCCTTTGGAAAGATATCATATCTCTGATATTCCTGGACATGTCTTGCAAGGTTCTATCCAACCTATCCAAAACATGGGTCTGTCGGTCCACCACCTGAGGGCATTGGCGCAGGGCCTCAGACATGTCTGACAGGGTGGCCCCTATGGCACGTATGTCCTGCCTCACATCTGCCTGCTGTTGGAAGAAGTCCTGCTGCCACTGGCCACCACGGACATGTGCAGGCCCTCCATGCAGGGCCCGGCCATGGATGAGTCCACCAGGTCCAAGAGCAGGGGGGATGTTGGCATGTGGAAGCCTGTGGACAGGTGAATGGTGCCCAGGGGATGCCTGCACCACAGCAGGGTTGGTACTTCCCTCAGATGGTGAGGATAATGCCTGGGATACACTGTCTGGGGAGGAGTGTGTAGGGTAACCACCATGTCTGTCCCGGATGTGAGGGCTGTGAGGGAGTGAGGTCTGTGTTGGGGTGGGGCTGAACTGTGGCTGGTTATCTCTATGCTGGGGACAGGCAACCTTTTTCATTGCACGAGGCTGACACACTTTGCTGGGGGAGGGTGTGAGACCTTGCTAAATGTGGGCGATCGGTGCAAATTTCTGTCCATGGCATCAGATTCTCCATCCCCTGAGTGGATGCGCAGACACTCACTATCGTCCGATACTTCATCCTCCTCAGGTAGTTCCTCCTCCTCCTCCTCCTCCTCCTCTTGCACATGACTTGCAGCTGACATCACTGCCTGGAGGAGCAGTGGATTCTCACCTCTAATTGCCCGTCGCCCAACACTGGTGGAAGGTCCTTCCTCCTCATCGTCATCATCACCTGGAACACAGAGGTAGCAACAGGATAAGTAATTGACCGAGTATGAGATATCGTGAAACACAAGGGTTGGTTCTACTGTACTTTGCATCGACAGATGATGCACATGTGACCTGGTTTTGGTACTCCTACAAGTGACAGCTCACACAATGGCACTGAGGTGTGAAACGTAGATGTACACTCAAAAAGCACACTTACCAGCTCCATCCACAACTTTGGGGTCGATTCCGATTCGGGCCGGAAATTTCACCGACCGAGCCGGACCCGGAGAGATTTCCGACCGAATCGGACCCGTGCAGTCCGACCGAACGAGTACGATGCGTCCGTATGTTATCGGACTCGAGTCGGTCGGACTCCCATTGAAGTCAATGGGAGCCGGTCGTACAACGCGTACGCGGGCTCCCATTGACTCAATGGGTGCGAGTCGGACAAGTGCGCCCCCTACAGCGGGTACACGGCGAAGCGATTCGCGCCGTACACGCACAGGTAGGGGGACCCACGGGTCCCCCTGTGTGCGACTCGCGCGGCTACGAGCACAGGGAGGTCCGACACGGACCCCCAAAGTACGGCTCCGACAGCTCTTTCGAGCCGGAATGCGCGGCTCGGTCGGACTGCTCGCGGCGCGCATCGTACTTACCCGGCCGGGGAACGTCTCCATTGCGCAGTGCGAGTCGAGTCCGAGCGAGTCGGTCGGTGCGGTTCGAGCCGGGAACGAGTCGGTCGGAGCGGTCGGGACGCCCGGACGAGTCGGTCGGCGACTCGCATCGTACTCGCTCGGCCGGACCCGCGTACGGTTCGGTCGGGAAACAGGGCTCCGAATCGGATCCGGTAAAGCCGAATCCGATTCGGAGCCCTACCGGCCGAGATCGGAATCGGCCCCTTTGTGTCCTTTTCTGCTCCCCCCTGTTGTAGGTTTTGTTGACAAAGTGGTCCCCGATCCAGCAGCTGTAGTGGGAAGTGACACCAATGTCAATCATCTGCATTACCAATTTACAAAGAGGCACATGTGACACTTATGATATGGATGGAACTTTGTTAACAACAACTGCAGGTTATCTGCAGAAGGGGATTTTCATCTTTGTCATGGTTTACATAGGGTAACACTTCACACCACATTTACCTGATGTACATGTGCGAGCGGGTTTCACTGCTGCAGCCAGGATGTCATGCATTCCCGGGATGATGTTGTACGCTGCACTGGCGTCATTCTCTCCAAAGCTGTGTTGAGACATACATATCCATATTTCAGTACACCAGATAATAGCTATGAGCTAACATGTATATGTCATTGTCAATGACCACTGATGGATATTCCTGGACAATGTGCAGCATGTTTACCTCATGGACTTTACATGTGTGCCCCTGCTGACATGCAGCAGTTGCCAGCTGTTACATGCACACAGCACTGACATCAATGAGATGACACATCAACAGACAAACGTATATGAGAAGGTTACTGATATAGGAAGGGAGGGGAAAAATGATCGGGACGCCAGCATATTGCAATGCTTACACCTTCACCGTTAAGACTAATATGTCTCATGAGTATGATGTTGTGTGTTGACAAGTTGAAAGGAGTGTACATCCACAGGCTGAGCAGTTTCACATTTGCACATCAGTTCAAACATTGCATAGCAGAGTTCATATGTGAGATGTGCAATAATCACGTACATTTTGTGTGTCATTTGTGCTTCCCTACCAATGGATTCACAAAGCTCATTTTGGCTTGAGAGATTACACATTTGTTATGTCCAGCATTTGAGTGTCATCTGTTCCCATTATCCATTTCCTACATCATGGTTGAACTAAGCTGACAACGGATGATGTTTTGTACAGCAGACATCCTTACCTCACATAGCATACACTCAATTATATAGGTGGACACAGTAGAAGAGGAGGCAAGCAGAGTGCAACAATTGATTAGGATAACACATTGTGGTTAAGTTGTGAATCTTTCATGGTTGACGCCTACACTGGATTTGGTTTTGGCCTTTCAGCCACGAGATCTTGGACTGTGACTTCCTGATGATTCACCTTGGCAGCCCATACATCCATCACAAATGTACAGGACTGGCATCATTGCAAGCATCATCCACACCAATTTCAAAATGTTTTTGTCCGTTGGAATTCTGCTACGGAGTTATCATATCATTGATTTACAATCCAGTTGTGTCTAGTACACTTCATGTGACACTATATACTATTTTTATGTCCATTCTACACTCACTTGTCATATGTTTTGTGACATCCTTTCACTAGCCACCATGGTGTGACCTGGTATATGTTTCAATGCCATATGGAGGCATATTGTGATGCAGGAAAACAGTTATGTGATACACATACAACATACAGCAGATATTAGAGGCACATTCATGGGCATGGGCATTCAGGTTCATTGTTCCTGAGTTTCCTTACCATGGCCCCGCACCTGCCTAGTGTGTGGTCCCCGACCAGATGTCACAGGCAACCTTGTAGCAGAAGTCAATGTGTGTCTTGGACTCTGGGAGGACATCATTGGACCTACAATGCTAAGTGTGTTTGCAACTTTACATACCGGCTGCCACATGTGAAGCACTCAATTTGAGGCACAAAGGATGAGCACAAGCAGTGTGGGCACTACCGTTGCAGACGTGTCTACCACAAATTATGATGAGTGATCCCATATTCAACTTATTATGGCCCCACTGCCTAGTAGCAACGACTATCAAATTGACACAACAGTTCCTGGCGTAAGGTCCACAATCATGTTTTGTTAATGGACCAGAAGACATACCCTACAATTATGACATCTATGACCAGCTGGTTGGACTTGACAGATTCATGTATGGAAAAGGAACTTTATAAATTGGACAGAGGACGCATACTCTATTACTGGTTTATGAATCTCACTTCTTGTTCATCATTGTCATATTTGTTCTCCTTGGATTTGTTGAAATTTGGTCTACTGATATTTTTGCAATTTAGAGGTGGATACATTCGGAGTTGGTCTGGCACTCAATTCCACAATCGAGTTCCCAGTCCTGGAGCAGTTGGTGGAATACATGTAATGTTCATAACACACAATGACATAAAGAGCCTAGATATGTTATAATTTTTATTTTGCTATTCCCAGATCTATTTCGCTGAAGGTAAATGTCCTTTGAGGATTCCTATAGTTGTAAGGCTAGTTTTACCTCTCCAGTTGCCTTTGAGATGCAGACCACCATGGTCACTCCTAGGAGACTCATCCCTCCTGGCTGGCCCCTGACCCACTGGTTCTTCCACTGGGGACTCTCTCCCCCTCTCACCCCTCAATCTGGACTTCTGCACCCTCCACTCTGGGCAGGAAGATACCTGAGCCACTCCTCTTAGGGTCACTCCCCAATGCCTCTTCAGAACCTCTAGTAACCACCCAGAGGTCTGCCTCCTGTGCAAGCTCCCTGGGATCAGAGAACTCACACTCCAACAGGTGTTGGCTCAAACCCAGAAAACAATTACTGAACATGTGCTCTCTGACAACCAGATTGAACAGCCCTTCACAATCATTTGCCGTGCTACCCATCACCCAATCCTCCAGTGCATCACAACACACATCCACAAACTCCCCCAAGACTGGTGAGACAGTTTTCTACTGCCCCTGAACCTCAACCTGTACCCCTCTTCCTGGGAACTAGGCACCATACTCTGGGATCTGGGAGTGGGACTTCCTGCACTGGACTCCATATTGCTGCCACCACTGGACCCCACCCTCACTGGTGAATCCAGACAACTAAAATTGTACTCAGGGGATAATCTACCCTCCAGAGCTAGTTTCTCCATGACGAAGGCCCTCTCTGCCTCCGCCATCCTCTCCTGCGCTAAGACCCTCTCAGTGTCTAGCTTTTTCTCTTCAAGGCCCAACGCCTTGAGACTCAACTCCTGGGCCAACAAGGCCTTTTCCTCCTCTAAGGCTAACTTCCTATTCTCCAACTCCAATTTCTGAGCCTCCATGTTCTCATGGCTCTCCTTCTGGAGCTTCTCTAAAGCCAGCTGATGCTCCCCTTCTTCCCTCCTATCCACCCACTCCTCTGGGGACAGAGGAAGGGATGTGGCACTCCCCTGGCACCGGACCCAGCAAGGGACTCCCTATCTATGGGGTCCTCACTCTCTACTGGCGTCCCTGCCCTGTCATTTTCTTCCTCCTCTTCAGACTCTTCAGGCCCTATCTCAAAACCACCACTTTGGTATGCAGAGGGATAATCAGACAGGTCCCCGCCACACGCTAAGGGTTCTCCCCTAAGGAGTGCTTCATAAAGGAAAAGCTTTCTGAGGATGTTACCCACTATTGGTATCCCCCTCTCTCTGCAGAATTCCTCTAACTCCTCCCGGGTGTACTCCCAAAGGTCATCCTCATTATAGATTACTCCCATCTTGGCAGAATACACAACCACAGTGCAACACAAGAGACCTAGGCGTCTGAGCTGAAGCAGGAATACACAATTCAAAAATGACACTTTTAAGAAGAAATAAAACTCTGGAAAAATAATCCCTATACATGTGATTTCTCTAAATGCAGAGTTTGTAGTGCAACCAGTTGTCACTGTGGTACTGCGTACACGCAAGTCCTATCCTCACCGCTCACAACTAATGTTAGAAATGGGATTTCTGGTTGGCTAGAGCTTGCGCCTAAGCCAGGCAGAAACCACCACTCTAGTCTGGGCAAGGGAGTTACACACTGAAGATAACCCCTGCTGACCCCCTTAGTAGCTTGGCACGAGCAGTCAGGCTTATCCCAGAGGCAATGTGTAAATCGTTTGCGCAACACAAACATACAGCAGCAACACACTAGGCACACCACCAAAGAAACTCCACACAAGGTTATATGAAAATAGCCTTTGTATTATCCAAAACACATTAGAGTCATAGTCACACATATACACTGTGCCAACTGGCACTAGGCAATATTTACAGGGGATTATATACAGGACAGGGCCAATCGGGCCACTGTCAGAACCTTTAGAAAGCACTAGTAGCACACATCAAACACAACCAGTGACTACTGGTAAAATACTGTACTTGGCAATATCTCTAGCAACATAAACGCATTATGTCTGCATCACATTAGGCATCAAACTCATATGCCTAATCACATTACGCAACCTCTGTAGGCATAAACACACTATGCAATAGGCATCATAAGCATAAACATATTATGCAATAACTCACAATTAGGAGGGCACCTTAGTGACACTCCCCAGGTGCATACATCTCCTTAGTGCCTTGCGCCCTATCACCACCATAAAGCTGAACCCAGGCCAACTGCCCTTTCTAGGCGGCCCAATGCCCTTTGTCCATAATGTCAGGGCTTGTACTGGGGCCTTCCACTGGCCCTTTTGCTGCCAATGCAGCCAAAACCACGGTGGGCAATGCACTGGGGCAGGGGGTATGTATCTCACTCCCTCCTTGTTCCTCCAGAAAGGCTAGTTTTTCCTCTCCAGTTGCCTTTGAGATGCAGACACTATGTTTCGCCCTCTGTTCTCTGCTGCCTATATATGCATTTTGACCCTCTCCTGCCACGTTTGACTTACCAGTTAGTGAGGGTGGTCTGCATTGCTCTGGATGAGGTCTCCTCCCAGAAGATGCTGGGACCTCTGCTACTGTGGCTGTCTGTACTCTGGCTGAATGTGTAAATGGGTGAGAAGAGATACACATCAACACATGGAAAATGTACATCTAGCACTTGTCAGACATTTCCTCGTATCTTCTGCATGCTAACAGTATTGTGAAGTACTGCCACGGCCGGTGCAGGTAGGAGCGGTGGGGTGTTGGTGATGTAATGGCATGGCAGGGTGGGAATTAAACAATGGATTCTGGGACTGACATTTTTAAATAAGGATTCTTTCACCTTCTGTTTTGTGATTTTGGAAGGGCCAGGGTGAGTTGTTTTTATGTTTATTTGGACTTATTTTCTCCATTCCATTGTGTGTTGATTTGCCTCTGCACTGCACCCCCACCCCTTATGTTCTTGACTGACCCAGCCGTGTCTGGATTAGTGGAAGGGGCACTTTGACAATTGCTACTTAGCACTGTTCGGTATATACGGCTTCAGGCCTGGGCCTTTGTATTTCATAGTGTGAAAGGTATTTGCCATTTCTAATACAAAGGATTCTGGGACTTGTGGTGCAACATACTGAGAGAAACACATGAGCCTCTGACTGACTATATTTGTATATGGAATTTGGACAACTTCCTTACTCACAATGGCAGTGCGACACAGACATACATTTTGTATACTTGTTCTTGTCATCCCACTTACCTGGTGCCACATTGCGGACATCACTCACAGGCAGCCCATGGAGCATGTGGGGGTGGATTGTAGTGAGGATATCCTCCTCTTGTGGGGTGAGACGGAGGCGGGATCGAGAGTGTGAGGCAGGGAGAACTCTGTTCACCTGGATCCTGGAGTACTTCTCCTTTGCACTCATCTTTTCAGCCTGCCACTTCCTCTTTATGTCACGGACTGTGCACACATCCTCCCCCAATGCTGTGACAGCGGTGGCTAACTGCTGCCAGAGAGCTGCTTTCTGTGTGACACTGGTGCAGCAAGATGGGAGACCATATAGGCGTTTGTGGTGCCTCACAACAAACTCCACAATCATGGTGGTCTCCTCAGTTGTGAAGTTCTTCTTCCTCCTCTGAATGTACATTTTGCAGTGGCGATGAACAGCAAAGCAAACAGGAACTCTCTGTGGCCAAAGCTGGGTCCTGAATGTGTGCTGCTTTTATGTGGTACTGGTTTTGCAGTTGGTCTTAATTGACTTCAGCTGGAGCATGGTGGGGGATGGTAGGCACTTGAAATGCTCAAAAGGGAGAAATGGCTGGCTTTCCGGCCCGGAGGCGGAGTTTCCGGCCCGGAGGCGGAAATTCCGCCATGGTGCCGGAATCTCCGCCACTGGGCCGGAAATTCCGGCCCGAGTGCGGACATAAAGTTAGGATGTGTAAGTTCATTCTGTGAATACCCATATGTGTAAGTTCATTCTGTGAATACCCATATGTGTAAGTTTAATCTGTGAATACCCAAATGTGTAAGGTGTAAGTTCATTGTGTGAATACCAAAATTGTTGTAAGTTTAGGATTTTGACGTAAGTTAGTTCTGTGAATCAGGCCCTATGTTCCAGGACATCTAGTAGATGTGTCTTTATATCATTATCCACATATTGTTTGGTCACGAAGTTGTGTAGTCACAGAGGCTCAGTCATTTCAAAGGGGTTTCCCTGCTGCTGCATGAAATGAAAAAGGTTGTCAACCTGTTTATTAAAACGTTCCCCTCTCTTTCCCACAAGTTTGTGGTGAGGAACAGTTTCACCATGGTCCATTAATTTTGAATTTGTCAGCTCTCTGAAACAATGCAAGTATAAAGGACTTCATGGTAAACTAGCTGCCATTGAACAACAGATTAACTTTTACTTGGCTGACAAACAATTCTCTTGAAGCTTTTCTGTGATCTCTGGATTGTCTGTTCCAGTTTCATATCTGGAGCCACAGCATTGAACCTTCCCACTCAGTCTTTTACCACAAAATGTCTTTGGATGAATTATCTGTAGAGGTATGGTTTTCCCGCCTCTAGCTTCTTCACTCTTTCCAAATACCAGGGCCAATGTCTCAGGTAGTTTATGAAATCAATTTGCAAAACACAGTAATCAGTGTAGTAGTAGTAGTAGTAAAAACTTTACTCGGTTATGAATAAACATCAAAGTGTACACAACCAAATACAATAACACAAACACTAGCACCTAACACAGAAAATAATACATATCAAACTACTTTTTTAAAAGATCTATATAAACAAGATAACAATGTCATCACAGCTTCCGGTTTAAAATTACAATTCATCAACACCTCTTAAAAAGGTTATCTTGATCACCTTTCTCCAGGCGGTAGAAATATAAAAAAATTCATAAAGTGGCTATGCAAAATGGAACAGATTCTAATGTGTAAAATAGTTTGTAAGATATATTTCATTAAAAACACCAAAAATAAAAACATTTAGCTAAAAGCTTTTAGTTCTTTTTACCTGAGCAGCGTTAAAAAACTTATCATCTACAACTGCCTATACAGTTTTGCAGAACAATATCCTCTTCTAGACGTTTTAATGGCAGTGCAATAGACTCATAAGGTGGCCCTGCATATTGCATATATACTGATATGCAAACAGCAATTCAATAAGAGGGACAGATTTGGTTAGCAGTATCATCAGTCAATGGCGTTTAAAATTTTTGTTCTCTTAAACCATACTGCTTGTAAAAATTTGCTAACTACAAATACTATTTTTACCGATGTGTCACTTTTTAGAATCATAAAAGCCTCCAAGTGACTATGAGTGCACGTCACGACAAATTGGAACTAACCATTTACGACATAAAATACAATACTCTGTACAAAAAGACATTATATGTTTCTCATCTTCATTGCTCAAGCCACATGCAGGACAGATTTTAAAATCTTGATTTGTACACCATTTCCTTGTGAAAGACCTTAAAGGAAGAGTTCCGTAATTAAATCATATGTACAAATTCCTAGTTAGCGGCGGGAATATTAAATCTAAGAACTCTTCAAACATTGGAAAGTGCTTGAAATTTAAAAACATAGTAATTGCAGTTCCGCTTGAGCTGTTCATTACATATCAATCATTTATGTAGGACCAATATCGATCTTTTACCAGTTTGTGGTCGTTTTTGTTAATAGTAGTAGGATCACCCCACAGATTCTGCGTACCAAGTTTACAAAACCAGCCTGAAGCAGATTTAACCCATGGGATATTTCTGGCTCCTGGAATTTTTAATAGTTCTATCAGTGAGTCTTTAAAGACACCAAGTTCAAGTGTGGTCCAGAGTCGGATCCAATATGCTAAAGTTTTTAAGACAGCCAGGTCGGCAACTCTTTTCATCCCAACATCAAAATACATAGAGGTAAGAGGTGAGCTGGATGGTAACCCAAGTAGTTTCCTAATGAAATTATTTTCAGCAATTGTCAGCGAATAGGAGTTGATACAACCCCAAATCTCTGCCCCTTAGAGCGCCACTCCATGTACTATAGCACAATAGGTTTCCAGGGCAGGAGAAATTATATGCAACAGGGTTTGGTTGTAAAACCTTAAGATGGCATTAGATCTGTGTTCAATTATTAATGTGCATTTATTCAATTGACTTGTCCACTTTAAGTTGTCCATAAGTCTAACACCTAAGAAATCAAAATTATGTACTCTATCAAGAGCCTCGCTTTCTACATGGACAGTACAACTTTTCTTTTTAGTATTCTCAATCACCATATACTTGGTTTTACTTATATTTAATTATAGGCCTCTGGATTTACAAAAACGTAAAAATGTATCAATTAAAATTTGGAGACCCATAGGTGTTTTAGATATAAGAAGAGAATCGTCTGCAAAGAGCAGAATTGGTATTTTCCTTTTGTTCAGTAATCAGTGACTCCACAGTCTTCACATGCAGCTCCCAATCACCTTCCCGATCAGCATGTACCAAGTTTTTCACTGGGGCTATCATGTGTAAAACATCTCCACACTACTTGCAAAGTTCTGATTTTTCTTCACATTCTTTGACAAACTCTATGTACTTGGTTTTCAGGTTTTTTGATTTTGAACTGAGTGTATTGAACATTGCCTGGCTTTGCATTATGTCTTTTCAATTAAGTGCACCCTGTACCTTGTTCACTTCTGAGATAAGATATGAAAAACCTAATTTGTCATTCTTGTTCCAGAAAGCATTCCAACGCAATGTTTTTATAGCCTGAGATATGATGAGAATACCTTGTAACGAACTAACATAATGAGTTCCACTCAATACTGACTGGACAGTTTTGCTTCCAAAGATTCTAGCCTCAACAAGTGCATTGTCTATGCCACATCCACTGAGATAACATCCTGTACACTACAACACAACTTTTGTCATGCACAGAAAATTGGCAGGATAGGCTGATCTTCAAGCTGAGCATGCACATTTTGGAAAGTTTTTAGAGCTGTGTATACTGTTGCATAGTTTGTGACTAGAAATAGAATTACTGATAAAAACCCAAACTTCTTCAGTGGGACAGTATTCTGGGAGATCATGTACTCAGCCAGTTTGAAACTTTCTGGTAGACTGGGACATGTTGATGGCTTGTATTGATTTTGCACACGCTGGCAAGGCAGTTGGGTTATAAGTTTGCAGCTTCGTTTGTTTATGCCTACAGCTGACACAGCTTGTTTTTCAGCAGTTACTAAGGGGCCGATTCCGATCTCGGCCGGTAGTGCTCCGAATCGGATTCGGATTTACCGGATCCGATTCGGAGCCCTGTTTCCCGACCGAATCGTACGCGGGTCCGGCCGAGCGAGTACGATGCAAGCTCCCGCGAAATCGCCGACCGACTCGTACGCGGCTTCAACACGCTCCGACCGACTCGCACGGACACGACTCGCACCGCGCTATGGAGACGTTTCCCGGCCGGGTAAGTACGATGCGCGCCGCGAGCAGTCCGATCGACTCGCGCCGTCTGGCTCAAAAGAGCTGTCGGAACTGGACTTTGGGGGTCCGCGTCAGACCCCCCTGTACACGTAGGCGCGCGAGTCGCACACAGGGGGGACCCATGGGTCCCCCCTACCTGTGCATGTACGCCGCGATGCGCATGGACGCGTACCTGCTGTAGGGGGCACCCTTGTACGACCGGCTCCCATTGACTTCAATAGGAGTCCGACCGAATCGAGTCCGATAGCATGCGAATGCATCGTACTCGTCCGGTCGGACTGCTAGTGTCCGATTCGGTCAGAATTCTCTCCGGGTCCGGCTCGGTCGGAGAGATTTCCGGCCGGAATCGGAATCGGCCCCTTAATTGGTACAGTCTTGAAAAAGCACCATGGCAGTATCATGTGTGCTGGATGTTTCAGACAAAGAAGAGCTGTCTTCAAAATCAAAATTATCAAAAGCAGCAATTGTAAATCTTTTCCTGGTAAAGTGACTTGGAAGTGATGTGATGCCAGATTCACCAGACTTTACAGCATAAGCTGTAAACAAGCTTCTGCTCCGTACTATGTCATTATAACTTGTTGATACACCATTCCTCTTCTTTGAAGTTATTAAGTTCTCTACTTTTGCATTTGCCATAGATTGCGTGGGCAGTCATCATGTTCTGCATGGGCAACACGATCTTCACACAGTGCAATGTTGAGTGGGGTACCCGACAGGTATGGCCATTATCCCCCCTACTCTTTGCCTTTGCGGTGGAACCTTTAGCATGTAGAGCTCCCGGCGGGGTGCCATATACTGGTATCCAGCACCCACTACATCTCACTCAATGCGGGTGATATGGTACTGTCCTTGCACAATCTGAGTACTGAACCTGTAAAGACTGCATGATTTCTTGCAGACTGTGGTGAGGCTTCGGGACTGAGAGTGAATTAGCGCAAAACCAGCTTGTTTCCAGTCCGCAGAGACAGAGTTGAACCTCTCAATCTGGGGGAGATAAGATTATAGCGAGCATCCTTGGATGGTGGGCTGAATGCTTCGGGTTTTGTTTTGTGCAGCTGCAATGGTGTATGGACTGGTTTCTGGGGCGGGGGACACATGGGATGTTACGGCTACCAGACCCCCTGGACATGACACTATCATGGTCACATTTACTTCAGCTGTGGAGGGCCCCCTGTGCAGGGCGACATGACCTCTTCATTCTCAAAACTTGCTGGCAGAGGGTGCTTAAACGGTCGCCATATTGGCAAGCTGAATGCTCTGGAATTTTATTCTTATTATCTAGCTGCGCATTTGCAATGGTGTATGGACTGGTTTCCGGGGCGGGGGACACTCGGGATGTTACGGCTACCAGACAGACCCCCCTGACGTGACACAATTGTGGCTCCTTTTACTTCGGCCACGGAGGTGCCCCTGTGTGGGGCCACATTGTAGGAAGGTGGAATCTGACTACATGGTTGCCCCCACTTTCTTTCTGGTGTTTTGATGGTTTTTGACTTAGTTTGGCTGGGAACCTGCTATTCAGGTCCCCAGCCTATCTGCTTTCTCTTATAAATTGATTCCATGTACCTTAAGTACACTTCAGATTGGATTCTGGGGTGCCCTTATAAGTCCCTAGTATATCGTATACTATGTACCCAGGGCATAGGTACCCCAGAGGCCTACCAGGGGCTGAAGCATGTATTGTGCCACCCCTGGAAAGCCATCCAAAATGACACCACAGGACTGCTACTGCAGCCTGAGTGAGGTGGGGCATGCACCCCTTACAGAGATATAGGTTCACTGTATCTCACCTATCACTGCACATAGAAACCTATCAGTCACCCCTATGGCAGGCCTTATCAATCCTGAAGGCAGGGTGCTTGGTTATATGTGAGAGGGTGCCCATGCATGAGCTGAGCCCCTCTGCAGCCCTCGGAATCTCCTCTCCGGGGTTGTCTGTGGTGCAGCCTGAACAGATACTCTTAAGTGCATTATATCCTCGCGGTAAATGCTAACTTTGGGATGGCTGCACGGAAACATGTCATGTTTGGTGTCAAACACCTTGGAATCATACCCCCACACCAGTAACTGGTGTGGGAGTATGATCCCACCCTTCTAGAGGGAAAGACATGACAGCACCGGTATACCCGGTACCAGCTAAACAGAGCCCTGGCATCACAAAATGGATGCTGCAGCCACAGACACGAGTCTGGCCTCCTGCTGCTGACCGAAACTCCGGCAGGGGAGGCCTGGGCAAAAGGTTTCCTGTCACAGAGAGGTGTTACCACCTCCCAGACAGGCCTTAGTGGATTGGGGCTGGGTGGGTGCACTCCAAGAGTGCTTTGAAGTCCTGCACTGGGGGCACATTTGGTGTCCTCGTACATACCCCAGTTCAAACCGGTTGCAGGGGCTGCCAGCCCCTGCTCTGGTGCGAAACTGGACAAAGGAAATGGGTGTAGCCATCCCTCTTTCCAAACCCTCTCATAGGTGGGTCCACAGAGTTAGTCCAACCCCTTTCTTAGGTATAAGTAAGGAACCCCTGGCAACAGGACTTTAGATATCCCTGGACGAAACTCTGCAACTGAATCCTGGAACTTCGACGCTCTACTAAAGACTAGAGGACTGAAGAAATCTCCCTTGGGGTCAAGGAGTGACTCCCCTGCTTGGCAGGCACCAACAAAGCATTTGATGGTCTGCATCTCCGAAGCTCCTGCTGGACTCCGAAGTACTTGCAGCCCAGGAAGAGGATTTCCAGACTTTTCAGAGGCCGACCAAGTCCCCAGCAAAGCTGAGACCCACAGCCCTCACGAGTGACGTGGAACCGGAACCCCTGGACACAATGCACATTTGCTAGTGCATCAACTTCTCGACAACTCTTGAAGTCCTGCTTTGGGTTACTTGTAGCCCAGGCCCCGAGCACCATTTGCACCGAAGATTGTGAGCCTACACTCCATGAGTGTTCCGTGGGCCTGCTTCTTGCATTCCCGCTTGAGGCTCCTTCGCGATCCCTGGTCCGTCGACTGGTGGGTCCCTGTGAAGGCAACTCTGATTTTCATTGGGCATTTCTGGTTGCTCCAGACGTGCCCTAACTACCTACCAAGTGGTGAGTCCCTCAGACCTTGCTGGTCTGCACCAAAGCATCTTTCTCCTTTCTGTGTGGGTTGCTGTTGCCAAGGCTTGTTGTGTTCAATCCAGACACCAATGCTGCAGCACTCGACAGCCTTTGTGGGACAGCTCGAATCCAGCTCCTGGTTGTCGTTGACACCTCCTGGTCCTCGTGGCTGAAGAGTCAAGCTTCACCTCTTTCACATGAAGCACCCAACATCGGTGGGCATTCGACTATCGTGCGTGCCCCTGGTCACTGGCAAGTGACCCAGACTCTGTCCCCTCTGCTTTCAGGTTCTTCTCATCTCTGATCCAGGCTTGGATCTCTTCGGACACTTCGCATCTTCCCGGCAGCAGCACTTCGTTGCAGGCTGCCATTGAAATCGATGCCGCGACCCAACAGCATTCGACACCTATGCATCCGGCTTCCCTGGGTGAGGTAACTCGAGTACTCTGGTGCTCCCGTGGGTGTTAGCCCTAGAACTGTCTAAGTCCAAGGGGATTTGGTCCTAGTCCATTTCTAAGTGTCCTTAAACTCTAAAATTCTTACCGCGACTTTCCCATAGACTTTAACGGAGCTCGCGGCTGTGTTCACACACTGCACACAGCCCCCGTGGGTCCCCTGTGTCACTACCTTGGGTGGTTCCTTGGGGTCCCAGTGATTCTACAGGCTCTAGGCCTTGTGTCCACTTAAGTCGTGGTTCTTATACCACTTTCTTAATATATGGTTTGGTACGCCCCTAGAGCTAATCGTATATTGTGCTAATTTACTGTGCTATTTGACTAGTAACTTGTGTACTTTGACCTCTAGCCTCATAAAGAGACTATTGGGTAGTGTTTAGTAATAAATACATATATTTTATATATATACCTGGTGTGGTTCTCCTTTCATTTGGTCATTCACGAGATTATAACTGGTAAAACAACAGCTTAACACTCCTTCAAGACTTAGCCTGAAGGCTGCTCTCCATAGCTACCACTAGGATAGCTTTCAATAAAGGTTGTCTTTAAACCTATCATCAATAAAGGTTGTTTGGACTGGTGCAAGGTGCCCACTATAACTAGTGGACAGCATATACCAGGCCAACTTCTCACACACATGACCTGTTGGTACTGAAAACTTGCTGGCAGAGGGTGCTTTCATGAGCCCCATATTTTCCAGGTCTCCCGCTTCGGACCCTTGTTGCACAGATAGAGGGAGTGGAGGATTGGGACGCACCAGGACTAGACACAGTGGGCACACTGTATATGGACGGTATATTGCAGTCGTTTGAAGATTTATATGCTGACTTTAACCACCCAGCTGGGCTGTTTTAACTCTATGGTACCCTGACCATGGCGGTGCATAGGGTTTGGCGGAGAAGATGAGTGGAGCATCATGCAGCTGCACTTTCTCTGTGCTGCCACTGACACACACTGACTGGTTTCAGGACTCTATGGTGCTCTGCGTGGAAACCTGTGCTCTCCCCTTTTAGCGTTGTGCGAAGACTGTGAAACCAACATGGGCTCTCCCCTGACAGACAGAGACTGTGCTACAGTGTGGGAGGCTGCATCCGCTGCCAGGTGGACCAGGGTGGCACTACCATACTGGTTATGCTTGATCTATCGGCGGCATTTCATACGGTTTCAACGTCCCACATGGTGCAAAGTCTGCACTGGGCAGGGGTGAAGGATTCCACGCTGACTTTACTGGGTTCCTTTGTTACCATTAGGACCCATACTGTCAGCTGCAGCAACTTCAGGGCAAAACCTTTTCGGCTCCCCTGTGGGGTTCCGCAGGAATCCTCGCTCAGCCCCATCTTATTTAGGGGCCGATTCCGATCTCGGTCGGAGGCGCACCCAATACCATTCGGTCTGGAAAAAAGCCATGCGAAAGCCTGTTTCCCGACCGATCCGTACAGTACACCGAACGAGCAAGTACGATGCGAAATCGCCGACCGACTCGTCCGGGCGTCCCGACCGCTCCGACCGACTCGCTCCCGGCTCGAACCGCACCGACCGACTCGCTCGGACTCGACTCGCACCGCGCAATGGAGACGTTCCCCGGCCGGGTAAGTACGATGCGCGCCGCGAGCAGTCCGACCGAGCCGCGCACTCCGGCTCAAAAGAGCAGTCGGAGCCGTACTTTGGGGGTCCGTGTCGGACCCCCCTGTATGCGTAGCCGCGCGAGTCCCCCCTACCTGTGCGTGTACGGCGCGAATCGCTTCGCCGCGTACCCGCTGTAGGGGGCGCCCTTGTGCGCGTCATGCCCATTGAGTCAATGGGAGCCCGCGTACGCGTTGTACGACAGGCTCCCATTGACTTCAATGGGAGTCCGACCGACTCGTGTCCGATGGCATACGTGCGCATCGTACTCGTTCGGTCGGACTGCACGGGTCCGATTCGGTCGGAAATCTCTCCGGGTCCGGCTCGGTCGGAGAGATTTCCGGCCAGAATCGGAATCGACCCCTTAGTCTCTATATGGCCCCACTAGCAAAACTAGTGTGGTCGTTCGGTTTCCAGGTCCAGTCTTATGCAGATGACACCCAGATTATTGCTTCAATATCTGATTACATGCTATCAGTGGCAGAGAAATTCAAACTCTGTGTGATGGATATCAGCATCTGGATGAAGGAGAACAGTCTGAAATTGAGTGTGGAAAAGACAGAGATCCTGGTATTTGGGGCTCAGCACTCGGTGTGGTCAGAGCTGTGTGGCCAGAGACATGTAGCCCCATACCTATTCCAGTTGTCTCCGCTAAAAACCTATGAGTTGCTTTTGACAACGCACTCACCTTTGATAATCAGGTCAGTAGGACCACAACTATATGCTCTTACATTATCAAAATCTTGAAAAATATTTTTCCTCTCATTCCAGTGGAGCTCAGAATTGCTGTAGTTATTGCACTGATTACATCTCGCCATGACTACTGCAATGCACTATACTTAAATATTAATAAATCTTCACTCAGTAACCTCCAAGGTGAATAGACATAATATCGAATTGCAAATATCGAATTGCAGTAATATCGAAGTTGTAATATCGAATGTCACATAATATCGAATACATGAATATCGTAGTCAAAAATATCGTTTCTTTTTTTATTTAAAAAATATCGAAGTATAAAATATTGAATAAGTAATATCGTCAGTAGATAATATCGAATTGTTAGTGTTGTAAAAAATATCGACCAAAATTTATAGAACATGTAAAATATCATTTTTTAGTTAATATTTAAATATTTTGTATTGCTATTAATTTTGTATTATTTTAATTGTTTAAATATTATTTTTAAATTGTATAAAAAATGTTTTTGTAACATATGTTTTAGGAGCGGGATGTTTGGTTATTAGGGGATAAGGGTGGGGAGTATTTTAAAAATATTAGTGTAAATTTGGATATTAATATAAACATTTTTTAAATTAGAAATTATTTAAAAAAACGAAATTTATATTAAAAATATAAAATATATGTTTTGTTTTAGGAGCGGAATGTTGGGTTATTAGGGGATAAGGGTGGGGAGTATTTTAAAAATATTAGTGTAAATATAGATATTAATTCTAAAATAAATTTAAATTAGAAATTATTTTAAAAAACGAAATTTATATTAAAAATATAAAATATATGTTTTGTTTTAGGAGCGGGATGTTGGGTTATTAGGGGATAATGGTGGGGAGTATTTTAAAAATATTGGTGTAAATTTAGCTAATAATTTAATATTTTGTAACTTAGAAATTAATTTGAAAAAAGGAAATTATATAAAAAATATAAAGTAATTTTTTTTTTTAGGAGCGGGATGTTGGGTCATTATGGGATAAGTGTGGGTAGTGTATTAAAAATACTAGGATAATATTTACATATTAATTACATTTTTTTAAATTAGAAATTATTTACAAAATCGAAATTTAGAATAAAAATATAAAAAGTATATTTTTTTTTAGGAGTGGGATGTTGCGTTAATAGGGGATAAGGGTGGGTAGTATTTTAAAAATATTAGTATAAAATTGATATATGAAATGAAAATTTCGAATTTTGGAAATAATTTAAAATATGAAATTTAAATTTAAAATTTAAAAATAATTTTTTGTTTTTACAGTGGGATATTATGTTATTAGGGGAGAAAGTTGGGCAGTGTTTTAAAATTAGTTATATGAATTGATATATTTAAATACAAAACTTTAAATAGAAAATTTAAAAAAATTAGAAAGTGAAATTATAAAAAGGATTTTTTTTTTTTTTTTAGAAGTATGATATTGTGTTATTAGGGGATAAGGGTGGAGAGTGTTATTTAAATATTATTTTAAAATTAATTATTAAATTGAAATTAAAAAATTGAAATTTATTTGAAGAAATAAAGTTAATTAAAAATAGAAATTATAGGTTGTTTTTAGTACTGGGATGTTGGGTTATTAGGGGAAAATGGTGAGGTTGTTAAAATTGTAAAAAATATATATTTAGGGGCCGATTCTGATCTCGGTCGGAGACGCACCTAACACCATTCGGTCGGGAAAAAAGCCATGCGAATGCCTGTTTCCCGACCGATCCGCACATTATTCCGAACGAGCAAGTACGATGCGCACTACAGCATAGATTCCGACCCAGTCGTACTCACCCAATCCAGGTCCTGTTCCCCGACCGAGCCGGATCCGGAATCGTAGAATCGAGCCGCACGGAAGCAAAAATGCAGCCCCGTCCGGCCGGACAAGTACGATGCGCATCCCGTACGCGCCGAACCCGTCGCTACGCACGGCACGTCAAAGCATCCGGGCGAGGCGCACATGAGCTCCGATTCGCGCCACAACACGATCCACGGCTACGAGACGAACACGCCAGCGACGAGGACGAGGCGAAGCAAAGAGAAAGACGAACGAGACGAACCAACCATGAATCCCTTCGTACCGATCCTACCAATATTCTACCTCTATTACCGGAACAGGCACGGACACGTACGGCGCAGAAGGTAAGTCAGACACCAACAACAAAAACAAACTACACGTACCCGACACATCACACACAGAGGGATGCAGAAATACCTACACCAGCAACAGCAGCACCATAGGGGCGGGATGGCCCTCACCAATGCCACACATACACATAGGGGCCTGTATGCCTACCACTACTACCACCCTTACCCAGGGGGTGCCAGATGCCTACCACTACTACCACCTCTACCCATGGGTGCCCGATGCCTGTCACTACTACCACCCTTACCCAGGGGTGCCAGATGCCTGTCACTACTACCACCCTTACCCAGGGGGTGCCAGATGCCTACCACTACTACCACATCTACCCATGGGGTGCCAGATGCCTGTCACTACTACCACCTCTACCCATGGGGTGCCGGATGCCTGTCACTACTACCACCCTTACCCAGGGGTGCCAGATGCCTACCACTACTACCACCTCCACCCATGGGGGGCTGGATGCCTGTCACTACTACCACCCTTACCCAGGGGTGCCAGATGCCTACCACTACTACCACCTCTACCCATGGGGTGCCAGATGCCTGTCACTACTACCACCTCTACCCATGTGGTGCCGGATGCCTGTCACTACTACCACCCTTACCCAGGGGTGCCAGATGCCTACCACTACTACCACCTTCACCCATGGGGGGCTGGATGCCTGTCACTACTACCACCCTTACCCAGGGGTGCCAGATGCCTGTCACTACTACCACCTCTACCCGTGGGAGGCTGGATGCCTACCACTACTACCACCCTTACCCAGGGGTGCCAGATGCCTACCACTACTACCACCTCTACCCATGGGGGGCTGGATGCCTGTCACTACTACCACCCTTACCCGGGGGTGCCAGATGCCTACCACTACTACCACCTCTACCCATGGGGTGCCAGATGCCTACCACCACTACCACCTCTACCCATGGGGTGCTGGATGCCTGTCACTACTACCACCCTTACCCAGGGGATGCCAGATGCCTACCACTACTACCACCTTCACCCATGGGGGGCTGGATGCCTGTCACTACTACCACCCTTACCCAGGGGGTGCCAGATGCCTACCACTACTACCACCTCTACCCATGGGGTGCCAGATGCCTGTCACTACTACCACCACTACCCATGGGAGGCTGGATGCCTACCACTACTACCACCCTTACCCAGGGGTGCCAGATGCCTACCACTACTACCACCTCTACCCATGGGGGGCTGGATGCCTACCACTACTACAACCTCTACCCATGGGGGGCTGGATGCCTGTCACTACTGCCACCCCTACCCATGGGGGGCTGGATGCCTGTCACTACTACCACCCTTACCCAGGGGGTGCCAGATGCCTACCACTACTACCACCTCTACCCATGGGGGGCTGGATGCCTGTCACTACTGCCACCCCTACCCATGGGGGGCTGGATGCCTACCACTACTACCACCTCTACCCATGGGGGGCTGGATGCCTGTCACTACTGCCACCCCTACCCATGGGGGGGCTGGATGCCTGTCACTACTACCACCCTTACCCAGGGGGTGCCAGATGCCTACCACTACTACCACCTCTACCCATGGGGTGCCAGATGCCTACCACCACTACCACCTCTACCCATGGGGTGCTGGATGCCTGTCACTACTACCACCCTTACCCAGGGGGTGCCAGATGCCTGTCACTACTACCACCTCTACCCAGGGGGTGCCAGATGCCTACCACTACTACCACCTCTACCCATGGGGGGCTGGATGCCTGTCACTGCTACCACCCTTACCCAGGGGGTGCCAGATGCCTACCACTACTACCACCTCTACCCATGGGGGGCTGGATGCCTGTCACTACTACCACCCTTACCCAGGGGGTGCCAGATGCCTACCACTACTACCACCTCTACCCATGGGGGGCTGGATGCCTGTCACTACTACCACCCTTACCCAGGGGGTGCCAGATGCCTACCACTACTACCACCTCTACCCATGGGGGGCTGGATGCCTACCACCAACACCACCCCCACTCATAGGATGGACAATGCATGACACAACCAGCACACCACAACCTAGGGAATGCAAGAAAAAGTCATCCCCCCAACACCATGACAAGCGTGTGTAGACTGTGTCAAATGGCTACAACACTGAACATGACTTTGAACATACAATGTGACCCCCTATCACATGTGCCACACATATATGTGTGTGGCCCCCACAATGCAAGCAGGCCATGACCATTGTGGCAATGGGGTCCAAAACCCCATCATCACAGTGACCAAAAGGTAAGTGTTGGGTCCATGGCTGAAGCACATCTTGAACATTGTGGCAATGGGGTCCAAACCCCCATCATCACAGTGACCAAAATGTAAGTGTGGGGACCCATAGCTGAAGCACATTCAGAACATTGTGGCAATGGGGTCTAAACCCCCATCATCACAGTGACCAAAATGCAAGTGTTGACAAAGAAAAAGCTGCAACTGCCAAACTGCATGGATGATTCCTGGTCACAGAACATAAAACACATCAGTGGCAAAGTAGTGCATGTGTCCCATTGCAACATAGATTGGGGGAGGCAAATACTGCAGTGCAAATAAGACATACCTTTGGCCATGTGCAGACAAACAACACCCATGGGGGCTGACACTGTCAACATTCATCAATGACACAATGACAGAAGTGACCATCAGAATGCAGACCCACATATTTGCACCAATGGGCACACAAATGCAGATACCCTGTGGAGACTGTAGATGTGAGGTGAACAGAAACCATACCATGGCAGCAATGGGACACACAAACCATGATCATTGTGCTGACCGATGACCTAGGAGTCCCAGGGACAGCAGGGGAAACCCACCAAACAACATACGAGCCAATGGCACACCAAAGATATGCCAATGCAGTGGTGCAGATGCACAAACACAAACAGGCAGACCCACACTGCACATCAAACATAACAGGTGAGGGGGGGGTGTCCCCAGGCAACCACACAACACATGAGGAGGCCTGAATACCAATTACACAGATGTGCATACAGTGCCACACAAAGGTAACTCATGGATCCAAATACCCTATGTGGGCAATCAGGCATTGTCAGATGAGAGGGAGCACAAATCACACATGTCACACAAGCATGTAGGAACAGCAACTGACACAGCAAGACACAGACACACCACAGCACTACCCCCAGGGTCCCCACAATGTGGTGACCCTGGGCTGCATTACAATCCCACTGTGATGACAAAGCTAGATGTCGTTCACACTGTGAACCACAGTCATGTGTCCTGAGCAACAAACTACCATCACACCTACACAAGCACAAATCAATCAGCACGGCCAGTAAGCCAAGGCCAACATGGAGGCAGGGGTCTAGCCGGGCAACAACTCTCATCTGCACACACTCAACACCACACACCTCGACCTCCAACAATGTGCAGCAGTGAAGCACACATGCACTGGTGACATTGCACATGCACCCATGACAATCCCAGGGTGGTGGGTGGGAACCAAGGTGCAGAAACACATCACACATGGCCACTCAACAAGACTCCTGAATGTCTGACACACTGCACACTACGCTGTACATGGACATGACGGCAATACCACACCAACCAATGGGATCCCAGCCACAGTCACACACCAATGAAGAAGCCAAGGACACCCACAAAGAACACACATAGACAACTACCAACATTGCAGCCCGGACCCTGAGGAGTGCCAGCAGTCACACACACAACGTATCACAATCACTGAAAGATAACACAAACTGGAAATCACATGACAGGTGTAAACAACAAGTGCCAAGGGGAATCCTGACTGTGACCCATCTGCGTCTGCACACAAACTCAGCCCTGACAGCAAACACACCTATGGGTGACACCCTGATGACCAGTAATGTGCCATGCACCCACATCACAGAGAATCCAGGGATAAGACTTGGGGGTACATAGGTCAACTCAGCAATCATCACAAACAGGTACAACACTAGGGATCCCAGCATGCACAACTAAACGGAAGTGAACACACAGACATGCTCATATAACACACACCTTGGGCGCAGGCAATGTCACAGGAGTACACACTGTCATGAGGGGACTCCACTCCTGTGTGAGGAAAGCTGTGCCATATGTTGCCACAGTAGGGCTCCATCATGTCAGCTGAGCACTTGGTCACACACTCAACAATTAGCACCAAATGAATGCTCCCGTCACATCAGCCTGGTCATGGGAGTGCCAACGAAATCATCAGCACTGATCCAACACACTTGTATAGCAATGTTGCACTGACTACACAGATGAGTCCTTCCCCATTGATGCCCAAACCTGCATGTCCAGTGGAGATGGCCACACTGTCAGGGTAGTAGACGAATTGAACAATGGCAGGCACAACAGATGTGCAGGGGTGGAAGCCACAGATGTGACATTGCTAATGTAAGTAGGAAATCCCATTGCCAAATATTGAACACATGACACCATCAGATGCTGCTAAGGATGACATGGATACACCACAGGATAGGACACATTCCCCTGGACCACATGTGTTCCTGCACAGTAACACTTCATTATAATGAGACCAAATATCACCATCACTGCAGCAAGGGCATGGTTAGCATCATCAACAACATGTACATCAGAAGCAAAAGCACTAGAGAACAGAAAGGTGCTTTATTCAGCATATGTGGGTCTAACAGTTGATGTCCAGCACAAATGTTAACAAAGGCCAATGGCCAGTCCAACTTGAATGTCAAAACAGGGTGACAGTGGCAGATGTCACCCAACGCATGCCTGCACTGATGAAAGCCAGGGACAATCCCCTCGGAGGGGCATACAGGGGGGCAGGCCAGGCACCGCAGGGACAGGATCAGGGCTCACCAGAAGAAGGCAGGGAAGGGGTGGTGGGTGCTGGATAGCCACTGACAACTGCAGTGGAGGTGTCTGACATGGTGTGTGCCGGCACAAGTGGGGGGCATGACTCTGATGGTGTGGGTGCCGGCAAGACTGCAGGGGACCGTGCAGATGGAGTGGACAGGTTCCCCACTGCAGTGCCCAAGTCAGACAGGGTGGTAGTGGACTCCACTGCAGTGCCTACCTCCAGGGGAGGAGAATGGGGATCAGGTAAGGTAGGCAGGACAGAGGGGGAGGACACCGTCTCCACACCAGTGGCATAGACAAGCGCAGCGGGGTGTGTGGGGCCCGGAAGAGCAAGTGGCAGGGGGAGAAGGCCTGATCCTTTTGGGGATGGTGTATCTGTGGGTGGGGGAACCTGGGGCAGGGTGTGGTTGGGGCGCCTGTGGAGTGGGGGCCTGAGAGATGGAGGAAGGAGACTGGGTGCCTGAGCTGCAGGGCGGCGGCGGGGTCTTGCTCTTCCGGGTCCGGGGGGACTTGCGGATGGGGGCGTCAGTCGGTCTGCGCCTGGGGGAGGGTGTCCGGTAGCGAGGGGCACTCCGCTCCGTGTGGGTGGGCTTCCTCTTCCCCCTGAATGCTGTATCAGCTGGATCGGAGGGGAAGAGGCCGAGGTCACTGAGGAAGAGCCGCTGGGTCTTTGGGGTTGCAGGTGAGGAAACAGAGGGGGCTTTGGAGGGAGAGGCAACTGTGGACTGTGCAGTGCTCGTGGATGCGTGTGTGTGTGACTGGGCCCCATCCCCTGTGAGTGTGGTTTCAGTCCCCTGACTGTGCGTGCGTGTGCGTCTTGTCTGTGGCGTGTGTGTGTGTGTGTGCTGCTCGTGTCTGTGCTGGTGTGTGCCTGTGCCGGTGTGTGTGTGCTTGGGACAGGTAAGGTGCTGGGGAGTGTGGATGGGGCAGAGGCAGGAGGGGTGAGGGACTGTTGGACGAGGGACACTGCTGCCGTCAGGGAGGAGTCCATGGACCTATTGCCCCTCTGTAGGGCAGACATGCCCGATGAGATGCCCTCCATGAACGACACCAGCTGAGTCAACAGAGTGGTGTGGGAATGGAGGAAACTCAGCATCGCTGTCTGCCCTACATGGAGCTGGCGAAGGAGGTACACAGACTCCTCACTCAGGGCAGCAGGGGACACAGGGGCAGGGGGTGCGGTGCCTGGCCCGAAGGAGACACGCTCCCGAACATGGGAGCCTCCACGGACCTCGGGAATGGGAGCCGATGGGAGGGCGGTGGTGGTGGTGGCGGGGACAGCAACACTAGCTGGGGTGTGGTGGCTGCTGACCCCCGCCTCCATAAGGGAGTCATCCTCCCAGCTGCTGTGGTCCTCAGCTGAGGTGGATGGTGCTGAGGACTCCTCGGTGTGGCTCCCTCGCCTTCCGTGCCACTGGGTCCCTCCGACCACTCCTCGGCTGTTGACCCAGTCTGGCTCTGCGGCTCCTCCTGGTCTGTGGAGCTGTCCCCTCCTGTGGCCGTGGATGTATCTGCAAACAATAGGGAAACAGACAGACATCAGTCACCTGCACCGAACGCACACACCACAGTAAGTACAGCACAATACAGAGCAAGGCCTGGCATCCTTAGTTGGACATTGCTAAAATTGCCCAAACAGAATAGGAGAAGCCAATTGTCAGTCTGATCGTCAACCATGGCACTCACATCCCACCTGGCCTTGCACCCATCTGTCTGGCGTCCGTTGGCTGGCAATACCCCAGTGTGGACACATGCACCACCTACCCAGTAGTTGGACGGTGCAGAGAACACGGTGAAGCATGTGAACATGCACACATCACAACTCTTGCCACTGAGTCAGTACAGGTGCCCGGATGAAAGTGATGCCCAGAGTCAGATATATGAAATGCATGTGATGCATACCAGCAACAGACACCACGATGCACACATGTGCTGATAGCCATTGCCACTATGGTGTGCATGTAGCACATGTCACTCCCCTGCAGGATCACCCATAGGAAGTCACATGCCATGGCACAGGCATGCCTGCTAAGTCATACATCACTGTCTCCAGTCACATGGGCAGGGCAGCCACACAACAACAGTCTGCACTGTGTCACAATAGTAGGTCATGGGGAATGCAAGTCCTGGAGCTGAACAAGTGCACATGTGCATCCCCCACACACCACATCATCTGAACCCTTATCTGTCCAGGTCATACCGATTGGACATATGGGAGACCTGTAACACAACCCTCTGAACCTGAGCACCTCACAATCTGCTGTGAATGGGAAACAGCTGCATGGACTTCACATTCGCATACCCCAGTCAGCACGGTCAGGTGTTCAAACACCTATGTGTCACACAAGTATCGTCTCCCATGGTCACATCTCCGGTGGCATGCTGAGCCCCAACCGAGAAACACCCCAGCAGTCCTGACAACGAAGCCACAGCAGACTGACACAGAGGCAGACACCTGAGGGGACATATCACTGAGCACAACGTGTCAGCTGATACACGGGAGTGGGAGTACAGAGTGTATTGTATGGCCTGGAGTAGGCATGACTGTCCTGCCCCACATGAATGAGGGATGAGCCCTGGACAGTAGGCAGCTGGCTAAGTATGTGTGACACACGTAATATACACACTCCAGGGGCCCAAACATTGTTCCCACCCGCAGCATGGGTGTGTGCCAGACACCCCAGGCACATGTGGTGGATCAGCTCAGCAATTGGACCACATATCAAAGTGACACGCAGATTACATGTCAGAACACAGTCATTGTGTAAGCAATGGACCCACCCATGATGCCCACCACAGAGTTAGGGGAACAGATGCTGTCCCCCACCTTGAGTCAAGCAAACTGCAAGGACACAGTACCCAAGTGACACAATTCCCTGACTGCAAGGGCCACACCTGGGTATCAGATGAGGAGTGGGCAGTGCACAATTGAGGGACATGGGTCCTGGACCACATGACTGATGTACTGTGGAAGTTTAACCAGGCCAGAGGAGGGCACATAGCATGGCAGACAAAGTTCACAATGCAGTCATGGACTCACCCCCTCCTTGCTGCTCTCTGGCCTTCAGCTGCCCATCCAGATCAGGGAAGACCACCGCCAGGATCCTGAGCATGTGGGGGTCAGGGTCTGGTGTCCGCCCCTCCTGCGAGGAGGCGACAGCTTCAGCTGGACCCGTGCGATCCTCCGGGTCCAGCCCCGAAGGTCCTGCCACCTCTTCTGGCAGTTGCGGATCCGGCGCTTGTAGTCCCCCACGGATCTCACTGCCCGGACGATGGTCAGCCATATCTTCTGCTTCTGGTGGGCATCAACCTGTGAGGATGACAAAGTGAGAATGCTAGTACTACACATGCAACATATCCGTGCATTACACAGTTGTGTATACATGTCTCAATCACAGGGGCACATGATGTACACAGGCAGTGCAAAGATGGCCATGGACAGTATGCCAGCAGTAACTACATGGTATCATTGCTTGGGAAGTAAAACCTTGTTTAAATGCACTGTCACTGCACCA
Source organism: Calotriton arnoldi (assembly GCA_963921515.1). Classification (NCBI taxonomy): domain Eukaryota; kingdom Metazoa; phylum Chordata; class Amphibia; order Caudata; family Salamandridae; genus Calotriton; species Calotriton arnoldi. The sequence continues at coordinate 741,345 of CAWUFW010000601.1, forward strand.
TACCTGTCCAGTGCATGTAACTACACATTATGGGGGGTGACAACTACTCAGTGAGCCTGCTAGCCAGTGGCGTGCAGACTGTTAGCCTTGCTAGTCAGACAACATGCACATTTAGGAAGGCAGTGGACAGAACACTCACCTGCTCCCCTGCTTTCCCATACAGCTTGCTGTACTGTGGAAGGAGGCTGTCCAGCAGGGCCTGGTTCTCCTCAGTGCTGAAGGCTGGGGCTCTCTCCACAGTACGTGCCATTGCAGGGTCCAGAGGGTGCAGATTCAGCAGCAGTGGTGGTGGCAGATGTCGTCCTGGAGCATGTAGTGCAGGCAAGTGAGCTCTCAGGGGAACAGCCAGCATGATATGTGTGCTGCAGAGGCAGTTACTGTCCCATGTGTCCAAAGTGATAGGTCCAAGTAGTTAGCATCTTCTGAATCTGGCCAATCCATGGAATTGCACCACTTACACACGCCCACAGCATCCTTCAAAAGTTCAACTTCATGACACCCATGAATTTGCAACATTGTTGTGGGTGACCAACTGAATTTCCAGCATCAGACTCATTCAAAATTTGAAAATGCGTCCGTTGCTAGGCCAGGCCATAGCCAATGGGTGCACACCGATCGGTCGATTGCTGTCCAACGCGTACCCGGGATACAACACGTACCAGCACACATTGATTGCAATGGGCCGGCCGGGCACACCGATCGGTCCATTGCTGTTCAACGCGTACCCGGGATACAACACGTACCCGCACACATTGAATGCAATGGCCAATGTGTGCGCACCGATCGGTCCATTGCTGTCCAACGCGTACCCGGGATACAATGCGTACCAGCACACATTGATTGCAATGGGCCGGCCGGGCACACCGATCGGTCCACTGCTGTTCAACGCGTACCCGGGATACAACGCGTACCCGCACACATTGAATGCAATGGCCAATGTGTGCGCACCGATCGGTCCATTGCTGTCCAACGCGTACCCGGGATACAACGCGTACCCGCACACATTGGTTGCAATGGGCCGGCCGGGCACACAGATCGGTCCATTGCTGTTCAACGCGTACACGGGATACAACGCGTACCCGCACACATTGATTGCAATGGGCCGGCCGGGCACACCGATCGGTCCATTGCTGTTCAAGGCGTACCCGGGATACAACGCATACCCGCACACATTGATTGCAATGGGCCGGCCGGGCACACCGATCGGTCCATTGCTGTTCAACGCGTACCCGGGATACAACGCGTAACCGCACACATTGAATGCAATGGCCAATGTGTGCGCACCGATCGGTCCATTGCTGTCCAACGTGTACCCGGGATACAACGCGTACCAGCACACATTGAATGCAATGGCCAATGTGTGCGCACCAATCGGTCCATTGCTGTCCAACGCGTCCCTGTACATGTCACTGGCATATGTCACTATGCCTGTCACAGGTGAACATATGCCAGCCACATATACTTCCCAGGGAGTGAGGGGCACACCTACAACACCACAGCCTGTCCAAACTGTATCCTAAGGCATGTAAGGCTGCATTACCTATTCCGTGTATGGGGGTGAACATGTTGTTCTGTGGGTGTCACTTGGGGCAGCCACCCCCAGGCTGTGCACGTGTTCTTGGGGACAGTATCCTTGGTGTTTCGTGTACATGAACACTGTGATGTGCAACTGTTCATATCTGAGCATGTGGCATGGTCACATTTCACGGTGTTGTATGTGTATGTCATGTCACATGCCCCCTGAGTCCCATGTGGGACGGTATGTTTAACCCAGGCTGACCCATTGGCACAATAGTGATGGTCCTCCGCAGTCTGTGTGCATGTTGTGTTTACAATGTCTCTGATTTCATGTGCACAATGGGAGACAGTCTCCACATCCACGTTGTTTGTGCATGGACTTTGCTGTTGTGCGTGTGTGTGTCACAGACGTCCATGTCTGTCCTGCCGAGGCAACAGGGACCACTACCTGTGGGGGTCATGGTTGTTTTGCTGTGATGTATACATGATACGCCATGTCATGCCAGTGTCCATGTGGCAATACAGGGTCCCTGGGAATCTACCTGTCATTGGGCTGTGATGCCTGGGGCACATCTGTCCTCACATGTCACTGTGGGGTGTGTTTGTAACGTGGCAGCAGGAGATGGGAAATGTGACACGTCCTCATGATACCCAATGGCACAACCTGGGACTTATTGATGCCACTTGTTGAACTGTGATGTTGAATGTTGGCCATGTATGTGCCATACATGTCCTTACGGAACTGCACACATCATGTACTTGTGCCTCATAATGATGTATCATGTGATATTGAGTGTGTTCAATGCCACATATGTGGGGTGACTGACAATCTTTCTTTCTTCACCTATGCACTGCAGGGCACCAGCTGTCCATAGACCATTCCCTGACCTGGCAACGATGGTGGAACGTGACAGCATCCGAAGGTACCGCTTCACAAGGCAGCTGATTGATGATTTGGCAGTGCGCTTGGCACCATACCTGCAACCTGGCCGGCCGTATCCTACAGCGCTGACCCCCAAGGTGAAGGTGATGGCAGCCCTACACTTCTTTGCCAACGGTACCTTTCAACACACTCTGGCGACTGCTGGTGGGATGTCACAGACCATGTTCAGCCGTGTGCTCCGCGATGTATTGGAGGCTATGTTGATATACCTGAACCAGTACATCTATTTCCCTAGATCCAGCAACTGACTGGCGTGAAGAGTGACTTCTATGCCCTGGGGAGGATGCCGCATGTCATTGGCTCCATTGATGGGACACATGTGGCTTTGGTACCACCACAGGCCCAGGAGCAGGCATACAGGAACCGCAAGCACTACCACTCGGTCAATGCACTGGTGGTCTGTCTTGCAGATATGACCATCACACACGTGTGTGCCCGTTTCCCCGGTTCTGCACACGATGCCTACGTGATGAGGAGTAGTCGCATCCCGAGGATGATGTCACAGATGCGGAACCAGCATGCCTGGCTTGTTGGTGTGTACTGACTTTGTACCATTGTGTGTGTTCTGCAATGTAGTGTCCCACCCTCTTTTCCAACTCAGCTAATGTGCAATTGTCTGTATGTAGGTGACTCCGGATATCCCAACATGCCGTGGTTGCTGACGCCCCTCAGGAACCCTGTGACACCAGCCCAAATGCGCTACAATGAGGCACATGGTCGGACGAGGAGAGTTATTGAGCGGACATTTGGTCTCCTGAAGAGCCGCTTCCGCTGCCTGGACAAGACAGGAGGGTCCCTCCCATATGCCCCGGCAAAGGTGTGCAAGATTGTCATCGTCTGCTGCATGCTACACAACCTGGCAGTGCGGAAGGAGTTGCCTCTCATCCTGGATGACGATGACCAACGTCCGCCACCTGTGGAGGATCCTGGCCTGGACCACGATGCCAGTGATGATGATGATGATGATGGTGATGTCCGCACACAGCTCATCACCAACTTCTTCAGCTGAATGTAAGTATCCAGAGATGTCATGTAACTGATGTGAGTTTGCATGATATGTGTTGGTGGTGCTCTGGTGCTGTTTGAGTGTGTGCATGTGCTACATGACTGTATGCGTGTAGCGATGTGTCCTTACAGGTAGTCTGTACTCCCCAACAGTGTTGACATGCTAACTTGGTTCTGGGTGGGTATCTTGTGACATGTAATGGGCATGAGTATTGCAGTTCTGTCCTGTTCTTCAGTGCTTTTGACTGTGTGTCATTTCTGTCCTTCACAGGGTACTTTCAGAGTCGTTTGGTCAACTGTGATCCTCGACACCGTGATTCGACTTCCAGGGTGGTAGCTGTCGTGTCCCTACAGGTGATGTGCACCACACCCATGGACTTCCTTCCTTCTACACTTGTTGACTGTGTGCCCGCTGCCAGGTGGGATTACCTTGCATCTGTGGTGGTTACAACATGTTGCAAATGTGTAATAAACCTGTGCTTCACTTTGTGATGTGCGTTGTCTGTGGTCACACATCTGACTGGCATTTGCTTACTGCACCAGTGGGCTAGTTAACACAGACTGTGAATAGGTGTTGGGTCTGTGCAATGCAACGTATTTCCTGGCAACATCAGTGTAGGCGATGAGTCAGATGGCCATGGAGTGTATGTGTTGTGTAGCCCTGGTGGTGTGCCTCCCTCATATGTGTGACGTCGCCATGACTGACATGCCGGTGTTGTACTTGCTGTAGCAGTTAGCATGCACAGTGTCATTTCCCAGTTCATCATCGCCACTTCAGAGACAACGTAGGAATCACAACAGAGGCAAGTATGGTGTATTAGTGAGTTTATTGACATACATGTGTGAGTATAGTGCACAGGATGGTGGGTGCTGTACATTGTGATTGTAATCCAAAGTTCCTAGATGATTTGGAAGTCCTGGTAGCAGAAATGTCCACAGTAAAGTCCACAGTCATCTGAGACATTGGTCCAACTTGAGCTCCCCATGAAATGTGGGAGAGTTGTGTTGCAGTCAACAGGGTGAACAGTTTGCGCACAAAGGTGATTATCCAGAACAGGTTTAGGCTTCCTGGGGGTTGCACATGGCCATCGGCCTCTCACTTGTCCCTCCTCGGACGGCCCCTCTTCTTTGGGGGGGACCCTCAAGTGCAGGCTGCTGCGGTGCAGGGGACTCTCCGCCAGAGTCATCCTCCCTCCCTGTGGCAGTTGCAGTTGTTTCAGCAGCAGATGTTGTGGGCACACAGGGAGGTGTTGACTGGTTGCTGCTCATCTGGCGGAGGCATTGTAGTATGTCCCTATGCACCGCCGTCATCTCTTGCAGTGTGTCCCACTTGGACTCCACGCAGGACATGTGTTAGTCCAAGCGGGCATGATGGGCAGCCTGCTGCTGTTTAATGTCCCTGAGGAGCCCCACTACCTGGCTGAGCTCTCCGGTGCTGGACTGGTACGCATCGGCTATGCGTGCCAGTTGTGGGTCATCATGCAGTCCAGACCCCTCTGCGATCAGTGACCTGTGTCTCCCACCCCTCCCACCACCCCTGGCGACACGTGCAGTACCTGCGGTGGCACGCACAGGTGACCCTGGGCCCCCTTGGGGGTTGTTGGTGGTGTTGGTGTCCATGGCCCCACGTTGGTCCAGGGTCCCTGTGCTGGTGGTGGTGGTGCTCCTTGGTCTTTCCATGTCAGCAGGGGTGGTATGTGTGTTGACAGTCGTTGGAGGGGTGGGTGCAGGGGGTGCAGCTGGTGGTCCTGCTGGTGCTGCATGATGACTTGCTCCGGAGGTGCCAGGTTGGTCTTCTTCATCCGAGGAGGGCAGTGGCTGTTCCACACCAGTGAGCTCAGTATCCTCTTGAGCCTGGGACGGGGACTCCTCAGCGTCTGCTGCTGTGTCCCCATCATCACCTGTTTTAGGGAGACACACACAATGTATGTTATGTTTCTGCAGGCATCAATGGTTGACACACCTGACAGTTGTGACTGTGCCTCTGGATGCGGGCCTGTACATTGCATTGTCCTAAGTTGTCACAGTCAGGGGTTGATATTGGTGTAGCACATTGTCCTGCATTATTTGGGCATTTCCATGTGAATGTTGGGGTGTGTACATGGTCTGCATTGGTTGTATTGGGTTGACATCCGGCCCTCCTTCCCACCCAGCCAGATATCCCACCATGGAACTTGCTTCCATTGCAGGGAGTGCAATTTGTCTTTCAGGATGTCAGTCAGTGGTGTCCTGCTGTTGGTTGGTGCACAGTTGCCAGCAGGGCCTTGTGCTCCCCACAGCAGTAGCCAGTGTCAGCCATCTTGTCAGTTGTTTTCCACTCCTTGTGATGTGTGCATGGTTCAGGGTGGTGTTGATGGGCCAATTGTGAGGCTGACCAATATCTGTGTCTACCACTCCCATCATGCTATTGCCTCCACCCCCTTCCCAGCATGCCCATACTTCCTTCCTTTTGAGTGTACTTCACTGTGTGTGGGTGTGACAGCAATGGCAAGATGGCTGACAGTGGTGTCCTGCTGTTGGTTGTTGTCCAGTTCCCAGCATGGCCTTGTGCTCCCCACAACAGAGCACCAGTGTCAGACATCTTTGATGGGGCTTTACACTCTCTGTGAGGTGTGCATGCTTCAGTGTGAGCTTGCTGGGCCATGGGGGGGGGGGATGTTGAGCTGTGACTCCCACTCTCATCATGCTATTGCCTCCACCCCCCTTCCCAGCATGCCCATACTTCCTTCCTTTTGAGTGTACTTCACTGTGTGTGGGTGTGACAGCAATGGCAAGATGGCTGACAGTGGTGTCCTGCTGTTGGTTGTTGTCCAGTTCCCAGCATGGCCTTGTGCTCCTCACAACAGAGCACCAGTGTCAGACATCTTTGATGGGGCTTTACACTCTCTGTGGGGTGTGCATGCTTCAGTGTGAGCTTGCTGGGCCATGGGGGTGGGGGATGTTGAGCTGTGACTACCACTCCCATCATGCTTTTGCCTCCACCCCCCTTCCCAGCATGCCCATGCTTCCTTCCTTTTGACTCAGCTTCCCTGTGAGGTTGTGTGCCTGTGCTGACAAGATGGCTGACAGTGTTATCCTGCTGGGGTTTGTTTTGCTACAAGTCCCATGTGTGTCCCTGTGCTTCACACTGCATGACCCAGGGTTGTGGTTCTTTGTGGGATATTTGATTGGTGTGTGAGGCAATGCTTTCTCCCAGGTGAGTTGTGTGTAGTTTGTGTTAGGGGGTGTGTGGGTGGAGCTGCTGGTGACTATGGTCAGTGCTGTGAGTCCTCCTTCCCACCCAGCCAGATATCCCACCATGGAACGTGCTTGCATTGCAGAGAGTGCAAGTTGGCTTTCAGGATGTCAGGCAGTGGTGTTGTGCTGTTTGTTGGTGCACAGTTCCCAGCAGGGCCTTGTGCTCCCCACAGCAGTAGCCAGTGTCAGCCATCTTGTCAGTCCTTATCCACTCCCTGTGATATGAGCATGGTTCAGAGTGGTGTTGATGGGCCAATTGTGAGGGTGAGCAGAATCTGTGACTCCAACTCCCATCATGCTATTGCCTACACCCCCTTCCCAGCATGCCCGTACTTCCTTCCTTTTGACTCTGCTTCCCTGTGGGGTAGTGTGCCTGTGCTGACAGGAAGGCTGACAGTGTTGTCCTTGCGTTTGTTTGGCTACAAGTCCCAGGTGTGTCCCTGTGCTTCACACAGCATTACCCAGGGTGGTGGTTCTTTGTGGAATCTTCATTTGGTATGTGAGGCATTGCATTCTCCCAGGTTGGTTATGTGGAGTTTGTGTTGAGGGGGTGTGTGAGGTGAGCTGCTTGTAACTATGGTCAGTGCTGTGAGTCCTCCTTCCCACCCAGCCAGATATCCCACCATGCAACGTGCTTGCATTGCAGAGAGTGCAAGTTGGCTTTCAGGATGTCAGGCAGTGGTGTTGTGCTGTTTGTTGGTGCACAGTTCCCAGCAGGGCCTTGTGCTCCCCACAGCAGTAGCCAGTGTCAGCCATCTTGTCAGTCCTTATCCACTCCCTGTGATATGAGCATGGTTCAGAGTGGTGTTGATGGGCCAATTGTGAGGGTGAGCAGTATCTGTGACTCCAACTCCCATCATGCTATTGCCTCCACCCCCCTTCCCAGCATGCCCATACTTCCTTCCTTTTGACTCTGCTTCCCTGTGGGGTAGTGTGCCTGTGCTGACAGGAAGGCTGACAGTGTTGTCCTTGCGTTTGTTTGGCTACAAGTCCCAGGTGTGTCCCTGTGCTTCACACAGCATTACCCAGGGTGGTGGTTCTTTGTGGAATCTTCATTTGGTATGTGAGCCATTGCATTCTCCCAGGTGGGTTATGTGGAGTTTGTGTTGAGGGGTGTGTGAGGTGAGCTGCTTGTAACTATGGTCAGTGCTGTGAGTCCTCCTTCCCACCCAGCCAGATATCCCACCATGCAACGTGCTTGCATTGCAGAGAGTGCAAGTTGGCTTTCAGGATGTCAGGCAGTGGTGTTGTGCTGTTTGTTGGTGCACAGTTGCCAGCAGGGCCTTGTGCTCCCCACAGCAGTAGCCAGTGTCAGCCATCTTGTCAGTTGTTTTGCACTGCCTGTGATGTGTGCATGGTTCATGGTGGTGTTGATGTGCGCATTGTGAGGGTGGGCAATTTCTGTGACTACGACTCCCATGATGCTATTGGCTGCACTGACTTGCCCAGCATACACAGTATTCCTTCCTTTCAGTGAGCTTCCCTGTGAGGTGGTGTTGTGGTGGTGGCTACATGTCTGACTGTGTTTGTTGGTTATATTTGTGCCACTGCCTAGCTGTATTTGTTGTTAGGTTTGTACATGTCATGACAGAGTTACATTTCACTATGAGCTGGCATGTATTGTGTTTATCTGGCTGACATACACATTTTGGGATGATCTGTTTTGGTTGGTGTGTATGTGCTAAGGATGCATGGTTTGACTCTCCCCTTGACAGTGATGTGTGTGTATTGTGGCACAATATTGTGTACATTAGTTGTGTACTCACCAGGCTCTGGGATGTTTTCTAGTCCATAGACGCTCACTGGTGGTAGGATGGCCCGCACCTTCTCCTCCCAGGGCCTGAGGTATACTGGTTTGGCAGGAGGGCCACTGCCGGTGTGTTGGCTCAAGATGTAGTCCTTCTTCAACAGCTCCTTGACCCTCCTGTGCACGTCATACCACCTGTTCTGGATGTCTACCTTTGTGCGCAAACATGGTGATTGTGCGTTCACCCTGTCGACGATCCTCTCCCACATCTTGGTTTTCTGCGCCATGGGTGTCTGTTGGACCAATGTGCCAAACAGCTGTGGCTCTACCCTGACGATCTCATCTACCAGGACTTCCAATTCACTATCTAGGAACTTGTGATTCTTCTTTGGGGGCATGGTGTTGGGTGGTGCTGGTGAGTGATGTGTGTGTAGGTGTGCAAGTGAGGGTGTGTGAGTGTGTGTTTTGCTGGGTGTATGTGAGGGTGTTATGTTATGTTATGTTAAAGGTGATTTGTAGAGCGCTCGTTCACCAGGCGGTTTCTTGGCGCTGAGGGAGGGCGTCCGTGGTTGCAGATGATAAGAGTTTAGTTGTATGCTTGGGTAAAGAGCCAGGTCTTAAATAATTTCCTAAACTTGGTGTAGGAGTCAGCAGTACGCAAATGGGGGGGCAGGGTGTTCCAAAGCTGGGGGGCCAGAATCGTATATCTCAATCCTCCATGTTTTTTCCGTTTGAAAGTGTGGGGGATCAACAAATTTTTGTTAGAGGAACGTAGATCACGGAAAGGGATGTACCGTTGTATGTTAGAGGCAATGAAAACTGGTCCATGGCCTGAAAGGGCTTTATAGATGATGCAGCCCAACTTAATTAGGCAGCGTTGGAGTAGAGGGAGCCAGTGGAGGCTTTTCAGCATTGGACTCACTCGTTGATGTTTGGGCTGACCAAAGATGAACCTGGCTGCCTGGTTCTGGACGATTTGCAACCGATGTAACTGGTAGGCTGGTATACCAGTATAAAGGGAGTTTGCGTAATCGATCCGCGAGATGACCAGGGCAAGTACCACTTGGGTCAGAGCTGCAGTGGAGAGAAATCTGTTGATTTTCCGAATTCTTCGGAGTTGAAAAAAGCACGCAGAGACCACTGAGCTGATCTGGGCCTTCATGGTAAGATCGTTACTGATGATAATTCCTAAGCTTTTTACCGAGTTAGCAGGGAGAGGAGGGCTCCCTAACAGCGGTGGCCAAAAGTTGGAATCCCAGGGATTGGCCAAACCGCCTGTGAGAATCAACTCTGTTTTGTCTGGGTTTAATTTGAGTTGATTGATGTTCATCCAGTCGCTAATGAAATTCATAGTGGATTTGAAGTTGGACACAGATGATACGGAGGTGTCAATGTTGAATATCAACTGAAGGTCGTCAGCGTAGTTAAAGACTATGACCTCTCTATTGCGCAGGGCCAAAATCAAAGGAAAAATGTACAGATTGAAAAGTAGGGGTGAGAGAGAGGAGCCCTGCGGGACCCCGCAGGTTAATTTCTTTTCCTCTGCTCTAAAGTTGGCCAGACGAACCGATTGGGAACGGTTACTGAGAAAGGAGATAGTCCATTTCAGGGGCAGGCCCTGGATCCCAGCACAGCCGACACGGTCGATCAGCAGTTGGTGATCGACCGTGTCGACTGCAGCTGACAAATCGAGGAGAACCAGGGCCAGAGTTTTGTCCTGATCAGCCCCCTTCTCAGTTCGTCCATGACCGCCAGAATGACGGATTCAGTGGAATGTTCGGGTCTGAAGCCTGCCTGATGGGGGTCCAGATAATGGGTCTGTTCTATAAAGGAGCTGAAGCAGGTGGCAACATGGGCTTCAAGGATCTTACTCAGGTAGGGTAGCAGAGAAATAGGGCGGTAGTTGGCCGGAGTTGAGGGGTCTAAACTAGGTTTCTTGATAATAGGGACCACTTCCGCCATTTTAAAAGATTAGGGACGGTCCCTTGGGCCAATGAATTATTGAGAAGCTGTAAGGGGGGTTAGGATAGCGCAGAAAAATATCCCGAAGAATATAGGAAGGACAGCTGTCCATGGGGGAACCAGAACCCACTTTTGCAAGTAGGGCGAAGAAGGCCTCTCTGGTAATAGGTGGAATACCATCTAGATACACCAGGTTCTTACGTGGATGATGGAGAGTCAGAGGAGTAGAGGATTTAGGAATGCTAGCTTTAATGGTGACAATTTTCTCGATAAAGAAAGTATTGATCGAGTCGCACAAAGATTGCGAAGGAGCGGGTTTAACAGTGACTCGGTCTAGTTTAGAGAGTTCATCCACAATTGAGAAGATATCCTTCGCTTTATTTGTGGAGTGTAGTACCTTAGCAGAGAAATATTCTGTCTTAGCTTGAAGGATAGCGGTTTTGTAGTCTCTAGAGAGGGACAAAAAATTGGCCTTTTGATTAGGGCTATAATCGCATCGCCATTTACGTTCAGCTTTCCTCAAGGCTGTTTTCTTTATTTTCAAATCTGCTGAAAACCAGCGTTGGGCGTCATGGGGCCTCTTTCTTTTAACTTTCCTTAATGGTGCTATCTTATCTCTAGCCGAGTCCAGCCAGGTGTTAATATTTACGGCTTGCACATGGAGAGACTCCTCCGAAACCGGAGGGGATGAGACTGCTAACAAGGAGCAGAATTCATTGGTATCCACCCGCCGCCAGTTTCTGGCCATAAAGTTGCCAGTTTGAGGAGCATGATATGGCAGGGCATTGGGGATAAAGAAGGAAATGAGGTAATGATCTGACCATGGGCAGGGAAGAACCTGTAGATGGGAGATTTCTAAGTTGGCAGTCCAAACCTGGTCTAAGGTATGCCCTTTGGTATGGGTAGCTACTTTTATATGCTGGAGGCAATTCATGCCTGCTAGTAGTTCCGTGAATTCGATAGAGCAGGGGCTTTCTTGTGGATCATTTGGCCAAAAATTGAAGTCACCAATGATCAGAATTCGAGCATTGTTGACCACCACCTCAGCCATCATATCACCCAGTAATTGGGGGAATGTAGGCATATGATGAGGGGGTCTATAGAATAGAGCACAGATGAATGAGGAAACATTGGACTCAAATTTTAGCAAAAGGCTATCAACTGAGGGGATACCTATGGGGACTAGTGATGTAAATTTAAGTTTCTGGTGGACTATGGCTGCGACTCCTCCTCCTGCCTTACCCGCAGGTCTATCTGTCTGGAGGATATAATAGTTGCCAGGGAGTGCCGCGAGAATATCGGGGGCAGAATCCTCTGTCAACCATGTTTCGGAAAGAAGGAGAATGTCAGGCTTCTCTGTGTCCAAGAGGCAGAAGATCTCCAGTTGGTGTTTCACCATTGAGCGTGTGTTTAAATAGTATACTGCCAGTCCCTCCATTGCCTGGTGCATAGAGGTAATAGGCAGTGGCTGACTTTGGTTGTTGGGTGTCAGCTCTTGACTGGAGCCTTTGGATGTGTTTTCAGGATAGGGGTTCCTACAGGACAGGAGTCCAAGAGTATTTAATTTGGCTTTGGTGCGGGGGCTAATGGGCCCGGTCCCTTGCATTGAGTTAAGTTCTTGCGCAGTATATGTAGTGAGAGGGACATACCTGGCCCCTGGTCCCTTCTGGGCGCGGACGGGCGCAGACGGGCTTGCCTTTGGCGCGCCTTCGGCGCACCGGCGGCGCGCCCGCTGCGCGTAGGGAATGGCATCTGCATTAAGTAGGAGCTGAGGCTCCGCCCCCTCCGGTCTCCAGCCCGGAAGAGGAAAATAATGCAAATGCAAGTACGTTGCCGGTACTCCCTCCACTCAATCGGGACAAGGACCCGCGGTGGACCGGGGAGCAGTGCGGTATGAAGAACAGGTAAAAGGTCTAGCAGTGTGCAGGGATATCGGCGGTGAATTAAAAAAAAAGGCTTTGTAATTTTAAAAATGTGAGCACACAAATAAAGCAATGCAGCTCAGCACTCGGCTGAGAAAAGCAACCAGCGCGCGTCCGCTGCGCGTAGGGAATGGCATCTGCATTAAGTAGGAGCTGAGGCTCCGCCCCCTCCGGTCTCCAGCCCGGAAGAGGAAAATAATGCAAATGCAAGTACGTTGCCGGTACTCCCTCCACTCAATCGGGACAAGGACCCGCGGTGGACCGGGGAGCAGTGCGGTATGAAGAACAGGTAAAAGGTCTAGCAGTGTGCAGGGATATCGGCGGTGAATTAAAAAAAAAAGGCTTTGTAATTTTAAAAATGTGAGCACACAAATAAAGCAATGCAGCTCAGCACTCGGCTGAGAAAAGCAACCAGCGCACGTCTATTTGTTGTGGTGCTGCTGGTGTGTGGCTTGTGTGATGGATGAGCTGTGAGTGTGTGTGTGGTTGCTGTCTGTTGGTGTTGAGTGCTGGCAGGTAATTAGAATTTGCAAAGGATCATGGTAGTGATTTGTGTCCTTTATATAGGTGGAGTTGTGGGTGTGTCTTTGTTCCCTGTTTCCCCCCCAGTATTTATTTGCTTTGTGATAGCTTGTTTGGCCTTTTTTGTGTCTTTTTTTTCCTTGGTTATTTTTGTGCATGTAGGAGACGTTCTTGTGACCGAGTCGGACCCTCCAGTTGTCTCGTGTGAGCCTCTCCTATTCGTTCACGCTGTGTTTGTGCTGTTTTCTGTGCTGCGTACGCGTCGGTCGCGGGGTTTTGGTTTGCTTCAGCTCGCAGTTTTGAATGCGTGTCGGTCGTGCGGCTTGTGCTCCGTGCGACTCGGTCGTGTTTTCCACGCGTTGCATCGTACTTGGCGAGTCGACGTTCGCGGGTACGTTTCGTTCGGGATTCTTCCTGGTGCGTGTCGGTCGGTTCGTTTCGCATGCTTTTCCGGCCGGATGGCTGTTTTCCGCGCGGCTCGGTCGGTCGGCTTGTGTTCCGTACGAGTCGGTCGGATTTAGCACGCTTTTCATCGTACTTTGCGGGTCGGGCTGCACCGGTACGTGTCGGTCGGTATTTATTCCGGCTCCGAGTCGGTCGGTATGTTTTCCGGCCCGAATCGGAATCGGCCCCTTAGTGTCCAGCATCTTCCTGACTTAATACTGACTGGAGTGGGAATAGTAATTTATATATGTTTAATGTCCAGCACCTTCCCTGAGTTAATACTGACTGGAGTGGGAATAGTAATTTATATATGTTTAATGTCCAGCACCTTCCCTGAGTTAATATTTACTGGAGTGGGAATAGTAATTTATATATGTTTAATGTCCAGCACCTTCCCTGACTTAATTTTGAGTGGAGTGGGAATAGTAATTTATATATGTTTAATGTCCAGCACCTTCCCTGACTTAATTTTGACTGGAGTGGGAATAGTAATTTTATATGTTTAGTGTCCAGCATCTTCCCTGACTTAATACTTACTGGAGTGGGAATAGTAATTTTATATGTTTAGTGTCCAGCACCTTCCCTGAATTAATACTGAGTGTAGTGGGAATAGTAATTTTTTTTTTTTTAATGTACAGCAGTTTTTATTATTTAATGCATACTGGATTGGGAATAGTAAATTATATATGGTTACTGTTTAGTATTTTTTATTACTTAATTATAAGTGTAGTGGGAAGAGTAAATTATATATTGTTTATGTTTACCACCTTCAATCAATATTGTTTAAATGTATTGGGAATAGTTAGTGATGTATGTTTATGTACAAATATATTTTTGAATTATTTATTATTTATATAAAATATTTATATAACAAATATGTTATTTGCTGTGTATTTTTTTTTTATATAAAGAGTTGTAGGAAAATTACTGTATGTGTTTTTATATGTGAAGAAATATAAATGTGTTTTATTATGTGCAGTGATAATGAATTTTTATTGTGTAATTGATGTATAGTTTATAATTTACTAGTAAAAAAAACAATATAATTATTTATAGTTAATTAAAATGGTACATTTATTATATTAATATATTTAAGTAAAATATTTAATAATAAGATATACATATAAAAATAAATTAGACATTTTTTATTTTCAAACAAATTTTATTTTTGTATAAGTAGGTAGAAAGAGAAAAAAATAAATTCTTTTATTTATAGAATGGAATAGAAATTATTAAAAATACACAAAATAAGTCAATTTTTATTTAAGGAACATAAATTATTTTACATACATTTATTAGTTAATTGAATGTTTTAAGGAAAAAAAATGTTATGTTATTATTTTACAAGAGTTGTAACATTGTAATATATTTATACAAATTATATAACTATTTTTGGCATATATATACACAAAGTAAAGCATTGTATGTTTATTTATTATTTAATATTGTAACATTATAATGTTGTAGTGAATATTGTTTATCATTTACAAATAATTAGCACTTTATTACATGTAAATACATTTATAATTAATATTATTAGTATATAAAATATTAATAATATTAATTATTACATTGTTGTATTGCATGAATTTTCTTTTAAACAGGTAAGTTTTATTTAACATTTCTACATAATTAATATGTATTTTTTATAATTAATATCATTATAAAAAAAACATATACAATTATAATAATTATAAATATATTTTTATATTTATTATTATTATAACTTTACAAAGTATAATACAATATATAATAATTTTTAAATATAGAGAAAAATGTGTACAACATAAGAAAAATATATGTGAAATTTATACTTTGCTATAATGCTTTTTTAACATTATTCCTTTTTTAAACATTTATTTAAGCAGCCATTTTTAGTTTACAGGGACTATTTTGTAACCGCGTACTGTTATTTTGGGTCATTGAGGATCGGAGAAGCTCGCGGTTGGAAGCTGCGTCGCGTCGAGCAAGGTAAGGGAAATTTTACTTATTTTTCTAACTTAATACTTATGTTTTAGTGTAGTTAGGACATATATATTGTATTTATAGTTAGGTTGTTGCGTTTTTGATGTGCTGTACTTGTTAGTTATATTTTAGTGAGATGTCGTGAGTTAGTGTTTCAGGCGTAGTGTAGACAGACGATAATATGATTAAATATGTGTTGTTTTGTTGATATAAATTCATGTTATTGTATTTAATGAATGCATTTGGGTGTATTTGTGTGGGTGGGTATGCTTTCAATCTTTTTTGCAGCTTCATTTTAATCAACTTTACGTTGGAGACACAGACACGTTTTAAAAAAAAAAATAACTGTGTATTAGTTTGTTAAACTAATATTATTATTACAGTTTGTTTTATTTTTCGGTGTTTCCTGGAGCGATTTTTATATTTTTGTATCTTTTTCGGGTTTTTGAGGGTTTCCGTTATTTGGATTTCACCAGGATGGATTTATATAGGACCTGTTGCATTTTTGCATTTTTTTTGGGGCTTTTTTAAACTTTAACATGGATTAACAGATAGATGCAAGGGTTATTACTTTTTGGAATACATCTTCTACAGATACATAAACCGTAAGTCTATTTTATTTTTAATTAATTGGGTGGGAAATGTTGTTAAAATTAATAGTGTGTTATAGTATATTGTGATAAATATTATTTATTTGTAAATATATATTTTTTATTTAAAAAAATTTACATCACAAATAAGTAATATTTGTGAAAATATAATATTAATATATGTGTGTAAAGTGTTTGTTTTGTGAACGAAAAAATGTATAATAGCTGTGGAACTTTAGTTTATAAAATGCTTTTGGCTATTAGGGATAGGTAATCTAGGCCTCTTGTTGATGGGTATAGGGTAACCTGACTTTGCAGTAGCTCAAACATTTTTTAGTTTGTTTAGTTAATTTGGGACATATTTGAGTTACAGATTGTTCCATCCGTAATTCTTGATAGCTTTGTTCTTTTTGTATAGATTGTAGTAGTTTTTGTAGGGTAGGTTTACCTTTGCTTGTTGTTGCTTGGAAGGCATTATGCCATCCTTCAACACTATTATTTGTTTTAGCTTCTTTGTTTAAGGTACTTAGGTACACATTCCACCAAGGAATGTGGAACTTAGGTTGCCTTCTATGACCTGATCTATGCAATCTTCCCACCCAGGTGTCCTCAAAGTAGTCTAGTAGTGGGCTTATTTTGTCTTCGTTCCTTTTGTAATAGGGGCTGTCTATTAGAATATTGTAGTGCTCTGCTACATCAGTTACAGGTACATATGCTAGTGCTATTAGCTTTTTAATTTGGTAGGCGAAAGTACTGTCTGTAGCATATTGTACACTTAGGGGCCGATTCCGATCTCGGCCGGTAGGACTCCGAATCGGATTCGGCTTTACCGGATCCGATTCGGAGCCCTATTTCCCGACCGATTCGTACGTGCGTCCGGGCGAGCAAGTACGATGCGTGCGCTCGCGAAATCTCCGACCGACTCGTTCGCAGGACCCGACCGCTCCGACCGACTCGCACGGGGACGACTCGCACCGCGCTATGGAGACGTTCCCCGGCCGGGTGAGTACGATGCGCATCGCGACCGCTCCGACCGACTGGCGCAGTCCGGCTCCAAGGAGCTGTCGGAGCCGCACTTTGGGGGTCCGTGTCGGACCCCCCTGGAAGCGTAGGCACGCGAGTCGCACACAGGGGGGAGCCATGGGTCCCCCCTACACGTGCATGTACGGTGCGACTTGCATCGACGTAAACACGCTGTAGGGGGCGCCCTTGTTCGCGTCGTGCCCATTGAGTCAATGGGAGCCCGTGTACACGTCGTACGACTGGCTCCCATTGACTTCAATGGGAGTCCGACCGAATCGAGTCCGATAGCATACGTGCGCATCGTACTCGTTCGGTCGGACTGCTAGAGTCCGATTCGGTCGGAAATCTCTCCGAGTCCGGCTCGGTCGGAGAGATTTCCGGCCCGAATCGGAATCGGCCCCTTAGGGTTGATTTTTGTAGATGTCTCCAGAGACTCTGGTTAAAATGATAATAGCAACCCTGTATTGCTGTGTGTGGATAATTTTTCAGTATAGCATTTATCATGGCTATTTCAAAATCAATAATTATTTTTGAAGGAAAATAATTATTGCTTTCTTCTTTTATTTTAGTGAGTATATCTATGTAGGTAGTTTGCTGTTTATTTGGTAATAGGGCATAGATGAATGGAATATTTGAATGTTGGTACAATCCATGCACTGTGTACAGCTGGTAAAATGGTTTTGGACAGACTTTGAAAGTTCCATCCATCATCCAGGTGTCACATTGCTGTAATTTAAGTAAATTGTTTGCAGTAGCAAACATAATTATTCTTTTATCTGGGCATTTGTTATCAAAAAATATAAATGGTTCTTTACTGTGAGTAATGCTTAATTCTGGTGGAATAACTACTTCTGCAAATGTTTTAGGGGCAGGTATAGTACTTGTAGTTGCTTTTTTTGTCTGGCAATAGTTCTTTTTAAAGAAGCTATGGACGGTAATTGTCCTGATGCATGTTGAGGTACTTTTAATAGTTGCTCTTTTAGTATTTGGCTAGTTTGTTTATCAGTACTAGTGCTTGCTTCTTTTATACTTTCAAGAGCATCTCTAACCTCAATCTCTGTTATGTTTGGGGGTGATTATGTTCTTTTACAGAAAGAACAGTAGTTTCATGAGTAGTAGCTCTTCCATAGCATTTGTTAGAGTAGTATTTGCTACACTTCCAAAACACTTTAAGGCCAGTTTGTTTCTCCTGTGTATACACATACCCCATATAACATAATAGCATTTTATCTTTTTGTGACATTACAAATTCTGCACCTTCAGTCATGTTGTTTTGTTTTATGCTAGGGAAAATAAAAATATATATTTTTTAATATAATAAATAGGTAGGCACACACACAACAAGTGCACGCAAACAGCGCACACAGTGCAAGGGCGGAAAAAGCGGACAACCCCCCACCAGCGCGTGTACACAACACATCCACCATCGCATCCACATATGACACACAGGCCAAATCGTAACATCGCAGAACACATGTGTACACACCACCTGGGACTAGGAACCAACCACCCCGTCACGGCCCCAAAGCGCCGATGACGCCGCCACACATGCGCACAACGCAGAGGCCAACCGCAGCGCCATGCATGCGTCGCACACAGACACAGGGACACAACCAAGCAGCACACACATCAGCCCCACCCCGAACGCACATGACACATGACAGGCTGGCCACAGACATGTCCCCAACGCCCAATTCACGGACAACACCCAACGCCACACAACCGACGCACACATGTCAGTGATGACACGCAACAGCAGGACACACCCCAGTGTAACAAACATGGCGTAGCACACAGCGGCGGCAACACCAACTAGGAGAAGCAGGGCCCCTTCGGGAAGAGGAACGCCAGTACCACACAGAAACACCCATACCACCCTGCACATATGAACAAGACATATAAAACGGAACACCAAAGAGCCCGGGGACCGACAACAGGTGGCCCAAGAATAACATCCACACACAAGGCCCAACGCAGAGCGGAAAGGCAGCCTGCCGCCCACACAAGGGAGAGCAGACAGCACTGAATGACCTTCCATTCCAACTCCGAAACCACAGCCCTACGACAGAAGCCGGTGAATACAGCCATTGTCCAAGAATAGACCAACACAGGCATGCCGAGGAGACCGACCACACGGCAGATAGCGCATATCACAGAAGCACACAACGGACGGGGAAGAAAGAAGAAAACACTCCCCATGTCGGCCACATGCAAGTTAATTGGAAGGAGTCACACAGCACTGACCTTGAACTGTCTGAGAAGCATGTGGGAAGAGGGCCCGTGTCCTCCAAACAAGCCAACAGAACACAAGTCCTGTCTCCCTACGACTACACAGAGCTCACAGCAACCCCGGAGCGTGCACATTGCAGACTGCACACACAGCCGGAGCACGCCACCTCAACGAACCGCTGCGAAATGGCAACCGCAACACACCTACCCAACTACGCCGAACAGCTCAAGCTGTACAAAACCAACCTGTGCCATACATTGGGATGCGATCTCCTGTCCCTGCTGAACGTAAGTTACCGACTGACTTACCGCATCACATTGTTCAGCTGCGTCATGCCCGTCTTCTACTGTCGGAGGTGTCCCTACCAGCATCCCGTCGAGATATGCCTCTCCAACCCGGCATGTCTGAAGGCGGACCTGCTACCACTACTCCTCCCTCTGGACGCACACGACAGGGCCTGCTCTGCCTATGGGGGCATGGCGTATGTGGCCAACATCGCACCCGCACTGAAATGGGACCACTGTGCCTCCACACGACGGATCATCGATAACAGCTACATCGAATGTCACCCAGCATGCCCCATCATGGTCCTCCAAGGGACAACCTACGAACAACACCTTGACAGCCACCATCCGCTTCATTGGCTGGCAAACATGTACACCACCAATGACATGGAAGCCCTGCTGGACGGCATCGCATACCTGACAACCTGTAAATACGTCGGACCACAACGCAGGTTCCCGAGTGACCTATGATGTCCAACCCCGCACCCATGCTTAGCTTCCGCACGGACTGGCCAGTCACCACCACAACAGCCATACCAAACGACCGGCAACTGTAACCACACCATCAACGACATCGCCATGACATCGGATATGACCGGGACATGCACACTGTTCCCCATCACATCCAGGAACACCGCATGCATCGTGGGAGGCAGTGGCATGGGCTCTGTGTATCGCACCCACATGGACGGAACTGCACGAACAACCAGGACACGACATGGATCCAGCGCCCATGGACACACACACCGCTCAGTGGACATGAATAGGTCGCCTGGAGTCTGTGGGTGCTGCACCCCTCCCACCCCCGCCCCGGGAATCCCATACCAGGACCTTTGCATGGACGACAAGTGCATACAACAACAACACGACCCCAGTGACTGTGACATGTCCAGTAACCACCACAGTGCAACAACAAGTGGCACGCCGCTGCATGCACGCAAGCACATGCCCTGATGTCATCTCACATGCACGCGTGCATGAGGAACAACCGCAGCAAACCTGTCACATGGAACTGAGATGGACTGTGCCCATTATGCCAAGCGGTCTGGTAGGCTACATGTATACCGTCTGTGTCAAAGTCCGCAGCTCCGCAGCTATACGTAAATGTACATTAGCACAGCCTTGGCCAAGCAGATGTCACTCTGAAGCCCACATCCCACATGCAACAGCCAATCACATGTAACCCCACTCCCTATCCCATTTGCAATCATGCTCAGTATATCCTCAACATGTATTCCGCTGCCAGTAGTGTCCACTATACTGCATCACAGAGGACAGAAGACTCAATATAATGTTTGAAACCAAAACTGTCTCCGCTGACTCATTTCACAAGTACGAATGAGAGAGGATGAGAGTATGTGAAGTACACGGCAGTCGTGACATGACCATGTAGTCCACTGGTATTGGATGTCAACGCAAATGAGTAGCACTAATGTGGAAGACACACATGTGTCGTGTGAAGTCGTATGGACGCAGTGCTCAGGTGGGTGGGTGCGACGGGTAGATGCGCACATGCCAAGTTGGAGCACGCCGTGTTGGGAGGGGTCATGAACAGTACACCACCGCTTCCCTGGGCATTGTGAGAGGACACCTGTCGGGGGAGTGAACACGTGTGTGCATAGCAGCCGGGCACACGTACAAAGCGGTACCAGGCGCACCTCAGCCCACCCTCTGTGGACAAGCTGGATCCTGTTGTGCGCCCGCCATGCCCCTGACAAGGCACACACAGCCCCAGTCGACCAGGTGTAACCCCAACATAGTCAATCCGCACAGGCGATACAGGGCACGGGATGGCAGTGGAGCATGGTGTGTGAGAGGTCTCCTCGCGCTCCTCCTGGTCATATCACGCAGGCAATAGAACCTCAACGTCTAGCATGGCACAAGTCAGATGGAAGTGTAGGGGGACGCACCACAGCACGAGCAGCACTGACGTCACGGGAGGTGGCTCGCACCATCCCATCCATTGCCCATCATACCAACCACGCCACATGCCATTGCGACTAAGTGCAAGCGCGTGCGCCACCACCCCCGAGCCCTCCCCAGAGAGGCCAAAGAGTGAATGTGTGGGCCATCAGCCACAGACGGACGCGGCCTGGCCGCAAGGGCAGCCACAGCCACTGGGTGTCGCAGGTGGCGGATCCGGAAGGCGAAGACTGTGATGCATAGTCCATGCAGGCCGGGTCTCCATTTGGGGCACCACGCAGGTGGACGGCGTCCCGCCACACATCATACCCTGAGACAGCCCACTCGTGCAACTGGACCCACACATACACTCCTTGCCCTCTCTGGTGCGAGCTTGGGGCTGCCTGTGCAAGCGCTAGCCTCGCAGGTGAGCATGCATATTGGGGGAGCGAGGGGAGGACATGAGGGCTGGGGCGAAGATGACTGGATCACTGTCAGTAAGTACAAGGGATGACCCAGATGTGGAAAGGAAGAGACGTGTCCCGTGTGTACTGCAACTAGTCGCCAATCCAACTACCCCCCATTTCCGGAATGTAAGCCCGCACCTAGGCCCGCCCATCCGCCACATCGAACATACCACCAGCACGACAACCTTCCCATTCGAAACACTGACTGGGGGTGGCAACCAGTGTACAATCATGTGTAGCCTACCCACGCGTACATGTGGGCCCTCCATGATCCATGTCACCTGCGGCAAAGTCATGACATGCGCAATGAGGGAAGTGAGGAGAGCTGTCCGCCCCACGCGCAGAAGGTGCATCAGCTCCACAGACCCAGCAGCGAGTCCAGCAGGGGTCACATGTGCAGGGGCAGCTGTGCCTGGTGTGAAGGCACATGCATATAGACAGCACATCGACCAATGTGTAGTCTGCCCACATCTACAGTCCATCATCATGCGGACATAGGAATTGAACACAGGGCAACACATCTGAGTGGGTGCACCCACCGTGACCAACAATGCGCAATCATCGACGTACCCGCCCTGTGCATGGCCCCCCACCCAACGGAGGCACATCCAGTGCCACCATCCCACACACACAAGCCTTCCACGGAACATGCTGTGTCCAATGGTCAGTACAGAGTCAGCGCCCATGTGGTGGATCCTGAACAGGAGACACATGCACACACATGCCAGCTCCCACTGTGTACGTCTGCCACCTGGCACGTGCAATGTAACCTCTCACCTGTGACGTGTGACTGCAAGCACACAGCCGTCTTGGCATGGGGCTGTCAATGTGGACACCTGTCAATGTTTCGGGAGGTGTGATCCGTACAGTGCTGTACATAGGGTGCAGTGCTGACACCTACTACTGTCTCATATCCCCTCGTGCCACAGGTCCCACTTGTTTTGGCCGCTCAGCCTGTGCCCACATCGTCGTCGTCGTGTGCCATACTCATCCAGCCGCGGAAGCAGTTCCATGCCCAGCAGACATTCATGTTGCCGTGGCGTTGCCGCTTGACGGATATGCAGTCAGTCCCCATCAGCACGCCCGCAAGTCATTGGGGCCTAGATCCCCATGTGCATGCACATGGCAGTGGTTTGTATCACTAGCCATTGCCATTGGTGGGAGACCTGTGTAAGTGTATTGTGGCCGTGCCGTCCCAGCTTGACAGCTGGGCTGTGGCTCATGTGCTTGCTCAGTCATGTCAGTGATGTGTAAGCGAAATTGCTATGTGTCGTGTTGCTTTGACATGTGTCCTCTGCCATTGTCCCTAGGCGGAGACCGAACATTGACCGCCCATACCAATTGCTGGCAGACATGGAGGATACGGAGGTCATTAGGAAGTTTCGGCTGGACAGGCCAACCCTGCATCGACTGTGTGCCATGTTAGAACCCCATCTCCGTCCCCGCAGGGTGTATCCGACTGCTGTCACCCCCACGGCTAAGGTGATGGCCGCCATGCATTTCTTCGCCACTGGGTCATTCCAGCACACAGTGGGCAGTGGAGGAGGGATGTCCCAGCCCATGTTCAGCAAGGTGCTGAGGGATGTACTGGCAGCCATGATGCTGTACCGGAACAGGTACATCCGCTTCCCCAGGGCTCGTGAATTGGCGGCAGTGAAGGGTGCATTCTATGCCCTTGGCAGAATCCCACACGTCGTTGGAGCCATTGATTGCACACATGTTGGCCTTGTTCCACCACAGGCCACTGAGCACCTGTACCGCAACAGGAAGCACACGCACTCCCTGAATGTGCAAGTGGTGTGCCTTGCGGACATGGTGATCACCCACGTGTGTGCAAAGTTCCCAGGCTCGGCCCATGACGCACACATAATGCGCAACAGCATCTTGCCACGACTGATGTCCAATATGCAACAGGATCGTGCCTGTATTGTCGGTGAGTATGTGGAGTGGTGTAGCGTGCTGGCTGTGCGATGCTGTCCCCTGTCCAGTTGGATTAGCAACGGTTCTCTGTGTCCCTCACACCCAGGTGACTCTGCGTATCCGAATGGGGCATGGCTGCTCAGTCCATTGAGGAATCCTCGCACCCCAGCAGACGATCGCTACAATGAGGCACATGGGAGGACCAGACGTGTGGTCGAGCGTACCTTTGGCCTCCTCAAGTCCAGGTTCAGGTGCCTGGACCGCACCGGGAGTGCGCTGGCGTACTCCCCACAGAAGGTGTGCCAGATAGTGGTGGCGTGCTGCATGCTGCACAATCTGGCCATTCGGAAGCAGATCCCCCTCATCGTGGATGACGGAGATCAACCAGGGCCCCAGCCCGCAGACCAGGACAGCTCGAGTGAGGAGGACAGCGGAGAGGAGGAAGCTGGTAATGTGCGGCAGCAGCTCATCGCCCGCTACTTCACTTGACGGTGAGTGTCCATGTACGACGGCTGATGTGGCTGTATCTGTGCAGGTGTGTGTGTGCTGTGTCAGGGTGGCCGTTTGTTCACTGCGTGCTGTGTGTCAACGCTCCATGGCCAGGGTAGTATGCCACTGTTGGTGGCTGTGGCATTGTGCCCTATTGCTCTGTGCGATGTGTGTACATTGCTTGTAGTTGTTGACATGTACTGTGTGATGGGTGTGTGACACACTCATTGAATGTGCTCCTGTTCTGTCTCCCACCCCTAGGTCCCTACAGATCCTCCGGATTCAAATGCCATGCCACGCATCAGGTGCCTTTCCGCCCAAGGTGGCCGTTGTATTCCGTACAAATAAGACACAGGGCACAAACAGCAGTTAGTGAAAAAGGTGCATTTATTACAAACTGTGACATGTGATTGTGTGTAAGATGATGACAAAAGTGGTGCATGCAGTGACAATGAGCTGTCGGTCATGGCTGCATGATGATCAGGGTGTACCCACTGGTTCTATGTCCATAGTCCAACACACACATGCCATCCAGATGGCTGTGTGGAGTGGGATCGTGGTCCAAGTCAATGCAGTGGCTGGTCAAGGAAGGCTGGCGGAAGGCTGGCTGGCTGCCTCACTTGCGACTGGAGCGTGCGAAGTCCTCCCGGGAGATCTGTTTCCTCTTCGGACGGCCCCTTCCACGTTTGCGAGGGGGTGCCTGCTTGCGACATGCTGGTGGTTGAGGTGTGATCACTGGCTGTGGACGCAGGGGAACTGGACACTGCTGCTCCACCCTGCGCCCCGGCAGGTGGTGGCGGAGGGGAGCTGCTGTCCCTGGCTGTGACCTCACCGCCACCACCAGCTGTCCCATGAGGTCCACGATTTGGCCCATACGGGCGTCCATGGACCTCAACACCCCCAGCACCTCACGCGTGTCTGAGGCAGACCGGACCCATTGTCCTTGGGCCTCTTCATAGGCCCCAAGGACTCTGGCCATGTGAGGCAGGGCATGGCTCCCAGGGAGGCTGGCGTTTCCCTGACCCTGCTCCTCCTACCAGTCCTGCTGCCACCGGCCTGCCCACTAGCCACATTGCTCACCACGGTCCTCGCTGTGGCTCCCAGGGTGGATCCAGTCGTCCGGGCCACCACCTGCGCTGGGGCTGGTGCCAGCGGAGACGTGGCGGTGGTGGCGGCGGTGGTGGTCGGTGCGGCGATGGTGGCGGTTGCGGCAGTGGTAGTGGCCACAATGACCGTGGGTGTTGCCGCAACGACAGTGGCAGCAGGGGGCTGTGAATGTTCAGCAGCCCTGGATGATGGGTTGGTGGGTAGGAGGGGTCCTGGGGAGCGGCTGGGCCCTGCCACACCAGATGGGCCTGCTTGGTTGTCCGTGTCCGAAGAGGAGGACAGATCCTCCAGATCCGTGTGTCCTCGTTGGGGGCTTGTAGGCTGGCTGTGCTGGCTGCTGGCTCCATCCCCAGCATCCAGCAGTTCGTCACCTGTGGAGAGAATGAGATTAGTTATTGTGTTGCACCTGGCGAAGTATGTATTTGTCGTCTGACATTGACAGTTCGTGCAATCTCGTACATGGGTTTCCCGGAGGCGTGTGTGTGGCTGTAGCATCTGTAGTTGTGTGTGCTTGGCAATGGGACTGTGTGCTGTGCACATGTGGCATGGGACGGATTGGCCATGCCGATGGGTGTGTTGCTGTGCCCCTACTTATTGTGACTCTGGTGTATGCGGGCTCCTGGCCCATCCTGGGTCTGGTTTGTACTTTGCTTTTGGGGTTCAAATGGAACGCTTAGGAACGCATATGGCAACATGGGGGTCATGCCCCAGATTCGCATTTGGGAGGGAATATGCTTTTGGGGTTCAAATGGAACGCTTAGGAACGCATATGGCAACATGGGGGCCATGCCCCAGATTCGCATTTGGGAGGGAATATGCTTTTGGGGTTCAAATGGAACGCTTAGGAACGCATATGGCAACATGGGGGCATGCCCCTGATTCGCATTTGGGAGGGAATATGCTTTTGGGGTTCAAATGGAACGCTTAGGAACGCATATGGCAACATGGGGGCCATGCCCCAGATTCGCATTTGGGAGGGAATATGCTTTTGGGGTTCAAATGGAACGCTTAGGAACGCATATGGCAACATGGGGGCCATGCCCCAGATTCGCATTTGGGAGGGAATATGCTTTTGGGGTACATGCTGTGAGCCATGGGTGCCGAACGTGACATGTGTTGTGGCAGCATGACAGTGCATGGTTTGAGGTGTGTGCATGCTTGACATGGCCTGCATATTTGCTGTCTGTTGTGATTACTGGACATGGCATTGGACGCATCGTTATGAGTGAGTGATGGTTGTGTGCCAGCCAACGTATTGCAGTTGTCCCATCTCCTTGGTGTGCGTGCTGCCCTGTGCCATGTGCATCACTGCAGTGCTCGGGGGGTGTGGCCCATGTTGTGTGTTGTTGCTCACAGTGTGTCGTGCACTTCATTGACTTCTGGCACATGGTTGGTAATGGGCATGTATCTTAGCGTGACTGCTGTATGTGTGGCAGCTGTGCGGATGACATGCCTTTCATGAGACTGGGGCTGACGGATGGGATGGATGGTATGTTGTTTGTGCATGGTGTGTCTGTGTGTTTGATGGGTTCAGTGGTGTTCGTGTGCATTTATGTTGTTCCGCTCTGTTGCGTCTAGTGTTGTTTGTCTTACATAGGCGTAGTTGTGGGGTGTGTGGTTGACAGGCAGTTGGGGCTACATGGACAGGACTTCAATGGTGTTTCGGTTGTGTGTGATGAGTTGCACAGTGGCTGCCGTGTGGTACTATATTCAGTGTGGCTTGTGCATGCAGACGTGGCTCCTTGGGTGTTGCTATGTCTGTGATGGGTCATGTGGGGTGTGAGTCTGTTGTTCATGTCCGTGTGCACATTGTTCACTTGTTCGTGACGGTGGGCGGTGCTGCGTGTTCGTCTGCTACGTGACATGTCCCATGTGTTGGTCGTATTACGGTCCTCATGCCTCCAGTAATCCGGCCCTGTCCAGTTTCCCACCTGCAAGTTGTTCGTGCGTGCACTGTACTGGATGCCACATGGCTCTAAGCGGGGGTGCTCCATGTTGCAGGTCTGTGGGGGTGGGAGGGTGTTGTGGGTCGTGGGGGTGGCTGGATACCCACTGACACCGATTGCTGTGGACCGTGATGTCTGCCTTTCGGCTGTCGTTGTGCACTGCGGTGGCTGACACGTGGGTGTGGGGTGTGGGGGATGCTCCTCCTTGCTGTGCTGTGGGACTGGGGCCTGGTGTGTGTTGTACTTGGGCTGTCCACCGTCCCACCCACTGCACTTTGTGTTCCTGCCACTTACCTGTTACTTGTCGGTTGGTGCAGCTGTGGCGGACACATGGGTGTGGTGGGTGCTCGTTGTGGCGCTTCTGGCATATTTGGGGACCTGTTGGTGGTTACGTGGCTGGCTTAGTGTACACATGTCCCCACGCATCTTGCAGTTGTTCGGTTTGGGCTGTGTGTGGTGGTGTCTGTTGCATGTGTGTGTGATGTGTTGTGTATTGTGTGCTGGACATGGGGGTGTTTGTCCCTGGGAGCTGTGGCATGGTGGTAGTGCATGTGAGTACATAGCGGTGTGCTGGTATACATTAGTTTGTACTTACCAGCCTCCACTCCCCTGCTAATCCGGCGAGGATCTCCGGATGGATTACGACTCGCACCTTCTCCTCCCACGCTTTGAAGGTCTTAAAGAGCGCGGGATTCCCTCCGCCAGTGACGGCAGCCAGCTCTCTGTTTTTGCCCTCCTTCTTCTTGACCAGGCTCTTGACGTCATTCCAACGTTTGTTAATCTCGACTCTGTTCCTGGGCAGGGTCCCGACTGCATTGACCTGGTCTACGATCCGGTTCCACATTCTGTTTCTGGTGGCTAGTGGTGTGTGCTGGACCATGTTCCCATAGATTTGTGGGTACACCTTGATGATCTCGTCGACCATGACCGTCAGCTCCATGGGCGTGAACTTGGGCATCCTTTGTGGTGCCATGGTGTTTGTGGTGCTGGTGCGGTGTGTGTTGTGTAATGTGCAGGGGGTTTGTGGTGCCGGTGTTTGGTGGTGGTGGTGGTGGTGGTGGTGGTGGTGTTTGGTGGTGGTGGTGGTGGTGGTTGTGATGTGTGCGTTTCTGTGGTGTGCTGCTGTCCTTGCTGTGTCACTGTGTCCTCTCCTCTCCTCTCTGGTTTGCAATGTAGCAAGGGGTTGTGGTCTGTGGGAGTGCTGCTTTTGTACTCACCTATGTGGGTGTGTCCTCATGGTCTGTTGTTTTCAGGTGTGTTGTGTCTGGGGTTCTGGCCTTTGTATTTTTTGTTTGTCCGGGGGGTGTTTTCGGGATATGTACTGTGCTTGTGTATTTGTGCGTGCCTTGCTGTGTGGACTTGTTGGCCATGTTGTGTGCTATTGGTTTTGTGTGCGGATGGTTTCTGTGCAGGTATGTGGGCGCCATGGCTTCTGCCGTGTCGATTCTCATCGGCGTTGTTTGCGCTGGCGGGCGGTATATTTGTGGTTTTTCCGCGCTCATGTCGGTGCGATCGTAATTTCACGTGCGGTGTGTCGGCCGTGAGGGCGGGCGGTTTTGTGTTGTCGTGCGTGTTTCCGTCCGTGGCGGGCGGTTTGTCTCCGACTCGGACGTTGGCGGGCGGTATTTTGTGTGCTTTTCCGCCGATGGCGGTATTCGGTTTGTGTAATCGTAATGGCGTGGTCGGTGTTCAGGCGGTGTGTGCGGGCGGATTTTTGCTGCTTCCATGCCTGGCGGAATTATTTACGCCGGGTATCGTAATGTGCCCCTAACTTTTTAATTGTATTTAGTTGGTTAGTTGTTGTAGAATTATTTTGGAAGCTTTTGCTGTTGGCTGCAGAGGAGATAGATAAAAAAGAAAATATATATTAGTGAATAACGTTTGAAAAATATTTTTAGGTAGGTTTGGCAAAAATAGAATATACTTACATTTATTGTTCTTTTATTGGTGAGGATTTTGAAAATAATTTTCTGGCTTTGTAGGATATCTGTAGAGGTGATATAAAAGTAAGGAATGAAAGAATAGTAAATTAGGTCTCAGAAATAATTATTGTTGAAGGGTAGTAGTATTGTTATATTTTAAATATAGTTTTACTTACTTAGTGCAGTTTTAAAGATTTCTCCAGTAATGAAAGTTTTCTTTCAGGAAACAGTTGGGCAGAGTTTCACCTTCTTCTTTTTTGTAGGTTAGAAGTGTAAAAGAGATGTATAAATGTGATGTTTATATAGTCTTTATTTAATTGGTTGCTTTCTGTTATTGGTGTATTTTAAAATGTGAGTATTTTATTGGGTGAAGTTAATTGTTTTTATTGTTTTGGCTGTTTGTTTCCATATAAGGGAAATGCTAATTAAGAAACTGTTAGTAGAAAGTACATATTTTTTCGTATTGTTGTTTGTAAATATTTTAAACATTGTTTTTAATGTGAAATGATGCAAGCATTATATATTTGACAGTTTATATTTTATTATTGTAATTGTTTGTTTAGAGAAAATATTTTGTTTTATATATTGATGTGTTTGCAAATTATTTTATTATGTTGTTTAAGTATTTTATATTGTTTTATAATGTGAATTTATATTTGGTGCTAAAGATATATTTAATTGAGCAGTTTTTCTATAGTCGATATTTATAAAAAGTCGATAATATTGATGTCTATATTTTGGTATTCGATATTTTTGTTATATTGTATGTCATTAAAATTTAAACGATATTTAATGTAACGATATTTTGAATTTCGATATTGTGATGTACGATATTTTTTAGATACGATATTGTGTACTCGATATTTTTGTATTTTTATAAATAAGTATTGGTAGTAGATATTATTGTAGTCGATATTATGACGCCGATATTTTGTATATTCGATATTTTTGTTGTCGATATTATGTCAGTGATCCACCTCCAGGTCATTCAAAATGCATCCACCGGCCTGGTAATGAATATACCTAAACACCTTTCACTGAGGGAAATCTTGCACTCCCTGCATTGGTTGCCTGTCAGGAAGCGAGGGACCTTTAAAGCACTCTGTATGGTCCATCAGGCACTGTACCTCCAGGGGCTTTTACCCCTGAGGTCAGTATTTCAGTGGTACTCTCCTAAGAGACAACTGAGATCCTCCTCTCTGAGGAAGGTGAACATTCCTAGGTTCCGGAAGGCCAGATGGGGTGGTCGCACCTTTTCGGTAGCTACAGCAAAATTGTGGAACATGCAGCCGATCCATATTGCTAGTTAAGCTTCTCACATTGCCTTCTGTAAGCAACTGACGCCTTGGTTATTCTCCCTTCCATAATTGCATCTTCTTTCTGCAGCTTCTTTTCCATTGCTAGCTTTAATGACTATGGGAATGATGCGCTTTATGAATTTAAATACATACATGCATAGAAGATCTCTCAAAATGCCAAGTTTAGACTCATACACTTTTATGTCTTGCGTCGAGCGTACCTAACACCCCTAAAACTCAGCATTTATTTCCCGCTGACCCCCACCGGACTGCCCACGATGCTATGATGACCGCAGAGATATTCTCTACATGCTTTGGACCTGCCCTCGCTTGACTTCATATTGGTCTGAGGTAGTGCTCATATTGGCAGAGGCTAAGGAGCGAACCTTGACCCCCTTGTCTAGACTTTGACTGCTGGACCTCTACCCCCGCCCTGCCAAACATAAAGTCACTAACAGGTGTATTGACCTGGCTCTGGCCCTTGCCTAGCGCTGGATTATGATGCACTGGAAATGACTGGGGGGACCCCGGGATGAGGGATTGAGGACGGATGTGCTACGCTAGGCTACTTGGGAAGGAGCGGCACTGCTGAGTGGGTTGCGCCAGGACAGGAGACCAATGGAGTTTGCACCAGCATGGGACATGATTCTGGCTGATTCCCAGAGGGACAGGGATGAGAGTGATAGAGAAGGCACTGGCTGGGACGCCCACTGACAACAAAGCCCTTTGTGAGAGGCCTGATGACCGAGATTCGGCCCTACTTATCGCCTCCACTTGTAGTGTGCTGGTTAGTAGTAGTTGTGTAGGTACTGTCATTGGCTACGACGGCAGTGGCAATGGGTGGTGCAAGCTGCAGGGGCCTCCTGATTAGAGCCCTAGCACTTATTGTTTTACAAATTAATCACTGGTACTTTGTCTGGTTGAATGGTTGTTTGATGATTCCATAGGAGGCCATGCCTGGCGACCCTAGATCCTTCTTTGTTAGCACGGGGTACTGTATTGGTATGCTTACCAGGTATAGTGGTCTATCATCTGCACATGCTCCATCCCAGAAACTCCTGATCTTAGGACATTTTTATTATAGCTATTAGTCCCAGTAATGACAGGTATAGATTATGCCATTTATAAAGGTCTTTATTTATCAGTTCTAGCAGTGGCTAACAATTTGTGGCAAGAAGGCCCTGACTTATAGGAGTGGTGTTGATCCCTAGATATTGTATGAATGATTAGCTCCTTTTGAAAGGTGCCATCATTCAAATAGAAGGTTGGAAGAGAAGTGTGCTTGTGGAAACAATAAGGCTCAAGACCCTAATTTATGAATCTTTAGTCTAAATCCTGAATAGATCCAGTCCGTTCAACAATACAGGGAGAGATGAAGCAAGGTTAGGCAAAGAGACCAAGACATTGTCAGAAAATATTGTAAATAAGAATGCGTCCAGTCTCAGCCAGAATCCTTTAATCCCTGGGTTACCCTGGATCCCCTGTGCCTATGCATCCCTATGCAAGGGAAAGAGAATCTGGAAGAGAGGGCAGCCCTTCCTTATCCCTCACCCTACTACCACACCCTGGTAGTCTGAGTTATTCATCCTAATTTTAGCAGTTTGGGCTGCATTTCTTGCTCAAACCATGTTCATAAATGTGGTTCAGAATACGCAGGCCACCATGGAATCCCTCAAGAATCCTCACTCTGACTTTCAAAGGCTTTCTGGGTGAAATGGAAGAGAAGCATATCTCCTGCTTGAGCCATGGTGCCACATCTATCATGTGTATAACTTTTTGTGTTGTTGCTGACCCGGCACCTCTCTACAAATCTGGATTGATCTCGATGTATTAGCTGGATGAAAACCTCATCCAGACTCGTCACCAGCACTTTGGCGAATATCTTAATATCCATGTTTAGAAATGAAATTTGTCTATATGATCTTGTTTCTTGTTTATCTTTCCCAGTGTTGAGTAGTACTGAAATTCTTGCTTCCACCATACATGGGATAATCCTTGCAGTGGTAGCAAATGAGTTGAAAAGTGTAATGTTGTGGGGCAGAAGATCCATTTGAATAATGGTGTAAAACCATCTGGACCAGAAGCCTTTGAGTGTATGTGTTCTTTAATGGCCTTTATTATTTACTGTTTGTATTTATTTGATTGAGCATCTCAGTTTGTGCTGAGGCCAGTTTTGCTATGTTAGCCTGCTTAACGTAGTCCACCACTAGCGCACAGCTTCTCATAGAATCTAGGGAATTGCTATGCTTTTTGGGAGTCTGCTTCAGGTACAGTTGACTTTACATCTCTAATGAATCCCGACAACAACTGACGTAACATTTAGTCTAGGGGCCAGGAGTGTCCTTGCATTGATATCCTTTCATAGAATATTTGCCCTACCCTAGACAGTGAATTCTTGAAAACAATCTCAGTAGGCCTTCTATGCTTAAGACCTTGCTCTACATCTTCTGCAATTGAGATGTGTTGTGCAGCACTTGGTGACTTATAGCTCATCCAAAAGTTTAAACAGCGCTTCCTCTCTATATCTCTTTAAGCGTGCTTTTTCT
The DNA here is from genome assembly GCA_963921515.1 of Calotriton arnoldi. Classification (NCBI taxonomy): domain Eukaryota; kingdom Metazoa; phylum Chordata; class Amphibia; order Caudata; family Salamandridae; genus Calotriton; species Calotriton arnoldi. The sequence goes on from CAWUFW010000601.1 coordinate 774,334, forward strand.
GAGATCTCTCAACCCATGCCTACTGCTTACATGGTGTCTTCCATTACTCCTATGTTGTGAGGCTCTGTGTCTTTGAAATGTTGGAACTTCTCCAGTTGTTATTTTGAAGCTGATTTTGTAGCTTGGAACCGCAGGATCTAGTTGTTAAGTTGCCAAGTGAGATTACGCACTACCCTGTGCATGTCCCACAAAAGATGGTGCACACCATAGCTTGATCAGAGAGTGAAATTACCCCATGTTCCACCCTGTCACCATCCGGATTCGAGTAGTCCATGAAGATACAAATCCTCTTGAAGGATGGATGTGAGGCTGAGTAGTTTGAGTATCTATCTGGTTTAGGTTACTCAATTGCCATGCATTCATCAGGCAAATTTCAGAGGGTTATTGCACCCAAGGACAATAGAGTACTGTTGCCCCTCCCCCAGACCTAACCCACCCTATCACTCTTGCCATATACTACTAGGTTCCAGTCATCCCCTCTCATCAGACATCCCATGTCAATAATAAGAGTTTCTGAAATGTTTATCTAAGGAAGGGTTCCTTGTTTATATTGAGGGCATGGACCAAGGCGAGTGAAACCTCCTTGCATCTTAGTAGGCCATTAAAAAGGAGTCATCTGTCTTCCCTTTCAAGAAACGAGCCGGTTAAGGAACATGTGCTTTGCAAAGGGAATACCCACTCATGAGATCTTAATTTTGGTGGATGCAGGATAGGTCTGTGAGCATAGCCGTCATGTGTCTTTGTCAGTAAATGTGTCTCCTGAAAGAGACAGATGTTGCCTCCTAGTTTCCTAAGTAAGTGTAGGGTGATTAGACATTTGCAATGGGCATTTAGTTCTCTAACATTACATTAGATAACTGTTATGTTTCTAAACATTGTGCATCTATTGGAGTTTCAGAACTGATTGACCATTCCACAACCCATCCCCTGACACAAACCAGTTTCGATTTTGTGGAATTCACCCCCTTTCTCCACCTACTCCTCCCAAGCAAAGCCCCGTTAAATACATTTACATATAAATTTGCCCTGATCTCAATTCCCCAACTAATTCCTCTGAACTACTAAACATGAAACCCTTCAAGGATTATCTCACAATCATTTCATCTGAAGAAGTCATCCTCCCCATGCCCTAACCCAATCCCCCCCAAGCTCACAATTTTGTCGAGGTCCAGTCAAACATGGGCACTTCTCTAATTTAGTTGCTAGTCCCTGCTGACACTCCAAGTCTCAGGTCCCAGAGTTTGTCTATAGCCCCTTTTTCTTGACTCCTTGTTCTGTTTTCCTTTTTGTTGCTGACGAGGCAAATCTGCATTCAGAGTACTCATGCATCTTTTTCTTAGTGACTATTATTTCGTTTAGCTTTTCTGATGGATTTGAGATGATTCAGATTCTTGTTCCGCTCAAAGATGATGCAAAATAGATGACCTCATCTGTAGGTCAGTTTGATCGTTCTTAGAAAATCTGTGGTAGATCGAAAGGTTCCCCACTTCTATAGTGTGCGCGCCAATAGGTGATGATAGAATATGATTTTTCAGTCTTCAAAATGAAATTCCTCCGCCTCCCTGGGTGCTGCAATGATTCTTTCTTTTAATTGGAAGTGATGGAGTCTCTGTCCCATAGTTCGGTGATCTATTTCCTCACTACGTTATATCATCTGGTTTATGCGTTGTGTCCATTTCTATCCAATTCTGTTTCTTCAGAGTCACTCATCTCTAGCATGGTCCAGAACACATGCTAAATGCCCTTGAAGCATTCCTCAGATACAAATGTTATTGCACTGATGTTTCTCGAGGTCTTCAAATTTTTCTTGGATGATGTTTTTCTCTTAGCCTAGAGTTATCATGTTCTGTCTGTAAGATTTCTTGTTCTGTGGATTCACCGTCTGGGATTCCTTCAGTTGAGAGACCTTCTTACAAAGCTGATAATTTTTTTGTGTTTCAGGAGTGTATAAACATATTTTTTACTGTTGTCCTCCCCCCATGTTCGACAATGCTGTGGTATACTTAGGGGAAATTTGTGGCTCACCTTAACTCTGCCAATGGATCTTCTTGTACTCTTTCTGTTCGTTCCTGAACATCTTCTCCAAAAATTGCCAGAAAGGGTGTTGTAGTCCAATGCACAATCAGGTATCACAGTAAGCCCAGTGCAAATGGCAGATCACAGTTTACTACTGCGGTGGTGAGGGCATGTTCTAATTTAGCACTTTGCGGACAATTCAGGATTACCACAAAGGCTCTGTACTATGAGTGACACTGCACTACACAAGAAATCATGAATCAATGAATAAATAACAGTTATCGGATGGATCATTGTGAACCTAGTTTTATTATCAAACTCATTCTCCTTCTGCGATAAGAACTTCCAGGCTCTCCCTGACTGACTCCACAGTGTCTCGATGTGGGTGCAACAAGAGTGCTGCTTTTAATGGTGGTTCATGAGCTTTAGGCTTATCCTGCTAATAACCTTCAGTACATCCCTCCAAGAGGCTGTCAAGTTTTTTAGTCATCTACGCATCCTTATGGCTCACTTTTTGTAGACCAATGTCAGCTCTTGGGGTTGAGACACAGGTGGGGCTCTAGTAATGGTGTAAATCCTCTCAACGTGGCAGAACATCACTGTGCCAAGTCAGAACTTCCCCTCATCTGGAGTAACCTGCTACCACCTACTGACCTTCAGGTGCTTCCTTTGCCTATGCAACCTGTCTCCGAAGATAAACATCCTCTTTTGTGGGGTGCATTTACTGATGCTCAGCAGCCCCCAGTTCCTTAAAGTTCTGAAGGCCATTGCATCATTTTTGGAGCTCCTGTTGGTCAGGAGACGTGTACTGCCACTCAACTTCAAGTAGTATTTCAGCCTTGGCACTTCCTCTGACATGATATGCCTTGCATCTTCTCTTGGCAGGACTCATATAGTCCACCTTCGCTGCTCCCTTTTGGGAGCCAGTGCTTGTTTTTCCTTCTGAGCAGAGCATTTGGATGGGGTTGTGTGATGCTCCAGTTTCAGTAGACTCTCCCCAGTCTTTGATGGAGAAAAGAAGGTTTGAATTACAATGGATAAGGGCCTGAAGGCCAGTGTCTGATGCAGTGGAGTGCCACACACACGTCTTTGTCCACGCTGGTCCAGGAAATGCCCCCTAGCACTACCATTGTAAACACTGTGTTAGTGTCAGCGTGCCTGACTTGAACATATCACTTCAAGGTGCTTCAACACAGAAAATATAAAATATTTTTATATAATGAGCAGAAAGCAGTGTTTCAAGCACTGTGTTGGTCTGGAAAACAAAAGAGGATCAAAATAGGATCAACCAACTTACGTACTGTATTGCTGACAGATGTATGTGTTAGCTTTTGGGTGTTCACTGGACCCTATCTCAGAAACAAATGTAGAAACTGATTTAGGGCCTGATTTAGATCTTGGCGGACGGGTGTTCTCCATCACAATGGTGACGGATATCCCAGCTACCAAAATATAAATCCCATTATATCCTACGGGATTTATATTTCGGTGGACGGGATATCTGTCACCATTGTGACGGAGTAACCCATTTGCCAAGATCTAAATCAGGTCCTTAGTTTTGTGTCAATGCAAAGTGATGCATAGTGTTGCAAAGTGGCGCATTGTTATCTATTTTCAGTGCAAAAAGAGATTTGGACTGCTTTGCTCCTCTCTTTATCAATGGGGCATTATTTGGGCAGATCAGCGGAAACACTAATTGGTTTTGACGCCAAGCCCCATCTATTAAGATAGCCAGACCAGGTTTTGCATCCAGAACTATCTCCTCTTTGAAGCAGGCGTTAACAAGGGGAAATGTTTTTATTTCTCAAAAATCACTCACACTGCATGAGTGCAGAATTGCATAGCGCAGATACAGTGCATGGGATCCATCTGAAATATGTCTATGCACAAGAATTGGTGGTACTGGAAGGGTTAGCTTTCAGTGCAAATCCTATGCTAGACAGCACACACACCTCCGCACCATGATGTCGAAGATGACAGTTAAAAAGCTATGTTACTATACAGAGCCTTAATTTGCACAACTGCTAGACCGCTGTCAGAGTGGAAATCAAGCAGGAAAAGACCTTGGAAAAAAAGGGCAGAGAAGGAGTGGCATATGATGGTAGCATACGTGGCCAGAGTGTGAAGGAACAATAAGTTCAAACTGATTCACTTCAATTACTTTAATCAGTCAAATCTCACTCTGGCACGGCTGTGCAGTATATTTAAAACAGAATTAGACTGCTGTCTCAGACACCATACCACTACAGCGGGCTACATACACATGTATGGGAATGGTAGGTACCAGCCTCTTGAAGGCTAGAGGTAATAAGAGATAATGGGTGAATCCCTAAATATAGCTCTAGAAACATATTCATTGGGGGTAGTCCCACATTTAGGCAAATCCAAATCTAAAAGTAAATTCATTGACCTCATACTCATACCGACAAAGAGGAGAATAACCACGTGGTGGAAAGTAATGCATGCCACAGCCTCAGGAGCTTGGCAAGCTGATGCCATCAGATGGACCTCAGCTGAAATAGATATCCATGGCCACAAAGTGCTTACAAGATGGGAAGTAGGGCTAAAAAAAAACTCCCAAAAAAAGATGACCTCTCACACGAATGTTACCAGACATGAAAACAGACCAAATGACAGAAGAGAGACAGAAATGTAACCTCACCCACTCCCCAAAACCCAAAAAGAGTAAAATATAGCCATCCGATCCTTTATTCCTCTATCACACCTAACCTCATTTTACATGTCTGCCAAAACAGAAATGGTCCTTGCTCACATAAGTGTCATGTTCTGTCACGAGTGCCAACTCATTTTACATAACTTTACCCTTAGTGGTAGATGTACAGAAATGCAATTGCACAATATTGCATTAGCAAAATCGAAATGATGTGACATACTTGCACGTCTATTGGAAAATCATAATAAAGTATTTTAATTAAGATGTATTACTGTTTGACGGTATTCAAATCCTGCTACTACTGAAAAAGCTACTGTTCTCTTCTGTATAACAATAGGTTTTCCCTTCATATTTATATGGCATGTTCTATTGTTCAATCGGTTGGTATAGGAGAGAAACCTTGTGGATAAGTTATTTGCTTTGGAAGGAAAGTTGTTAATTTCAGGTGCTGACTTCGTAGAACTGATTCTTATGTATATAAAAGTCTGTTAGAACACCATATATATGTGTGTGTGAGTGGGATGTAAATTAATGCTGTGCAGATTCCTGTGCTTAGCTGTTGTTTTTTATGTAGGGAAGTTCCTATATATCCATCTTACCTTACGTATGCAGTTTTGCGAAGGAATGTGTTTGCCATAGTACAATGCTTCTCCAAGGAGGAAGTTATAGAAAGGTGGAAATTCTTGCAATCTACATACAACTGTTGTAGCAAGTGATGCATCCTAGTCCAGATGATACATTTACCAACTATGAAACAAAAGTAGGCTATTTTTTGTTGGTTGAGGGGCAGACCTTCAGGTCAACCATGAAAACGTTTGCAGGCAGTAAATTGGCTTCAGCTATTCCCCCAGGAAATTAGAAGAGGAAATGAGCTTAGTCAACTTCTATGAAAGCTATCAGACCACAAGAAACATTATTACTCTTTGGTTCTGTAAACCTCAGCTGCTTCAGATCACCCAACACTCAGAATGATTCAACACAAAGACTTTTTGCATAAAGTACAGTGCAGTTTCTTAGACCTTAGTCATTCCAACATGATTACAATTCCAGGCTTTACAGTTCCCAGTCCCTTCCATCTCAGGTTTGGAGTTTATTCCCAAACGACCATATGTGTGTGTCTGTAGTCTCTTTAAGGATTCCCTACTTGCCTTTTCAGGGTCAGCGCTCCAGGGATCACAAATACAAGAATGATGGTTGTTCAGCTGTTTCCTGGTCTGTCCACCCTCTCCTTCCTCCTCACTAAACAGAGTAATCATGTCCTGCCACCAGAAACTCCTTGCTGGAAAGGAAGAAAGAGGATTGTTCTGCTCTCCTCTGGTCTTTCCAGCTTCTCCTCGTGGCCTGACCAGAAGGAGCTCTTTATATAAGAAACAACCCTCAGAGGTTCCTGTCTTCAATCCCCACCACTTCTTTCTATTGAGCTCTAGGAAGAATGGACATTCCTTTCCTCTCTTCTCCATCACTAATTGGTTCTCCAGCCCCTCCCCTGGAGACTGACTGCATCCTTCCAAAAGGAACTCCACCCTCCTTCTTTCATCAAGTTAGGGCTGCAGTGATGATGGCATTTTGGTTTCAGGCATAGTACTGGTATCTTGTTGGTATGGTATGGCAAGTCCTTTGGAACTGTTGAGATCCAGCCCCGTTACCAACCCTTTACCACTGCTGTCCTTCCATGGGAGTAGGCAATGTTGGGTAAGCATAAGCATTGTGTTTAAGTGATTCAGAGAACCACTAAAGTTTTTTCACAAGAGATACTCTGAACCCCATATTTCTTCTTGTGCAAGACTGGGAATTTGGTCTTGTATCATAGATTATCACCCCCTAGAGCTGTCTTTGCATCTTTTGTGACAGTCTAAACACCAATGATCAAAAGTCTGATCATGGGTGTTAGGACCCACAGGGTACTGCATACAATATGCTGTATCGCAAGTATAATGGCCCTCCAATAATATTGAAGGGAAAGGTATGGCGCAGCAGCCAGAGCGGCTGACTCCGGAGCTTGGGGCTAATGGTTCGATCCTCGGTGGCAGCTCAGCATCATGTGACTCTGGGCAATAGCTCACTTAATCTCTCCTATTTTGGGATCCTGTGTAAGCATTCTGCCAGATCTTGAGGACAAGAGCCACTCAAGACATAGACAAGGTACTGACAGACCCTCAAACTTGCCAACAGGTTTGGGCACCCTTCAGTATTGACCTTACATGTTCTTCCTCTTATTCTGCTCCTGGGGTCCTAGGTGCTATGTTGCCAGGGGTACCAGACCTCTCTGTTCCTCAGAGTAGTGTTAGTCCCAATTGCCTAGGACAATAACCATCAGATTAGACTGGGCCTATGCCTTTCACCAGTCTACTTTCCTATTGCTGGGGGAAATCTGTTGCTATCTCACCCTCATTAGGCTCTGTGTCACACTTACACCAAACATAACCAGCAGGTAAATACACACACAGTACATCCACCAATACTCACATACTTAACACTGCCGTTCATTTGTGTGACCAAGCTTCTGAATCTGGATCAATGTCATGGATAAGAGAGATTTTCATATTCATTTGCTATGATAAATTTTCTTCAACATCAATTTCTTTTACTCCTTTCAAGTAATGGCATTTTGGGTGAGGAGCCAGTGCTCTATCTCAGGAGAGGGCACAGCAAGATTCCGATGTTATGTTGAATTTCCACCCTCCTCTGTCAGCATTCTCATAGTCTACAATTCCAAAACTAGAATCATAAAGTCAGCGTTGTATAAATGCAATATGAGGTGGCAGATATGCTGAAGTTGCGGTCTTCTTCTCCAACAGTAGTTTCCCAGGTGGGGACCCCACAGAGGAACACACTCATGTGTGGGCACCCTGATCTTGGTTATAGAGCGTTTCTCAGATTAAAGTTGAGTGCACCTTGATGGTGCCCTGGCACAAGACTGGGAGTATTCTAGGGATAAGTAGGTGGTAGACTTTGTGGAAATTAAGATAGCAGGTTTAGAGTCAGCATGGAGCAGGGTTGTGGGGATGATTTGTCAAGCACAAGAAAAAAGGAGGAATGTCTGAGCAGGTGCCAAGCAGAGCAGGATGTTACAAGGAATGTTTCTGGCACCTATCTTTAACAGATCACTTAAATAAATACATCCTGGTTAAAATAGGTAGGTGATCACACACTAGCACTAAATGTGAGTAATTAGGTAAGAAATGGTGTGGCTCTAAATACCTTTCAAAAATCAGAATAAAACCTCTCTATGGAAAACATGTAAGTGTTAAGATTGAGCGTGGAACACACTTACACTTGCATGTCAGTCTCACCCGACGTGCTACCTCAAATCTTCTAAATATGCACGTCTTCAAAACTAGAAAAAGATGGAGATGTGCTCAGAGTGTAGCAGTGCTTAGCCTGAAGCTTAGCGTCTCAGAAAGATGCACTACACTAAGCGACTGAGTTAAGCTGAGAATAGCTGCATGCCCCATTGAGGCACCAGACTCGCAGATGGCACTTTGAACACTTAGGGCCCAATTTACAAACTGCATTTTGTTGTGCGAAAGTAGTAGTATAGTAGAAACATTCACATACTATGAAATGCAATTCCCAAACCTACGGCTGTCGATCTCTGCTTTCGCCTCTCCTATCTTTCCTGTGCAGAGATTTCTGCCACAGTGGCAGAGATCTCCACATATGAAGCTATGTTTTAGGGAGGGGCCAGAGGGATTGGTGGGAAAATTGGAAATAATTACTAGTAAATGGCAGAGGATTGAGGAAATTTAAGGAGGGCTTTGGGTGAGACATGCTAATACAAAACACACACTCACAAAAGAGTAAGTAAATTGCAATTTACAAAATGCACTTCTAAAGTTAGTACGTCACTACAGGTTTCAAAACAGTCTCTATGGTATCCGGGCCCAGCCTTGGAGTGAATCAATCACTGATACTGTAACACACTCCCACAGAAAAAAATGGAGGCAGGGCATTGAAAAAAACACCCAATGGGAATACATTTTAAACAAATCAGATTAGCTTGACATTAAAAATCTTTATATAAATATATACATTTTTAAGTGATAAAAAGTGTATGTAAATATTGGTTTAATAAAATAAAGTGTATGTAAATAATAGGCTTAATTTAAGTAAAATTGAATTAAATGTATATTTTGTAAATTAAAACTTTTTGAATTAATTTAATATATTACTTTTAACCATGTTTAATCAATATTAAAGTAGCCACTGCCCACTGAATATAATTAGCTGCATGCACTGTACCCCCCTTCACTTCTTTATTCAGGTATCTGTTGACCAGCATACAGAAGCAATATTGAGCATATGTGCAGAATTGTAGAGATAACACAAATAATATAAAAATGGTTTTGTAAGTTGTTCTTTTTCATAATTCTGCTGTGAGTTTCAAAAAGCTGTTCTGAGACAGTTTGTGGTAAAAATCCTGTTTGCATTGGTGGAAGATGGGGTGCCAAGCAAATAAAAAATGAATGAAAGGCAAACTAAACATTTAATTATTAAGATGTCACATCTCAAAGGAAACTTTTTATGGTGATTTCGGGCATGCATTTTAGCAGGAGAAATTGAAAGAACAGTGTTCACTTATGTTCAGTTCAACAAAAAAGCAGTAATGCATTTGTATGAGCTCAACTATTTGTATCAGTATGCAAATATATTAGTGTAAAGAGAAGTTCATTCCATAATTTGTCTACTAAACATTTCATTAATGAAATTGTTTTCAACCATGGGGTAATTACATTGAAAGGCATTTTGCAGAGGAAATGTGTAAATCTGCAGATTGTAGAGTTATGTTTGTGACTAGCATACATTTGTGCACTTTCAGAGATTTACAAAATTCCTATAAGTATGTTATCAAAATCTAAGCAAATCGTATATTTTCTAGCTCATTCATGGTCCACTATGCATGTTCTAGCTGCTGAGCTATGTATGGCAGAGTATACAGAAACACATTTTAAATGTGCTTTCTTCCAGTGTAAAACATGTGCTGCAGCGAATCATTTTTGCTGTGGAAAACACTTACATTAGTAATGTGCACAATATTGAGTTTAAATAAATCATGTGCTAAATGCAAAATTTGTAGTAGGTAATCATACGTGAATGCTATTGTTCTGCTTGTAAATCAAATGCTGAACTAGGTTAGCTTAACTGTCGATATCATATTAAATGAGAAATAACGTAATAGCCAAGAAAGGCCTGTTTTTCACATTGAATAATTGTTTGTGCAAGATGTTTTTCTTCTTTTTGCTGAAGATGTTGCAACCTCTGAAGCCTACTGCTAGTTAGTGAATAGACACTTGTTTTGTATTAGACAACTGATAGCGAGGTTCTCATCGGGAAGAGACAATAATGACAGGAAGAATGATTCATGGGGAGAAGTTTGGACATCAAGAAAATATATTGTAACATTTCCTAGGACAAATGTCTGAAAGTATATTATGCAATGGCAAGAGCACCTGTTCTCAGGAGTCTGTTGAGTTATGACTTAGAATAAATTTCCAGTCTGACTTGCAAAAGCTTTATGCTAGCGCATTGATCTCTCTCTCTCTCAATCATAACTCTTTATGGGTCTCTGAACTAATACCTTTCCTTTGATTATCCCAGCTTATTTAGAATATGGAGTTTCCTCTATGCAACACACTTGTTGCATTATTACTATTTTGACTGTTACCTTGACGAGTATTCTGTTCCATTTTATAATCAGATATCGATTGATGGATTATTTTAACTTTTTTAATGGTGAAATGTAATATTAATGTCTAATTAATATATATATAAAAAGCTAAAGATTTTAAAATAAAACCCTTTAACTCACACTAATTGTCTTTATTGACTCAATATTAAGTCTTTAACAATGTATTGTTTATGTAGATGATTGCTCCTCATTTCTCCTTGCTTATGTAGATGATTGTTCCTCATTTCTCTTCGTTGACCATATGACCAGTGGCGGTGCTATTTAATGATTACACCCGAAGACTGAAATAGAGAAAACCCCACTCCATCAAGTGGTAACAAGAGGAGAGCTAGTGCCACAAGAGAGAGGAGCTGAAATAAGCTACTTCAACTTAGAATACCAAGATCCTTAAGCGCAAAGCACAAACTTGAAGACTGAAGCTGTTGCGGTTTCAAAGACGGTTGCAGTGGTGGAGGTGTGAGTATCAATAGGGTTATGCACCGCCTTTGTCTTTTAGTGATTACGTTTTTATGTTGGGACCATGTGTTTTGCATTTTGGGCAATGGCAGTCTTTGCTTAGATTTTGAGCAGTTGAAGTTGTTATAGGACTTGAAGTAGTCTAAGATCCTGGGATAAACAGTTGAAATGTTGGTGTTATTTGTCTGCTAAAGTTTTGTGGTGCAGATTTGTGAGGTACCATTGAATGCACAAAATTGAGATAGGAATTTTAATGAGTTGTTGTGACAGTACTAATATTGATTGGTGCTAGTAGAATCCATTGCGCAAAGGGGAAGCTGCATCAGTCGGGGTGATTTCCCGCTATTCGATATTTCATTCGTGTGTATGTGTGTAAGGAAGTTGGAGGGTGTAAAACTATATTTCTGATTGCTTCTTGGATGAGTGAATTACTTAGAATGTATTTAGTGGAGCAGATAAAAGTTATTTGTTTATATGCTTGCTTAGAGGTGTAGAATTTGTATACAAGAAAAATTGTGAAGGAGGGTGAACTGCTACAAAGAGTGAAAAGTTCGTCATAGTGTGCTGCACTGAGATTGGATGGTTGGTGTTAGTGGTGGGCCGCGCTGAGATTAGTTGATGAGTCATCAAGTATTAAACTGTGACAGGGTTGTGAAAGAGAGGTTGCGACAGGATTGCAGGAGGAGACAGACAAGTACTAAATTAGAAAGAGAACCTAAACATTTAAATTTTGAATTTGATCACTGCTCCTTAATTGTTGAATAATTGCAAAGATGAAATGCTTTAAAGCTCCTATAGATTTGATGAGGGGAGATGTGAGAGTCCCAGTTCAGGAGGGTTCGAAGGCACCACCGGAAGGTACGCCAGCTAATTGTATGGTGACAAATTTAGGGCTCCATACATGTTTTTGGCTCTGGCAATGGTGCAAGATCATTGACAATGAAGGGCTATTTAAATTTAAAGATGATTGAAAACCTATGAGAAAAGTTATATGAAATGAAGCCACCTCCTAAACCAACACATTATGCAATGTTAAGCGCTAGGGAGAGAGCGCCTCATGCTGAGGAGAAAAAAAGCACCAGAATAGAGCAAGAAGAACAGTGCAAAATTACGCAGATCCTCAATGTGATGAATGGCAGCAAAGGTGGAGGAAGTGTATAGTTGAGGGAGCTAAAATGTATATAGCTAAAACTACAGAAAAGAGTCGGAAACAGGGAAATGATGATGAGGAAGATGCCAAGAAAACAGACACTGATAGTGATTCAGGGGATGATATTTTAGATGTTTTGTCATCTTCACATCCACCTACACATGTGGTTTCTCCAAGGAATACAGATGGTGTTACAACATCTAGTGCCACAGTGGCTACCACCCCTGTTGATCCATGCACGATTCAGATCGACAGACCACTTCCAAGCACTTCCAATTATTCCTACAACTATTGAAGCAACCTCTACTGTAATTGCTATGGGGGATAATGTTTCAATTGTGACTGTTCCTGCCCCAGTATCACAAGTTATGACAGCACAGACATTGGCAGTGCCGGTTGCTACTGCACTAATAAACATTGTTCCAAACATGGTTGCTCAAGGAGTGGTAGGAGAAGGCTGCAACTGCGTTTATCCAGACATCACAGAATTCATAGATTGTTGCCTGGACACCACCACATAATGTTCAATCATTGAGAGAAGGGAGAAGAATTGTTTTTACAACACCAATTGCACAGGGAGAGACAGGACAATTTGAGGATGGAATTGTCCCCTCATGGTTTGAAGAGACTTCAGAGAATAAGAGATTGGGAGAATCAGAGAGACTAACTGCTAATCAAAAAAAGGCAAGACCCTTAAATGTGCCAAAATTAAAGGTATAATTAGAAGAAATTATCACAGGATGTTTGAACATTTCACATTTGGATCAATATCAGGAAAATGAACTGATCTATTTAAGTAAAGAAATTACGAGATGTGTGGCTGCCACACATGATAAATTAACTGAATTGGCAGGAAAATGTGAGATAGATCTTACTAATAGGGTTCCTTTTCAAAGAAGCGTTGGGGCACAGCTAAATGATGAAGCTATTGTGACAATGCAATCTTCTGGGATGAGATTACACATTGTGGATCTGGTAAAATGCATCTGCAAATGGAGCGATTTTGACAGATTAGAGAGCAATTGGACAAAGAAACAGTGAATGAAAAAGAAACAGTCAGACAATGCAGAGGCGAAGTGAAAGCCACAACCAGCACCCCCAAATGAAGACGAGGGTCTAACCTTTCCTATGAGGGAAATACCAGGTATGTTCATGTACCATTGAGTAAAGGTGATCTTGCAACATTTACGAACAATTTTCCAAAATTGAGAGCAAATCCTGCACAGTGGTATATACAATTTGACAGAAATGTGAACATTTCAAAGGTTTTGTGGACCGACTTGAATACCTTCTTTTATATTGTGGTACCAAGTGATTTTGCGGACCGAATACAAGATAGCTGTGCAATTGCCATGTTCTGAGCCTCCAAGCGATGCACGTACTCGTGTACCTTCACATGTGGTAATGACTAAATACAATGAGGTGATTACCTTTTTGAATAGAAAAGTTCCAGCGTGGGAGATTGATTGGCTAAAGATCAACAGAACTACTCAGGAAGACAAAGAATCATTGCATGCCTATTATGAACGATTGTTGCAGGTGTTTAAATAACACATTGGGCAAGATAATCCCAAAAAAGGTGATATGAGGAGATGTGTCACAGTTTGTTCTTGGGTTGCAACCAGAGATCAGTATGCACATACAACAGAATTTGATTTGTTGGCAGACAAAACCTTTAGATGAGAACATGAGGAATGCAAAATACTGTAATGAAGAGAGCAGGAAATCAAGCTACAGAGACTTAAGGAGAAGTTTGCGGTTCCACAGACAAAGCTGGCTCAAAAGAGATTCAGAACCAATCACATGGTGAAAATGTTGGTGGAATACAAAGTGTTGGGTTCCAAGCTAGAAGTCAAATTGCACAAGGTAGAGTTGGTGTTTTACAGGGTAGAGGTCGGAGTGTTTCGGAAGATCCGAATTAGGGGATAGACATTGCAATGTTGAAGAAAATGATTCCTTGTCATTATTGTGACAAGCTCGGGCAATGGAACAGAGAGTGTAGACAGAACCCAAATTGAGTGAGTGGTGAGGGTTAAATGCAAGGGGTAAATCAAGAGCAGATGCAAATGTTCCAGTTCAAGTACCTGCCCAAAGGATGCAGATGCCAATACAATCACAAAGTCCTATAATGCAAGTTCCACAAGCCCCGATGGCCCCACAGAACATGGCAAACATCAGAATCAATATGAATCAGGTGCCAAGAACCAATTTAAATCCATTCCAAAATCGGAACTCATTTAATCAATTTCCTATGTTTGAAAATGAGAGTTTAGATTCTGACAATTCCCAGTGATGTTGCCTGAGGGGGAGGAAGATTGCATACTTCGAACAGTCTTAGAGGCAGACCAGAGTGGACCATTTGTAGAAGGAGTGGTTAATGACTACCAAGTGTCATTGCTTATCGACACAGGAGCTACCAGTTCCACTGTTAGGAAAGAAGAAGTCCTAGACCTACCCCTCTTAGAAAAGAAGATCCAATTTGCAGGTGTCACAAATAAGCAATTGACAAATTCTGTTTCAAAGAAAGTGCCTGTACAAATAGGCTAATTTGAGGAAGACCATCAGTTTTTGATATGTGATTCAAATCCTGTAAATCTTTTAGAAAGATTGTGCAAGTTAAATTGCACCATTTATTGCACACTGGAAGGTTTTGAATTTCAAACTCATTATGAGGACGTCAAATTTGAAATGACCAGACAAGAAATGCTGTAGGGCAATATTGTGTGAAAATGATGGAGGATTTACCTTCTGATTTGAGAGAGACGGTGAAAGCAGAAGTATGGGATTTTTGAGGGAAAGATGTCAGACTAATTAAGGGTGTAGAACCAGTCTGAATTACAACAAAACCAAATGCAGTGTTCCCAAGAACACCACCATATAATCTAACACCCGAGACAGTGGCTGGAATAACACCAAGCGATTGAAAACATGCTAAACAAGGAATCTTGAAAGAGATTGTCGGAAGTCCTTGCAATTTGCCCATTATGGTTTTAGAGAAACTGAATGGTAAATACCATATTGTACAAGACCTTCAAAAGATTAACAACATCATTCTTCCATGTTGTCCCGTGGTACAGAATCCAGCAACAATATTCCATGCACTGCAGAATTGTTTATCGTTATGGAACTTTGCCAGGCCTTTTCTATTCTATTGCAGGAGGACAGCCAATATCTGTTCTCATTTGTGTTTCGAGATAAAGTTTTGGCATGGTGCCGAGTTCCACAGGGGTATACAGAAAGTCATTGATCTTTAATCAGATCTTTAAGAAGATCTTGAGACTCTGCAGATGCCTTATAATTCAGTTCTTGTCCAGTAGATTGATGACCTACTTGTGGCATCAAGTACGCAGGAAGTTGGTAACCAGACTACAATTGCTCTTTTAAATCACCTAGCTGAGGACGGACACAAAGTTCCCCTCAAGCAAATTGCAATATTGTCAACAAGAAGTCCTATATTTGGGACATCTCATTGAGAAGGGAATGAGAAAGGTGTCACAAGAAAGAATAGAAATGATTCTGAAAATAAACCCACCTAGAACTCAAAGAGAGGTCAGAATGTTCTTGGGAATGGTTGACTACTGTAAAAAGTGGATAACCAACTTTTCCCTTGTAGCCAAGCCTTTACTGAGGCTGACGCACAAAGATGTGCCTGATCCACTTCAATGGGACAATGATTGCTTCAAAGATTTCTCATAGCTCAGAGAAAGTCTCTGTCATTTCACGGCTCTAGGAATGCCAGATTACTTTAAGATATTCACATTGTTCTACAGTGAGAGGGAGGGCTGCACTCTCTAAGTGCTTACTCAGATGCATGGAGAATCTCGAAGAACTGTTGGATATGACCCTGTTGCTACAGGACTGCTCGGTTGCCTTAAAGTGGTTGCGCAGTAGGTGTCAGTATTGAGAGATGTGAGAGCATCGTGATGGGACATCCACTTACAGTCATGGTCCCAATCGCGGTTGAAATTTTGCTCACCCATTCCAAAACACAGTATGTGACAAACAGTATGGACAGCAAATACGTGCTGCTGAGAATGTTGTGTTGAAACATTGTCAGACACTGAATCCAGCAACATTATTACCATTGCATGAGAATGAAATTGATGGGGATGAAATTGAAAATTAGTGTTTAGATGATACAGATTTATGCGCCAAGACCAGACATTAAAGATGAACCTCTTGATGAGCCCGACTTTGTAATCTTTGTGGACAGCTCATGTCTAATAGACAATGAAAGAACTTTAAAAGCAGCATATACAGTTTGCACAATCCAAGAAGTGGTAGAAGCCACATGGCTTTGAGGTGTTACTTACGCACAAGTGGCAGAATTGATAGCTCATGCTCTTGCAAGAGCTTGCTGTCTTTCAGCCCAATTGAGAGTAACTATGTTTACAGATAGTCAATATGGTTTTAGTGTGGTCCATGACTTTGGAGGGTTATGGTCACAAAGGGGATTCATGACATCATCAGGGGCCCCCATTAGAAATGGGGAATATGTAATGAGATCACTGGAAGCATTTCAGTTACCCCAAGAAATTGCGGCAGTTAAATGTGCAGCTCACAGAAGTGAAAATGGACATGTCACTGTTGGAAATCGCTATGCTGATGAAGCGGCACGATTTTGTGCACTTGTGGTATACACATTTAACGGAAGATACATAAATGAATCTGAAGAAGAAACTACCTTTTCAATGTTGATGTCAGTAGCTGACACTTGGGAAGAAATCAAAAGATTACAGAAAGACGTCTCAGAGGCAGAACAGCAAGGGTGGTTCAGAGCATGATGTGTTAAAAATGCAAATGACATTAGGGTTTCAGCAGATGGAAAACCAGTGCTGCCCGATAGCTTGTTGTTTCCCATGACACAACATTTCCATGGCCCTGAACACATTAGGAGGGACACAAAGGTTAGGATGTTTAGACAAAATTGGTTCAATCCTCGATTCCCAGAGCCAGCAGAAGAATTATGCCATGGATGTATAACATGTCAACAGATGAATGTGGGAAGGAGAACACCCGTAACCATGAGGCACATAAGAAGACCATATGGATCCTTTAATAGGATACAGTTGGACTTTATCCTTACGCCTTCTTGTAATGGATTGAGGTATGTCCTGATTATAGTGTGCCTTTTCTTTTGATGGGTAGAAACCTACTCAACACAGAGAAATTACAGCCTCACTGTAGCTAAACTTTTGTTACAAGAGTTCATACTATGGTTTGGATTTCAGGTTTCTCTGGGGTCAGACCAAGGGACACACTTCAATAACGAGGTCCTTAGAATGCTGTGTGTGGCCCTTCAAGTGGAACAGAGATTACTCTGGAGCTATCGTCCAGACGCTTCGGGAATAGTGAAGCAGGTAAACAGAACCTTGAAGTCATGACTGGCCAAGCGTTTGTGCATCCACTCAATTGAAATGGCCAGATACTTTACCATTGGTTTTGATGAGTCTCCGAAGCTCCCCTGATAGGAAAACAGGATTGCCACCTCATGAAATCCTCATGGGCCATGCTGTGAGACTGCTTGCTGTACCTGCAAATGCGCTTGTGATCATCATAGATGACATGATACTCAATTACTGCAAAGTATTAGCTGATGTGGTGCGTTTTGTTTCTCACCAGGTTGGAGCTGCCAGTCCACATCAGGAACAGTGCCATGGCCTCAGTCCGGGCAACAGGGTTTTGGTGAAGAAACGTGCAAGAATCTTACCTAGAGCCAAGGTGGAAAGGCCATTACCAAATTGTCCTAGCCACAAACACTTCTGTCAAATGTGCCGGGATCCCAAATTGGGTACATGCGTCACACACTCAAAGAGTAAGGTGCCTGAATGAAGAAGTGTGTTCTTTGAACCAAATCTGAGATTTCCAGTACCTGCATGTCCATAAGGACAAGAGGGGGCGAAGTACTGCGGAATCCTATACCGGTGCAAGTTCCTGAAATCTCACAAAGTGTGTGGAGCTACACACTGAAGAGGAAAAAATCGAGAACTGAAGATAAAGATTCTACCAACACACCACAAGAACAATCCAATGATCCAGATGAAGGAACACATGTGAGGAGAGAAAGACCTCTATGGAGATCTGATTGGACCAATGGTCAGAGGCAATTGAGATCAAGTGTATCAACTGAATTAATACTACAAACTATTATTGAAGAAACAGAATCTTCAACAGATGCCCCAAGGAGATCCAAAAGAGCAAGAGTGCCTCCTTTAAGGAATTCTGCACCTGAATTGACTTACTACGTGAAGAATGTGCAGAATGCGCTGTCACAGATTTCTAATGATCTGAGAGAAGAGTTATTAGAACCTCCTAAGAAACAGAATTGATTAAATAAAGAAGATTCCTGAAACAACCGTTACATGCAAAGAATTTTATATGCACTATCTAGTGAATATAAAAACTGAATTAATTGAGAAAATACCTGATGAATGGTGCTTAAACCGAGAGAACAGAGACCAAGATAACAGAAACTAACAATGAACAATTAATAAAAACAAATAAAAAGAATTAAGAAGATATCCCTATGGCCAAGGTTGCCGTAGCAGAGTAGGGATAATACATTAGAAGAAGATGGAGTAGAGTTAGGGATGTCTCACAAAGGATTCTGTACATAAACCTAGTGGAATAACTGCAAGAAATAAATCAAGAAATTTGGACGTTTGCACCAGTGGAAGTCAACGAAGAATATTAATCTGCCAACAGCCATTAATCTCTTTAAGGTCGGACTGTAGCCAAACATATGTATTCTAGATTAGTTCAAGAATATACACACACTTTAAATGCTAAGGATTGTTACGTTTGTGCACATTTACCTTCTTCAGCTGCGGAGGAGGTGACATACCACCATATTCTATTGTCATATGCAATTACATGGCAAATTTTGCTTAGTGTATTTTATAGACAGGAAAGTTTAGAATATTATATTTCCAATTAAGACATGATCCTTTCTAAAGTCCCTCTTCAGAAAAGAATGAATCCTCGTCCCCAAGCAAAGGATATGGAAATTGCATGGTATTTGTTTAGATCACCCACAGTCATGGGCACTATAAAGGCATACGAGAAGAACCTAATCAGCTTAGTGAGACCATTAGAAAAGACATTCATATTAACATCAGAGGAATTGAGAGCTCAAAAATTACATAGTAAAAATAAAGAAGATGTTTTAAGAAATGTTTGGAAAAAAGAAGATGAATATAAAAAGAAAATAGTTTATCCAAAATTGAAATTAGACAGAAGACAAAAAGGGAAATTATGTGTTTAAAAAGATGAAATAAATATTCAGATTAGTAACCTTGAACACACTTTTGAAGTTTTGGGAGGACCTGTCCAAATATTAACAGGGGAAGAAGTTGTTATTCCTGGAGTGTATTTTGTATGTGAACAAGATGCTTATTTCCAGTTGCTAGCGGATTGGGAAGGTGTATGTTATCTAGCTTTGCTATTTCCTAAGATGCATCATGTAAATAGTATAAACGCTCTAACAATGACACCACCACACAGACATTCATGCAGTACAAATGATGGGACTCAATTAGTGAGAGATATTTTTGGAGCAATATTACCACTTGTTGGAGTAGTCTTAAATGATGAGAAAATTAGAAAGCTGTCAACAGTAGTAGATAAGTTAGCTACAAGTACATCTGGTGCTTTATTAGCAGTTAACACAGAATTAATGGCTGTTAGATTCATGGTTTTACTAGCAGACTAAGGCGGAGTCTGTATGATGCTGAAAGCTCAACATTGTTGATCATACATTTCAGATGAGAGTAGAAAGATAGAAGAATTTGCAAAGAACATTTCTGATCGGTACCTGAATTAGAACCCTGAGAGACCACTAGTGTATTAGGGAGCTTAGGCAAAGGAGCTTCAACCATTGGCAGTTGGTTTACAACAGTAGGGAGAGGACTTTTCAGAGTCATATTAAGGCCTATACTAATAGTTGGTATTTGCTTGATAGGTTTATGTTTTATATAGAGGATTTAGATGTTATTTAACAAGAAAGATGAATAAATAATGAAAATGGGAGAATAATTAGAAATGGAAGTGGGAAAAAATGGAAAGAATAAAAAGTTGAAGAAGATAAAACCTCAAAAATAAAAAGACAGACTCAAATGAAAATGAGAGTGTAATCTAAAGATTAGTTTGTAAAGGAATTATGATGGTGTATCAACCATCAGAGGGGGGAAGTTGCTGCAGGGAATCTTATTTGTTACTGAAAACACTTAGATTAATAATGTGCACAATATTATGTTCGAATAAAACATGTGCTAATTGCAAAATTTGTAGTAGGTAATCATACTTCAATGTTATAGGCCTGCTCGTAAATCAAATGCTGGACTAAGTTACCTTAACTGTCGATGTCATATTAAATGAGAAATAACATATTAGCCAAGAAAGGCCTGTTTTTCACGTTGAATAGTTGTTTGTGCAAGATGTTTTTCTCTTCTCTTTGCTGCAAATGTTGCAACTTTGCAAACCTACTGATAGTTAGTGGATAGACGCTTGTTTTTTACTTCACAATTGATAGCGAGCTTCTCATCTGGAAGAGACAATAACGACAGAAAGAATGATTCATGGGAAGAAATTTTGGACGTCAAGAAAATAGCATTGTAACTAGGGATGGGTGGAATTCGTGGAGTTTCACTATGCAGAATTCCACGGAGTTGCATAAAAACTCCTTGGAATTCTGTGGAGTTCCACTCCGCCCTACGTGCGCACCAACAACCTATCTGGTGACTTCAAACATGCGGGCAGAATGGTATTCAGAAATCGGCTCCGGGAAAAACATCATTGATCTGCTACAGATGCATGCTGGTTCGCCGGTGCACAGTTCAGCCATTAGCCTACACGGCAGTTGAAAGCTGGTGCAATTCACACACAGACTAAGTAATTATAACTTTGATGAAACGTGGTCTAAGCGCATGCGCTCCACACTGCAATTCAACGCTATAATGCTGACTCCACAGTAGTCGTGGGTCCATCGGGAAACAGAGTTTACAACGCTGTCATTACATCGCGCTACTATTACAACGCGGTCGTTACAACAACCGGGTTGTTAGTACACAATGCATTTACATCGCAAGTCATCACAACGACTTGCACTAGGGGGCGTTGAGGTATTGGAAATGAATTCCAACACCTTCCCTACTGTTGTGCAAACTGGAGTAGGAATAGTAATTAATACTATTCCTAAGTCCAGCGCGCCCCCCAGTGCAAGTCGTTGTAATGACTTGCGATGTAAATGCATTGCGTACTAACAACGCGGTCGTTATAACGACCGCGTTGTAAAAGCACGCGATGTAATACATTGCGATGTAATGAGCCATATTCGTGTCCATCATCAGTTTCAGCTACTGATGCGACACAGCTTTTACTCCTGCTTTGGCCGTGGTGCCCGGCCTCACAAAATGTTATCATTCAAGCAAGAAACTAAAAGGTATTCTGGTTTTGTAATATTTATTTTCCTAATGATTTGCTATTTTTGAAACTTTAGTGGCACATATCATTCTGAGTTCCTCCTGAAAAACAAAAGGAATTCATTTTGGTATCAAGTTTTCTGCACTGAATTTCTTGTGTATCTGAATTCCCTGCAAGCTTCTCCCTGGTAAACTTTGAGCAGTCTGACCTGTCAAAGTTTGCCCGGGTAAAAATGGAGGCATGTTAAAATGACTGCCTAATTTCAGAAGTGTGATCCCTGCAAATAGTTCCAGTTTGCGCAGGGATCAGAATGCCCCCGTACAGTGTAAACAGGCCCTAGCAGTTTTCTGTGAAGGATCTTATGCAAGACTCTGGTGTGAGTAATAGAAATTGACTCAAATGTCAGAATTTGTACATTTAAGTGGCAAAGTGAAAAAAGTGTGGCCATGTTGTAGTTCTAAAACTGTTGATAGGGGGGCGTGGTCAAGATGGCGGCGCGGTAGGACGCGGATCTGTGTCCCTCCGGCGCTGCCTGTTAAAAGCATTGTCATCAAGCCACATCCCGGGGCTATCCAGCCGCGATTCCTGGTGGCAGTTACTCTGGGGTGTGCTGGGCGCCTGTAGACAAAGTTTGGCGACCGCCGTACTGCTGAGCGGCCCCATTGGTATTGCCGGGAAACCTGGCCTGCGTGGCTCGAAGCGCGGCCTGGTGAGACTGCGGCCTTGCGGGAGCACTGGCCGAAGACAGAGCGAGCGGTGCCTACAGTGAGAGGCGGCTCCTGTGGCACTAGACGGCAGCCGTGGCGGGCGGAGGCCGAGACGGCGGTAGGAGAGACTGGTGCGGGCCTTCAGCCGTACAGAGCGGGACTCCGGGCTGCGGTACAGATCGGACGCAGCAGGCGGCCCCCGGCGTGCGGAGGCCAGAGCGGCGGTGAGGGAGACAGACCGGTGCCAGTTTTAGCAAAGCCCCGGCAGAGATTCCTGCATAAGCACCGCCAGCGAGCAGCCCCTGCAGAAGAATACGAGGTGAGCCAGGACCGGGGGTGCAGGAGAACCGGGATAGCGTGGCCTTGCCCCGGCCCGGGGCGGCTCGAAAAGGGCGGTGTCCCGCCCGGGCGTGCTGCGGCCAAGCGAAAGCGCAATAACGGCGTGGGGGCCCCATCGGTCCGCAGACCGGCGGACGGCTCCAACGCGTTCGGCCCCAGTGGTGACCGGGGCATGCGAGGGATCGCTCCGGTGAGAGCTACGTGGAGAAGGCAGACGGACTGGATGCTTACCGCTCTCTTCCACTGGAGATAGACCACAGGGCCGGTGAGAGCGGAGGGCTCCCCCGCCCACTGCAGACAGCTCCTAATGCATACCAGCAGATAACGGCGCTCCTGCCCTTCTGAGAGGTCGGAGGTGGGGGGAGGCCTGGATGGTCCGCGACACAGTGACTGAAGGTGGCAATAAAGGCGGACCCGAGAAGCGGTTGGGTGCTGACCGGAACGAGGGAAGAGAGTGACCGCTTGTTACCCCGCAAGCAGTTGATAACCTGTGGTGGTTCTGTGCAGAAGGTTGGTGAACATGCGGGGACATACCCGGATCCCTCCGAGTCTGGTGAGGTGCGGCTCAGCTTACTGGTAGCGGCTCTACGGGAGGCCTAGCGCTCTTGGACAGGTGGCGCTCAGAGTGGGAGGGCGCTCTCCCGGGCTGGTCGGATTGAAGTGCTTCCCCTGCGTTTCAGAGTCGAGGGGGAGGCAGAGAAGTGTGTGGAGGTGTCGTACACACCGCAACGCTGCCAGCGACGTGTCTACCACCAAAGGAGTTTGTATCGGCACTGGCGACCGGAACGGAGTTGAACACGAGACGCACGGCGGCCCCAGTGGCCCGTCATGGTGGCGGCGAGAGCCCGTAAGGAGAAGTCGCTGAAGGAACTCCTCCAGAAGCAGTCTGGCCATTCTATAACGCCGGGTGAGAAGGGGCCTAACACGATGGAGGGTGATGACTCCCCAGCGACCAAGGCTTTCATGGTGGAGCTCTTCACGGTCATTAAAGAGGATATCCAGGAGCTCAGATCCCAACTCACTGCTGATCTCAAGGAGGTTCGCCGTGATGTGGATGACATAGGTGAGAGGGTGGCGACCTTGGAGGGGCATGATGTCGGTCGGGAAGAGGAGCTCCACCACCTGCAAAAAGACATGTTGCGCCTCCGTGAACAGAACCTCGATCTCCAGGCCCATGCAGAGGACCTGGAGAACCGCTCCAGGTGGAACAATGTGAGGATCAGAGCTGTACCATGGAAGGAGGAAGGTGACGATCTCCGAGCCTATGTCAACGCCTTATTCCAACAAATCCTCGGGGAGGAAGAGAGTTCGGACATTCAAATGGACCGGGTGCATTGGGTGGGCCTCCCCCGCGGTCAAAAAGTCCCACATCCTGATATTCTTGTGTGTGTACACAACTTCCAACTGAAAGAGCGTATTCTCCGGAGGGCATGTGAGCAGCAACCAGTGCAGTTTCGCGGACATCAACCAGCGCTATTTCAAGATCTAGCTGTCTCCACACTTGTTAAATGGAGAGAATTTAAACCTGTAACCAACTATCTCCGCGAAAAGAACATACCTTACTCTTGGGGTCACCCCTTCCGTTTAATATTTAAACACCAGGGGAAGTTGCTGCAAATCAGATCACTGGAGGAAGCGTTGGAGACCCTGGGCATTGACACCGCCCTGTCTGCGGAGGGAGCGGATCGACCGGACATGCGACGTACCCGTCGCACTTTGGGGTGGCAGCGGGTTGGTAGACCCTCTCCGGTCCGGAAGCCTAACCGGGCCGCGAGCGACCCGGAGAGAGAAGTGGTGATCTCCTCATTGTCACAGGTTACGGGGCGGCCCGACACCCCGTGACAGGCCTAGCTGATGGCTCCGGGATGTGTTCAGTGATGGGCGCCGGGGGGGCGAAGAGGATCGTGCAGTTTGAGATTTGCCTCTCCCCCGCACCTAAGTGACTGCAAGTGAGCGTCTTTGTGGAATAGACGGTACTCTTGCCACGACCCCCTGAATTTAACCACTGTGACGAACTTTAGTCATGTTCATACTGTTAGTTTGTCTTTTATTGACATTGAAATGTTTGTTATTATTTGGGGATGAGGTTTCTTTGGGGTTCTTACGGGGTCTCCGCATCAGTTCACACATAGGGATGGTATGCTCCAGGGCGACTAGAGGTGCCGCTGGCGGCACTGATGTCCCTCCGCCTGTAGCCCACACACTGCTTCCTCCTCCCCAAGCGCTCCAATGGGTAGAGATCTGAAGGTGATTAGTCTGAACGTTCGGGGGTTGAATAACCCTATGAAACACGCAGCAGTGCTCTCTCTGCTTGAAAATACCAATATTGATATTTGCCTTCTCCAAGAGACCCACCTGTTGTCCAAAGATACAGTGCGCATGCGAGATAGGCGATTCCCGCAACAATTCTGGTCCTCTGGAGCATCCCAAAAAAATGGGGTAGCTGTCCTGATTAGTGCGCACTGCCCATGTAAAGTAGTCTCGACCGTGGCTGAAATTAAGGGCAGGTTATTGGCCATCAGGGTACAATGGGGTGAATCGCACCTTACTTTAGGGTCCCTTTACGCCCCTAATGAGAAACAGGAGTCTTTCCTGCAAGCGGCCTTGCCCGAGGTACTTGCTTCCCCAGACGCTGCGATATTGGTAGGGGGAGATTTAAACCTGGTAATGTACTCAGACCTGTATAGGTCGGGGCAGAGGTTGCACCAAGCTGGGGCTCTCTCATTGGGGGGGAAGGGGTGGCTGGCGGATAGTGGATTGCATGATGTGTGGCGGACACAACACCCAGGCGAGCGCGACTACACATATTTTTCTGCAGCTCATAAAACATACGCACGCCTGGATCATTTCCTTGCTTCCTCCTCCCTTATGCCTAGTTTACATTCCTCGGAGATCACTCCCCGCTCGCTCTCTGACCATGCACTCATCTCTGTCCTCCTCCCAGCACAGCGCATGTGAGCATTTCCCCCGGGTTGGCGATTAAGAGAGAGTTTGCTGCACTCTGAAGATGTGGTTCAGAGGATACGAGACACTATAGTGCACTATTTTCAGAACAATGATGTGGGGTCCACTCCTCTTGCAGCGGTTTGGGAGGCTCTGAAATTAGTGACGCGGGGAGAGTTCATCGCGGTGGCAGCAACCTACAACGCTCTGCGCAGGGAGAAACGCGTAGAGTTGGAGAGGGCGGTGGGAGAATTGGAAGCGGTCCATAAGCGTACCGGAGCCCCACGGGTTTGGTGCAAATTGGAAAATCGAAGGCGAATGCTGAAACATCTGGATCTCGTTAGGGCGGAACACGCCCTTCTGCGGCTGCGCCACAAATTCTACCTTAGTAGCGACAAGTGTGGGAAAATGTTGGTGCACAGGTTACGAGCGACGACGCAGAGGTCCCTAATACAGTCCGTGCGGGATCGCACTGGATCGGAACAGTCCGCTGATGATAAGATAGTGAGGCCTTTCGCGATTTTTATCACCTTCTCTACGCGGACCATGCCTCACTCCCACGTGATCCACACCCATATCTGGGCGTTTGTGATATAACGCCTCTTCCGCAAACGGTGTCTGAAAATCTGGACTCGGCAATTCGCATAGAGGAGGTGATAGCAGCCATCTCTAGGCTGAAAATAGCTAAATCCCCAGGGCCGGACGGATTCTCGGCTTCCTTTTATAAAACATTTTGTGTAGAGCTGGCTCCATTTTTAACTAGGCTGTTTAACTCATTTCTTGACACGGGAACGGTCACGCCATCGATGTCGGAAGCAGCGATTTCAGTCATTTTGAAACCCGGGAAGGACTCCCGGGACTGTGGGTCCTACCGACCCATCTCACTTCTGAACATTGATGCGAAGTTATTTGCGGGAGTCCTGGCGGCGCGTCTCAACCCTCTCATGGCTGACATAGTGGACCCTGACCAATCAGGTTTCATCCCTACTAGACAGGGGGGAGACAATTCCAAATGATTGCTACATCTTATCGATCAAGTGCACCGCGCTCGGACCCCGGCCTTTCTGCTATCTATAGATGCTGAGAAGGCCTTCGACCGCGTTGATTGGGGTTACTTGTTTGCAGTGCTCCGCAAGTATGGTTTTGGAGACAATTTTCTGCGCTGGGTCAAGTGCCTTTATGCTGCCCCCAAGGCCTTTGTGCGGGTTAATGGCTGCAGGTCGGCCCTTTTCTCTATTGCGCCGGGAACCCGCCAGGGGTGCCCCTTATCCCCGCTTCTATTCGCGCTCTACATGGAGCCGTTTGCCCAGCGAATTCGGGTAAATCCTGGGGTGGTTGGCCTTAAGTTTGGTGCGGACATACATAAAATTAGCTTATACGCCGATGACGTGATCCTCTCGCTCACCCAGCCACGACTGACACTACAGGCTTTGACCAGCGAGCTTGCGGCCTTTGGGGCCGCTTCGGGATTTAAGGTCAATTTCACGAAATCACAGATCCTCAATATCTCTATCCCTTCTGAGGAATTGGAGGCCTTGCAGCAGGACTTCGCATTCCCTTGGACTAATTCTGACGTGACATACTTAGGATTTAAGATGACGCCAACCATTGCTAAGACAGTCTCCCTTAACTATGCTTTACTGCTGGAGCACACGACCAAGGCGCTGGCCGCCTGGTCGCGTCTCCGGCTGGTCTGGTATGGGAGGGTAGCCGCAGTGAAAATGACGGTCTTACCCCGCATCTTATACCTCTTTCAAATGCTGCCAATGACCCCGCCACCGGGTACCCTTAAGAAATTGCAATCACTTATTAATAGGTTCATATGGGAGGGTAAGAAGCCTCGTTTCTCGCTAACGCAAATGACTGCCACAAAAGCGCAGGGTGGCTTGGGCCTTCCACTCATAGGAGCCTACTATCAAGCGGCCTGCCTCCGATACCTGGTTGAGTGGAACAGACCATTGTCCAGCAAACATTGGAATTTCATGGACCAAACTGTAGCGGGAGTGAATATTTGGCGGGAATTTGGATACCGCGCAAGCACAGAGCGTGGGGACTCTATTCCTCTCCCGTCACCTCGCCTACGCTCAGGGTCTGGGATCGGCTTGCCGTGGCGAAAGGCTGGACATCATTCCCCTCGCCTATGACCCCCATTGTGGACAATCCCGTTTTCCCCCCGGGTCAGGCGTCTCCGGTTTTTCAACGGTGGCGGGAGGAGGGCTGTAAGAGGGTCGGGTTCCTTTTTGACTTGGTGGGGCTGATTCCTTTCGCTCAGTTGCGGACAGACTACTCTCTCTCGGCTTCTGATGCATTCCCCTACAGTCAGGTGGCGCACTGGTTAACGCGCCCTACCAACTTTGCCCGCATGTCCCGTACCCTTACTAAGTTTGAAAAATGGCTTGTGCGCAAAGCGGATGACCGTAAGCTCATCTCTGAATTATATGCTATGATTATGGCGCGCCCTGCGGGTCATCGTACGAAGGCACAGGTGCGATGGGAGACTGAATTGGGGAGGCCCCTAACGCCTAAGGAGTGGGAGAATATTCTATATAGAGCACACCACACTGCACACAACACAGCAGGTGCGGAATCCGCCTATAAGGTAGTTACATATTGGTACTATACTCCGGCCCGTGTGCATTGTTGGGACAAAACCAAAACAGACCTCTGCTGGCGGGGGTGTGGCTCCACGGGGACTCTAGTTCACTTGCTCTGGCATTGCCCGAAATTGGTGCGATATTGGAAAGCGGTCCTTGACGATATTGATGCTGCATTCCAGATTACTCTACCCCGCGCCCCTGAATACACACTGTTGGGTCTTCCCCATCCTAAAGCCTTCCCACTGAAATCTCTGAGGGGCAGACAGATCGCAATGGCGCTGCTGGCGGCGCGACAGGTTATATTAGTGCATTGGGGGTCATCTTCGGTGCCTGAGTTGATTGACTGGATTCATTGTCTCTGGCGGCTTCTAGCAATGGAGCGCCTTTCGCTCAGTGTAGAAGGGAAGGGCAAAGAATTTGCGAAGTTGTGGGCCCCTTACTTACAAATCCTCACAAAGGATATACAGGAGGTGACATGCCCTAAATATTTACAGATCCTCCGGCTTCTGCCGCTGGAACCGCTGGTTCCGGTCAAGGACTGATGAGATGAGCAATGCTATTATACTAGGCTGGCCCCGGCGGAGGGGTCTTCATAGCGCTGTTAGATCTGATGCGGAGAAGGTGGGAGGAGGGCAGGGAGGGTGGGTTTGTTATGGGGTTTTGTTTGCTTTATTATATAAAACTGTGAAAGACTTTGCCCAGAGGGTCGATTCAGCTGCCAGGCACGATTGGTTTTGTGGGGGCCGACCTCCGGGATGTAGGCCTCAACGCTGTGTACTTGCGTTCATAACCCGCTCTGCCGGCCTCGTGATGTAGGCAGTAAGCTGTGTACATACTCTCTGATTCCCACATAATAAAAACGATTGATTCTAAAACTGTTGATAGATCTTACCAAGAGTTTTTAAAAAAAAACTTTGTACATCTCGGTCCAGATTTAAATCATCCTCAAGCAGCGTGGTGCTGTGTGAAAAATGACACTACTGTGTTGCACTAATTGTAAAAATAATGTGCTGGGACATATTTATAGTGAGTTGCATGAGATCACATCATTGGCCATACGCACAAAAAGAAATCCAGAGGTGCTTTGTGTGACATTTGTTACCCAGGTTCACCCTGCAGTGCAAACATCAATGTGAGGTTCAAACAGGATTGTCAGGGCAAGATTTGCTTCCTGTATTTTTTACAGAAAATTCCAATCACACATTGGTTCATATTGTAGGGTATTTATAATGGTGTTGTCACTCTATCCGTGATGGTGAGTGAGAGAAACAGCCAACACGTGTTTCACCCCTTTACACGACCATCCGGCCTGGGGCCTGGGGCTTCTTCAGGGTGGTTTATAGGAGTACAGTATAAATCAGGTCGTCTTAGTCAAGTGGATTCCGTAGGATTCTCAAAATGTCGGGCATAATGCCGCTTAGGATAGTTGCAGTCAGTCGATGTCCATATAAACCACCCTGAAGAAGCCCCAGGCCGGATGGCCGTGTAAAGGGGTGAAACACGTGTTGGCTGTTTCTCTCACTCACCATCACGGATAGAGTGACAACACCATTATAAATACCCTACAATATGAACCAATGTGTGATTGGAATTTTTCCGTAAAAAATACAGGAAACGAATCTTGCCCTGACAATCCTGTTTGAACCTTACTTACATTAGGGGGTTAGGGGTTTCCCCCTGTCAAGGGCAAGCCCCACAGAAGAGAATCTTAGCTCAATATACGGCCAGTAAGGCATCGGGACCTTTCACCCCTTTTCTCCATTAACCAAACATCAATGTGAGGCCAGCGGTCCAAGGAGGGTTTTCTTTCTAAAATGTGAAATTCTGCAGAAATGACATTCCTCACGAGAACTTCCTGCAGTATTCTGCTTGTCTGTTGTTTGCCCCTGGTGCAACGTGGGATCAGGGTTTCACAGCTAGGGGTGGGCGGCAGGGGCAAACTCCGCCACATGGGCAGAATATGAGTTTTTTGTTTACCTCCACGTTCCCAGTGGAGCGCGTAGTTGGCAAAACTCCACAAACTCCAGTGGCAGAACGTAGTTCACCACCCACAACTAATTGTAATATTTCCTGTAACTAGTGTCTAAAAGTTTATTATGCTCTGGTGAGAGCATGGGGAGTGAAACTGTTCCCAGGAGTTTGCTGATATTCGATTGGTGGATGAAGGAGTTGAAAGAAAATAATGTTGCAACAATTAATTTGTGTGTTTATATTAGTGCATGTTCCTAGAGAGGGAGCAGTGCTTAGACCTCAGACCTGAGGGGCTGATCTTACAGGATTTCCTTTCCCTGACATTCTATCTAGAGACTTATCTCTGATCACCTAGACTTCCCTACATGAGAGGTTACTTAGCCTAATCACATGTTTTGACCACGAAGAAGGCACTCCCACTACACCACCATGAAATATGAGGCTGTACCAATTATTCCTACACCTGGAACTTTTGCTCTTACTGCAGAAGTAACTTTGAAGGGTAGGCAATTACATCAAAAATATTTGAAGGTGTACACCAACGTTTTGCCTGGTTTCTGAAACACCTCCTTTACATTTTCTGATTAGAAATTTACTCCAACACACAATGTGGTGTATTGTCCAAAGTAGTACATCTGAACTGCAGGAGTAACTGTGTGCCCCTATAATTTAAACTCAGATGCCCAATGAACTTTCTCAATAAAGCCGAGAATGTTAGCAGAGTCACAAAAAGTAAAATAGCCAGTAGCATCTACAGCAGATTCAAATACCATAAACTATACAGTTGACACTTACAAACATGTAGAAAAATTAATAAAATCAATGCAAGTAAAAGTATTTCTCTGTCTCCCAATGCATATTGTTCCTGTAGGTTGCCCTTCCCAGAACTCCCATACAAAGAAAGGTGTTTGGGGGAAATTAAAATTAACAATGGTCCCATGTGCAAGGAGTATACTCCCTGCACAAGGTTTTTTCCCCTTCTATTTCACAAATAAACCATCACTCGGGCGGGGCTGTTTCTGAAATAGATGCCATGATGTGATAGCTAGCAAGCAATTCAGATTTTAAGAAACAAGTGTCTAGGGTCTCTACGTATGGTGAGTGGTGATCCACCAGGCAGCAAAAGGCGAGGTCATCCACCAAACCACCTGGCTAACAGGATGATCATCAAATGTTAAATGAGCCCATAAGGTCCTCAATTACAGAAGGTTGGCAAATTGAAAAAATATGACTATGTCTGATAAATACATTTCTGTGCTTTTTTTCATATGATTTTGATAGTTGAAGTCACGTGGTATCATCATATCAAAGATGAAGTAGCACCACATCACAGCACAGCAAATCTGTGGCATCTAGCATTATAAAAGATGGTGGTAAAATTCACTCCTTTAAATGTGGTAAAATATGATGAAACAAAGTTCTGCCTGTTCTTCCCAAATTCACAATTTAATTATACATGTGCAGTAATTGCAACAACAATGTGATGGATGGAATGCTTGAATTAATCTCAGCCACTGGTAATTGCTCGGGCCGCATCCCAAGCCATCATTTTTCACCCATCAGCCACTTCAGTTTGGACTCAGCCATATGCATATCAGTCTCGACCCTGCTTCAATGGGAACAGTCCAGCCCAAACTGCCAGGCCATGTAGTTAGATCTGACAACCTTAGGGTGGACTTCCCCCCAACAATTTACCTACCTCCTCCACTAGCTCCAAGGGCTAGCTGGCTGGCCTCCTGATCTGAAGTCTCAGGGACATAAAAGACTTCCAACCTACCTGCTTTTGCACCTGGACTCTGCCACTTGTGAGTCTGCCCTACCAACTGGTGCCTCCCCATTTCTGGACCATTGAAAGTGGGCCTAAGGTGCTTGATCCAGCAAAACCCACGCATCCTCTGTCGAACCGGTGCATCACCACCGTTGCATGTATCAAAACCGGCGCATTGCCCTTGTTGCATGGATCAGAACTGGTGCATTGCTCCTGTTGCGTCGATCAGAACCAGCCCATCGCTACTGTTGTGTGGACCAGAACCGGCCCATCACCTCTGCTGCGTAGATTGGCTCAGGTGCATTGCCCTTGCAACCACGAGTTGTCAACGCTCTTCCCGGCACAAGGTCTTCGCATCCCTTTCGACAGCATCCTCAACAATGACGCCGAATCTCTGCATTGCAGCCCTTCGCTCAGCGGAGCCGATGCATTGCCGCTGCTGTGCAGATCAGGACCGGCGCATCACCGGCACTGCCTGGATCTACACCGAAACATGGCTTTGGCTGCACCTCGCACCTTTAACGTCGACGCAACCAGGATTAAGGTAATTTTGTTCAACGGGCCTCATTGGGTCCCTGTATCCAGCCAGCGCTCCATCATGATCGGCGGAACTGTTGACTTTGTACCTGTCTAACACAACCAGATACCCCAATTAAGAGCTTATTGCTTCTAAGTGCTATTATACAGATTATTCTTTAAAAATTAATATCTCAAGTTCTACATATTGGATTTTTGGCATTTTGGTCTTGTTCTATTTATTAAATTAAAAGCTATTTTTCTAACATGTTGTGGAATCTTTTTGTGGGGTGTTTACCCTGTTTTATTGTTTGAAGTGTTGCAGAAATACTTTACACATTGCCTCTAAGTAAAGCCTGACTGCTCTGTGCCAAGCTACCAGAGGGTTTGCACTTGTTAATTTAGGGTTTGCCTGCTTCTAACCCTGACCAGGATTGTGGTTGCTGCTTGACTAGGGCACATATTCCAGTCAACCTACAACTCCATTTCTAACACTGGTGATCAGCAGTGAGGATAGGACTTATGTTTGTGTAGTGCCATACAGTGATTTGGTGTACACTACTATTCCACATCCAAGATCTATTCGAATTTTAAATTCTCCCTAATTGGCATTTTTTAGTTTACCTCAAAATCATGTCTCTGGCTGCTGGGTCTTCAACTGCACCTACAAGAATGGGATTCAAGATGGCCAACATAGAAGTATATACTGGATGGAATTAATTGCTAAGATCGTGACAAGTTTCTCACTGTTTTTATTTTAACTAGAAACCACATCCAAGAAAATAGGAATCTTTTATCAACAATGAGATTGATTTTATTCCTATCTGTATTATGATTGGATGTTTTAAGATTTATCAAAGCTTTGAACCGAATAAAGTTTATTTGATTTGATTTGATCCCTATGCTTATTGTTAGTCCTGATTTATTGTTCCAAGTCTATCCTTTCGATTTATCCTGTACAGACTTGTTCCACGCTGCTCCTCATGGATGAGGTCTAAGAAGACCAAAGCCAATCTGGAGTTACATATTTTCCCTTCTGGATAGAGTTTCACCTGGCAGTAATGAATGGACTATTCTCATGAGAAGCAGGGTTAATACTGGTTTGCCAAAGGGTGGGCCTCTGTTTGGAGTACCACAGAGGGTGAAAAATGATGTGTTGGAACTCCAACCAAAGATGTTGCCAGTGGGTTAGACTATTTACAAGCATTCCTCCCATCACCTTTTGTGTATTTTATTCACACCCACTGAACACATGATTCAGCTTCTTCACTTACTCATTTACCTGGGATGGTACATTGGTACTCTCTGGTAATGCCAGGACTTCTCAGTAACCTACCACTTATTTCTGATGTTAACTGAGGTACATTGTCGGTTGCAATTACTTCTGTATATCCCTCTTTCAAAACTACCCTTTTGGGAACTTTACAACATCCACTATTCTCAGCTTTAATGAGTAGTTTGTAATTACCACTGCATAGTTAATACTTTCTCCCAAACAGCTTTACTGGACTATTATATCTCAGCTCATTCTCGGGCATGCACTTTGGGGATACTCGTAAGGCAGAAATGACTAATCCCCCAAATCACTCACTAATCATTACAGTTCCATACATATCTGATCACTGTTTGGTCATCAGAAATACAGTATTGCTTTCCTCTTCATCAGTGTTATACCACCATCCCCCTGATACAGCCTTTCTAACAGAATAGGCCCTAAAGATGCTGGCACTGTCAATTTTTCAGATCTACAGGTTACTCCTCCCTCTTCTGATAATTCTAAAAAATAAATTTTGTAATTCCTCAGTATAATATATTTTCCACACAAATATGCCATTCGCCCACAATGCACTTCTTTCCCCCATCAATTCTTAATCTCATCCTTCTCAGTGGTTCTTAGCCACTTGTTCTCAGAATTGGTAACTCCACAACACACAATCTCATCTGCATCCTCATACTTTTCAGTAGATATAAGTGATAAACGATTTGCATGTACTTAATGCAGCTCCGGGCCATATTTGATTTCAAAAGAGTATTCCTGCAACCATTTTCCTATACGGGTCATTGTCTGCTGCCACCTTTGATGGTGCACTTCGGAATTCATATTTTATGGTTCACCCTCACATCAAACCATGTGACTCAAATATATGTACAAAAATGTTGTTCTCCTCAACAACACACTAATGCCTGCTTGAGTTCAATCTGCAAAACGATCCACAAAGTGTGCATATTACTGCATCAACTTACAAATTATTTTAGTTGTTCCTTATTGACATACCTTCATATATTAAAGAGTGTCACAGGTACTCCATTTTGTTAATCCAAGCCCTCTTGTGCTTAAAATCTTTAAACACTTTGTGCATAACACATTGAAAAATGGCTCATGTCAAAGCCAAATTAAATGGAAACCTCAAAAATTGGTACTGCTGCTGGGGATGCAGTTTTATCTGGTGATAAGTGGTTAAGCATCTAAGGAACTAAAAACCATAGCCTCCCACAAAATAGTCAATATCTCTTTTATAAACATAATGGGGCATATTTGCAAACTCCATTGTGCTATACGTTTAGTAGTACTACAATAGAACTACTAAAGACCTGTAAAATGCTATTCACAAACATAAGAGCATAAATCTCCAACTCCACCTCTCCTATCTTTTCTATGGGGAGAGCCTAGCAGATGTAAGTTTGCTATGTAATAGTAAATGTGGGAGGGACCAGGGGGAGTCACTGGAAAAGGGGCATACGAGGCTTATGGAGGAGTAAGGAGGGGTTTAAGGCAAGTGAGGGGTATGTACCCACCAACACAAGAGTAAGCACATTGCTAGTCACAAACTTCACTTCTAAAGATACTACTGCCAAAAAGGGAGCAAAAGCAGTAGTAAATTACTCCAGCTCAGAGATGGAGAAAGACCAGCACCACACATGACTGACCACTAATACTGAGACACCCTCCAAAAGAACAAAATGGAGGTAGAGACTTGAAATAAAACCCCATAGGTTTTCCCCGATGACTAATGGGGTTTCTAACCTCCCTGTATGGACAGATAGGCGGTACATGCCAAATCTGCCCACACAGGGTGGCTTAAAGCCTACCAGACTAACATGGAAAATATTTCAAAGAAATGGGGTGTGGTGTGGTGTTGGGCCATTTTGACATCAGGCCCCACCCAAGGTGATCAGATGGTATTTCTGACCCTCTGAGAGAAGGGTAGAAAAATAGGAGGTTTCCCTTCTATCTTCTGGACAAATATAAAAAATATGCCCATATAAATTCTAATTACCTCTCACTTGGCTTGGGGAATGATTGCAATATTTGGGCTTTGGATCAGCCTGCACATAGGGTCCTTGCCAATCCTGAGCAATTCTGAAACTTGGAGATTCAGGAGAATCTAGGGTAGTGTGGTTTGTCTGGATGCTAGTGTGTTTTGCTACCCAGAATATCTTGCAAGCATTGAAAATACCCATAGAGCATCCAGTTTTCTCTCTCTTTCCACAGGGGATGGCTGCAACATTTTGGTCTGGGGTTGGCTGTCTGCAGGGAACTCTATTAGCCCTGGGCATTTCTGAAACCTAGATACCCAGTTAAATTCACACTTTAGTGGTACATGTGAATCTCAGCACATTTTCCTACCATGAATTCTCTGCAAACATTAAAAGATTGCATAAAACACCCAATTAACTCTCTGTGGACAGGGAATAGCTGTAACCTTTTGGCCCGAAGTCGGTTGGCACTCAGGAAAACCTAACAACCCCGGGCATTTATTAAAGCTAGCGAACCAGAGGAAACCAGGGTGGTGTCTTTTGCATGGATCGCAGAAAATGTTCTTACCTGGAATGCCTTGCAAATGTCAAAACACATTTTTACCCATACTTATGTAACAGAAATATGGGGCACCTCCAGCCATTGGCTGAACACTTACCACCCTGCTACTGAGCCCTTCCTCAGATAAAATCATGCCTCCATGTGTGGGTGGATCTAACACACATCATAGGAAATGATCAAAACAGTAACAATGTGAAGACCACTTTGACACTACATTGATCTCACATGGTCCAAGTTTAGACCGGTTTGTGTTGCAGAAGATAGGCCCACCCGCATAAGTGGGTACTGTTTTTATTGGGAAACATGTGGGGGATGCTGGGTGGCAGGACTTCTGTCAATTGTCACAGATTCCGGAATTCCCACTCCCAAAAATGTAAGAAAATTCTGAGATTTTAATCAAAATTTGACATAGGTAAGGCATTCTGGGTAAGAAAACATAGTGTGCATCCACATAACGCTAAACTGCCCCAGGTCTCTAGTTTTCAAAAATGTTTTAGGTTGGTAGGTTTCCCTGTGTTGCCTGCAGATTCTGGGCCCAAATATCACAGCTACTCACATTTTCAGAAAGATTGAAATTCAATGGAGATATATTGATGCTTTCATGTTGCATTTTGGAGCCTTTCTATGCTCACCCACTCAAATGTGGTACCATTTTTATTGGTAGAAATGTGGGAATGATAGTTGGTGGAAGCTTTATCGATCTTCACAGATTCTGGAACTTTTCCTCCCAGAAAAATGAAGAAAATATGTGATTTTAGCCAAAGTTTGATGTTGGCAGGGAATTCTTGGTAACAAAATGTCGAAGGATCCATGCAAGCCACACAACTTAGAACTCCACCAGGTGTCTAGTTTTCAGATATGTCAGAGGTTGGTAGCTTTCCTTGTTTGCTGTCTGAACCGAGGCCCATATACAGCAGCTACCCACATCTCCTGAAAGATTGAAATTCCAAAGAAAAATATTGAAGTTTCCAGGTTGCATTTGGGGGATTTTCTGTAATGAGTGATAGGCCACCCATAAAAGTGGGATACCATTTATCAAGATGAGTGTGGGAATACTGGAAAGTAGAGCAGCTGTTATTAACAACTGAATTTCTCTCCAATTTCGTTTCCTTGTGTAGGTTAGTTTGCAAGAAAGAACACGTTGTGCAAAATTCCCTCTGAATCTCATATTATATCTACCCTTAAAGTTCTGAGTTGTACAAATAAACACTATTCCGAGACTTGGGAACATTTAAAAAATGCATACCCTTTTTCATGTAGAAGATTTTTTAGTTATAAGCTTCTATCTTATGAATGGATGAATATTTGATATACAATGAAAAGTTGCTATGAGCTGCAGCTTGATTGATGGTGCTGGGTGTTCTGTGTTTTGGGACACCCAATAAACACTATATATATATCTGCAACCATAGGGGTTAGGCAGATGTAATGGTATATTACTTTTGTAGCTCATCCATCAGGGTAAAAAATACTGATGGAAACATTGTCACCTATTTCTATGTTTTCCTACTTACAATCATTAGTTTTTGTTATCAACAATTAGTTTCTTTGGGGAGTTGGTATAGATGAGAACTACGTTGAAAGAACATACATGTAACATTAACGCATACATTGAATAATTTAATACATTCTTTAGGTATTAGGAATGTTTGAGATTTAGACTGTGATAAGGAGGAAAAGAGCAGGAAGGAGAAGGGTTTGGTTAAGGACCTGCAGGGAATCAATATGTTTAGTCCAAATTTAATAAGACACCCGAGAAGTGCAGATTGGTGGTCTCTGGCTCATGTGGCGAGTTTATTAGCATGTGGATTAAAAAGCCATTAGAGAAGGATGCTAGGTCTGTGATGCGGTAAGAATGCTAACATCCAGTACTAGATAATAAAGCTTGTTTGACACCAGATCTAGATCCGGACAAATACGTTTTTTATTCAAGATGGGTCGTGATCCCAGAAAGGGGCTGGAATGGCACTAAAGCAGTGCCAGAATCATCTGCTAGATGTAATTGGTCCTCTAGCTAGAATTATGGACATGGTGGAAGAGGCCAGAACAAAGTCAGTGACTGTGGTTACAGAGCTACTTAGAGGCTGGTCTCAGAGAGCAGTATTTTTTCTCAGGAACGCTAATGCAGCCATAATGGCAGAGAGACAGAAGGCAGGCCTATTGCATATCAGTCCAAAATTGGGCGATTTTGCAAAGAAGGAGCCTAGCAAGGATCCTAAAGGAAATTTATTTGGTGAGGGGCTGGTGAAAAGGGTAGGGAAGTACATTTCTACCTTCAATAGCCTGGATAAGGCTCAGACTTCCCTTAGGAAGGTTTTTGGAGGACGTGTTTCTGACAGGGCTGGAACAAGGGGACGTTTCTCTGGCCAGTTTAACTCAAGGTCACCAGTCGTTTGGACGAACTTCCTTCAGAGGTTTACAGTCAGCCACTGGTGTATATCCTCAAAGAGGAAGGAGTGTCAGAGGGCGTCACCCCAGAGGAAGGGCTTGTTTCGGCCAAGGAATTCAAGGTAGGTATGAGAATAATTTTTGGTTCTTTCCCCGAAAAGGTAGGAGGGAGATTAAGACATTTTCTTCAAAGTTGGTGAAATTTAACAAAGGACCAATGGGTTTTAAAGGCGGTTCAGGGGTACTCAATAGAGTTCAGAGAATTGCCTGTTCAGGAGGTAGAACCAAGAGAAGTACTTTTTCAGAAGAATCAGCAAGAGTTGGTAAGCATTAAAGTACAGAATATGCTGGAAAAAGGGGGAATTGAGGAGGTCAATACGGAACACATGGGTTATGTGAGTACGATATTTTGGTAAAGAAGAAGGACAAAGGGTGGCGTCAAGTAATACATTTGAGAGGTTTAAATTGGTACCTAGTTTACAGGCATTTCAAGATGGAGGGTATCCATCTATTAAGAGATATTTTGGAAAAACAAGATTGGTTGATAAAATTGGATCTGAAAGATGCATATTTTACCATTCCCATAGCGGAAGAGAGTTGTAGATTTCTGCAATTCAGATGGAGAGGAACTCTCTATCAGTTTACTTGCCTCCCTTTTGGCCTGGCATCAGCACCTTGGTGTTTTACGAAGGTGCTAAGACCGATGGCCTCGTATCTCAGGGGGAGAGGAATTCATTTGATAATGTATCTTAACTATTACCTTTTGATGTCTCAGAACCCGGAGGAGTTAAAGAGTCAATTGTCTGTGGTTCAGCAGTTACTGGAGTCCCTGGGGGGTTTAATAAATTTGGAGAAATCAGTTCTGGTACTCTGTCAGGAATTGGAGTTTCTGGGGTTTCAGGTGAACACTTCTCAAGCTATTTTGAGTTTACCAGAGTGGAAGAATGTAAGGATAAAGACAGAAGTGAGACAGCTTCTGAAAAAGAGGTTTGTTCTATTGCTTTAGCAAGGAAAATAGGATTATTTTCGTCTTCAATTCAGACGGTTTTTCCGGGACCGCTTCATTACAGGGGTTTGCTGAGGTTGAAGGCAAAAGGTCTAAGGAGTGGTATGTGGTATGGAGATCAGGTGCAAATATCTGTGGAAGCGCTGGAGGAGTTGGTTTGGTGGTTAGATAATTTGGAAGCTTGGAACGGCAAAGCAATATTTGGGATATGTTCGGATTTTATTTTGGAAACAGATGCCAGTCTTTCTGGTTAGGGGGTTTGTTTGGGTCAGCAGCAGACTGGTGGCAGATGGTCTTGGAAAAAGAGTCAGAGCTATATAAATGGGTTGGAGATGAGAGCAGCTCTTTTTGCTCTGCAAGGTTTTGGAGAAAAACTTAAGAATTGCAATGTTTTGTTAAAGATGGACAATGTGTCAGCAGTTCAATTTATAAATCGGTTGGGTGGCAGCAAATCGAAGAATTTGACTCAGGTTGCAAATGAGATTTGGAGTTATTGTCTGGAGCAGTAAATAGTTCTGCAGGTGGAGTATCTACCAGGGTTGTTCAATGCGGCAGCGGATTGGAATTCAAGGCATCTCCGGGATTACAGTGACTTGAAGTTGAGTGTGCACCTCTTCAGGAGAATTCAGGATGTTTAGGGACCCATGGAGGTGGACTTGTGTGCCACAAGGTTAACTTTCAAGTTGCCTCGGTATTTCAGTTAGAGAGCGGATCCCCAAGCGGAAGTAGTGGATGCTTTTCAACAGGTTTGGAGGAATCCTCTGGGTTAAACATTTCCCCCTTTTGCAATGATACAGAGGGTGTTGTTAATGGTGAGGAGACAGATGTCAAATTGTTCTGATAACTCCTTTTTGGATGACACAGCCTTGGTTTCCAGGTTCATTGGAGTTGGCATAGAAGAGCCTTATTTTATTAATTTGATTTATTTGATTGAAGGAGATGTTGGTAGGACCTGGAGGCGAGGTTCATCCGTTAGTTGTAGAGGGATCCTTGAACCTTCTTGTTTGGAGGATTTCAGGGGGGGAAGGAAGTTTGAAGGCCTTTTGGGGCAGGCTCAGGAGTTGCTCTAGGAATCTTGGGCACCTGGAACAAGAAGGAGATATGTGGGAGTATGGAGGGAATGGGTTGGTTGGTGCATGGAGATAGATGTGGGTCCTGTGGAGACATCTCCTGCAGCATTCTCAAATTTGTTATCAGTTTGTTTGAGAAGGGTCTTTCGTATAGGAAAATTGATTGTTATAGGTCTGCATTGGCTGCAGGTCATGCCCCGGTTGAGGGCTTTTCTTTAGGAAGGCACACTCTGATTTATAGAGTGATGAAGGGGATTAAGTTACGGAGGCCTCCTAAATCCAGATATAGATTTTTATGGGATGTGAATTTAGTTTTGAAAAGGTTGGAGAGCTGGCCTTCAAATTCTTTTTTGTCATTAAAACAGTTGAGTAGCAAGGTTGCAACTCTTTTATGTCTAACTTCTTTCAGAAGTGTTTCGGACATTCGTACATTAGAGGTAAATAACTTATTTTTCAGTCCAGATGGGGTGATATTTAACATTACAAGAAGAACTAAGACAATGACATCATCTATTTTTTATCCAAGGTTTGATGACCATCCAAAGTTATGTGTTATGCATTGTTTAAGGGAATATGAGAGTAGGATGGCTATATTTAGGAAGGATGGAGTGAACCAATTGTTAATATCATATGTGAAGCCATTTAACCCAGTGAGTGCTGCAACTATTGCACGTTGGGTGAGATGGTGTATGTTTGAATCAGGAGTCGATATGTTGAAGTTTGGGGCGCATTCGGTGAGAAAGGCGATGGCAAGTAAAGTGTTTACATCTGGAGGTCGCCTTGAAGAGATTCTGATGGTGGCTGACTGGTCTAATGCTGGTGTTTTTATAAGATTTTATTTAAAGCCTATGGAACATGTTTCAGCTGTGGTTTTATTCCAGCTTTGAACATGCATAATGCTAGCCTCCAGTCTTCACATGAAACGTAGATTCTCCTAGTTTAATGACCAAAGAATCTGGATTTCATTAAAGACACTGAGGCTAGCATTATCCTACCCACCCCTCCCAAGTAGGTAAAAAAAAAAAAGGGAGGGGTTAGGGCTTATTGTAATAGAGATACTGTGGTTTTTTTTTTTATTGTATTCTTTTGCAGTTTCTTAGTTATATGATTTGCAGTGTTCATTCGGTGTTACGTTTTGTTCTTTCTAGAAAACCCTTAGAGGTGGAGATCAGAAGGAGAGAAGAAGAGATGGAAGAGGAGGATAATTAAATTTTTTGCATTGGATAAAAGTTCAAGGATGTTCCCCTTATAGCAGATAAAAAAAGGCAGATGGATATTGGGCTTTAGTTTATATAGACTGTAGTGGAGTTCTAATTCTGGAATTTTAAGTATGGCTGTGATATGCTTTAAAGTGCTGCAGTTCGGAGTGGCAATAAAAGTTTATGCATAATGCTAGCCTCCGTGTCTTTAATGAAATCCAGATTCTCTGGTCATTAAAATTTGGATATAGATAGATTTATTGTTTTTGATTAACTAAAACCATTACAAAAATACACTCAGATAAAAAATTTTGGTTATTTAACCTTTTCAAGAAGCTGTCTGGCAAAAGTCTTGTGTCTTAAAAGATACAGATACGTTTCTAAAAACAGAAAAGTTCCCGATGTTTACATTGTGCTCTAAGCCTCTGAAATCTACACACAGGTTACAGTTGTGAAGGGTTGAAGTCATTTGTTGTTTATGCGCTCCCTTTGGATGCCACTGGGCCTTGCTTAGACGCTAATAATAACAGGAACTTAACTAGCTTCCCATTTAGTTGCGGGTCCATTGGGTTAAAGTAGGCGAGTACTGCTTGTCGCCGGGTACGTATGCCTCGTTCATTAAAATGGGTTTTTAAGAGGCCTTCCCTTTCCTCTTTTAGCTTGGTGCAGGAACATATTAGATGTTCTATGTCCTCAGTTCCAACCCCGCATAGCCTGCATGATTTCCCGCTATTCTCTCTCAGCCATGGTGGAAGATGCGGTATGGCTGGTAGGATTCCTAACCTGTATTTTAAAAAGGATTCTTTTGACTTCCTTGAGTACCCCAGTTTAAAATATGCCTGCGGCCCAAATGATTTGTAGCTACTCAAAGTCATCCATGCATGGCTCCTGCGTGCAAAAGAAGCTTTATCTTCTGTGAGAGAAAGTTTCTTAATAACCTTATTTACGATGTGCTTAAAGTGCGAATGCGTTGTTGGAATTTCCCGTAGGTCAGCTAATCTGGTGATGGCCAGTTATTCCTCCAGTCAAGCTTTGGCCGGTGAGGTAGATGTACTGCACAATTCTTGCCAGAGCTGGTGGTCCAGTGTATTCCTGGAGGAGTTCTTGATTTTGTGCCAGCACTTGATGTAGGAGCCTCGCCTTCCAAGGAGTTGTTTTGTTAAGCCAAACCTAAGTCGAATCTGTGCTGGTGAGGTGCAAGACGGGAGGTTTAGCATGACTCTGTATGCTTTTATGCCATGGTGGTATCCAGCAGTGTAGCGTCCCTACCCCTCATCGCTTCTCTGCCATAAGTGATTGAAGGTGGAATTTTTGCTTGCATGACACGAAGCAGTGGGGAGAATATTGGTCCAGTCAATTTTGTTTTAAGTTGCCTTAATGTAGACGCTATCACCATCCCTTTCCTCTTAATGGCCTCAAGCTGTTTTGCGAAATGACCACCCTTATCAATTATTACACCTAAGTATTTGTACTCAGATGAATTCGCAATTGGAGTTTTCCCCAGAGACCAAGAATAAGACCGTTTATTCCCGTTAATTGTCAGGGTTTTGGTTTTGTTGGTGTTGACTTCCAGGCAGTTTTCGACTGCATATACGTGCAGTTTATTAAGTAGCCGTTGTAGACCAACTTGAGTGTGGCTTGCTAAAACAACATCATCCGCGTAAGACATACTGGAAATGGCTTTCCCCCCTAGTCGAGGGGCATGCGCGTTGCAGGCACTAAGGGCTGTTGTCATGTCAGCTGTGTAAAGGTTAAAAAGAGTTGGTGCGAGCACACAACCCTGTTTGAGGCCTTTGGTTGTTGGTATGTGCCTCGAAAGATGGGAGCCATTACCTAGCTTAACCTGTATCCACGTGTTGGAGTGTAATTGTATCAAAAGGTTCAGAAGAGATGGAGGGCGTCCCCCAGAGAGCCAGTTTCCTCCACAGGTTAGCTCGGTTGACATTGTCGAACGCCGCCTTGAAGTCTACAAAGCAAAGATGAAGAGTTTGTTTGGTTAGTTTTGCCTTGTCGATGAGTAATGACATTATTAATATGTTGGTTGTTGTACCGGTCTCTCTACAGAATCCTGTTTGGCAAGTAGGAATTATGTTGTGCTCTGTTGCCTATTCATGCAGCTCTGTAAGTAGAGTACCCGCAAAATATTTTGCCTCTACGTCAAGCAATGCGATCAAGCGGTAGTTTTTTGGTAGGGTTTTGTCTCCAGCTTTATAAATTGGTGAGATAATGGAGCCCTTCCATGATGCAGGCAAGTCCCCGAACTGTCTGACAGAGCTGAAAAGAGGAGCCAGAGTTTATGACCAGTATTCTGGATCTTGTTTGAAAAAAACTGGTGGAATCCCGTTTGGCCCTGGTGCTCCTTCTTTCTTCCCTTTAGAGATTTGATCCCTAATCATAGCAGCATCGATTTCATAGGCCTCAACCTCGTCAATCATCACGGTTTGAGTTAACAGAGCTGGCTGGTTTTCCATGAGTGCTAGTTGTCCAAGTGCCTGTTGGTTAAAATGAGATTCTAAAAAGGAGGTCCATGTACTTTCTGTAATGTGCGTTATTAAACCTCCATATGCCGGTTGTAAAGTTTTATTTATCGTTGACCAAAATCGAGAGCTATTGTTTCCTTTAGAATCGTGATAGAGTTTTGCCCAGAATTCATTTTCATTGGACCTATTAATGTCCCACTTAAGTTTCCTAAGCTCGGCCTTACTGTTACGGAGCTGTTGGTGTAGTTTCTTGTCCCCCGGGCATTGCCTCAGTGATCTCAATAATTAATTTATTGATTTTTTTAGAAGTTTCAAGGTAGACCTCTGTGCTCACGTGGCCTTCCCTGCGGCCATTGGGTCATTGGGAGGAAAGTGTCGAACAACAGATGAATAGGAATTCGCAAACACAGCTGTGAAGATTTCCCATGTGCTAGTAGGGTTTCCAATGGGATAGTTAAGCTCGTGTAGCTGTTGTTTAGCTGCCAGGGGCACCTCCCTGGTGTTTGCTATAGATGACTTTATTCTTTTTAGGTTTATGGTATAACATGCGTGGATACCTGCTGGATTAGGAATCGATTTGTCTGGGAGTGCCTGA
The DNA here is from genome assembly GCA_963921515.1 of Calotriton arnoldi. Taxonomy (NCBI): domain Eukaryota; kingdom Metazoa; phylum Chordata; class Amphibia; order Caudata; family Salamandridae; genus Calotriton; species Calotriton arnoldi. The sequence goes on from CAWUFW010000601.1 coordinate 819,138, forward strand.
ATTAAAACTTCCTGGGGCCGATGATCACTGTCCCCTTTGTACCCTAGGCAAAAGCCTATTATGTATTGAAAAAAATGAAAGAGACACAAGGGTGTAGTCTATAGTGGAATTCACATGTTCCGTGTGAAATGAAGCAGCCGGCGGAGAGTCGTCGGCAAATCTTCCATTTAGTACCCTTAGGCCAATGTGCTCCAGGTCTTCTAGCTGCTCTAAACCGCTCTTGGAGCTTCTTCCGTGGTCGCTTTGGGTTTGAGTTGGAATATTCCAATAAAAGGACTGGACCTGAATGTCTTCATTTGGGGTTATGCCTAGGATTTGTTGGTTTAAGTCACCAGACAGAATAAAGTTCGGTGTGGTGTACGAACTCATTAATTGAAGCAGGTGTTCGATTAAAAATTTTGATTCCTGTTTTTTCCGTTTCGGATTTAAATATGTGTTTATCAGCAGCACCTCCTCCCTTTTGCCTCTGAAGTTTAAATGAGCCTTAATAGTATTTACAGCTGGCTGGAAAGAAGGGACTTCCTGCACACTGTGGATTTTTATTATTTTAATATAAGTAGCTAGACCGCCTGATAGACGGCCATATTTGCTTTTCTTCAGGGCAGGAATATGGAAGCAAGTGTACCCCTCTATTTGCAGTGGCTCCTCTAGCCTTGTTTCCTGCAGGAAAACGATGCCAAAGGATTTTAAGTGATCTAGGAATTCAGCATCTGCAGCCTTGTTGTTCAGCCCATTAATATTCCATGAACATAGCCTCAGGGGTGATTTGTCAAGGTTTCCACGATTCCTCGTAAAGTTGCTCTGTCATTGTAGGTGGCTCAGTGTGTTAATAGTTCTAATAATCTGAAAATGATCACAAACAGTAGGATTGTGGTGTTTTATGCTCGTTTCTGTGTTCGACATCTGATCCCTTTGGGGTGACCGACCTCAAGCACCCCTGAGTACAGAGGAAATTTTGTCTCTGTCGCAGAATGTTCCATCTCGTGTTCTGGCAAGCAAGGGGAGCGGATATCCTGTGTTGTGATACACAGAGGATCGTATCCCCAAGCTTTAAAGGTTTCCTGTTCTTCCAAAACTTTATTTGCTATTTGAGTGGACCCCAGGTAGCCTTAGTAGATTCTCTACCTTGTGCTTTGTCAGACTTTACGAATTCAATTGAAAGAAGGTCAGTTGAGCAAATGCCTTTTAATGTTGGTATTACGCCTAGGAGTTGGAGGATGTTCCCTCTATTCAGGATGTAGAAAGGACCTTTCGAGTCATACTCTGGCGTAAAGAGTGTGATAGGAGAGTTCCTTGTTTGATTGGCTAAGGAAGCTCTTGCAGAGTTTGTCCCCGAGTGGTTATCTCCAGCGGTGTTAACAAGCTGCTGGGTTTGCCCACTGGGTTTGTCGGGGATTAGAGATTCTTCACACCTAAGGCCTGAGAGTACGTCTGAGCCACAATCTGTGTTTTTGGTTTGGTATTGCATTGCAGAGGGGCCCAGGTGCCTGATTGTTGTTAGCGTCGGCTCCTGAAGGGCTCCCTGCGCCTCCGTGTTGGCTTTGCTGATGTTATCATTTTTTTGTTCACTAATCCTGATGCCTGGGTCGGGGCCTGAGTAATCCTGTAGATTGGAGGGTCATTTAGCATGGTTGTTGTATTGTAATTGGCACCCTGTGGGTGCGACGTGAGTTGGTCTGAGGTCGAAGCCAACTCCTGATTTGAACCATTCGTGGGGGAGGGCTCCCTTTCCTCAATTAATAAATATGGTCAGCTGATTATGCTATCTTCCTGTTTCCGTCAGACTGTCGTTTTTATGTTACCTGGGGTATCAGTTTGGCTGCTTGATGATGACAAAACTACCCCCGGGGAACTTGTTGGCGCTTGTGCCGCATTCTTATCTTCCATGAGGTGGATTCCCTTTGGCTGGTTTGTTCTTCCGTCTACAGCTGGGGCATGTGCTGTTGTAATTTGCGGGGGCACTGACTGTTGTGATGTTTTTGTAGCAAAAAGAGGATAGACTTTTGTAAGGCTCGAAGATGATATTTTGTTACGACCTTTTCTCCGAAGTTGGCGGCGTTGCTTGGCATTCAGAGTTAGAGTTTGCTCCTTGGGTGGTGGAGTGGTCCCGAAGGTCGGACTGCACTCTTGGCGACTTGACTGGTTTAGACCAGCAGTGTTTTGGACAACGGGATCCCTTTTTGGTGACCCGTTGGGTGCTACTTTATTTGAATTTACCATTACTTTTCCTTGAATTGGACCCTTTGGCAGGCCCTCTATGAGAGTGGATACGATTGAGGGAAGCGACGATAACTTGTCGATAATAGGACCACAACTGCAGTTCAATTTGACTTCCTGCTGGGCTCTGCTAATTAGGAGGTTTAGTTGGCCCAGTTTTTCATCAATCCCCCCTACAAAAAGAGCCAGAGTGTCTAGTAATGTCAGTTGCAGGTCCATTTTGCCCGACTGGTAATGTAGCACATCAACGGTTCGTTGCATTGTGTTTAGTAGGACATCCCATGTATTCTGTGCTTGCTTCCCGGCTTGGTGTGATGGGCCCAAAGTAGAGCTTGGGCGACTATGGGGTGAAGTTGGGTTGCAATTCGCTGCTTCCTGCTCGCTGCCTTGTTTGGCGCCTTTTCCAGGAGTATCCAAGGCATAGGAGGCGACTAAGTCGGCCCACTCCTGTGATCCTAGGTAAGAGAGGGCGTCCTGCCCACCTCCCCTGGATTCCGGCAGGTTTCGGAGGTTTTGGAGGTCACTTTGGGATTCTCTGTCCTGCCTCCGTTTCCACTTCCGGAGACAAGAGGGCCTTTGCAAGCTTGATGACCTCAGGCTGTACTTGAGGGGATATTTGGGGGTCTTTTTGAGGCTGTAGCTTATGCTGGTGTACAGGAGAGTAATTCAGTTGGACTTTGCTTATGACATCCCCCCCATCTCCAAGCGGCTAATATCAATATCTGGTTGGACAGAGCCAGAGACAACTTAGCACCCTTGAAGAAAGTGAAAATAAAGAGGCCCCACGATGCACAACGTTGGTTCTCAACAGATTTAAAGGCAAAGAAACTAACCCTGAGGCAAGCAGAACGCAAGTGGCGACGCAATTATTGCCCTAATCTTAAAGCCATTTTTATGTCTCTTCTTAAAGACTATAAAACATTGATTCTTCAGACCAAGGCTGAGTACTTTTCGTCTAAAATATTAAACTCAGCCAATAAAGCCAAGGAAATCTTTTCAATAGTGGACGAACTCTCTAAACTTGATCGAGTGACTGCAAAACCTACCCCTTCTCAAACTCTATGTGACTCACTTAATCACTTTTTTATTGAGAAAATTGTCACTATTAAGGCTAGCATACCTAAACTTTTTGACCCTCTGCCCTACCTGTGCTGTGACACAAACTCTGCTTCTTTGGATCACTTTCCCCCCGTTACTAAGGAAGCTTTCTCTGATCTACTAAAGAAAGTTAGCTCTGGTTCCACTCTTGACAGCTGTCCCCCTTATATTCTCCGGGATGTTTTCCTACGCTGTCCGGATCCTCCTTTATCGCTCATTAACAACTCCCTTGTGCTAGGGATTGTCCCAGATGTGTTTAAGATGGCTGAAGTCGTTCCTATCCTCAAAAAACCTAGTTTAGATCCGCAGGTACCTGGCAATTATCGCCCCATCTCTTTGCTACCTTATTTGAGCAAGGTCATGGGAGCCCATGTTACCAATAGTTTTAGCTCCTTTGTAGAACAGACCCACTATTTGGACCCTCACCAAGCAGGGTTTCGACCTGAACACTCCACCGAAACCGTTGTCCTAGCAGTCCTGGACGTGTTAAGAAAGGGGGCGGACCAGGGCACCACCCAGGCCCTGGTGCTCCTTGACTTGTCAGCTGCTTTTGACACGGTCGACCATCAGCTTTTGGTCGACCGTGCCGGTAGCGCTGGGCTTCAGGGTCTGCCACTGAAATGGATTGCCTCCTTTCTGCATAATCGTTCCCAATCTGTCCGTCTGGCTGGCTTTAGGGCAGAACAAATTAATCTGACCTGTGGAGTCCCACAGGGCTCCTCCCTGTCACCTTTACTCTTTAATCTGTATATTCTCCCCCTGATCCTAGCCTTGCGTAAGAGAAAGGTCGTTGTGTTTAACTATGCCGACGACCTCCAGCTGATCTTTAACATCGACTCATCAGCCTCATCTATCACAAACTTTCACTCCATTATGAATGTTATCAGGGACTGGATGAATGCGAATCAACTTAAACTAAATCCAGATAAAACAGAGTTGATTCTTACCGGTGGCTTGGCTAACCCATGGAATTCTAGTTTCTGGCCACTATCTCTAGGGAGCCCCCCAGCCCCGGTCTCGTCAGTAAAAAGTTTGGGAATTATGATCAGCAATGATCTTACCATAAAGGCCCAGATCAGTTCAGTGGTTTCAGCATGCTTTTTCCACCTTCGTAGAATCCGAAAAATTAGCAGATTCCTCTCCACCGAAGCCCTGACCCAAGTGGTTCTTGCCCTGGTGATTTCGCGTATTGACTTCGCCAATTCCCTGTACGTTGGTATACCCGCGTACCAAGTCCATCGCTTGCAGCGAGTCCAAAACCAGGCAGCCAAACTTATTCTTGGACAGCCAAAGCACTCCCATGTGAAACCACTGCTGAGAGGCCTCCATTGGCTCCCTATACCCCAACGCTGTCTGTTTAAACTGGGCTGTACCATCTACAAAGCCTTGTCAGGACGTGGTCCCGCCTTTATTGCTTCAAACATTCAGCGATATCTCCCCTCTCGCGATCTACGTTCCTCTAACAAGAACTTGCTGGTCTCCCACTCGTTTAAACGAAAGAAACATGGTGGCCTTAGATACACGTCTTTGGCCCCTCAATTTTGGAACGCTCTCCCTCTTTATTTGCGCACGGCGGACTCCTACATCCAATTTAGGAAGTCACTCAAAACCTGGCTTTTCTCCCATGCCTACAACTGACACCCACCTACTGTCTGGAATTGCTGCCGTTTTGCCCTTAGCGCCAAGAAACCGTTCGGTGAACGAGCGCTTTAAAAATGACCTTTAACATTAACATTAACATCTTGGCCTGAATTTGTGCCTTTACTGTCGTTTGCTGCTGACACTTGTGTTGATTGTGCTTTGTTCTGCTTGTTTAGGTCAATTATAGCAGAACAATTGGGAGTGCAGATGGGCGAGGATGAACAAGTGGAACGCCCCTCTGCTCTTATTTCATCTGCCCTCACTGGATCAGTGGGGGTGCTCTCTTTACTTTCTGCAGTGTTGTCTGCTGTTTGCGGAGAGACCACAGATTGGGCTGTGGAGGGTTCCACTCTGGCTTGTGCCATGTCTGGTGTATTGGATAGTTGTAAGGGGAGTAGAGGATCTTGAAGGCCCTGAATTTTGCCACTAGAGGAGAATATGGACGATGCTGGGTCCTTTAAGAAGTGAAATTTTGAGGAGATTTTCGGTTGGAAGAAATGTGGTAGGAGACCTCCGGGTCGCTGCTGTGCTAGGCCAGAGAGGCCCTCTGCATCCTCGGAGGGCACACCCGGATCAGTAGTGCTTTGTCTTGAATTTCCATTTTGTTTGGCTTTGCAGGCAGGGACCGCGGGCTGGCCCCTTTTCCTACCGGACCTCATGGTAGAGAATGAACCGAGACCTCCAGGGCCGGTACCGGGCAGAAGCTGGTGCTGGCCCTGATGTACTTGAGTGGACAGAGATGGACAAGAGTGTGCTGGAGCCCCTGCTCCAGTTCCTCTAGGGCTGGTGCCTGGGAATCAGTTTACTTGTGGCGGTCCTTGCTTCTTTAGACCTTGGCTACTTTCTCACTCCTCGCGTTGGGGCACTTTCGAAACGCGTTTTGGCTACCGATGGAGAGACAGCACTTTAATTCTGTTTGGTTCTTCAAATTGTCCTGGCTGTGGCCCTGGCCCTACTCTATTCAGAGCAGCACAGCTCAGCTCCACTACTGCTGCTCTTACTACAGCTCTTACTCTCTCTCTGGGCGGATGGCAGGGTCTGGTTCTCAAGAAGAAAGGATAACCCCCAAACAGGGGGAGTCCGATGCCAACACTGCCAGATCTCACTGGGGCGTATCGGGTGGCAAGCAGAGGGCGAGGACAGAAGCAGGGCGGCCGCGCACACTCTCACGCTCTAACCCGCTTACCCTCAGCAGAACCTCAGAAGTCCCAAGGCCCGATTACGGCTGTCTTCTGGCACCCCCCACTGGTGGCACGCTACTGCACACTGCTGCAACAAATGCTGGTAGAGCCCGGTAAGTAGAAGCCTGTCCGTTACTCTGGCTCCACCGTGGGGCGAGAACGGCAGGGGGTGGGTGGGGGAGGGGCGGGGGCGACGGGCGACTGTGAAGGACGGAGAGCCGGGAAGGCAGGAAGCCAAAACGGAACGGGCAGGAGCAGGGCACCCTAGTGAGCCGCAAGCCGCACCCAACCTAGTTGGGCCGCTTCTGCGGACTCGCAGGGCTCGCACTCTGCGGCCACACCTAATGGCGTCCGCGCTCACTGCACAACCGTTTGACACACTTTTTCCCCCACCTGATGTTGGCGGCCTCTGGGGATCGGGCGGAACCCTGAATCGCTCCGTATTACCACGGGGGATCACAGGGATCGCAGCGCCTCCTCCAGCACACCGCCGACTCCCGACTCCCAGCTAGCTCACTGCTCGTACTCTTCTCGTGCTCTTTTTAAAATTTGGAGAATCTACATTCTACAGTAAAGATTCTCCTGCAACAGCAGTGTCAAATGCAACGTGTGCATGAATCACTTATGATACGTAGAACTCATGTGCAAGGTGCACGTTCATTTTGTGTCTCAGATATCATTTGCATTTAGGTTTTAGTAACATGTAAAGAGTGGGCAGTTTTGCGCTGCACCAGTCGTATAGAAAATTTTGTTTTAAGATAGCCAAAAGTTATTTTCAATGCTTCAAAGATGGCTGCTACATATAGTTTAGACTAGGGGCACCACATTGCTCCAGGTCTTTACAGAAACTGTTTCCAGCCCTGAGCTTTTCACCTACAGAATATTGTTTTCGGGTGTTTAGGCCTATTTTGTTTAATGAAAGCAAATTAGACCACGCCACCCATAATGTAGCAGGCAAAGCTTTAGGGCTGTACATAGTGTCACTAAGGACCTGGATGGCGGTGGTCCCTCTAGTCTAGACTCAACATGGTAGCTCTATTGGACACATAGAAAATAACCTTCCAAGATGTCCGGCATTTATTTGTTCTGTGCCAATGACAGCACAATTGTACCAGCACATGGAAAGCCAAGGATAGCCAGCAGCTGGTTAACGAGAGTGAGAGAGGAGAGGAGATAAAGAAAGACAGGAAGACGTAGCAGGGCTTGGTGTCAGAGAAGCAGAAGAGCTAGTGTGATGGAGTGAAGGGTGTAACCCAGCTAACTGCCATGGAGGTGGGGTGTGGAGAGAGAGAGAGAGAGAGACAGAGAGACAGAGAGACAGAAAAGAAGAAAGACTCAGGAGGAAATGCAAAAAGAAACACAGACAGATTAAGAGAGAGAGTGAGAGAGTGACTTTGCATTAACTGCTACATCTCAAATGGCAAACAAAAAAATTAAAAAGCAAATTAGTTCCCTGACGTCAGCAGGGGAAGGATACACTCAAACAATCAAGACTCAGAGGGAATCCCAAATCCTCAATGAGTGGGAGAAACACAACTCAATTTAGGAGTAGAGCATTGAAATAGACAAGAAAGCTTACCAATCATTAGCAAGGGACAGACCTATAGTCTGCTCTAAATATATGTTAAAGTATTGATTACAATGCTGTCCATGTCACAGAATTGCTAGGTTTCAGTTATCAGTCAACAGTCACACTAATGAAAAACAGCCTATACTGGACGATGGGTTGAGGAAACATTCTAGAAAATCTAAATATGGTACACAAAATCTAATGTTCTGTAACCAATCATAGTGTTAAATGTCAAGCAAACGTTTTCCAAGTTTTCTAAACTTTCAAAGGAGACTTGTCTCCAGTCCAGAGCGATCACATGGCATGGTGAGACATTTATATTACCCTGGGTAGAAAGGAAAATGTCCTCTAAGGACGCAAGCGCATAAACGCTGAATTCTTTCTCACGGTAAATGAGTAGAACCAGACTAGATATGAATTATAACTTCACCCTAAGTCAGAACAAGATTAACCACATGCATGGTGTGATTATCGCTCGGGGAGCAAAAACACCAGCGATTCCATGTCAAAAGAAACAAACGCTTCCAATTCGCTGGCAGCACCAGTGGAATGTTTTCCAAGTTCTTTGCTAAGAGGACGGGAAACGCTGCGTGCATTAAATGCGAATGTATGGATGGGCCCGGTTTCACTGCACGTGCACAAATCAGAACTAAAACAATTCACTCTTTAGGTAGCGAAGTAAATCCATAAAACCAGCGCTCGCGCGCCAGCGAATTGCTTCATGTACCCAATTTTCAGGGATGTATGTCCAAAGGCGCAATAAGTGCCACTGGGCAGCCTAGCCAGGGGTGAGTTATAATGATCACTACAATAATGAAGTGCACACACCTGCAGCATAATTATCACCTTGGGGAATACAGTGCATTTATGTGGTAATGCAGTTTTTTCCAAACATCTCGAGTAGCTGCCAGGTCCCCCACATGGAGGCGAACACTGCACGTTCAAACAATGGCCACATTAAAATGGATCCAGGCGAAAGGTGTTCAAAGCCAGCTTTCAATGAGCAATCGATTTTGAAGAACTGTCAGGAACTAGAGGGCCTCGGGTGATATTTAAGCTCTTAAACTCGAAATAGTCAGCAAAATAATATCACCGTGGTGGATAGACACTCTTCATGTACATGCAGATAGCCTATACCTCGTGTTCTGCATCATTGTACAATTAGTACGCGTCCTACCAATATGAAATGTATATTTTTTATTTTAAACTTATATTGAACCATTTTTACTTTAATGTGAACTAAACAGGAAAACTCCCATCAGATGCATCCATTGTTGCGTGTGGTTCTGATGTCGTTTTACTTTTAAATTTGCTTCATTTTGATAAGTTTGGTAACCATTTGATGTGCGAATGGAATTGCATGTAATTGTGCAGTCCATCTCCTACACGGCCAGTGCTTACATTATACAATAAATAAATGCCAGGGCCCTGCGATTTTGTTAGAGGCCACTCCCTTTCAGTCACGGTAGCAGCAACAACTTCCACCATCAGTACCACTCAATGTAAGTGTCACCCTAGGCCAGCCCCGCCCACTGCCTTCAGTGCTGAGCTGAGTGCACCTGCTGTCTGCAAATGGTTCAGTTGGTCGGAGCCTAGACTACTGTGAAAGGATGATTTGTGCTTTAAGTGGGCACTTAGAATAGGGATTGATTGAAACAATTTGCTGTCATTTATTAACTCACCCTTCCTTTACCATTCGCTAACATTTGTTTTACTTCAAGACTGAAGGAGGTCCACACACCACACACATGCACCCTACATACACAGGAGCAGCGCAACTTAGACTCCACCCTTATACCTCACAGAAATGCAATTATATACTCACATTTAAAGTTATATTCACTGTGTGCTCTAACTTTATGAACGTGTGTGAAGGATTTAAATCCATTAATATAATGTAATCACTGTAGAGATTGCTGATTTATACAGATTAAACATATAAAGATGTATTCTTTATTCACGTTTTTACACCTATACTTCAAGTTATATTTCAATGTGTAAACATGTATTCCTTTATTTACGTTTTACATTTATTTTTCAAGTTACACATGTGCATGTATATTCATGTATTCGAAGTACATATTAAGTGCTTAGTTAACCGCTTCGCCGCGATCGGAATTCCGCCCAGGTGCTGGACATTCCGATCGCGGGTGTGGTCGTGACGAGCTCAGCTCGTCATGCGCACAGCGCGACCGCGCAGCATGACGAGCTCAGCTCGTCATGAGCATCGAAGGGGTTAAACTTAGCTTGACCACAAGCCTCAAGTAAAATGTATTTTGCTTTGCAAGCATATTCTTTTTTCCATGCAGGTATATTATCATGATTCTTGTTAGCCAGAGAAAGACTTATTGTCTGTATTAGACTGCTTATAGAGAGGCCTCGAGGGAAGAACTTGGCAGCGGACGTGGAGAATCAATGGTGGAAAGAGGACTTCTGTTCATCATGTACCAGGATGGAAAGATGTTCAAGGTTGAGAACTGCAGCCCCAGTATTGTGCAATGGGAAACTGAAGGGATGTTGCAGATGAACTTGAATAATGATCTGGTTGGCTCCTGGTGGTGTGATAGGAGATAAGGATGGCTCTGACTCTCCTGTTAATTGTAAAGTGGTATTCTCAGTTGGCTGAAAATTCACAATTGTTGACCCATAGTTGAGAGCTCCAAGCTTGAGCACCCCCACACCACCTCCTGAGAAGCCTGCAAATGCTTGCCATTACTACCATTACTAGTTTTTAGAGCCATAGTCGGACGGACCTCAGAACATCATTGGAAAATGGCCTCTGACCCAAGGGTTGAGCCCAGTAGTCTCCGATTGCTGCATGGGGCTTGACAGGAAGTCTCATGTTTATGTACCCTATTTCATTCTAATCTCAGAGAATATGCTTATTCCAGACATTTGTAGAAGGGCAGCTTGCTCCCAAACCATTAGTTTACTTAGTCCATAATTGCTCTTATTTTTTCTGTACTTTACGATTGACACTTGACAATGTATGTAGCAGTTACCGCAACAATAGAAATGTTAAAATCTCTTTGCAAATCATTTCTCAACGATTAGTGCTTTGGCCAGTCTTTATGAAGTAAACTCCACCTGCATACAGACACTTCCTGATGAACAGAATTAGGGACATTGAGGATGGCATTAATCACTATCACTTAGCATTAGCATTATTATGATTTACTCCTCTAACTTATTATTCTTCACTTCTGTTGTAGTATCATAGCTCAAGCCTTATTCTGTGCAACTGGCTTGATTTTTGTATGTTGTGTGGAATCAAAGAATAGCGTTTCTAACCAGTGTCACTGCCAGAGAGGAACATTCAGAAATATTAGCCATCTTTCTCTAATCTCGCCATACTTACATGTGTGACAGCTATCACTGTACATCAGAATATTTTGAGAAAAGAAGCAGCATCTGTAGTTTGTACACCCCGTTGACCCCAATCCATGTTCCCTAATACAATCCAATTACTTCTTCAGTTTGTGTATTTGCAGGGATGGACTGGGAACCAAAAGCAGCCATGGCAAATTCTGTCAGACCAGCTCCCTTTATGGTGGGTAGCAATCAAGCGCAGCTGGCCTGACCACTACAAGGAGGCTTGGGGGCTCTCCCCCACAAAAAAATTGGGGAAAAATGGCAAAAATTGTGCATTCTACAACACAATTTTCATTATATATTCGATTGTATTCGTTTTTAAAGCATAGTAAATAATGACCTTACAGTGCTCTAGGATGCAGCAATCTTTATTGGGGCTCTTCAATGATTCCCTCACTATCACCCTCCAACTGTGCCTCTCATCTCTCCATAGCCCCTCTCTCACATGCATGTCATTTGTTTTATAGCACTTCCCATACAAGTGTATGGTGTCAGAGCATTTTACATCACAAACACATAGAGAGATGATCAATGATATGTGTGTAAATCAGTGTATAGCATATGTTACATAAGACAAAAGGGACTACAAGGAATAGGATTCACATGCAATCCATTCTGGTAGGCAATATTTAAGAGTGCTTGGTCTGGGGAATCACAAACTCAGGATTCAAAACGTAACACAATGGTTAGGGTTGACTTTATTGGTAAGAATTTATTTCTACCCAAACAAACCCTTTTTAGTAAAATTATCATAAAGAAAGACTGGGGCAGAAAACATAACTTTCTAACCTTTATTATGATTGTATCTTATGAACTGCACAGTATCAAAATGATCTCTGTGACAAAAGCAGTCATCGACTGAGCTTTGCACATAAAATACTGGGGCATATTAACAAGGGCCGGCGATAAATATCGCAAAGCGCGCTTAGCGCATGCATATTTATCGCCGGCTATCCCTGTAATTTATCGCCCGGTTAGCGCGTTATCAACAACGCGTATCGCCGAGGCGATAAAATTCCAGAGATAGTGTGGATATCGCCGTTTTCCATGGTGGAAAACGGCGATATCCTAGATGATAGGGCCTGTGGTCTTAGCCACAGAATCCACCCCCCATGTTAAGTATGCCTTAGTCAGGAATTTAACAGACGTTAAATTCCTGCATTAAGGCATATTTAGCGCGATTAAAATAATCGCTTCCCCGCATTGTAAATATCGCAAAACTGCCTTCGCGATATTTACCCATGTTGGTTCCACAGACACGCCTACTTTGCATCTCATTAGCGATGCAAAGTTAGGCGTGCTGGAAACGGGAGCAAAATCAGCAAAACACGCGATAGCGTGTCTTTGCTGATAAGGCGATAAAATTATCGCCGCTATTCGGCCGAAAACGGCCGCAAAAGCGGCGATAATTCTTTATCGCCGCATTGTTAATATGCCCCACTGTTCTGTGATCTGCATAGTACACGTTCTTTGTAGCAGGAGTATTAACCTTCTGTGCTACCTTAGATGAGTTAAAACTGCCACTTGACAAAACTCCAATCAGCAGGTACATTAATCACCAGAGTTATCTTACCACTGTTAATGTTGCCTGAAAACTGTTACATATTCAAGGAACTCTGAAGAGCTTTTAAAACTGATACTCTGCTACAAAACCTCCCCCCAGTAACAAAAGTGGCCCCCCAAACTTCCACCCTCCCGGGGAAACGCCTGATGCCCAGTATGGCCAGTCCGGCCTTGTGTATTTGCTTGTTTCTATGTATTTATTATGTGTAATGCACAAAATGCAGTTTCCACCAAAACAACTTTAAGTTGTCAACAAAATAAAAAGCCTGCAGTGATATACAGAGAAATAAAACATCAAATCTGCAATAAATACAGCCACTAACATTAAAAAAACTGTAATTACAAATAAAGATATAACATTTAAAAGAATAAATTAAAATCAGTTAACAGCTATTTTAATTATTATAATCACATTTCAGCAAATTCTTATACTTTTATTATCCTTAGATTGTCTGTGATGACTAAAATAGGTTCTGTTTTAAAACTATCATCACACTTCTGATTGACGTCGACCTAATAGGGCTATTCACATAAGTAACTTACACTTGTGAGCAATTTAAACTTTCAGTAACTGTACTACTTTTGGCTATTCAAAAATCAGATTGTAAAGTTACTCAAAAGTGTAGTCTTGCATGTCTCCAATGCCTGAAATGGGGGCGGAGCCAAGTTTATGACTGTAAGTTACTTCTGTAGAAAGAAACAGTAGTACATCCAGCACCACACACTGCAAACACTGATATTGCAAAACCCTCCCATGGAAATAATAGTGGTATGGACTCAAAATAAATCCATATAGAAAATAACGTTAAATTGAATCAAATTATTTAAAATAGTTTAAAAGCTAATTTAAAAGCTATTTCAAATAGTTTAAAAGCTAATTAAATATAATTTAATGTTAAATAGCATATATAAATAAACCATTTTTTAGTTAATGAGCAAATATTTCAGCAACCATTTTTAATTTGAAAATTAATGTAACATTATATTTTAATAACATAATTAAATTACTTTCAAGTAATTCTACACATCTCTTTTAATAATTATTAATGTATAGTAAAAACAAAATATTTTTACTTTAGATGGATTTTTTTATTTTAAACTACAGAAAAATATTTGTTGTCTAATTAAAAATAATGAACGATTTTATTTAAATTTAGAGTACTTGTACGGTAGCATTTTTTCTTTTGTTCTACAGTTAAAATAAATACAAGATTAATAAACTTTTTACATTTCTCTATACTCTACCATACGGAGATCTCCACCCTGACTGCAGAGATATTCTATAGTAATGGAGCAGAGTAATTTGAGGCCCATCTACATCATGTATACACATTTATGCAGCTTTATACGACATTTATATATAAAGCGTGGTCTAACTTTATTAATATGTGTGACATTTATAATTGAATTAATTGTGTGCAACTACTGTAATCACTGAGGATTTGCATGTAGTTGTACTAGGCTAATTCATTAACTGATGTAATCCTGTTTATTATACACATATTCACGTCTACTATTAATTGTTTACTTCCACAGATTTATAATATTGTAATGTGCTTCCATTTTGATTCCCGAGTTAACACCTAGTTTTAGGCCTTAAGCTGAAATGGTTGCTTCAACATTGCCATCATGCTGGCTTCTCTCCTTTGCAGGTGCGGTATCATAATCCTTGTTAGCTAGTGAAAGGTTCATTGTTATGTATTAGAGTACTGATAGTGAGGCCTGGGAGAAGATAGTTGGCAACGAAAGTGAAGCAATAATGGTCAGAGAAGAGCCTCTCATTCACGGTGTGCCTGGAGGATGTAACATTCAAGGCCGATGGTCACATACCTAGTTGCACGGAGATGGGAAACTTAGGGAGTGTATCAACTCCCCTAAAAGCTGTTGTCGGATTGGTTCTTAGTGGTGGGAAAACTGTATGGATTTTCTAAAAGCTGCAAATTGTATTTTTAATAGGTGTTTCGTAGCTGACTCCTTGAGAGAGCAGATCTCCCTCTGCTGAGCTTCTCAGAGTGTAAGCTTCATGCTGAACACTCATCCTAACTTTTTGAACTTCTACTGAAGTACGGCATTATGTTGACACCTTCTACACATTCCCTTTAGAATTATCTATTAAATCTGGCTTTAGCCAATGTTTATATTAGAAAGAGGTAGTTTCTTCATGGAACACCTGATTGCAACTATGTGCGTTCTTTGTATTGCAGCTGTTACCATTTTGTATCTCGTTTTATTATTGATATCATCAATGATGCCATTTGAGATGTCATCAGCGATGTCATAAATGATGACAGAGAACATGTCATAAATGATGTTATATGTGAGGTAATAAGCAGTGCATGGCGGGGGAGCAAGTTATAGTTAGCTCTGCTAACTATAACAGGTGAATGTCTGTGGTTTTTGTAGTTCAAAATGTTAATGTGGTCTTGGACAAATTCACCTAACTATAACATTACTTTAACCTTTGTTTTTTTCATTAATTTCTAATTTTTTTTTACAAAAAACAGATTTAGTTATCACACCTAACTATAACGTTACTTTAACCTTTGCTTGTTTCAGTGAATTTCTAGGGTTTATTTAACGTACAGTAATATTTAATTATCATACATAAATGCAATTGAGGGGCACCAGATAAGAAAAGATCTGCTGCCCATTCTAAGTCGATGGATCCGAGGGACTCTTGTCAAGTAAGCAGAGGAAGAATGCAAAATGCGAGCTCAAATGTATTCATGAAAACTCTCTCCGAGGTACCTTGCTCCTGAGTCATGCAAGGCCTTATGCACTAGGACCATGGCCCCCTTTTCACTAGAAGCCAGTGAAGGGCCTTCAGATGGGCGGACATGTGGGACCTAGAGGGGAGTTTGAGTAGAAGTCTGGCTGCTGTTTTCTGCACCACCTGAAGTCTGCTAAGAAGGTACTCAGGGAGTCGGAGGTAAAGGGCGTTCCCATAATCAAGTCTCGTGGTGATCAGAGCCTGGATGACCTTTTTCCTGGCTGACTCAGACAAGAGAGGTAGGAATCTTTTCTGCATGCAAAGAGTGCCAAAACAGGAACAGATCTATGCTTGTATCTGAGGTTGGAAGAAGAGGGTATTGTCAAATTTGATACCTAGATTCCTTACAGAGCTCTGTAGAGGACCTGGCTGCGGTGCATCCTTAGGCCAGCAAGATCTCAAAAAGTTGGGAGGGGCAGCTCCAAAGATCACGATCTCAGTCTTATCCGGGTTGCATTTCAGTTGGTACCGGGCCAACCACTGACAATGTACTACAATATACACACTATATACATACTACCTAGTGTTGGCTTTACACACCAGCACACACACACACACACACATATATATCTATAAATATATATGTGTGTATATTAACAGGCACACTCATATACATATATATCGATAAACAATGGGTGGTTACGGTTCATGATTTAAAACAGTGTGTGCTAAAGGCATGCATTGTGAAGACATTCATTCCTGCCTAGGGTACTGGCAAAATGGTGTCCCTTTTTAAGCTGCATTGTAATCACATCTCTTTCCAGCCTATATTGAGGAAATTAATTTAGCTCTGCCAACCTCTGTTAATGCACATTGTGCTTGTATGAAGAATGTAGATGAACGAAATCTATCTTGAATTACATAAAATGCCAAATCCATTAGCATTTACGGAGTGTCAATGATTTTTATTCAATCAGAAATGATATGTCATGTTATTCAACCTCATTAATCCTACATGTGTTTTGCTACTATTGTTATAAATCATAATGTTATATGAGTACATAATTTTATCTACGAGTATCCCAAGACTAATAGATTTATGATTTAAGTCCTTCACTTATTCATTTTCTTGTTCTTGGTTTTCCACCCCACTTTCTTTTTCTTCTTCTTCATTATTATCATTATTATTATTAGTAGTAGTAGTATGATTATTATTCACAATTTGTTCTTACTTCTTCCTTGTCTATTGTGGAGAGAACTAAGATTCCCAAGAGAAACAAGAGACTGAAGTTTGGTGGTCTTGAAAGTTTAAAGTCCGGGTTATGCCATTCTTCTGGTTCTTGCTGTGGACTGTAGGATTAAGGGGAATGTGTTGGAACTCAGTAGTCTTCTCCATTGGTGTCTGTCTCAGAATGAGGGTGGTGGGGCCAGAGTGGAATAAAAAAATAAATAAAATAAACTTACTTTTTCCGCCGCCGCACGCCTCTCCTCCGTCCTCACTCACCACTGGCAGCACCAGAAGCACTCACACTCCCAAACTCTCCCAGCCAATCAGGATGCTGCATCAGCAGCGTCGTGATTGGTCAGAGAGGCCTGTCCGGCCACTCAGGCACTGCCTGGGAGCCTGGACATTTTCTCCATCCAGCTGTGCAACAAAGCCCGGTCGAGAACATGCTAAGTGTGCATGACCGTCATGCTCACTTAGAGAGTGCAAACCACTCTTCACTCTACTCTGGCAGGCTCAGCCCCACCCTGCCCTGACCTGGCCCTGAGTCCCACACAGAAAAATAAAATTACAATAACGTCTTCTTATTATCATTTTATTTTTATTTTTTTGCCCTGCTCAAAGAGCAGTGGGGCAACGCTTCTCCGTCTTAGCGGAGGAGCCGCCGCTGGTCTGCCCTATGTCTTTGGCTTGCACATTTAAAGGCCACACTGAGAAAAATATGAAGTCCATATGTGGTGCAGTATTCACCACCACAGCAAATTACGCAGGAACAAAAGAACCCTAGAGACATGGGGCAAGACTTTCATTTATAATGTGGTAGAGTTTACCCATTTTTAGAATAATGAGTCAGCATTCATATGCTTGAATAAATGAATGAATGAACTATTGATATAGCAGAAGAGATTCCAAATTAGGGTGTCCTGGCACTTTAAACTGAGGTAGAGAAGGCAGTAACATTGAGATCATATGCTAACAGGCACTTCTTGATTTTTTCCTAAAGCGTAGATAATTAAATCCAGCTCTTATATTAAGCTGTAACTCATTCCACAGCTTGTTAGCTTGAAAATAAAATGACCATCCACCTAGAAGGGTCCTCTTTATTCGAGGAATGGAGACTAAGAAACCAGAATATGAATGGAGAGTACTAGAAGTCCAATATAAGGTCATGGAAGCTCTGATATCAAAAGCACCTTTACAAGCGAATGCCTTAATACAAAGCGCAGTAAAGGCAGAGCACTGCTCCACTAGAAGCCAGTGTAGCAGATACCCTGAAATGGAACTGCACGAACGGAAGACAAGTAAAAGTCTGACAACATTATTTTGAATCAGGTGGGGCCTATTTGCTAGAGTTGCACGGAGACACAGATAGAGTGAACTGCAGTAGCTCACACAGTAAAGGATTTCTGCCTCGACACAGACTTCCAATGTTCTAATTGAAAAGTGGAAGAATTTTTTGCAGTATGCGCAGGTAAACAAAAAGCAAGTTTTAGTGAGTTTATTGACTTGAGCAATAAAGGAGAAATTGCAAATAATTGTGGATGCCGTTTTTTTGCAGAGGTCACAGGTTTAGGGGGCTGTCAAAATTCTCTCAGCTACTAGGTGGCAGGGGCGATAGAGGCGCTGCCTCTTAAGATGAGTATTTCAGTCTTGTCCATTTAGTTTGAGGAAGTTGACTGGCATTCATAATGCGACGTCTGCTATACATTGTCTGAAATTTTCAGTGGTGGATCGCAACTCTTTGCCAAAGGAGACAATGATCTGTGTAGCATAAGCATAGGATACCAGCTTGAGGCTGAAGAAGTGAGTCCGTGCAGCCAGCAGCGTAACTTAAATATTGAAGAGAGTGGGGTTCAAAGAAGATCCTTGAGGAATCCACACTTAAGCGTTTGTGGAGAAGAACGAAAAGAGTAAAGCTAGACAGCTTGAATCCTAGCCAAGAGAAATGACGAAATCCAAGCTAAAGCTTTGTCTTCGATACCACACAAAACAAATTGCGAAAATGTCTAAAATTTGTAAAACATTTTCCATTAAAGACTTTAAGGAACTTTAGCTAAATAAAAAATCACCAGTTAAAGAAAAACATAAGGTATAAGCAGCTGTGGCCGGTCCATTGGGGCTAAGGGGCCACGCCCCTCCACCTTTTGCCCCTCACAAACAGTGTCTGTCAGGCTGACCTTTGTTCTGTGATGACGTTGGGACTGCTGCCTTCCTAAGGTCAGCCAATGAGAGAAGGCAGCTGTCCCAAGCTTCCTGGGACCTCCGAAGCAGAGCTGCAGGTAAGTGTGTGTTTTTTTAAAATTAATATTTGGTGCGTGCATACTTGTATGTATGAATGTTTGGTAATGAGTGTTGTGAATGGATCTGTTTGTGTGTGTGCGCGCACATATGAAGCATGGCGGTGAGTGTGTATGTGCATGTGTGCATGTGTGTCCAGTCCACCCCCTCCCTCCTAAAATTACCAGCCGCCACTGGGTATAAGAAACTTGTACAAGAAAGCAGGTAAGGAGAAAAAGTGGCAGGTGTAATGAAGGGGTGTATAATTACTTAAAGGAGTGTGAAGAGGAGAGCAGAGATTCGGAAGAGGTATTATGAATCATATAAGGGTAGAAGTACTAGGTGAAGGCAGAATCAGAGTTACTAGGATATAGGCACATATATGCACGGGTAGAGATAAGATATGAGAATCAGTTGAAGTATTAGGGTATAAGTATTGTTGACACCATAGGGCAGGCATGTACCCTAAATATCAAACCCACAATATCGATGTGACAGAATATTGATAACAAAATATCGTGAAAAATATCAACAGGTAAGTAAGTCGAGATTTTCCATACCTAACTGCACATATATATATATATATATATATATATATATATATATATATATACTTACGCAGTACATATATCTTCAAGGTACATAGATTTGGGGTTAGGAAAGGGAAATCTATACTTCTCTATGTGTGCTTACCTTTCGATATTTTGTCTCTCAATATTCTGCCCTTGATATTCTTGTATCTCTAATTTGTTGGTGTCGATAATCAGTAGAACAACCCCTAGGGCGTAGGTATGGTAGACCTATTACTATATAGACAAGAGTAGAGCTAGTGCATGGGTAGAATTGCTAGGGCATAGGTAAGCATACAGATGCTACAGTATAAGCCGCGGTATACATATCAGGGTGTAAATATATGGGTAAAACTATGTTATAAGCAAGGGAAGAGGTTCTAGGGATAGGTAGATTTCCCAGTGCACAATTAGGAGTAGAAGTGCTAGAGTATCTGTAAACATTTAAGCACATGAGAATATGATATGCAGTGATAAATGTATTAGGATGTATATATGGATAGAGTTACTGGGGGCATAGTTACAGATTCTAGGGTGCAGGTAAATGTGGCAGGTGGAGAGGGATATGGGTAAAGGAAGGAAGTACTATAGTATTTGCAGGGATAGTTTACTGTACTTAAAAAACACTCCAAGAGGGAAGTAACTGGTTCAGATAGAGGGGGTTGCATGAAGAGAAGAAAAAGGTGTGTTTGATAGGCCCACCCATCAATATCAAGACAAAGAGTGGGAAGAGAGATAGGGAGGAGAAGAGAACTACACATTGGCACATGTTTGTGGTGACTTGAGGGAGCTGCATGTACTTAAGCTCAGAATAAATTCCTTTTCAGTGTGAGCATGTGAGAGTCTGCGAATGAGTCTGTGAATACGTGAAGGGGGTGGACAGAGCAAATTTATTAGAGTGAAGTGGGTGGAGTGAGTTAATATGTGAAGGAGTGACTAAGTGAATTTATGAAGTGCATACAACAGAGTAAACAGTCTTTGACCATTGTTATAAATGGCGTATTGGGTCTAAGAGCCCCAGCAAGCACAGTGTTCTTGGAAAATATAGAACACAAACCTAAATCAGCAACATCCTGTTTGATTATTCATGGATTCAAAGTGGTGCTCCCTTCAGCTCACTGGATGAACTCACATGATGCTGGCAATTCATGCTGAGAAGGGATCGACAGTGATGGGTATAATGATTACATACCTAAGTTAATCATTAACTATTGCACAGCCCACATCAGTTTAATAGAGGATCAGAAATTACTGTCCTTAACACCTATTTAGGGAGCGTGCATTTTAGGGTCTTCTTTAGCACAACATGAAGTTTTTGCTAGTGAAGGAAATGAAGGGGGATGCACTGTGAATTTTGAAATGACAAGATGTCATCTAAAGATCTGGATTGCACCTAAAAGGACTAATTCGACATCTGTGCACCCACAATTTGAAACAGCCCCTCAAGTACAGATCAATTGTAAACAATATCGATTTCCATAAATACTTGGCTTTCTTTGTGCTGAACTAATTCAAATTGAGTGGTTAATAGTTTCGGAAATGACCCCAGCTTTCAACCCCTGCTTCTTCTACATTTATAACTGTCACACAGAAATGCAGTTGAGAAATGTTTCTTGTGAAGGACATCCATACATGAAGAAGTGAAGCTGGTAGGGATGTAATCTCTGAATTAGAAATTCAGTTGCCTCGTCTAGTGCTCCCTTCCTCACCCCTACACCTCTCTCATTTTACTTGCCCCATTTCCCCTCCTACCACTGTCCGTTATTGCTGATCCTTCCTCCTCCCCGCACATCCCTCGTGTTGCTTTTCCCCTCTCCCGTTGTTGCTGATCCCAACCTCCTGCCCCGCGCCTCCCTGGTTATGCCCCCCTGTAGTGTAGCTCCTATTTCCCTAATAGGCTCTGCGCATTGGAATAATATCCCCTATAGGTTTGACATAGGACTAAGGTCAGTATGTCCCTATCGAGTATATTATACTTAATTACTTGTGCCAGCTAGCTCAGAGGCCACTAGAAACTCCTTGACAACAAGAAGGGAGTAGTTTCTGGCAGCCGCAAAACATGACCACTTTGTTTCCCTTTAGAATCAGAACGTGTTCCAGAGTCGTGGAAACAATAGATAACTATTTCACTCAGCTCAATCGTGCATGCTTAGTTTTCTCAAAGTTACACAGAAAGAATAGACGGGCGTTTCAATAAAAGATTTATTGAACAGTCTTGTTTCTCGTGTAAGTAAAATGTGCTGTTAAGACCATAAGACAGTGTGCGAGATAAATAATGTACAGCGTAAGCAGTAGGAATAAATAATACTGCGATAGCATTATCTTTAGCAGATATTCATTTACATAAATAATACAGACTAAAAATGCGAGTACTCATAAGATGCGTTTCTAAGCTAGTTCTACCCCAATGTACCTAACCTAACCTAGGTGTAGGGAGAGGTATGAAGTAGGTGAAATATTCCTTACTATGGTATACTAAGAGTATGTTAAGTCTAGTATGCCTAGTATGCCAAGAGTCCCTCTAGGTTCTAGTCAGCTCCATACCTTAAGAATGAGAGAGGTGGGAATCTCTTTCCAGACTCGAACTCCAACACCCCACAAGGGAAGTCAGATCACTGGAAGCTGGACTCTCTGGGTGCAGGGATGACAGCGTCTTCTCAGTGCTCAGGCCGGGAAACGGGCTCCTCTGTAGGCGAGGTCTCCTCTAGTTTACAAGAGCTAGGGAAGGTATATTTATACCTGAAAGGTACCTCAGAACGTTAGCATTGACGTGAATCGGACAGCGGAAGACGTCATGGATGAACCCCTAAGGTATAATGGTTCATGCATAATAGATGAGTCCTTGAAGAAATCAATAGTCCTGTGCTCGGGAAATTCCCAAAGCCTAAGGGTCTGTTCTTCAAGAACTCATTGTGACGTTAGGGTGGGCGGATGTCGGAGACCATGCCTGTATTTGGAGTGCACGGTTTAATGCCTAAATAAGGACTGGGATTTTATGCCTATATAAGGGCAAGGCGAATTGTGCCTATATAAGGACATGATACAGGAAAGCCAGTGTATGGACACCCTAAGAGGAATACAACACCCATTCCACTTTCGTGTGTACGATAATACTAAAATGCTAAACATTTAAAATGCTAAACATTAAATGGAGTACCGCATATTGCTAAAATATTTCATAAAACCATTTAAAAGGCATTTTAAAAAACCTATTAGAATGCAAAAGGTACTGTACATTTGAAGCATTGCTTTTCATTTCAGGCATATAGTTAAAAATAAAATACAATATGAATAAAATCAGCAGTAATATTTACATGTGACAAAAAATGATCGATAAGTTGTTCAAAAATAAAAGCCATTTCATGTCATGAAAATGAATGAACTTTTAGACAAACAAGATGACTAAGTGTCTGTGGAAGTACTGCGAAGTCTGTACTATAAGGCTAGTTCTACTTTAAGCAGATTGAAGTGTCATTTTTAGTTCGAAAAATGGACAAAAGTTCAATTTTGGGAAGAGTTCCAAGTTTTTGGAAGTATGAAGGCCAAATTGTTACTGCATCTCTGGAACACTTTGGGCTGAATCAGAGTCAGTTTACGGGTCTGGTGTAAACATGAGATCATCTATTTCCGTAGACAAAACATCGTCCACTGAAGTTGGTGTCAGTTGGAACACCTCGCGTAGTAGATTAACTGCACAGAGATGTGAAGCATCGCTTTCAGCATATGTTGTCGCAGCAATGTTCGCGTCCGTTGTTACCTGTGTGCCTGTAGATCTTTCTCGTACCTCAGCAGCAGCCGGAAGCGTCTGTGAGATCTCAATGAATGCTGACATCAGGATTGGTAGCCTCTGGGGACAACACAGAGCATGGGCCGTTATCGGGTCCAGCAGAGTATCGATATCCGTTGGCGTAGCTGATGGAAATGTTAGACAGGTGTCCAACACGCATTCTTCACCGCATAGCAGGCATCGTAGAACAGGTAAGATGCAATCTTGCCAGATTGGTCTGAATGACAGGAACCACGTGGTATTCAGATCCCGTAGACGCAGTCATGCCAAAAGCTGTACTATTCGCTCACGGCACTTTCGTTCAAGGAGAGCTTTCTCCATTTCGCTCGGAGTGATGTCTGCGAATAGGCTGGCCATAGCGAAATAGCAGGAAGAGAAATAGAATTCCGGCAACAAGTGCTAGAACTAATGGTATGCCACCAAACACCGAATGTGCAAAGTTCGGGTAGATTCCGAGTATTGCCGGGAAAGGTGCTAACAGACCGGAGCAGATGCCCTTAAATACATGTACAATTCCTGTTGTATCAGACATGTTAAAGATACGTCCTATCATTTCTACGAAATGTATAGGGCAGTTTGTACGTATTAAAGTCTGTATCTCAGCCGAAGTCCTTGCTACTTGTAGATCATAGGTTTCTTTGGCCGAGGTCAAAGGCACTGTTTGCTGTAAAAGCATGGCTTTCATTCTGCTTAAAGTATCAAATCTTATAAAAGAGATGTTCAGCGAAGGCCATAGAGGCGACTCCCTGACTGTGTCTATTGGGGCAAACAATACTTGCATACAGCAAGTGACCCTGGAGTTGACCGTTAGTAGATATGGGACGCCTGGCAACATGCCAGAGCAACTTTGATCATTCAACATGAGGTAACTCCCATTAGAAAGTTGTCCAAACGTTGGATTAATCACAGAAGCTGGTGTACCATGCTGATGGCAAGACAAATTTGCCACAGAACAATTACAAGCCCGTGTAAAAAAATGTCCTGACATATAAGTGAACCGCTCAGTGCACGTTTACAATGTGTACCGCTCAAAAATACTTCACGATCCCCACTCCAACATCTATATGTATACGGTAAATCCCAAGATGTCTTAATGTATTCCTTACCCAACCTTTCATATTTGCCTGCTTGCATTTGTCTGAGGCAATACTGAAACTGAAAAGTAGTCACAGGTAGTGTGATTTTGCCATGAATAAGCCATTCTGTAGCTGGTTTTTCTGCCACTGTGAAAGGTAACTTTTCCAGTTTTTCAATGCTCAGCACTGTATACTTTGCTCCTCTTTGTGCCAGTTCGATCTGTTTATCAGTTAGATTGTATTCTGCAAACAGAGCCGATGTGTTGATGAAACGCCAAGGCACATAGCCCGCACTCAAAGATTGCAGCGTCCAGCTTAATAACATAACAGAACGTAATTGAGATTGGCCTTGTTGTAACATCGCCAAATCTTGTTCTAGTATGTCGATAGCAGAGAATACAATGCCATCCAATGAATATATTCTGGAGGACAAAGTTGTTAACCCATTGTCGATCACAGAGAGGGTTTTCTCTAAATTAATACGATCAAGTTCACGTATTTGTTCTGCAGCCTCCATCTGTGACACTTTCCATGCTTCATTATAGGCAGCATAAATGCCGGCATATATGAAACGTTTTTGACGCGGTTGTCTTGGTCCAAGCAAGGTCTGCGTCTTCTTTAAGTAAAGATAAGTGTTGTTTCACATCCTGTAGTGTAGATTTCTGCAGCCAATCGAGGCATAATTTACCTACACTGTATGTTGTTACTACCCCCGGATGGTGTCTTTGGACGTATCTTGGGTCTGGCCTATGAATAGTAAAGCCCTGAGTTTTATTCAGGAATCTTTCCTGACAGTTGTTCGTGTCTGTGGGCCAGATCAACCATTATTTCCAATCAGGATTAGATCTGTTGAGTTGTAGTATATTTTCAACTGTCACCACTGCCTGTGTATTATTACCACTGGCAGGTGTTGGTACAGAAGGTGTGTTCATCTCTTTGATCTTGGCTAGGCCAAGACAAGATGTTTGTTGGACAGTTTCATTCAAAAACATTAGTTGTTCAGGGACGATGCAGGCTCTAAATAAAACTTCTATCCCCTGCACTTGCCAATCTTTAGTACCCCAGACAGTTTTTGTGTCTATTGTGTCTTTCCAAAAGTCGAAACCCTGTCTAGACAGTTGGGCAATAAATATTGCAGAGTAAATCTGTTTTGTATTTGTTAACATAATTTTCAGTCCTGTTTTGTTTACATTTTTATAGTAAAACGTTTCTGGATCAGATGTATTGTAACCTGAAAAATATGGAAACTTGTTAGCAAATGTTTTTGAACTACCGTGTGGTGGTGTAGGACAATGCTCCCATTGGTTAAACATAAACACATTTCTAGGGTATGCAGATTTATGCAAATAATGATGACCATAATGGTTATAGCAATACAGCTGTTCATAGTCTGATGAACCCTCTAAATATTCATTTTTAGAAAATGCAGCAGATTTTTCTAGGTCAAACATTATGTCATTAACAGTCTCAAAGTCCCAATCATCTGAATAGGTACTGGACGTGATTAGATCACTTAGTGAAATTTTAAACAAATGTGGAATGTTCAATTGTTCCGTCGGTCCGAAGATATCAAAATCTGTTTTGTCCCACACTATACCATCCTGTATAGGAACAGCTGTGATGTTCACTGTTGACAAGTCTCTTGCTTCACGATGGGCGGATTTATGAGGTTTCAAAAGTACGTTCACGTCTTTTCCTTCAGTATTCACCTGGATGTATCTGCCACTTATAAGCACGCTCACAGTTGTAACCAAAGCTAGCCAGAGCAGGAAAACAAAAAGTCCAGATGTAATCCAGAGTTCAATCCATGGAGAAACCAAATAAGTCTTTTTCAGAAAGTGAAGAAAGTCTTGTACTTGTTGCTTGAATTTCAATGATGCTGGCCTCGTTTCAGGTTCACTCGGATCTTCTGAGAACGTATCAAAGTTAATGAAATAGCCAGAAGCAGTTCTGTCAATTGTTGGAATTGCATCAGGTTTTGTAGAACTCGCTGGAACCAGTTGATCACTCGCTACATTGGTGTAGACGGGCGTATTTGGATGAACTGTTACTTGGTCTTCAAGAGGGATGAGTTCCATTGCATTGTTGCTTAGTCCTCCATCTGTTACAGCTGAATTCTCGATTATCAGTCTTTCAGTCTGAACCTCTTGGATAGTAGTGAGAGGAGTGTGTCTGCTACTAGGTCGGAGTCCACGAGGCCTACTATTTAGTATTGGCCACATACTATGGTTTGATGAGGTCGATGGACACAAATCTTTTCTCCTTTCTTCCAGCAAGGGGCGGCAGAAGTACTGTTCTTGTTCCTTGAACGGCTAGGACAGGTATTGGTTGTCTGTAAGAAGGTCCAAATTCCTTCTTGTCCGCAATTTTTTTCTCTGACCAGATCCCCAACTTTTGGAATCCAGACAGGCCTTGCTGGGACAGCCGGTTGATCCCCAGTGGTGGTTGGCTGCAGGAATATGTTGCTTTGTTTCGTTCTTAATTTGTTTAAGTCCTGTAAAACAGCCAAACGATCTTTGATATCAAACGGTTTATTTTCCACCACTGTGCCTACGTGATCGAGATCTGGTACCCACATTCTTGTCCCAAATAGGACCTCATATGGAGTGACCCCCCTAGAGAACTTCTTGGCAGATTATTCAATGAGCGTTGGACCCCATTAAGATGTTTGACCCACCCATCACCCGAACCTAATACCCTAGCTGTTATAGACTACTTTATGTCCCGGTTTTTCCTTTCCACAACTGAATTTCCCTCAGGATGGAATGGAGAGGAGTACTGCAATGCAACGCCCAGACTGGCCATGGCTTCTTTGTAAGCCCGAGAGCTAAACGCAGGGCCCTGGTCAGAATGTAGCGTGCCTATTCCGTATGTGCCGATAAAGACTCGCAAATCTTTTATAACAGTTCGAGCGTCAGCCGAGCACTGAGGCCATAGCCATAGGAACCTAGAGCATGAATCCACTGCAACCATGATATATTTATAGTTACCGTCCCTTTGCAAGGGACCTCAGTGGTCCAGGTAAACACAAGCTAATGGTTTGTCTGAAATTAACAGGGGTGTCTGCGCAGGGCGTTTCACTGTGGAGACTTTCATCTGTTTGCATATATCACATTCTAAAACATAGTTCTTTGTTTGTTTCCGAATGCCAGGCCACCAATATCTTTGCTTGAGTAAAGATACTGTTGCAGAAACACCTGCATGGGCAGAAGCTATCCCTTCGTGTGCTGCTAGGATTAGTCCTAATCTACGTTCCTTGTTTGGAATTACCCTATCCCCCACTCCAGGGATTCGAGCAAAAGGAACGTTGTTCGCATCAATTACATAAGAGTACTTGAGTTGAAACTTTTTTGGTAACGCTGCACTGCTGCCCTTGCTTGAAGCATTGACAGCCAACATTATCTCACCGTCTATTTTTGTTTTTGAACGAGTGATCGCAGCTACGGAAGCCGTCTGAACAGCCCCCTTTGCGGCTTCGTCAGCCAATGAATTCCCTGCAACGTAAACGCCATCACGTTGATGACTCAGTGTGTGGATCACGTGAGCCTTTGGTAGTTCATTTTTCAACTGAACTACTTGTTCCCAAAGCATTTTGTGCTTTATTGTACCACCTTTCGCATCTTTGAAACCATTTTCAAGCCAGTTTTGTATATATTCATTATACGACTGAACACAGTAAAAGGAATCGCACACTATCAGTGTGGGGAATTCTCGATCTGTACTTTCAAGTGCCAGTTTGAATGCTTGTAGTTCAGCTCGCTGAGCAGTACAATCTCTTAGAGATTGAGTTTTTGTGACCATAGGTCTGAAGATGCCATCTCGCATGCGACCTTTAACGATTGCACACACTGCACTGTAAGCTTGCTTACCCCCTGTTGCGGGTTGTGCGGATCCGTCAGTGTAAATTATGAATTCGTACTGATCGAGAGGCAGAATTTCAGTGGGCAGAGGACATTCTTGTTCATATTGCAGGAATGCTTGTGTTTTTAAATCAGGATCAAAAACATATTCAACATCTGTTGCAGCAAGAGAATTAACCCATTGTATCCATCTTGGATGTAATGCTTTAGCATTTGGAATGCTTGCTTTTGTGACCGCTTCTAAAGCTGGTACAGGGGTTACGACTATTATGCGTTTCCCTTGTGCTAGGGCTCTTTCTTTTGCTACAGCGGTTTGAACTGCTGTTAGAATCTTTTCAGTTGAACTGAAGCGCATTTCCGCTTGTGTGTACAAATGAGATTTGTATGCAATTGGTATTTTCTCACCCTCATTGAAGGTTAAGTAGGTGAATCCGCATTGACCCGAAATTATTCGGATCACCAAATTGCGTTGACTTACGCGTGTTTGTAAGTGATTTGTTGCTAACATGTTAGCCTGTAGTGAACGCAAGATTTCTGTGTGTTCTTGTGTCCAATTTTTGATTGAAAAATCAGGTTTGATTAATGCATAGAGAGGTTTAACCCTTTCTGCGTAATTTAGAATGTATGTTCTTCCAAAATTTAGGAAACCCAGGATGGATTGTAAGTTTTTTAGCGTTTTTGGAGGTTGGAGCAGCGCACACTTTTCTAAAAGTTAGCTGCCAAGCTCTTGCCTTCACTTGAAAGCTCATATCCTAAAAATAGGACATTGAGATGGGCAATTCGGGACTTTTTAAAGTTGGATTTGTAGCCCTCAGAGGCGAAGCCCAGTATAATGGTGCTCACCCTGTTCAAGTGTTTGTCCAGGTCATCGTCTGTCAGTTATATGTCATCGACATAGGACAATGCCTCATTGTCATAAATTTGTAGTAACTCCGTTACCCTCGCTGAGAATAAACCTGGGCTGTTCTTGAACCCTTGTGGGAGTCGACAAAAGTGACGCTGGGTCCCCATTATGGAGAATGCTGTTAAGTACCTGCTTTCAGGTGCTATGTTTTGACAAAAGAAACCATTTGAGATGTCTAATGTTGTTTTATATTTTTACGCACAATGTTATTCATTAATGCTGTGCTATGTGCATTTTGCACTGCAAAGGTTTTTGAACAAGTGTTTAGGTGTCTGTAATCCAAAACTAGACGATATGTATTGTCTGGTTTGGAGACAGGAAACAAAGGATTGTTCATTGAGGAGGTGCATGTTTCAATCACCCCTTGGTATTCAAGTTGATCTAAGATCTCCCTGACCTGTTTTTTAGCTTCTTGCTTTATTGGATACTGCCTTTGTGCAGTTGGTTCATGTTTCAGATGTATTTTATGGTGAGGTGAGTCCTCATCCCATCCTACATGATTTTTATATAATGCTGGGGCCTGGGCTACTGCCCATTTCCTGGCATAAGTATATTTTAGATGAATTGGAATATGGTTGGAGAAGGCAGGCATAATAATGTCCTCGCCGTGTGGGCACTCCCTGACAAATTGTGGTGGCCAGTCTTTTTCTGCTAGAAGTATGTCATAGCCCCTCGATAGTCTTTCCCAAAAAAGTGCTTTCACCTGTCTAGGTATGTCTCCCTCCATCCGGAGTGTTATTTCATATAACTTTTGTGGAGTACTAACCCTGGTGTCTACAGTCTCAACTGTAATGTACTCATTCAAGTCCACTATCTCCAGAAGTTCCTTCAGGTTCTGGCGAACTATTGTGACTTATGCTGCACTGTCCAGCATTGTCTGAGCCCATTCTCCATTCTTGAGTTGTGTTCTCAGTATTCTCGGCATGTCTGATCTTCAGACCTGCTACTTTCTTTTTGGAGAATTGAGGTTTTGTTTTGTTTTTTGGAGCGTGTTTCTCTTCTTTGGATTTCACGCGTTCTTCTCTATTTTCTGATCGTCCTCTTCTTTCTGAAGTCCGTGACGAGATCTGAAAGGTACGAGAGGAACGTGTATCAGTATCTTGATACCTGTTAGGTTTTCTCAAATTATCCCTATTCCTGAGGTTATACCTCCTTTCAGAGGCCCCTTTTGAGGAGACCTACCTCGGGATTGAGAACGTTTCTCTTTTGAATTTTGTTTATTAGTCTCCCACTTCTTTTTAGAAGATGTAGGAGTTTGTTTAATTGAGTCCTTCTCAGGACTTTCAGATAGTTTTGGTTTCAGTGGTCTTCCACCCAAACTATCTCTGCCTAATTCTGCATAAGATTGTTCTATTATTCTGGGTAGCTCAGTTTGATGTTCTGTAACATCGAATTCCCTTAATTTTTGGCGGATCGCCACTGCTGCTGCCTCCCCTTTAATATTAGATAATATTATTGTTGAGACCTGGTCGAAATTTTTCAGTAATTTCATACCTAAGTTTAGAGCAGGCTCTGCCCCGTATTCGTTTTGAATTTGTTTCAGGACCTCTGGGAT
The DNA here is from genome assembly GCA_963921515.1 of Calotriton arnoldi. Classification (NCBI taxonomy): domain Eukaryota; kingdom Metazoa; phylum Chordata; class Amphibia; order Caudata; family Salamandridae; genus Calotriton; species Calotriton arnoldi. Next base: position 849,743 of record CAWUFW010000601.1, read on the forward strand.
TACCGCAATTGACGGAATACCATGTGTTTTAGTATAGATGGCAGCAAAGACTGAGCCCCAAGTGGTGCAGTCTTCCAGTTGTGGTGTGATCCCCATCGGTAAACTGATTGTTAGGATTCTGTGTTTCTCATACGGGCTAGTATTTGGAAATACTGCTTCGATTTGAGTAATTTTTGAGCTATCCAGAATGGAATTTGCTCATGTTTTGTGGGCATTTTACCCATGACTGCGTATAGAGTCTGTGGTGTAATTTTTAGTGTATTCCCCTGTTGGGGAGTTGGATTTGGAAGTGTCAATGGTGGTTGGACTGTGAAAGTCCGCATGACATATTGGACTAATTGGCTGTAAATTTTTATTAACTCTGTAAGTTGAGTAAGTAATTCCTCATCTGACATCTCTTCAATGTCAGGATGAGGTGTGTAGCTGGCTAGAATCGGCCATGTTGCTCCTGGTCTACCTAGTGGACCGAGCCTGGTAATGTTTTTGTGATGTTTTAGGGCGCCTTTAAACCAGAGTTGATGCTCTTGGTATGTTAGTGGAATTTCTATATCCTCGAAAGGTATATATTCCTCTGGTGGATCATCTTCTTTGTAGAAGTGAAACACATGTGTTACTGGATTTGATTCAGGGAATACTATTCATGAATAGAATACCTCTGTTTGAAAGGATTCGTGTGCCTCTATCACGAAAACTGCTCTACCACCTCTTGGTGGCAGGCCGTGTTTTATGAGTTTTAGAGTGATGGCTCTTCTTAAGTTTGGAGGGATGTCTATAACACCCTCCTCGGTTTCATTTAAACCTGTAATGTTAAAAAGTGCTGCTAGGGCTGGATCAGCCGCAGCTCCACCGTTTCCGGTGGCATCGTCCCCGTGTATGGACATTTGTTTTTTGAAAAATGTAGAACAAGTTTCAAGGAAACAAAGATAAGGTGCACAATATTTTGGAACACTGTATCCGTCAACGTTGAGCAAACCAAACAGCTAATATATAGGGTGTTTCCCTATGTAGCCGTGGTGGATACTTAAACCCTGCCCACTCCAGACGTCTTTTGGAGTATATGGGTAGGGGTCTCTGAGAGAAAAGCACGGCTGAGTTACTCAGTATCTAGCGTTAAATTACCGCCTTACCAAACCGTTGGGCGCCATGTAGTGTAGCTCCTATTTCCCTAATAGGCTCTGCGCATTGGAATAATATCCCCTATAGGTTTGACATAGGACTAAGGTCAGTATGTCCCTATCGAGTATATTAAACTTAATTACTTGTGCCAGCTAGCTCAGAGGCCACTAGAAAGTCCTTGACAACAAGAAGGGAGTAGTTTCTGGCAGCCGCAAAACATGACCACTTTGTTTCCCTTTAGAATCAGAACGTGTCCCAGAGTCGTGGAAACAATAGATAACTATTTCACTCAGCTCAATCGTGCATGCTTAGTTTTCTCAAAGTTACACAGAAAGAATAGACGGGCGTTTCAATAAAAGATTTATTGAACAGTCTTGTTTCTCGTGTAAGTAAAATGTGCTGTTACGACCATAAGACAGTGTGCGAGATAAATAATGTACAGCGTAAGCAGTAGGAATAAATAATACTGCGATAGCATTATCTTTAGCAGATATTCATTTACATAAATAATACAGACTAAAAATGCGAGTACTCATAAGATGCGTTTCTAAGCTAGTTCTACCCCAATGTACCTAACCTAACCTAGGTGTAGGGAGACGTATGAAGTAGGTGAAATATTCCTTACTATGGTATACTAAGAGTATGTTAAGTCTAGTATGCCTAGTATGCCAAGAGTCCCTCTAGGTTCTAGTCAGCTCCATACCTTAAGAATGAGAGAGGTGGGAATCTCTTTCCAGACTCGAACTCCAACACCCCGCAAGGGAAGTCAGATCACTGGAAGCTGGACTCTCTGGGTGCAGGGATGACAGCGTCTTCTCAGTGCGTCAGGCCGGGAAACGGGCTCCTCTGAAGTCGAGGTCTCCTCTAGTTTACAAGGGCTAGGGAAGGTATATTTATACCAGAAAGGTACCTCAGAACGTTAGCATTGACGTGAATCGGACAGCGGAAGACGTCATGGATGAACCCCTAAGGTATAATGGTTCATGCATAATAGATGAGTCCTTGAAGAAATCAATAGTCCTGTGCTAGGGAAATTCCCGAAGCCTAAGGGTCTGTTCTTCAAGAACTCGTTGTGACGTTAGGGTGGACGGATGTCGGAGACCATGCCTGTATTTGGAGTGCACGGTTTAATGCCTAAATAAGGACTGGGATTTTATGCCTATATAAGGGCAGGGCGAATTGTGCCTATATAAGGACATGATACAGGAAAGCCCGTGTATGGACACCCTAAGAGGAATACAACACCCACTCCACTTTCGTGTGTACGATAATACTAAAATGCTAAACATTTAAAATGCTAAACATTAAATGGAGTACCGCATATTGCTAAAATATTTCTTAAAACCATTTAAACGGCATTTTAAAAACCTATTAGAATGCAAAAGGTACTGTACATTTGAAGCATTGCTTTTCATTTCAGGCATATAGTTAAAAATAAAATACAATATGAATGAAATCAGCAGTAATATTTACATGTGACAAAAAATGATCGATAAGTTGTTCAAAAAATAAAAGCCATTTCATGTCATGAAAATGAATGAACTTTTTAGACAAACAAGATGACTAAGTGTCTGTGGAAGTACCGCGAAGTCTGTACTATAAGGCTAGTTCTACTTTAAGCAGATTGAAGTGTCATTTTTAGTTCGAAAAATGGACAAAAGTTCAATTTTGGGAAGAGTTCCAAGTTTTTTGAAGTATGAAGGCCAAATTGTTACTGCATCTCTGGAACACTTTGGGCTGAATTAGAGTCAGTTTACGGGTCTGGTGTAAACATGAGATCATCTATTTCCGTAGACAAAACATCGTCCACTGAAGTTGGTGTCAGTTGGAACACCTCGCGTAGTAGATTAACTTCACAGAGATGTGAAGCATCGCTTTCAGCATATGTTGCCGCAGCAATGTTCGCGTCCGTTGTTACCTGTATGCCTGTAGATCTTTCTCGTACCTCAGCAGCAGCCGGAAGCGTCTGTGAGATCTCAATGAATGCTGACATCAGGATTGGTAGCCTCTGGGGACAACACAGAGCATGGGCCGTTATCGGGTCCAGCAGAGTATCGATATCCGTTGGCGTAGCTGATGGAAATGTTAGACAGGTGTCCAACACGCATTCTTCACCGCATAGCAGGCATCGTAGAACAGGTAAGATGCAATCTTGCCAGATTGGTCTGAATGACAGGAACCACGTGGTATTCAGGTCCCGTAGACGAGTCATGCCAAAAAGCTGTACTATTCGCTCACGGCACTTTCGTTCAAGGAGAGCTTTCTCCATTTCGCTCGGAGTGATGTCTGCGAATAGGCTGGCCATAGCGAAATAGCAGGAAGAGAAATAGAATTCCGGCAACAAGTGCTAGAACTAATGGTATGCCACCAAACACCGAATGTGCAAAGTTCGGGATGATTCCGAGTATTGCCGGGAAAGGTGCTAACAGACCGGAGCAGATGCCCTTAAATACATGTACAATTCCTGTTGTATCAGACATGTTAAAGATACGTCCTATCATTTCTACGAAATGTATAGGGCAGTTTGTACGTATTAAAGTCTGTATCTCAGCCGAAGTCCTTGCTACTTGTAGATCATAGGTTTCTTTGGCCGAGGTCAAAGGCACTGTTTGCTGTAAAAGCATGGCTTTCATTCTGCTTAAAGTATCAAATCTTATAAAAGAGATGTTCAGCGAAGGCCATAGAGGCGACTCCCTGACTGTGTCTATTGGGGCAAACAATACTTGCATACAGCAAGTGACCCTGGAGTTGACCGTTACTAGATATGGGACGCCTGGCAACATGCCACAGCAACTTTGATCATTCAACATGAGGTAACTCCCATTAGAAAGTTGTCCAAACGTTGGATTAATCACAGAAGCTGGTGTACCATGCTGATGGCAAGACAAATTTGCCACAGAACAATTACAAGCCCGTGTAAAAAAATGTCCTGACATATAAGTGAACCTCTCAGTGCACGTTTACAATGTGTACCGCTCAAAAACACTTCACGATCCCCACTCCAACATCTATATGTATACGGTAAATCCCAAGATGTCTTAATGTATTCCTTACCCAACCTTTCATATTTGCCTGCTTGCATTTGTCTGAGGCAATACTGAAACTGAAAAGTAGTCACAGGTAGTGTGATTTTGCCATGAATAAGCCATTCTGTAGATGTTTTTTCTGCCACTGTGAAAGGTAACTTTTCCAGTTTTTCAATGCTCAGCACTGTATACTTTGCTCCTCTTTGTGCCAGTTCGATCTGTTTATCAGTTAGATTGTATTCTGCAAACAGAGCCGATGTGTTGATGAAACGCCAAGGCACATAGCCCGCACCCAAAGATTGCAGCGTCCAGCTTAATAACATAACAGAACGTAATTGAGATTGGCCTTGTTGTAACATCGCCAAATCTTGTTCTAGTATGTCGATAGCAGAGAATACAATGCCATCCAATGAATATATTCTGGAGGACAAAGTTGTTAACCCATTGTCGATCACAGAGAGGGTTTTCTCTAAATTAATACGATCAAGTTCACGTATTTGTCCTGCAGCCTCCATCTGTGACACTTTCCATGCTTCATTATAGGCAGCATAAATGCCGGCATATATGAAACGTTTTTGACGCGGTTGTCTTGGTCCAAGCAAGGTCTGCGTCTTCTTTAAGTAAAGATAAGTGTTGTTTCACATCCTGTAGTGTAGATTTCTGCAGCCAATCGAGGCATAATTTACCTACACTGTATGTTGTTACTACCCCGGATGCTGTCTTTGGACGTATCTTGGGTCTGGCCTATGAATAGTAAAGCCCTGAGTTTTATTCAGGAATCTTTCCTGACAGTTGTTCGTGTCTGTGGGCCAGATCAACCATTTTTTCCAATCAGGATTAGATCTGTTGAGTTGTAGTATATTTTCAACTGTCACCACTGCCTGTGTATTATTATCACTGGCAGGTGTTGGTACAGAAGGTGTGTTCATCTCTTTGATCTTGGCTAGGCCAAGACAAGATGTTTGTTGGACAGTTTCATTCAAAAACATTAGTTGTTCAGGGACGATGCAGGCTCTAAATAAAGCTTCTATCCCCTGCACTTGCCAATCTTTAGTACCCCAGACAGTTTTTGTGTCTATTGTGTCTTTCCAAAAGTCAAAACCCTGTCTAGACAGTTGGGCAATAAATATTGCAGAGTAAATCTGTTTTGTATTTGTTAACATAATTTTCAGTCCTGTTTTGTTTACATTTTTATAGTAAAACGTTTCTGGATCAGATGTATTGTAACCTGAAAAATATGGAAACTTGTTAGCAAATGTTTTTGAACTACCGTGTGGTGGTATAGGACAATGCTCCCATTGGTTAAACATAAACACATTTCTAGGGTATGCAGATTTATGCAAATAATGATGACCATAATGGTTATAGCAATACAGCTGTTCATAGTCTGATGAACCCTCTAAATATTCATTTTTAGAAAATGCAGCAGATTTTTCTAGGTCAAACATTATGTCATTAACAGTCTCAAAGTCCCAATCATCTGAATAGGTACTGGACGTGATTAGATCACTTAGTGAAATTTTAAACAAATGTGGAATGTTCAATTGTTCCGTCGGTCCGAAGATATCAAAATGTGTTTTGTCCCACACTATACCATCCTGTATAGGAACAGCTGTGATGTTCACTGTTGACAAGTCTCTTGCTTCACGATGGGCGGATTTATGAGGTTTCAAAAGTACGTTCACGTCTTTTCCTTCAGTATTCACCTGGATGTATCTGCCACTTATAAGCACGCTCACAGTTGTAACCAAAGCTAGCCAGAGCAGGAAAACAAAAAGTCCAGATGTAATCCAGAGTTCAATCCATGGAGAAACCAAATAAGTCTTTTTCAGAAAGTGAAGAAAGTCTTGTACTTGTTGCTTGAATTTCAATGATGCTGGCCTCGTTTCAGGTTCACTCGGATCTTCTGAGAACGTATCAAAGTTAATGAAATAGCCAGAAGCAGTTCTGTCAATTGGTGGAATTGCATCAGGTTTTGTAGAACTCGCTGGAACCAGTTGATCACTCGCTACATTGGTGTAGACGGGCGTATTTGGATGAACTGTTACTTGGTCTTCAAGAGGGATGAGTTCCATTGCATTGTTGCTTAGTCCTCCATCTGTTACAGCTGAATTCTCGATTATCAGTCTTTCAGTCTGAACCTCTTGGATAGTAGTGAGAGGAGTGTGTCTGCTACTAGGTCGGAGTCCACGAGGCCTACTATTTAGTATTGGCCACATACTATGGTTTGATGAGGTCGATGGACACAAATCTTTTCTCCTTTCTTCCAGCAAGGGGCGGCAGAAGTACTGTTCTTGTTCCTTGAACGGCTAGGACAGGTATTGGTTGTCTGTAAGAAGGTCCAAATTCCTTCTTGTCCGCAATTTTTTCTCTGACCAGATCCCCAACTTTTGGAATCCAGACAGGCCTTGCTGGGACAGCCGGTTGATCCCCAGTGGTGGTTGGCTGCAGGAATATGTTGCTTTGTTTCGTTCTTAATTTGTTTAAGTCCTGTAAAACAGCCAAACGATCTTTGATATCAAACGGTTTATTTTCCACCACTGTGCCTACGTGATCGAGATCTGGTACCCACATTCTTGTCCCAAATAGGACCTCATATGGAGTGACCCCCTAGAGAACTTCTTGGCAGATTATTCAATGAGCGTTGGACCCCATTAAGATGTTTGACCCACCCATCACCCGAACCTAATACCCTAGCTGTTATAGACTACTTTATGTCCCGGTTTTTCCTTTCCACAACTGAATTTCCCTCAGGATGGAATGGAGAGGAGTACTGCAATGCAACGCCCAGACTGGCCATGGCTTCTTTGTAAGCCCGAGAGCTAAACGCAGGGCCCTGGTCAGAATGTAGCGTGCCTATTGCGTATGTGCCGATAAAGACTCGCAAATCTTTTATAACAGTTCGAGCGTCAGCCGAGCACTGAGGCCATAGCCGTAGGAACCTAGAGCATGAATCCACTGCAACCATGATATATTTATAGTTACCGTCCCTTTGCAAGGGACCTCAGTGGTCCAGGTAAACACAAGCTAATGGTTTGTCTGAAATTAACAGGGGTGTCTGCGCAGGGCGTTTCACTGTGGAGACTTTCATCTGTTTGCATATATCACATTCTAAAACATAGTTCTTTGTTTGTTTCCGAATGCCAGGCCACCAATATCTTTGCTTGAGTAAAGATACTGTTGCAGAAACACCTGCATGGGCAGAAGCTATCCCTTCGTGTGCTGCTAGGATTAGTCCTAATCTACGTTCCTTGTTTGGAATTACCCTATCCCCCACTCCAGGGATTCGAGCAAAAGGAACGTTGTTCGCATCAATTACATAAGAGTACTTGAGTGGAAACTTTTTTGGTAACGCTGCACTGCTGCCCTTGCTTGAAGCATTGACATCCAACATTATCTCACCGTCTATTTTTGTTTTTGAACGAGTGATCGCAGCTACGGAAGCCGTCTGAACAGCCCCCTTTGCGGCTTCGTCAGCCAATGAATTCCCTGCAACGTAAACGCCATCACGTTGATGACTCAGTGTGTGGATCACGTGAGCCTTTGGTAGTTCATTTTTCAACTGAACTACTTGTTCCCAAAGCATTTTGTGCTTTATTGTACCACCTTTCGCATCTTTGAAACCATTTTCAAGCCAGTTTTGTATATATTCATTATACGACTGAACACAGTAAAAGGAATCGCACACTATCAGTGTGGGGAATTCTCGATCTGTACTTTCAAGTGCCAGTTTGAATGCTTGTAGTTCAGCTCGCTGAGCAGTACAATCTCTTAGAGATTGAGTTTTTGTGACCATAGGTCTGAAGATGCCATCTCGCATGCAACCTTTAACGATTGCACACACTGCACTGTAAGCTTGCTTACCCCCTGTTGCGGGTTGTGCGGATCCGTCAGTGTAAATTATGAATTCGTACTGATCGAGAGGCAGAATTTCAGTGGGCAGAGGACATTCTTGTTCATATTGCAGGAATGCTTGTGTTTTTAAATCAGGATCAAAAACATATTCAACATCTGTTGCAGCAAGAGAATTAACCCATTGTATCCATCTTGGATGTAATGCTTTAGCATTTGGAATGCTTGCTTTTGTGACCGCTTCTAAAGCTGGTACAGGGGTTACGACTATTATGCGTTTCCCTTGTGCTAGGGCTCTTTCTTTTGCTACAGTGGTTTGAACTGCTGTTAGAATCTTTTCAGTTGAACTGAAGCGCATTTCCGCTTGTGTGTACAAATGAGATTTGTATGCAATTGGTATTTTCTCACCCTCATTGAAGGTTAAGTAGGTGAATCCGCATTGACCCGAAATTATTCGGATCACCAAATTGCGTTGACTTACGCGTGTTTGTAAGTGATTTGTTGCTAACATGTTAGCCTGTAGTGAACGCAAGATTTCTGTGTGTTCTTGTGTCCAATTTTTGATTGAAAAATCAGGTTTGATTAATGCATAGAGAGGTTTAACCCTTTCTGCGTAATTTAGAATGTATGTTCTTCCAAAATTTAGGAAACCCAGGATGGATTGTAAGTTTTTTAGCGTTTTTGGAGGTTGGAGCAGCGCACACTTTTCTAAAAAGTTAGCTGCCAAGCCCTTGCCTTCACTTGAAAGCTCATATCCTAAAAATAGGACATTGAGATGGGCAATTCGGGACTTTTTAAAGTTGGATTTGTAGCCCTCAGAGGCGAAGCCCAGTATAATGGTGCTCACCCTGTTCAAGTGTTTGTCCAGGTCATCGTCTGTCAGATATATGTCATCGACATAGGACAATGCCTCATTGTCATAAATTTGTAGTAACTCCGTTACCCTCGCTGAGAATAAACCTGGGCTGTTCTTGAACCCTTGTGGGAGTCGACGAAAGTGACGCTGGGTCCCCATTATGGAGAATGCTGTTAAGTACCTGCTTTCATGTGCTATGTTTTGACAAAAGAAACCATTTGAGATGTCTAATGTTGTTTTATATTTTTTACGCACAATGTTATTCATTAATGCTGTGCTATGTGCATTTTGCACTGCAAAGGTTTTTGAACAAGTGTTTAGGTGTCTGTAATCCAAAACTAGACGATATGTATTGTCTGGTTTGGAGACAGGAAACAAAGGATTGTTCATTGAGGAGGTGCATGTTTCAATCACCCCTTGGTATTCAAGTTGATCTAAGATCTCCCTGACCTGTTTTTTAGCTTCTTGCTTTATTGGATACTGCCTTTGTGCAGTTGGTTCATGTTTCAGATGTATTTTATGGTGAGGTGAGTCCTCATCCCATCCTACATGATTTTTATATAATGCTGGGGCCTGGGCTACTGCCCATTTCCTGGCATAAGTATATTTTAGATGAATTGGAATATGGTTGGAGAAGGCAGGCATAATAATGTCCTCGCCGTGTGGGCACTCCCAGACAAATTGTGGTGGCCAGTCTTTTTCTGCTAGAAGTATGTCATAGCCCCTCGATAGTCTTTCCCAAAAAAGTGCTTTCACCTGTCTAGGTATGTCTCCCTCCATCCGGAGTGTTATTTCATATAACTTTTGTGGAGTACTAACCCTGGTGTCTACAGTCTCAACTGTAATGTACTCATTCAAGTCCACTATCTCCAGAAGTTCCTTCAGGTTCTGGCGAACTATTGTGACTTATGCTGCACTGTCCAGCATTGTCTGAGCCCATTCTCCGTTCTTGAGTTGTGTTCTCAGTATTCTCGGCATGTCTGATCTTCAGACCTGCTACTTTATTTTTGGAGAATTGAGGTTTTGTTTTGTTTTTTGGAGCGTGTTTCTCTTCTTTGGATTTCACGCGTTCTTCTCTATTTTCTGATCGTCCTCTTCTTTCTGAAGTCCGTGACGAGATCTGAAAGGTACGAGAGGAACGTGTATCAGTATCTTGATACCTGTCAGGTTTTCTCAAATTATCCCTATTCCTGAGGTTATACCTCCTTTCAGAGGCCCCTTTTGAGGAGACCTACCTCGGGATTGAGAACGTTTCTCTTTTGAATTTTGTTTATTAGTCTCCCACTTCTTTTAGAAGATGTAGGAGTTTGTTTAATTGAGTCCTTCTCAGGACTTTCAGATAGTTTTGGTTTCAGTGGTCTTCCACCCAAACTATCTCTGCCTAATTCTGCATAAGATTGTTCTATTATTCTGGGTAGCTCAGTTTGATGTTCTGTAACATCGAATTCCCTTAATTTTTGGCGGATCGCCACTGCTGCTGCCTCCCCTTTAATATTAGATAATATTATTGTTGAGACCTGGTCGAAATTTTTCAGTAATTTCATACCTAAGTTTAGAGCAGGCTCTGCCCCGTATTCGTTTTGAATTTGTTTCAGGACCTCTGGGATTACCGCAATTGACGGAATACCATGTGTTTTAGTATAGATGGCAGCAAAGACTGAGCCCCAAGTGGTGCAGTCTTCCAGTTGTGGTGTGATCCCCATCGGTAAACTGATTGTTAGGATTCTGTGTTTCTCATACGGGCTAGTATTTGGAAATACTGCTTCGATTTGAGTAATTTTTTGAGCTATCCAGAATGGAATTTGCTCACGTTTTGTGGGCATTTTACCCATGACTGCGTATAGAGTCTGTGGTGTAATTTGTAGTGTATTCCCCTGTTGGGGAGTTGGATTTGGAAGTGTCAATGGTGGTTGGACTGTGAAAGTCCGCATGACATATTGGACTAATTGGCTGTAAATTTTTATTAACTCTGTAAGTTGAGTAAGTAATTCCTCATCTGACATCTCTTCAATGTCAGGATGAGGTGTGTAGCCGGCTAGAATCGGCCATGTTGCTCCTGGTCTACCTAGTGGACCGAGCCTGGTAATGTTTTTGTGATGTTTTAGGGCGCCTTTAAACCAGAGTTGATGCTCTTGGTATGTTAGTGGAATTTCTATATCCTCGAAAGGTATATATTCCTCTGGTGGATCATCTTCTTTGTAGAAGTGAAACACATGTGTTACTGGATTTGATTCAGGGAATACTATTCATGAATAGAATACCTCTGTTTGAAAGGATTCGTGTGCCTCTATCACGAAAACTGCTCTACCACCTCTTGGTGGCAGGCCGTGTTTTATGAGTTTTAGAGTGATGGCTCTTCTTAAGTTTGGAGGGATGTCTATAACACCCTCCTCGGTTTCATTTAAACCTGTAATGTTAAAAAGTGCTGCTAGGGCTGGATCAGCCGCAGCTCCACCGTTTCCGGTGGCATCGTCCCCGTGTATGGACATTTGTTTTTTGAAAAATGTAGAACAAGTTTCAAGGATACAAAGATAAGGTGCACAATATTTTGGAACACTGTATCCTTCAACGTTGAGCAAACCAAACAGCTAATATATAGGGTGTTTCCCTATGTAGCCGTGGTGGATACTTAAACCCTGCCCACTCCAGACGTCTTTTGGAGTATATGGGTAGGGGTCTCTGAGAGAAAAGCACGGCTGAGTTACTCAGTATCTAGCGTTAAATTACCGCCTTACCAAACCGTTGGGCGCCATGTAGTGTAGCTCCTATTTCCCTAATAGGCTCTGCGCATTGGAATAATATCCCCTATAGGTTTGACATAGGACTAAGGTCAGTATGTCCCTATCGAGTATATTAAACTTAATTACTTGTGCCAGCTAGCTCAGAGGCCACTAGAAAGTCCTTGACAACAAGAAGGGAGTAGTTTCTGGCAGCCGCAAAACATGACCACTTTGTTTCCCTTTAGAATCAGAACGTGTCCCAGAGTCGTGGAAACAATAGATAACTATTTCACTCAGCTCAATCGTGCATGCTTAGTTTTCTCAAAGTTACACAGAAAGAATAGACGGGCGTTTCAATAAAAGATTTATTGAACAGTCTTGTTTCTCGTGTAAGTAAAATGTGCTGTTACGACCATAAGACAGTGTGCGAGATAAATAATGTACAGCGTAAGCAGTAGGAATAAATAATACTGCGATAGCATTATCTTTAGCAGATATTCATTTACATAAATAATACAGACTAAAAATGCGAGTACTCATAAGATGCGTTTCTAAGCTAGTTCTACCCCAATGTACCTAACCTAACCTAGGTGTAGGGAGACGTATGAAGTAGGTGAAATATTCCTTACTATGGTATACTAAGAGTATGTTAAGTCTAGTATGCCTAGTATGCCAAGAGTCCCTCTAGGTTCTAGTCAGCTCCATACCTTAAGAATGAGAGAGGTGGGAATCTCTTTCCAGACTCGAACTCCAACACCCCGCAAGGGAAGTCAGATCACTGGAAGCTGGACTCTCTGGGTGCAGGGATGACAGCGTCTTCTCACTGCGTCAGGCCGGGAAACGGGCTCCTCTGAAGTCGAGGTCTCCTCTAGTTTACAAGGGCTAGGGAAGGTATATTTATACCAGAAAGGTACCTCAGAACGTTAGCATTGACGTGAATCGGACAGCGGAAGACGTCATGGATGAACCCCTAAGGTATAATGGTTCATGCATAATAGATGAGTCCTTGAAGAAATCAATAGTCCTGTGCTAGGGAAATTCCCGAAGCCTAAGGGTCTGTTCTTCAAGAACTCGTTGTGACGTTAGGGTGGACGGATGTCGGAGACCATGCCTGTATTTGGAGTGCACGGTTTAATGCCTAAATAAGGACTGGGATTTTATGCCTATATAAGGGCAGGGCGAATTGTGCCTATATAAGGACATGATACAGGAAAGCCCGTGTATGGACACCCTAAGAGGAATACAACACCCACTCCACTTTCGTGTGTACGATAATACTAAAATGCTAAACATTTAAAATGCTAAACATTAAATGGAGTACCGCATATTGCTAAAATATTTCTTAAAACCATTTAAACGGCATTTTAAAAAACCTATTAGAATGCAAAAGGTACTGTACATTTGAAGCATTGCTTTTCATTTCAGGCATATAGTTAAAAATAAAATGCAATATGAATGAAATCAGCAGTAATATTTACATGTGACAAAAAATGATCGATAAGTTGTTCAAAAAATAAAAGCCATTTCATGTCATGAAAATGAATGAACTTTTTAGACAAACAAGATGACTAAGTGTCTGTGGAAGTACCGCGAAGTCTGTACTATAAGGCTAGTTCTACTTTAAGCAGATTGAAGTGTCATTTTTAGTTCGAAAAATGGACAAAAGTTCAATTTTGGGAAGAGTTCCAAGTTTTTGAAGTATGAAGGCCAAATTGTTACTGCATCTCTGGAACACTTTGGGCTGAATTAGAGTCAGTTTACGGGTCTGGTGTAAACATGAGATCATCTATTTCCGTAGACAAAACATCGTCCACTGAATTTGGTGTCAGTTGGAACACCTCGCGTAGTAGATTAACTGCACAGAGATGTGAAGCATCGCTTTCAGCATATGTTGCCGCAGCAATGTTCGCGTCCGTTGTTACCTGTATGCCTGTAGATCTTTCTCGTACCTCAGCAGCAGCCGGAAGCGTCTGTGAGATCTCAATGAATGCTGACATCAGGATTGGTAGCCTCTGGGGACAACACAGAGCATGGGCCGTTATCGGGTCCAGCAGAGTATCGATATCCGTTGGCGTAGCTGATGGAAATGTTAGACAGGTGTCCAACACGCATTCTTCACCGCATAGCAGGCATCGTAGAACAGGTAAGATGCAATCTTGCCAGATTGGTCTGAATGACAGGAACCACGTGGTATTCAGGTCCCGTAGACGAGTCATGCCAAAAAGCTGTACTATTCGCTCACGGCACTTTCGTTCAAGGAGAGCTTTCTCCATTTCGCTCGGAGTGATGTCTGCGAATAGGCTGGCCATAGCGAAATAGCAGGAAGAGAAATAGAATTCTGGCAACAAGTGCTAGAACTAATGGTATGCCACCAAACACCGAATGTGCAAAGTTCGGGATGATTCCGAGTATTGCCTGGAAAGGTGCTAACATACCGGAGCAGATGCCCTTAAATACATGTACAATTCCTGTTGTATCAGACATGTTAAAGATACGTCCTATCATTTCTACGAAATGTATAGGGCAGTTTGTACGTATTAAAGTCTGTATCTTAGCCGAAGTCCTTGCTACTTGTAGATCATAGGTTTCTTTGGCCGAGGTCAAAGGCACTGTTTGCTGTAAAAGCATGGCTTTCATTCTGCTTAAAGTATCAAATCTTATAAAAGAGACGTTCAGCGAAGGCCATAGAGGCGACTCCCTGACTGTGTCTATTGGAGCAAACAATACTTGCATACAGCAAGTGACCCTGGAGTTGACCGTTACTAGATATGGGACGCCTGGCAACATGCCACAGCAACTTTGATCATTCAACATGAGGTAACTCCCATTAGAAAGTTGTCCAAACGTTGGATTAATCACAGCAGCTGGTGTACCATGCTGATGGCAAGACAAATTTGCCACAGAACCATTACAAGCCCCGTGTAAAAAAATGTCCTGACATATAAGTGAACCGCTCAGTGCACGTTTACAATGTGTACCGCTCAAAAACACATCACGATCCCCACTCCAACATCTATATGTATACGGTAAATCCCAAGATGTCTTAATGTATTCCTTACCCAACCTTTCATATTTGCCTGCTTGCATTTGTCTGAGGCAATACTGAAACTGAAAAGTAGTCACAGGTAGTGTGATTTTGCCATGAATAAGCCATTCTGTAGCTGGTTTTTCTGCCACTGTGAAAGGTAACTTTTCCAGTTTTTCAATGCTCAGCACTGTATACTTTGCTTCTCTTTGTGCCAGTTCGATCTGTTTATCAGTTAGATTGTATTCTGCAAACAGAGCCGATGTGTTGATGAAATGCCAAGGCACATAGCCCGCACCCAAAGATTGCAGCGTCCAGCTTAATAACATAACAGAACGTAATTGAGATTGGCCTTGTTGTAACATCGCCAAATCTTGTTCTAGTATGTCGATAGCAGAGGATACAATGCCATCCAGTGAATATATTCTGGAGGACAACGTTGTTAACCCATTGTCGACCACAGAGAGGGTTTTCTCTAAATTAATACGATCAAGTTCACGTATTTGTTCTGCAGCCTCCATCTGTGACACTTTCCATGCTTCATTATAGGCAGCATAAATGCCGGCATATATGAAACGTTTTTGACGCGGTTTTCTTGGTCCAAGCAACAATTCCGTAAGGTCTGCGTCTTCTTTAAGTAAAGATAAGTGTTGTTTCACATCCTGTAGTGTAGATTTCTGCAGCCAATCGAGGCATAATTTACCTACACTGTATGTTGTTACTACCCCCGGATGCTGTCTTTGGACGTATCCTGGGTCTGGCCTATGAATAGTAAAGCCCTGAGTTTTATTCAGGAATCTTTCCTGACAGTTGTTTGTGTCTGTGGGCCAGATCAACCATTTTTTCCAATCATGATTAGATCTGTTGAGTTGTAGTATATTGTCAACTGTCACCACTGCCTGTGTATTATTACCACTGGCAGGTGTTGGTACAGAAGGTGTGTTCATCTCTTTGATCTTGGCTAGGCCAAGACAAGATGTTTGTTGGACAGTTTCATTCAAAAACATTAGTTGTTCAGGGACGATGCAGGCTCTAAATAAAGCTTCTATCCCCTGCACTTGCCAATCTTTAGTACCCCAGACAGTTTTTGTGTCTATTGTGTCTTTCCAAAAGTCGAAACCCTGTCTAGACAGTTGGGCAATAAATATTGCAGAGTAAATCTGTTTTGTATTTGTTAACATAATTTTCAGTCCTGTTTTGTTTACATTTTTATAGTAAAACGTTTCTGGATCAGATGTATTGTAACCTGAAAAATATGGAAACTTGTTAGCAAATGTTTTTGAACTACCGTGTGGTGGTGTAGGACAATGCTCCCATTGGTTAAACATAAACACATTTCTAGGGTATGCAGATTTATGCAAATAATGATGACCATAATGGTTATAGCAATACAGCTGTTCATAGTCTGATGAACCCTCTAAATATTCATTTTTAGAAAATGCAGCAGATTTTTCTAGGTCAAACATTATGTCATTAACAGTCTCAAAGTCCCAATCATCTGAATAGATACTGGACGTGATTAGATCACTTAGTGAAATTTTAAACAAATGTGGAATGTTCAATTGTTCCGTCGGTCCGAAGATATCAAAATCTGTTTTGTCCCACACTCTACCATCCTGTATAGGAACAGCTGTGATGTTCACTGTTGACAAGTCTCTTGCTTCACGATGGGAGGATTTATGAGGTTTCAAAAGTACGTTCACGTCTTTTCCTTCAGTATTCACATGGATGTATCTGCCACTTATAAGCACGCTCACATTTGTAACCAAAGCTAGCCAGAGCAGGAAAACAAAAAGTCCAGATGTAATCCAGAGTTCAATCCATGGAGAAACCAAATAAGTATTTTTCAGAAAGTGAAGAAAGTCTTGTACTTGTTGCTTGAATTTCAATGATGCTGGCCTCGTTTCAGGTTCACTCGGATCTTCTGAGAACGTATCAAAGTTAATGAAATAGCCAGAAGCAGTTCTGTAAATTGTTGGAATTGCATCAGGATTTGTAGAAATCGCTGGAACCAGTTGATCACTCGCTACATTGGTGTAGACGGGCGTATTTGGATGAACTGTTACTTGGTCTTCAAGAGGGATGAGTTCCATTGCATTGTTGCTTAGTCCTCCATCTGTTACAGCTGAATTCTCGATTATCAGTCTTTCAGTCTGAACCTCTTGGATAGTAGCGAGAGGAGTGTGTCTGCTACTAGGTCGGAGTCCACGAGGCCTACTATTTAGGGGCCGATTCCGATTCGGGCCGGAAATCTCTCTGACCGAGCCGGACCCGGAGAGATTTCCGACCGAATCGGACCCGTGCAGCCCGACCGAACGAGTACAATGCGCACGTATGCCATCGGACTCGAGTCAGTCGGACTCCCATTGAAGTCAATGGGAGTCGGTCGTACAACGCGTACGCGGGCTCCCATTGACTCAATGGGTGCGAGGCGGACAAGGGCGCCCCCTACAGCGTGTAAGCGGCAAAGCGACTCGCGACGTACAAGCACAGGTAGGGGGGACCCATGGGTCCCCCCTGTGTGCGACTCGCGCGGCTACGCGTACAGGGGGGTCCGACACGGACCCCCAAAGTACGGCTCCGTCTGCTCTTTCGAGCCGGAGTGCGCGGCTCGGTCGGACAGCTCGCGGCGCGCATCGTACTTACCAGGCCGGGGAACGTCTCCATTGCGCGGTGCGAGTCGAGTCCGAGCGAGTTGGTCGGTGCGGTTACACCCGAGTACAAGTCGGTCGGAGCGGTCGGGACGCCCGGACGAGTTGGTCGGCGATTTCGCATCGTACTTGCTCGCCCGGTCGCGCGTACGAATCGGTCGGGAAATAGGGCTCCGAATCGGATCCGGTTAAGCCGAATCCGATTCGGAGCCCTACCGGCCGAGATCGGAATCGGCCCCTTAGTATTGGCCACATACTGTGGTTTGATGAGGTCGATGGACACAAATCTTTTCTCCTTTCTTCCAGCAAGGGGCGGCAGAAGTACTGTTCTTGTTCCTTGAACGGCTAGGACAGGTACTGGTTGTCTGTAAGAAGGTCCAAATTCCTTCTTGTCCGCAATTTTTCTCTGACCAGATCCCCAACTTTTGGAATCCAGACAGGCCTTGCTGGGACAGCCGGTTGATCCCCAGTGGTGGTTGGCTGCAGGAATACGTTGCTTTGTTTCGTTCTTAATTTGTTTAAGTCCTGTAAAACAGCCAAACGATCTTTGATATCAAACAGTTTATTTTCCACCACTGTGCCTACGTGATCGAGATCTGGTACCCACATTCTTGTCCCAAATAGGACCTCATATGCAGTGACCCCCCCTAGAGAACTTCTTGGCAGACTATTCAATGAGCGTTGGACCCCATTAAGATGTTTGACCCACCCATCACCTGAACCTAATACCCTAGCTGTTATAGACTGCTTTATGTCCCGGTTTTTCCTTTCCACAACTGAATTTCCCTCAGGATGGAATGGAGAGGAGTACTGCAATGCAACGCCCAGACTGGCCATGGCTTCTTTGTAAGCCAGAGAGCTAAACGCAGGGCCCTGGTCAGAATGTGGCGTGCCTATTGAGTATGTGCCGATAAAGGCTCCCAAATCTTTTATAACAGTTCGAGCGTCAGCCGAGCGCTGAGGCCATATCCATAGGAACCTAGAGCATGAATCCACTGCAACCATGATATATTTATAGTTACCGTCCCTTTGCAAGGGACCGCAGTGGTCCAGGTAAACACAAGCTAATGGTTTGTCTGAAATTAACAGGGGTGTCTGCGCAGGGCGTTTCACTGTGGAGACTTTCATCTGTTGGCATATATCACATTCTAAAACATAGTTCTTTGTTTGTTTCCGAATGCCAGGCCACCAATATCTTTGCTTGAGTAAAGATACTGTTGCAGAAACACCTGCATGGGCAGAAGCTATCCCTTCGTGTGCTGCTAGGATTAATCCTAATCTACGTTCCTTGTTTGGAATTACCCTATCCCCCACTCCAGGGATTCGAGCAAAAGGAACGTTGTTCGCATCAATTACATAAGAGTACTTGAGTGGAAACTTTTTTGGTAACGCTGCACTGCTGCCCTTGCTTGAAGCATTGACAGCCAACATTATCTCACCGTCTATTTTTGTTTTTGAACGAGTGATCGCAGCTACGGAAGCCATCTGAACAACCCCCTTTGCGGCTTCGTCAGCCAATGAATTCCCTGCAACGTAAACGCCATCACGTTGATGACTCAGTGTGTGGATCACGTGAGCCTTTGGTAGTTCGTTTTTCAACTGAACTACTTGTTCCCAAAGCATTTTGTGCTTTATTGTACCACCTTTCGCATCTTTGAAACCATTTTCAAGCCAGTTTTGTATATATTCATTATACGACTGAACACAGTAAAAGGAATCGCACACTATCAGTGTGGGGAATTCTCGATCTGTACTTTCAAGTGCCAGTTTGAATGCTTGTAGTTCAGCTCGCTGAGCAGTACAATCTCCTAGAGATTGAGTTTTTGTGACCATAGGTCTGAAGATGCCATCTCGCATGCGACCTTTAACGATTGCACACGCTGCACTGTCAGCTTGCTTACCCCCTGTTGCGGGTTGTGCGGATCCGTCAGTGTAAATTATGAATTCGTACTGATCGAGAGGCAGAATTTCAGTGGGCAGAGGACATTCTTGTTCATATTGCAGGAATGCTTGTGTTTTTAAATCAGGATCAAAAACATATTCAACATCTGTTGCAGCAAGAGAATTAACCCATTGTATCCATCTTGGATGTAATGCTTTAGCATTTGGAATGCTTGCTTTTGTGACCGCTTCTAAAGCTGGTACAGGGGTTACGACAATTATGCGTTTCCCTTGTGCTAGGGCTCTTTCTTTTGCTACAGCGGTTTGAACTGCTGTTAGAATCTTTTCAGTTGAACTGAAGCGCATTTCCGCTTGTGTGTACAAATGAGATTTGTATGCAATTGGTATTTTCTCACCCTCATTGAAGGTTAAGTAGGTGAATCCGCATTGACCCGAAATTATTCGGATCACCAAATTGCGTTGACTTACGCGTGTTTGTAAGTGATTTGTTGCTAACATGTTAGCCTGTAGTGAACGCAAGATTTCTGTGTGTTCTTGTGTCCAATTTTTGATTGAAAAATCAGGTTTGATTAATGCATAGAGAGGTTTAACCCTTTCTGCGTAATTTAGAATGTATGGGGCATATTAGCAAGACCCACGTTAAAATTATCGCCGTTTTAGCGGCAGGAAACTGCCGCTAAAGCGGCGATAATGAGCTTGCTAATATGCGTTATAGAATTCAATAGAAGCCCAGGTTAGATGTGCAGGACATCTAACCTGGGCTTCTATTGAATTCCATAACGCATATTAGCAAGCCCATTATCGCCGTTTTAGCGGCAGTTTCCTGTCGCTAAACGACGATAATTTTATCGCCGGTCTTGCTAATATGCCCCTATGTTCTTCCAAAATTTAGGAAACCCAGGATGTATTGTAAATTTTTTAGCGTTTTTGGAGGTTGGAGCAGCGCACACTTTTCTAAAAGGTTTGCTGCCAAGCTCTTGCCTTCACTTGAAAGCTCATATCCTAAAAATAGGACATTGAGATGGGCAATTCGGGACTTTTTAAAGTTGAATTTGTAGCCCTCAGAGGCGAAGCCCAGTATAATGGTGCTCACCCTGTTCAAGTGTTTGTCCAGGTCATCGTCTGTCAGATATATGTCATCGACATAGGACAATGCCTCATTGTCATAAATTTGTAGTAACTCCGTTACCCTCGCTGAGAATAAACCTGGGCTGTTCTTGAACCCTTGTGGGAGTCGACAAAAGTGACGCTGGGTCCCCATTATGGAGAATGCTGTTAAGTACCTGCTTTCAGGTGCTATGTTTTGACAAAAGAAACCATTTGAGATGTCTAATGTTGTTTTATATTTTTTACGCACAATGTTATTCATTAATGCTGTGCTATGTGCATTTTGCACTGCAAAGGTTTTTGAACAAGTGTTTAGGTGTCTGTAATCCAAAACTAGACGATATGTATTGTCTGGTTTGGAGACAGGAAACAAAGGATTGTTCATTGAGGAGGTGCATATTTCAATCACCCCTTGGTATTCAAGATGATCTAAGATCTCCCTGACCTGTTTTTTAGCTTCTTGCTTTATTGGATACTGCCTTTGTGCAGTTGGTTCATGTTTCAGATGTATTTTATGGTGAGGTGAGTCCTCATCCCATCCTACATGATTTTTATATAATGCTGGGGCCTGGGCTACTGCCCATTTCCTGGCATAAGTATATTTTAGATGAATTGGAATATGGTTGGAGAAGGCAGGCATAATAATGTCCTCGCCGTGTGGGCACTCCCTGACAAATTGTGGTGGCCAGTCTTTTTCTGCTAGAAGTATGTCATAGCCCCTCGATAGTCTTTCCCAAAAAAGTGCTTTCACCTGTCTAGGTATGTCTTCCTCCATCCGGAGTGTTATTTCATATAACTTTTGTGGAGTACTAACCCTGGTGTCTACAGTCTCAACTGTAATGTACTCATTCAAGTCCACTATCTCCAGAAGTTCCTTCAGGTTCTGACGAACTATTGTGACTTCTGCTGCACTGTCCAGCATTGTCTGAGCCCATTCTCCGTTCTTGAGTTGTGTTCTCAGTATTCTCGGCATGTCTGATCTTCAGACCTGCTACTTTCTTTTTGGAGAATTGAGGTTTTGTTTTGTTTTTTGGAGCGTGTTTCTCTTCTTTGGATTTCACGCGTTCTTCTCTATTTTCTGATCGTCCTCTTCTTTCCGAAGTCCGTGACGAGATCTGAAAGGTACGAGAGGAACGTGTATCAGTATCTTGATACCTGTCAGGTTTTCTCAAATTATCCCTATTCCTGAGGTTATACCTCCTTTCAGAGGGCTCCTTTTGAGGAAACCTACCTCGGGATTGAGAACGTTTCTCTTTTGAATTTTGTTTATTAGTCTCCCACTTCTTTTTAGAAGATATAGGAGTTTGTTTAATTGAGTCCTTCTCAGGACTTTCAGATAGTTTTGGTTTCAGTGGTCTTCCACCCAAACTATCTCTGCCTAATTCTGCATAAGATTGTTCTATTATTCTGGGTAGCTCAGTTTGATGTTCTGTAACATCGAATTCCCTTAATTTTTGGTGGATCGCCACTGCTGCTGCCTCCCCTTTAATATTAGATAATATTATTGTTGTGACCTGGTCGAAATGTTTCAGTAATTTCATACCTAAGTTTAGAGCAGGCTCTGCCCCGTATTCGTTTTGAATTTGTTTCAGGACCTCTGGGATTACCGCAATTGACGGAATACCATGTGTTTTAGTATAGATGGCAGCAAAGACTGAGCCCCAAGTGGTGCAGTCTTCCAGTTGTGGTGTGATCCCCATCGGTAAACTGATTGTTAGGATTCTGTGTTTCTCATACGGGCTAGTATTTGGAAATACTGCTTCGATTTGAGTAATTTTTTGAGCTATCCAGAATGGAATTTGCTCACGTTTTGTGGGCATTTTACCCATGACTGCATATAGAGTCAGTGGTGTAATTTTTAGTGTATTCCCCTGTTGGGGAGTTGGATTTGGAAGTGTCAATGGTGGTTGGACTGTGAAAGTCTGCATGACATATTGGACTAATTGTCTGTAAATTTTTATTAACTCTGTAAGTTGAGTAAGTAATTCCTCATCTGACATCTCTTCAATGTCAGGATGAGGTGTGTAGCCGGCTAGAATCGGCCATGTTGCTCCTGGTCTACCTAGTGGACCGAGTCTGGTAATGTTTTTGTGATGTTTTAGGGCGCCTTTAAACCAGAGTTGATGCTCTTGGTATGTTAGTGGAATTTCTATATCCTCGAAAGGAATATATTCCTCTGGTTTATCATCTTCTTTGTAGAAGTGAAACACATGTGTTACTGGATTTGATTCAGGGAATACTATTCATGAATAGAATACCTCTGTTTGAAAGGATTCGTGTGCCTCTATCACGAAAACTGCTCTACCACCTCTTGGTGGCAGGCCGTGTTTTATGAGTTTTAGAGTGATGGCTCTTCTTAAGTTTGGAGGGATGTCTATAACACCCTCCTCGGTTTCATTTAAACCTGTAATGTTAAAAACTGCTGCTAGGGCTGGATCAGCCGCAGCTCCACCGTTTCCGGTGGCATCGTCCCCGTGTATGGACATTTGTTTTTTGAAAAATGTAGAACAAGTTTCAAGGAAACAAAGATAAGGTGCACAATATTTTGGAACACTGTATCCTTCAACGTTGAGCAAACCAAACAGCTAATATATAGGGTGTTTCCCTATGTAGCCGTGGTGGATACGTAAACCCTGCCCACTCCAGACGTCTTTTGGAGTATATGGGTAGGGGTCTCTGAGAGAAAAGCACGGCTGAGTTACTCAGTATCTAGCGTTAAATTACCGCCTTACCAAACCGTTGGGCGCCATGTAGTGTAGCTCCTCTTTCCCTAATAGGCTCTGCGCATTGGAATAATATCCCCTATAGGTCTGACATAGGACTAAGGTCAGTATGTCCCTATCGAGTATATTAAACTTAATTACTTGTGCCAGCTAGCTCAGAGGCCACTAGAAACTCCTTGACAACAGGAAGGGAGTAGTTTCTGGCAGCCGCAAAACATGACCACTTTGTTTCCCTTTAGAATCAGAATGTGTTCCAGAGTCGTGGAAACAATAGATAACTATTTCACTCAGCTCAATCGTGCATGCTTAGTTTTCTCAAAGTTACACAGAAAGAATAGACGGGCGTTTCAATAAAAGATTTATTGAACAGTCTTGTTTCTCGTGTAAGTAAAATGTGCTGTTACGACCATAAGACAGTGTGCGAGATAAATAATGTACAGCGTAAGCAGTAGGAATAAATAATACTGCGATAGCATTATCTTTAGCAGATATTCATTTACATAAATAATACAGACTAAAAATGCGAGTACTCATAAGATGCGTTTCTAAGCTAGTTCTACCCCAATGTACCTAACCTAACCTAGGTGTAGGGAGAGGTATGAAGTAGGTGAAATATTCCTTACTATGGTATACTAAGAGTATGTTAAGTCTAGTATGCCTAGTATGCCAAGAGTCCCTCTAGGTTCTAGTCAGCTCCATACCTTAAGAATGAGAGAGGTGGGAATCTCTTTCCAGACTCGAACTCCAACACCCCGCAAGGGAAGTCAGATCACTGGAAGCTGGACTCTCTGGGTGCAGGGATGACAGCGTCTTCTCAGTGCGTCAGGCCGGGAAACGGGCTCCTCTGAAGTCGAGGTGTCCTCTAGTTTACAAGGGCTAGGGAAGGTATATTTATACCTGAAAGGTACCTCAGAACGTTAGCATTGACGTGAATCGGACAGCGGAAGACGTCATGGATGAACCCCTAAGGTATAATGGTTCATGCATAATAGATGAGTCCTTGAAGAAATCAATAGTCCTGTGCTAGGGAAATTCCCGAAGCCTAAGGGTCTGTTCTTCAAGAACTCGTTGTGACGTTAGGGTGGACGGATGTCGGAGACCATGCCTTTATTTGGAGTGCACGGTTTAATGCCTAAATAAGGACTGGGATTTTATGCCTATATATGGGCAGGGCGAATTGTGCCTATATAAGGACATGATACAGGAAAGCCCGTGTATGGACACCCTAAGAGGAATACAACACCCACTCCACTTTCGTGTGTACGATAATACTAAAATGCTAAACATTTAAAATGCTAAACATTAAATGGAGTACCGCATATTGCTAAAATATTTCATAAAACCATTTAAAAGGCATTTTAAAAACCTATTAGAATGCAAAAGGTACTGTACATTTGAAGCATTGCTTTTCATTTCAGGCATATAGTTAAAAATAAAATACAATATGAATGAAATCAGCAGTAATATTTACATGTGACAAAAAATGATCGATAAGTTGTTCAAAAAATAAAAGCCATTTCATGTCATGAAAATGAATGAACCTTTTAGACAAACAAGATGACTAAGTGTCTGTGGAAGTACCGCGAAGTCTGTACTATAAGGCTAGTTCTACTTTAAGCAGATTGAAGTGTCATTTTTAGTTCGAAAAATGGACAAAAGTTCAATTTTGGGAAGAGTTCCAAGTTTTTTGAAGTATGAAGGCCAAATTGTTACTGCATCTCTGGAACACTTTGGGCTGAATCAGAGTCAGTTTACGTGTCTGGTGTAAACATGAGATCATCTATTTCCGTAGACAAAACATCGTCCACTGAAGTTGGTGTCAGTTGGAACACCTCGCATAGTAGATTAACTGCACAGAGATGTGAAGCATCGCTTTCAGCATATGTTGCCGCAGCAATGTTCGCGTCCGTTGTTACCTGTGTGCCTGTAGATCTTTCTCGTACCTCAGCAGCAGCTAGAAGCGTCTGTGAGATCTCAATGAATGCTGACATCAGGATTGGTAGCCTCTGGGGACAACACAGAGCATGGGCCATTATCGGGTCCAGCAGAGTATCGATATCCGTTGGCGTAGCTGATGGAAATGTTAGACAGGTGTCCAACACGCATTCTTCACCACATAGCAGGCATCGTAGAACAGGTAAGATGCAATCTTGCCAGATTGGTCTGAATGACAGGAACCACGTGGTATTCAGGTCCCGTAGACGAGTCATGCCAAAAAGCTGTACTATTCGCTCACGGCACTTTCGTTCAAGGAGAGCTTTCTCCATTTCGCTCGGAGTGATGTCTGCGAATAGGCTGGCCATAGCGAAATAGCAGGAAGAGAAACAGAATTCCGGCAACAAGTGCTAGAACTAATGGTATGCCACCAAACACCGAATGTGCAAAGTTCGGGATGATTCCGAGTATTGCCTGGAAAGGTGCTAACAGACCGGAGCAGATGCCCTTAAATACATGTACAATTCCTGTAGTATCAGACATGTTAAAGATACGTCCTATCATTTCTATGAAATGTATAGGGCAGTTTGTACGTATTAAAGTCTGTATCTCAGCCGAAGTCCTTGCTACTTGTAGATCATAGGTTTCTTTGGCCGAGGTCAAAGGCACTGTTTGCTGTAAAAGCATGGCTTTCATTCTGCTTAAAGTATCAAATCTTATAAAAGAGACGTTCAGCGAAGGCCATAGAGGCGACTCTCTGATTGTGTCTATTGGGGCAAACAATACTTGCATACAGCAAGTGACCCTGGAGTTGACCGTTACTAGATATGGGACGCCTGGCAACATGCCACAGCAACTTTGATCATTCAACATGAGGTAACTCCCATTAGAAAGTTGTCCAAACGTTGGATTAATCACAGCAGCTGGTGTACCATGCTGATGGCAAGACAAATTTGACACAGAACCATTACAAGCCCCGTGTAAAAAAATGTCCTGACATATAAGTGAACCGCTCAGTGCACGTTTACAATGTGTACCGCTCAAAAACCCTTCACGATCCCCACTCCAACATCTATATGTATACGGTAAATCCCAAGATGTCTTAATGTATTCCTTACCCAACCTTTCATATTTGCCTGCTTGCATTTGTCTGAGGCAATACTGAAACTGAAAAGTAGTCACAGGTAGTGTGATTTTGCCATGAATAAGCCATTCTGTAGCTGGTTTTTCTGCCACTGTGAAAGGTAACTTTTCCAGTTTTTCAATGCTCAGCACTGTATACTTTGCTCCTCTTTGTGCCAGTTCGATCTGTTTATCAGTTAGATTGTATTCTGCAAACAGAGCCGATGTGTTGATGAAACGCCAAGGCACATAGCCCGCACCCAAAGATTGCAGCGTCCAGCTTAATAACATAACAGAACGTAATTGAGATTGGCCTTGTTGTAACATCGCCAAATCTTGTTCTAGTATGTCGATAGCAGAGGATACAATGCCATCCAATGAATATATTCTGGAGGACAAAGTTGTTAACCCATTGTCGACCACAGAGAGGGTTTTCTCTAAATTAATACGATCAAGTTCACGTATTTGTTCTGCAGCCTCCATCTGTGACACTTTCCATGCTTCATTATAGGCAGCATAAATGCCGGCATATATGAAACGTTTTTGACGCAGTTTTCTTGGTCCAAGCAAGAATTCCCTAAGGTCTGCGTCTTCTTTAAGTAAAGATAAGTGTTGTTTCACATCCTGTAGTGTAGATTTCTGCAGCCAATCGAGGCATAATTTACCTACAGTGTATGTTGTTACTACCCCCGGATGCTATCTTTGGACGTATCTTGGGTCTGGCCTATGAATAGTAAAGCCCTGAGTTTTATTCAGGAATCTTTCCTGACAGTTGTTCGTGTCTGTGGGCCAGATCAACCATTTTTTCCAGTCAGGATTAGATCTGTTGAGTTGTACTATATTGTTAACTGTCACCACTGCCTGTGTATTATTACCACTGGCAGGTGTTGGTACAGAAGGTGTGTTCATCTCTTTGATCTTGGCTAGGCCAAGACAAGATGTTTGTTGGACAGTTTCATTCAAAAACATTAGTTGTTCAGGGATGATGCAGGCTCTAAATAAAGCTTCTATCCCCTGCACTTGCCAATCTTTAGTACCCCAGACAGTTTTTGTGTCTATTGTGTCTTTCCAAAAGTCGAAACCCTGTCTAGACAGTTGGGCAATAAATATTGCAGAGTAAATCTGTTTTGTATTTGTTAACATAATTTTCAGTCCTGTTTTGTTTACATTTTTATAGTAAAACGTTTCTGGATCAGATGTATTGTAACCTGAAAAATATGGAAACTTGTTAGCAAATGTTTTTGAACTACCGTGTGGTGGTGTAGGACAATGCTCCCATTGGTTAAACATAAACACATTTCTAGGGTATGCAGATTTATGCAAATAATGATGACCATAATGGTTATAGCAATACAGCTGTTCATAGTCTGATGAACCCTCTAAATATTCATTTTTAGAAAATGCAGCAGATTTTTCTAGGTCAAACATTATGTCATTAACAGTCTCAAAGTCCCAATCATCTGAATAGGTACTGGACGTGATTAGATCACTTAGTGAAATTTTAAACAAATGTGGAATGTTCAATTGTTCCGTCGGTCCGAAGATATCAAAATCTGTTTTGTCCCACACTATACCATCCTGTATAGGAACAGCTGTGATGTTCACTGTTGACAAGTCTCTTGCTTCACGATAGGAGGATTTATGAGGTTTCAAAAGTACGTTCACGTCTTTTCCTTCAGTATTCACATGGATGTATCTGCCACTTATAAGCACGCTCACAGTTGTAACCAAAGCTAGCCAGAGCAGGAAAACAAAAAGTCCAGATGTAATCCAGAGTTCAATCCATGGAGAAACCAAATAAGTCTTTTTCAGAAAGTGAAGAAATTCTTTTACTTGTTGCTTGAATTTCAATGATGCTGGCCTCGTTTCAGGTTCACTCGGATCTTCTGAGAATGTATCAAAGTTAATGAAATAGCCAGAAGCAGTTCTGTCAATTGTTGGAATTGCATCAGGATTTGTAGAAATCGCTGGAACCAGTTGATCACTCGCTACATTGGTGTAGACGGGCGTATTTGGATGAACTGTTACTTGGTCTTCAAGAGGGATGAGTTCCATTGCATTGTTGCTTAGTCCTCCATCTGTTACAGCTGAATTCTCGATTATCAGTCTTTCAGTCTGAACCTCTTGGATAGTAGCGAGAGGAGTGTGTCTGCTACTAGGTCGGAGTCCACGAGGCCTACTATTTAGTATTGGCCACATACTGTGGTTTGATGAGGTCGATGGACACAAATCTTTTCTCCTTTCTTCCAGCAAGGGGCGGCAGAAGTACTGTTCTTGTTCCTTGAACGGCTAGGACAGGTACTGGTTGTCTGTAAGAAGGTCCAAATTCCTTCTTGTCCGCAATTTTTTCTCTGACCAGATCCCCAACTTTTGGAATCCAGACAGGCCTTGCAGGGACAGCCGGTTGATCCCCAGTGGTGGTTGGCTGCAGGAATACGTTGCTTTGTTTCGTTCTTAATTTGTTTAAGTCCTGTAAAACAGCCAAACGATCTTTGATATCAAACGGTTTATTTTCCACCACTGTGCCTACGTGATCGAGATCTGGTACCCACATTCTTGTCCCAAATAGAACCTCATATGGAGTGACCCCCCCTAGAGAACTTCTTGGCAGATTATTCAATGAGCGTTGGACCCCATTAAGATGTTTGTCCCACCCATCACCCGAACCTAATACCCTAGCTGTTATAGAGTGCTTTATGTCCCGGTTTTTCCTTTCCACAACTGAATTTCCCTCAGGATGGAATGGAGAGGAGTACTGCAATGCAACGCCCAGACTGGCCATGGCTTCTTTGTAAGCCCGAGAGCTAAACGCAGGGCCCTGGTCAGAATGTAGCGTGCCTATTGCGTATGTGCCGATAAAGACTCGCAAATCTTTTCTAACAGTTCGAGCGACAGCCGAGCGCTGAGGCCATATCCATAGGAACCTAGAGCATGAATCCACTGCAACCATGATATATTTATAGTTACCGTCCCTTTGCAAGGGACTGCAGTGGTCCAGGTAAACACAAGCTAATGGTTTGTCTGAAATTAACAGGGGTGTCTGCGCAGGGCGTTTCACTGTGGAGACATTCATCTGTTGGCATATATCACATTCTAAAACATAGTTCTTTGTTTGTTTCCGAATGCCAGGCCACCAATATCTTTGCTTGAGTAAAGATACTGTTGCAGAAACACCTGCATGGGCAGAAGCTATCCCTTCGTGTGCTGCTAGGATTAATCCAAATCTACGTTCCTTGTTTGGAATTACCCTATCCCCCACTCCAGGGATTCGAGCAAAAGGAACGTTGTTCACATCAATTACATAAGAGTACTTGAGTGGAAACTTTTTTGGTAACGCTGCACTGCTGCCCTTGCTTGAAGCATTGACAGCCAACATTATCTCACCGTCTATTTTTGTTTTTGAACGAGTGATCGCAGCTACGGAAGCCGTCTGAACAGCCCCCTTTGCGGCTTCGTCAGCCAATGAATTCCCTGCAACGTAAACGCCATCACGTTGATGACTCAGTGTGTGGATCACGTGAGCCTTTGGTAGTTCGTTTTTCAACTGAACTACTTGTTCCCAAAGCATTTTGTGCTTTATTGTACCACCTTTCGCATCTTTGAAACCATTTACAAGCCAGTTTTGTATATATTCATTATACGACTAAACACAGTAAAAGGAATCGCACACTATCAGTGTTGGAATTCTCGATCTGTACTTTCAAGTGCCAGTTTTAATGCTTGTAGTTCAGCTCGCTGAGCAGTACAATCTCCTAGAGATTGAGTTTTTGTGACCATAGGTCTGAAGATGCCATCTCGCATGCGACCTTTAACGATTGCACACACTGCACTGTAAGCTTGCTTACCCCCTGTTGCGGGTTGTGCGGATCCGTCAGTGTAAATTATGAATTCGTACTGATCGAGAGGCAGAATTTCAGTGGGCAGAGGACATTCTTGTTCATATTGCAGGAATGCTTGTGTTTTTAAATCAGGATCAAAAACATATTCAACATCTGTTGCAGCAAGAGAATTAACCCATTGTATCCATCTTGGATGTAATGCTTTAGCATTTGGAATGCTTGCTTTTGTGACCGCTTCTAAAGCTGGTACAGGGGTTACGACAATTATGCGTTTCCCTTGTGCTAGGGCTCTTTCTTTTGCTACAGCGGTTTGAACTGCTGTTAGAATCTTTTCAGTTGAACTGAAGCGCATTTCCGCTTGTGTGTACAAATGAGATTTGTATGCAATTGGTATTTTCTCACCCTCATTGAAGGTTAAGTAGGTGAATCCGCATTGACCCGAAATTATTCGGATCACCAAATTGCGTTGACTTACGCGTGTTTGTAAGTGATTTGTTGCTAACATGTTAGCCTGTAGTGAACGCAAGATTTCTGTGTGTTCTTGTGTCCAATTTTTGATTGAAAAATCAGGTTTGATTAATGCATAGAGAGGTTTAACCCTTTCTGCGTAATTTAGAATGTATGTTCTTCCAAAATTTAGGAAACCCAGGATGGATTGTAAGTTTTTTAGCGTTTTTGGAGGTTGGAGCAGCGCACACTTTTCTAAAAGTTAGCTGCCAAGCTTTTGCCTTCACTTGAAAGCTCATATCCTAAAAATAGGACATTGAGATGGGCAATTCGGGACTTTTTAAAGTTGAATTTGTAGACCTCAGAGGCGAAGCCCAGTATAATGGTGCTCACCCTGTTCAAGTGTTTGTCCAGGTCATCGTCTGTCAGATATATGTCATCGACATAGGACAATGCCTCATTGTCATAAATTTGTAGTAACTCCGTTACCCTCGCTGAGAATAAACCTGGGCTGTTCTTGAACCCTTGTGGGAGTCGACAAAAGTGACGCTGGGTCCCCATTATGGAGAATGCTGTTAAGTACCTGCTTTCAGGTGCTATGTTTTGACAAAAGAAACCATTTGAGATGTCTAATGTTGTTTTATATTTTTACGCACAATGTTATTCATTAATGCTGTGCTATGTGCATTTTGCACTGCAAAGGTTTTTGAACAAGTGTTTAGGTGTCTGTAATCCAAAACCAGACGATATCTATTGTCTGGTTTGGAGACAGGAAACAAAGGATTGTTCATTGAGGAGGTGCATGTTTCAATCACCCCTTGGTATTCAAGTTGATCTAAGATCTCCCTGACCTGTTTTTTAGCTTCTTGCTTTATTGGATACTGCCTTTGTGCAGTTGGTTCATGTTTCAGATGTATTTTATGGTGAGGTGAGTCCTCATCCCATCCTACATGATTTTTATATAATGCTGGGGCCTGGGCTACTGCCCATTTCCTGGCATAAGTATATTTTAGATGAATTGGAATATGGTTGGAGAAGGCAGGCATAATAATGTCCTCGCCGTGTTGGCACTCCCTGACAAATTGTGGTGGCCAGTCTTTTTCTGCTAGAAGTATGTCATAGCCCCTCGATAGTCTTTCCCAAAAAAGTGCTTTCACCTGTCTAGGTATGTCTCCCTCCATCCGGAGTGTTATTTCATATAACTTTTGTGGAGTACTAACCCTGGTGTCTACAGTCTCAACTGTAATGTACTCATTCAAGTCCACTATCTCCAGAAGTTCCTTCAGGTTCTGGCAAACTATTGTGACTTCTGCTGCACTGTCCAGCATTGTCTGAGCCCATTCTCCGTTCTTGAGTTGTGTTCTCAGTATTCTCTGCATGTCTGATCTTCAGACCTGCTACTTTCTTTTTGGAAAATTGAGGTTTTGTTTTGTTTTTTGGAGCGTGTTTCTCTTCTTTGGATTTCACGCGTTCTTCTCTGTTTTCTGAGCGTCCTCTTCTTTCCGAAGTCCGTGACGAGATCTGAAAGGTACGAGAGGAACGTGTATCAGTATCTTGATACCTGTCAGGTTTTCTCAAATTATCCCTATTCCTGAGGTTATACCTCCTTTCAGAGGGCTCCTTTTGAGGAGACCTACCTCGGGATTGAGAACGTTTCTCTTTTGAATTTTGTTTATTAGTCTCCCACTTCTTTTTAGAAGATGTAGGAGTTTGTTTAATTGAGTCCTTCTCAGGACTTTCAGATAGTTTTGGTTTCAGTGGTCTTCCACCCAAACTATCTCTGCCTAATTCTGCATAAGATTGTTCTATTATTCTGGGTAGCTCAGTTTGATGTTCTGTAACATCGAATTCCCTTAATTTTTGGCGGATCGCCACTGCTGCTGCCTCCCCTTTAATATTAGATAATATTATTGTTGAGACCTGGTCGAAATTTTTCAGTAATTTCATACCTAAGTTTAGAGCAGGCTCTGCCCCGTATTCGTTTTGAATTTGTTTCAGGACCTCTGGGATTACCGCAATTGACGGAATACCATGTGTTTTAGTATAGATGGCAGCAAAGACTGAGCCCCAAGTGGTGCAGTCTTCCAGTTGTGGTGTGATCCCCATCGGTAAACTGATTGTTAGGATTCTGTGTTTCTCATACGGGCTAGTATTTGGAAATACTGCTTCGATTTGAGTAATTTTTGAGCTATCCAGAATGGAATTTGCTCACGTTTTGTGGGCATTTTACCCATGACTGCGTATAGAGTCTGTGGTGTAATTTTTAGTGTATTCCCCTGTTGGGGAGTTGGATTTGGAAGTGTCAATGGTGGTTGGACTGTGAAAGTCCGCATGACATATTGGACTAATTGGCTGTAAATTTTTATTAACTCTGTAAGTTGAGTAAGTAATTCCTCATCTGACATCTCTTCAATGTCAGGATGAGGTGTGTAGCCGGCTAGAATCGGCCATGTTGCTCCTGGTCTACCTAGTGGACCGAGCCTGGTAATGTTTTTGTGATGTTTTAGGGCGCCTTTAAACCAGAGTTGATGCTCTTGGTATGTTAGTGGAATTTCTATATCCTCGAAAGGTATATATTCTTCTGGTGGATCATCTTCTTTGTAGAAGTGAAACACATGTGTTACTGGATTTGATTCAGGGAATACTATTCATGAATAGAATACCTCTGTTTGAAAGGATTCGTGTGCCTCTATCACGAAAACTGCTCTACCATCTCTTGGTGGCAGGCCGTGTTTTATGAGTTTTAGAGTAATTGCTCTTCTTAAGTTTGGAGGGATGTCTATAACACCCTCCTCGGTTTCATTTAAAACTGTAATGTTAAAAACTGCTGCTAGGGCTGGATCAGCCGCAGCCCCACCGTTTCCGGTGGCATCGTCCCCGTGTATGGACATTTGTTTTTTGAAAAATGTAGAACAAGTTTCAAGGAAACAAAGATAAGGTGCACAATATTTTGGAACACTGTATCCTTCAACGTTGAGGAAACCAAACAGCTAATATATAGGGTGTTTCCCTATGTAGCCGTGGTGGATACTTAAACCCTGCCCACTCCAGACGTCTTTTGGAGTATATGGGTAGGGGTCTCTGAGAGAAAAGCACGGCTGAGTTACTCAGTATCTAGCATTAAATTACCGCCTTACCAAACCGTTGGGCGCCATGTAGTGTAGCTCCTATTTCCCTAATAGGCTCTGCGCATTGGAATAATATCCCCTACAGGTTTGACACAGGACTAAGTCAGTATGTCCCTATCAAGTATATTAAACTTAATTACTTGTGCCAGCTAGCTCAGAGGCCACTAGAAACTCCTTGACAACAAGAAGGGAGTAGTTTCTGGCAGCCGCAAAACATGACCACTTTGTTTCCCTTTAGAATCAGAACGTGTCCCAGAGTCGTGGAAACAATAGATAACTATTTCACTCAGCTCAATCGTGCATGCTTAGTTTTCTCAAAGTTACACAGAAAGAATAGACGGGCGTTTCAATAAAAGATTTATTGAACAGTCTTGTTTCTCGTGTAAGTAAAATGTGCTGTTACGACCACAAGACAGTATGCAAGATAAATAATGTACAGCGTAAGCAGTAGGAATAAATAATACTGCGATAGCATTATCTTTAGCAGATATTCATTTACATAAATAATACAGACTAAAAATGCGAGTACTCATAAGATGCGTTTCTAAGCTAGTTCTACCCCAATGTACCTAACCTAACCTAGGTGTAGGGAGAGGTATGAAGTAGGTGAAATATTCCTTACTATGGTGTACTAAGAGTATGTTAAGTCTAGTATGCCTAGTATGCCAAGAGTCCCTCTAGGTTCTAGTCAGCTCCATACCTTAAGAATGAGAGAGGTGGGAATCTCTTTCCAGACTCGAACTCCAACACGCCGCAAGGGAAGTCAGATCACTGGAAGCTGGACTCTCTGCGTGCAGGGATGACAGCGTCTTCTCAGTGCGTCAGGCCGGGAAACGGGCTCCTCTGAAGTCGAGGTCTCCTCTAGTTTACAAGGGCTAGGGAAGGTATATTTATACCTGAAAGGTACCTCAGAACGTTAGCATTGACGTGAATCGGACAGCGGAAGACGTCATGGATGAACCCCTAAGGTATAATGGTTCATGCATAATAGATGAGTCCTTGAAGAAATCAATAGTCCTGTGCTAGGGAAATTCCCGAAGCCTAAGGGTCTGTTCTTCAAGAACTCGTTGTGACGTTAGGGTGGACGAATGTCGGAGACCATGCCTGTATTTGGAGTGCACGGTTTAATGCCTAAATAAGGACTGGGATTTTATGCCTATATAAGGGCAGGGCGAATTGTGCCTATATAAGGACATGATACAGGAAAGCCCGTGTATGGACACCCTAAGAGGAATACAACACCCCCTCTTTTCTTTAACATATTGCACAGAAGCTAAGGCTGCTGTGCAACGTGGCCTAAAAAACGTTATGACGGGGTCAACGCAGGCCACCCCTTATCACGCTTTTCTTCTTTACTTTTAGCACTGTTCCATGGCAGCCACAACAAAGCCAATAATTCGAGTCGAGACCTATTACTTTTCCAATGCTTGTTCTACAATCTTTTTAGCGCAGGACACTGCATCAAATTTAAGATTTTAGTGGAACTCATTCTTATTAGGCACCCATTATTTTAAATAGACCCTGTCCCACCCTCTCCCCCTGCAAAGATAATTTTTGTTCCTCAGTGAGCATCAATGCCAGTGAAAAAAAAATGGCAAGTTCACAGCTATGCAAGACTGAAGATTTAAACCTCTGTGGAGTTAATTTTACTCACTGTTTGCAATAAACTGGTCTATTTTGAGAATTGCACTAAAAGGGAACTGAATAGAAAATAAAAATAAATAAGCGTTTGCAATGCAATACGTCTCGCATTCACGCTTGTTTCAGCTATTGGCATTGTAAATGACAATACCTTTTATGTATGTTTTGGGTTTTACAACATAAATAAAAGGCATAGGGCCCGATTCACAGAACTAACTTAAGACAAAATCCTAAACTTACTAACATTTTGGTATTCACAGAAGGCACTTACTCATTTTGGTATTCACAGAAGGCACTTACTCATTTTGGTATTCACAGAAGGCACTTACTTACTCATTTTGAGTAACTTACTCATTTTGAGTAACTTACTCATTTTGGTATTCACAGAAGGCACTTACTCATTGATGAGTAAAGTGCCTTCTGTGAATACTAAAATGAGTAACTTACTATTTTGGTATTCACAGAAGGCACTTACTCATTGATGACTAAGTGCCTTCTGTGAATACCTAAATGGTAGTAAGTTTAGGATTTTGTCTTAAGTTAGTTCTGTGAATCGGGCCCATTGTCATTTACAATACTAATAGCTTAAACTCTCGCAAATGCGAGACCTATTGCATTGCAATAAAGGGCCTTCTCGACCGCTTGTTAGATTGTAAATATCAGAGGAAGAGACCGGCCTGTGACGTCTTCAAAGTAGTGATAAACAGTACAGTGAAGAAGATGTGTAAGTGTTGTAAATTACACAGACACAAAGTGCGAAGTTGGAGTTACATATGATCCAAGCTATAAACACTAACAAAGCGCTCCAACACCTTTCGCTCTGTGATTACACTGTCGCGGCTTAGGAGGAAGAGCTGGAGGGGGGCTATTTCCTACCCTCTCCATGATTTGAGTGTGCAGTGTGGCATTGCGTAATGTCATTGCTATCTTTGGCCTAATTAAAAACACTCCAGCTGTAGTAGGGCCCTGGCTTCACCTCCTGGTGCAGGGCGGGCTGTGCTTTATGGCCGGCATGGAGGGAGGGAGGGATGGTCTTGGCTGGCGCTCTGGCCTCGTACAGTGCCCCTGCTATTACTAGTGAGCGAGAGACGCTGAGGTAGTGGTATTGATATTGGTGGTATTGGTGGTGGTGGTATTGGTAGTGGTGGCATTGGTGGTGCTGGTATTGGTGGTGGTGGTGGTGGTAGTATTGGTGGTGGTGGCATTGATGGTATTGGTGGTGGTGATGGTATTGGTGGTGGTGGTATTGGTATTGGTGGTGGTGGTACTGGTTGGTGGTGGTGGTATTGGTGGTGGTGATATTAGTGGTGGTGGTACTGGTATTGGTGGTATTGGTGGTGGTATTGGTGGTATTGATGGTGGTATTGGTGGTAGTGGTATTGGTGGTGGTGGTGGTATTGGTGGTGGGGTATTGGTGGTGGTAGTGGTACTGGTGGTGGTGGTATTGGTGGTGGTGGTATGGGTGGTGGTGGTATTGGTGGTGGTGGTATTGGCGGTGGTGGTGGTATTGGTATTGGTGGCGGTATTGGTATTGGTGGTGGTATTGGTACTGGTGGTGGTGGTATTGGTATTGGTGGTGGTATTGGTGGTGGTGGTGGTATTGGTGGTGGTGGTATTGGTGGTGGTGGTATTGGTGGTGGTGGTGGTATTCGTGGTGGTGTTGGTATTGGTGGTAGTATTGGTGGTAGTGGTGGTATTGCTGGTGGTGGTATTGCTGGTGGTATTGGTGGTGATGGTATTGGTGGTAGTGGTATTGGTGGTGGTATTGCTGGTGGTGGTATTTGGTGGTATTGCTGGTGGTGATATTGGTGGTGGTTTTGGTGGTGGTGGTATTGGTGGTGGTGGGATTGGTGGTGGTAATGGTGGTGATGTTATTGGTGGTGGTGGTATTGGTGGTATTGGTGGTGGTGGTATTAGTGGTGGTATTGGTGGTGGTATTGGTGGTGATGGAGGTATTGGTGGTGTTATTGGTGGTGTTATTGGTGGTGGTGGTGATGGTGGTATGGTGGTGGTGGTATTGGTGGTGATGGTGGTATTGGTGGTGGTGGTATTGGTAGTGGAGGTCGTATTGGTGGTGGTGGTATTGGTGGTGGTGGTATTAGTGGTGATGGTGGTATTGGTGGTATTGGTGGTGGTGGTGGTATTGGTGGTGATATTGGTATTGGCGGTGGTATTGGTGGTGGTGGTATTGGTGGTGGTGATGGTATTGGTGGTAGTGGTATTGGTGGTGGTATTGGTGGTGGCATTGGTATTGGTAGTGGTATTGGTGATGGAATATTGGTGGTGGTGGTATTGGTGGTGGTGGTATTGGTGGTGGTGGTGGTATTGGTGGAGATATTAGTATTTGCAGTGGTATTGGTACTGGCGGTGGTATTGGTATTGGTGGTGGTGGTACTGATGGTGGTGGTATTGGTGGTGGTATTGTTGGTGGTGGTGGTATTGGTGGTGGTGGTGGTATTGGTGCTGGGGTATTGATGGTGGTGGTGGTATTGGTGGTGGTGGTGGTGGTATTGGTGGTGGTGGTGGTATTGGTGGTATTGGTGGTGTTATTGGTGGTGGTATTGGTGGTGGTGGTATTATTGATGGTGGTGGTATTGGTGGTGGTATTGGCACTCGTGGTGGTGGTATTGATGGTGGTATTGGTGGTGATGGTATTGGTGGTGGTGGTATTGGTGGTGGTGGTGATATTGGTGGTGGTGGTATTGGTGGTGGTGTTGGTGGTGGTGATAGTGGTGGTGGTGGTATTGGTGGTATTAGTGGTGGTATTGGTGGTGGTATTGGTGGTGGTGGTGGTGGTATTGGTGGTGGTATTGGTGGTGGTATTGGTGGTGGTGGTATTGGTGGTGGTGGTATTGGTGGTGGTATTGGTAGTGGTGGTGGTATTGGTAGTGGTGGTGGTATTGGTATTGGTGGTGGTGGCATTGGTGGTGGTATTGGTGGTAGTGGTATTGGTGGTGGTGGTATTGGTAGTGGTATTGGTGATGGAGCATTGGTGGTGGTGGTATTGGTGGTATTGGTGGTGATGGTGGTATTGGTGGTGGTGGTATTGGTGGTGATGGAGGTATTGGTGGTGTTATTGGTGGTGTTATTGGTGGTGGTGATGGTGGTATTGGTGGTGGTGGTATTGGTAGTGGAGGTCATATTGATGGTGGTGGTATTGGTGGTGGTGGTATTAGTAGTGGTGGTGGTATTGGTTGTGGTGGTATTGGTGGTGATATTGTTATTGGCGGTGATATTGGTATTGGCGGTGGTATTGGTATTGGTGGTGGTGGTATTGGTGGTGGTATTGGTATTGATAGTGGTATTGGTGATGGAGTATTGGTGGTGGTGGTATTGGTGGTGGTGGTATTGGTGGGGATATTGGTATTTGCAGTGGTATTGGTATTGGCGGTGGTATTGGTGGTGGTGGTACTGGTGGTGGTGGTATTGGTGGTGGTGGTGGTATTGGTGGTGGTATTGGTGCTGGGGTATTGATGGTGGTGGTGGTATTGGTGGTGGTGGTATTGGTGGTGATGGTATTGGTGGTGGTATTGG
Organism: Calotriton arnoldi; assembly: GCA_963921515.1. NCBI lineage: Eukaryota > Metazoa > Chordata > Amphibia > Caudata > Salamandridae > Calotriton > Calotriton arnoldi. The sequence goes on from CAWUFW010000601.1 coordinate 888,367, forward strand.
TGGTGGTATTGGTGGTGGTATTATTGGTGGTGATATTGGTACTGGTGGTGGTATTGGCACTCGTGGTGGTGGTATTGATGGTGGTATTGGTATTGGTGGTGATGGTATTGGTGGTGGTGGTGGTATTGGTGGTGGCGGTATTGGTGGTGGTGGTGATATTGGTGGTGGTGGTATTGGTGGTGGTATTGGTGGTAGTGGTGGTATTGGTGGTGGTGGTATTGGTGGTTGTATTTTTGGTATTGGTGGTGGTGGTATTGGTGATATTGGTGGTGGTGGTGTTGGTATTGGTGGTGGTGGTATTGGTGGTGGTGGTGGTATTGGTGGTGGTGGTATTGGTGGTGGTGTTGGTGGTGGTGATGGTGGTGTTGGTGGTATTGGTAGTATTGGTGGTGGTGTTGGTATTGGTGGTGGTGGTATTAGTGGTGGTATTGGTGGTGGTATTGGTGGTGGTGGTGGTATTGGTGGTGGTGGTATTGGTGGTGGTGGTATTGGTGTTGGTATTGGTTGTGGTGGTGGTATTGGTGGTGGTGGTAGTGGTATTAGTGGTAGTGATGGTATTGGTGGTGGTGGTATTGATGGTGGTATTAGCGGTGGTATTGGTATTGGTGGGGTTGGTATTGGTGGTGGTATTGGTGATGGTGGTATTGGTGTTGGTGGTATTGGTGGTGGTGGTGGATGTGGTGGTATTGATGGTGGTATTGGGTGGTGGTGGTGGTATTGGTGGTGGTATTGGTGGTGGTATTGTTGGTATTGGTGGTGGTATTGGGGGAGGTGGTGGTATTGGTGGTGGTATTGGTGGTAGTGGTGGTATTGGTGGTGGTGGTATTGGTGGTGGTATTGTTAGTATTGGTGGTGGTGGTGGTATTGGTGGTGGTATTGGTGGTGGTATTGGTGGTGTTGGTATTGGTGGCGATATTGTTGTTGGTGGTATTGGTGGTATTAGTGGTGGTGGTGGTATTGGTGGTGGTGGTAGTGGTGGTGTTGATGGTGGTGGTGGTGGTATTTATGGTGGTGGTGGTGCTGGTATTGGTGGTGGTATTTGTAGTGGTATTGGTGGTGGTGGTCTTGGTGGTGGTATTGGTGGTATTGGTGGTGGTATTGATGGTATTGGTGGTGGTGGCATTGGTGGTGGTGGTATTAGTGGTGGTGGTATTGGTGGTGATGGTATTGGTGGTGGTGGAGGTGGTGGTATTGATGGTGGTGGTGATATTGATGGCGGTGGTGGTATTGGTGGTGGTATTGGTGGTATTGGTGGTGTTATTGGTGGTGGTATTGGTGGTGGTGGTATTATTGATGGTGGTGGTATTGGTGGTGGTATTGGCACTCGTGGTGGTGGTATTGATGGTGGTATTGGTGGTGGTGGTATTGGTGGTGGTGGTATTGGTGGTGTAGTGATATTGGTGGTGGTGGTATTGGTGGTGGTGTTGGTGGTGGTGATAGTGGTGGTGGTGGTATTGGTGGTATTAGTGGTGGTATTGGTGGTGGTATTGGTGGTGGTGGTGGTATTGGTGGTGGTATTGGTGGTGGTATTGGTGGTGGTGGTATTGGTGGTGGTGGTATTGGTGGTGGTATTGGTAGTGGTGGTGGTATTGGTAGTGGTGGTGGTATTGGTATTGGTGGTGGTGGTATTGGTGGTGGTATTGGTGGTAGTGGTATTGGTGGTGGTGGTATTGGTAGTGGTATTGGTGATGGAGTATTGGTGGTGGTGGTATTGGTGGTATTGGTGGTGATGGTGGTATTGGTGGTGGTGGTATTGGTGGTGATGGAGGTATTGGTGGTGTTATTGGTGGTGTTATTGGTGGTGGTGATGGTGGTATTGGTGGTGGTGGTATTGGTAGTGGAGGTCATATTGATGGTGGTGGTATTGGTGGTGGTGGTATTAGTAGTGGTGGTGGTATTGGTTGTGGTGGCATTGGTGGTGATATTGTTATTGGCGGTGATATTGGTATTGGCGGTGGTATTGGTATTGGTGGTGGTGGTATTGGTGGTGGTATTGGTATTGATAGTGGTATTGGTGATGGAGTATTGGTGGTGGTGGTATTGGTGGTGGTGGTATTGGTGGGGATATTGGTATTTGCAGTGGTATTGGTATTGGCGGTGGTATTGGTGGTGGTGGTACTGGTGGTGGTGGTATTGGTGGTGGTGGTGGTATTGGTGGTGGTATTGGTGCTGGGGCATTGATGGTGGTGGTGGCATTGGTGGTGGTGGTATTGGTGGTGATGGTATTGGTGGTGGTATTGGTGGTGGTATTGGTGGTGGTATTATTGGTGGTGATATTGGTACTGGTGGTGGTATTGGCACTCGTGGTGGTGGTATTGATGGTGGTATTGGTATTGGTGGTGATGGTATTGGTGGTGGTGGTGGTATTGGTGGTGGCGGCATTGGTGGTGGTGGTGATATTGGTGGTGGTGGTATTGGTGGTGGCATTGGTGGTAGTGGTGGCATTGGTGGTGGTGGTATTGGTGGTTGTATTTTTGGTATTGGTGGTGGTGGTATTGGTGATATTGGTGGTGGTGGTGTTGGTATTGGTGGTGGTGGTATTGGTGGTGGTGGTGGTATTGGTGGTGGTGGTATTGGTGGTGGTGGTGGTATTGGTGGTGGTGGTATTGGTGGTGGTGTTGGTGGTGGTGATGGTGGTGTTGGTGGTATTGGTAGTATTGGTGGTGGTGTTGGTATTGGTGGTGGTGGTATTAGTGGTGGTATTGGTGGTGGTATTGGTGGTGGTGGTGGTATTGGTGGTGGTGGTATTGGTGGTGGTGGTATTGGTGTTGGTATTGGCTGTGGTGGTGGTATTGGTGGTGGTGGTAGTGGCATTAGTGGTAGTGATGGTATTGGTGGTGGTGGCATTGATGGTGGTATTAGCGGTGGCATTGGTATTGGTGGGGTTGGCATTGGTGGTGGTATTGGTGATGGTGGCATTGGTGTTGGTGGCATTGGTGGTGGTGGTGGATGTGGTGGTATTGATGGTGGTATTGGGTGGTGGTGGTGGCATTGGTGGTGGTATTGGTGGTGGCATTGTTGGTATTGGTGGTGGTATTGGGGGAGGTGGTGGTATTGGTGGTGGTATTGGTGGTAGTGGTGGCATTGGTGGTGGTGGTATTGGTGGTGGTATTGTTAGTATTGGTGGTGGTGGTGGTATTGGTGGTGGTATTGGTGGTGGTATTGGTGGTGTTGGTATTGGTGGCGATATTGTTGTTGGTGGTATTGGTGGTATTAGTGGTGGTGGTGGTATTGGTGGTGGTGGTAGTGGTGGTGTTGATGGTGGTGGTGGTGGTATTTATGGTGGTGGTGGTGCTGGTATTGGTGGTGGTATTTGTAGTGGCATTGGTGGTGGTGGTCTTGGTGGTGGCATTGGTGGTATTGGTGGTGGTATTGATGGTATTGGTGGTGGTGGCATTGGTGGTGGTGGTATTAGTGGTGGTGGTATTGGTGGTGATGGTATTGGTGGTGGTGGAGGTGGTGGTATTGATGGTGGTGGTGATATTGATGGCGGTGGTGGTATTGGTGGTGGTATTGGTGGTATTGGTATTGGTGGTGGTGGTAGTATTGGTGGTATTGGTAGTGGTGGTGGTATTGGTGTTGGTGGTATTTGTGGTGATGGTATTGGTGGTGGTGGTGGTGGAGGTGGTGGCATTGATGGTGGTGGTATTGGCAGTGGTGGTGGTATTGGTTGTATTGGTGGTGGTGGTATTGGGTGGTGGTGGTAGTATTGGTGGTGGTGGTATTGGTGGTGGTGGCTTTGGTGGTGGTATTGGTGGTTGTGGTGGTATTGCTGGTGGTGGTATTTGTGGTGATAGTATTGGTGGTGGTGGTATTGGTGGTGGTTTTGCTGGTGGTGGTGGTGGTATTGGTGGTACTGGTGGTGGTGTTGGTGGTGGTGGTTTTTTTGGTGGTATTAGTGGTGGTGGTAGTATCGGTGGTGGTATTGGTGGGGTTGGAATTGGTGTTGATATTGGTGGTGGTGGTATTGTTGGTGGTATTGATGGTGGTGGTATTGGTGTTGGTGGTATTGGTGGTGGTGTTGGTGGTGGTGGTATTGGTGGTTGTGTTGGTGGTGGTATTGGTGGTGGTATTAGTGGTGGTATTGGTCATGGTGGAGATGGTGGTATTGATGGTGGTGGTGGTATTGGTGGTATTGGTGTTGGTATTGGTGGTGGTATTGGTGAAGGGTGGTATTGGTGGTTTTGGTTGTGGTGGTGATAGTGGTATTGGTGGTGGGATTGGTGGTGGTGTTTGTGGTGGTATAGGTAGTGGTATTGGTGGTGGTATTGGTGGTGTTGGTGGTAGTGGTGGTGGTGGCGGTGGTATTAGCTGTGGTAGTGGTATTTGCGTGGAGGTGGTAGTTGTGGTGGTGGTATTGGTGGAGGTGGTGGTATTGGTGGTGGTGGTATTGGTGGAGGTGGTGGTATTGGTGGTATTGGTGGTGGTATTGGTGGCATTGGTGCTGGTGGTGGTATTGGTGGTGGTGGTATTTTGTGGTGGTGTTGTTAATAAAACAGGCTTTTGAAAACAAGCCGTCAGGTGGCTTTAGTGCAGAGAGGTGCACGTAAAATCGTGCCGGCCCTCCCTGCAAGTGAGCAGGTAGTATCTGACAGGCAAACACCAAATCATTATGTGAATTGCCCCAACACTGTATATTCACGATACATAAACCTTAGTGAGTTTAAACACAGGGCTATGCCCGATTGTGGCGCCGCGATTTTCAGCGAGCTGCCACACAGAGGACATACCAAATCAAGCTATTACCCAGGGGAATATCGAACTCGTTGTTATCCCCTGCGAGCTCCTTCTGTCCTGATACCACTAGGACATGCAGGAATAAATATAACGGATTATTCGCCCATAGATATACAGCACACTGTGCAGCTGCAAGGTTTCAACCATTCATGGCTTCCTGATCAAGGCTTATAGCCGAAACGCGCGTAGGACACGACCTTTTCAGCCATGGGAAAGATGTATCTCTCTATGTAATTCGCCATTCAAAAACACCATATATTGTGATGTTCTGACCCCACTTAGATGTATCATAAAATTCTGTAAAGATTCCCCATCAGTGAGGACTCGAAATGTTTAACTTGTAATGAAATAGTAAAAATCATGTACACCATATATGTAGAAGAACAGGTGATGAGTTATTCATGTGCCTATAATAGGAAAAGCTTCAGAATATAATCTCGTACTTTGATGACTTTAAAGACTAAATACTGGATGAATGTGGGAGTATGAATGAACACATCCTTTCTGTTAAAGACTTCAGAGATTATACATGGTAGGAATAATTCACTTAAAGTGAGTCAGTATAGACGAAGATGTATTAAAATGTATTTATTGTTGAGTATTTAAAAAATCTTTTTGTATTAATAAATGTTTTGATAAGAATAAGAATCTGGGTTTATATATATTTTTGATGGTTCATTGATTTAACAGTTTCCCAAGTGTTTTTCTTGCAAATGGCTTTAGTGCAGATAACATGTAACACAGATGTGCTCTTGTCAGCTTCAGCCCATTAGCACAGGATTATGGGCTACCTGGAATTCTCATGACTTAATTTGCTAATCATTTCTAAATCCATTTTACTTGGGGGGTTGAAACAGACACGAGAAAATGCCAGGTTAAAGTGATTGAAAGCAGGTGCCTGTGTTATGGGGGCGGCCGTACTGCTTTAAAAAAACACAAGCGGTTTCAGCTGAAGCAGCGCATGTCCAGCCTGCAGTAAGAAAAACTCAATAAAGTAAATAGTGCTTACATACTAAATAACAGGTCCCTTGTAACAACTGAAGTAAAAGGGCCAGTCGCCATGTGAGGGTACAAATGAAGACAAGGCCATACTAAGGTGGGACTAACAAGCCTATTAACGAAAGACAATGGCACAAGCCAATGAAAAATATGGGAGGAAAGTGGGCGCGGCTTCTCTCCCATACTCTACTACAGCAGTCTCGCAGAGTGAGCAGCGCATGCACGCTTCCGCTAGGCTTGACCTAAAAAGGAAACCCAGGATACTCCACCATGCTCACAGACCCTGCGCTGGTCAATGAGTGGTAGGAGAGATAGCTGAGTTCTGGGAGGATAAGTGCATGGTTACTATGTTGTCATGTAGGTGCTTATTTATGAGAGCCCTGCTTCACTTTTGCACGTAAAGTGGTACATGTGTGACACAAGGCTCTCAATTCGATTTATGAAGCCATGCAAAGCCACCATGCGTGGCTTTGAGTGACCTCATAAATCATGAGTAAGGTGAGCCAGCGCATATCACTGAGTCGCCTTACTCTGCGCCTGGGAGACGTTCCATGGGCATTGCGATGGGTTTACCCATACAACACCCATGGAATTTGACACTGCCCCCAATTTACAAAGTGATGTTAACCTGGGGAAGCGTCAAATCCGTACGCCTCCTGAGGTGAGGCGCAACGAGGAGAAATATGTTTATTTCTCCTAGTTTTTTCCTCTTTCCATGTGTGCTGCATTCTGCAGCACACATAGAAAGAGGGACATGCCTCTTAGGATTGTCCCTTCCCGCACAAAACAATCTTGCATGCAACGGAGGCACCCTTGCACAAGGAGAAAGGACATTAATGCACTGTATTGCTTAAATACAGTGGATTTCTGCCCTTTCACTTTGGCGTAGGACAACGCAGCAAGATACCTTGCTGCACTGACCTATGCCAAAATCCCATAAATAAGCCCCCTAGTGTTTTTTAAAGAGGTGAACCTTAAACATTTTCCTTATTTGGAGCAGCACTGGGACGGTCCTGATGGATAGGAGAAAGTAGTTCCTGATCCTGGGTGCCTAACATAACATGTGTATTTGTAAAGTGCACCCCAACAAGGTCTCTTGGCTCAGAATAACAGATGTTTATTGTTACCCAACTCAATGGTACTCATTTTATCGACCTCAGATGGATGAAAGGCTGAGTGGACCCGCCGGGATTTGAACCTGTGACCATGAGGTCGAGCACAGGCCCCTGCAGTGGATGCATTAGTCCACTGAGCCACCAGACTCGGCCGCTATGAAATCAATCAATCAATCAACCAATCAGAAATATGTAGAGCGCGCTAATCACCCCGAGGGGTATCCAGGCACTAGGCTTTCTGTCTTGTTTTTTTCTTTTGTACATTATCTGGCTGTGGGTGTGCTGAGAGCAAGCAGGGTTAGTGAGCTTGTCTACAAGATAAACAGGGATGCTGGTTGTGAAGCTTTCCAAACAAGCATTGGCAAAGCAAATAGGATTCACCTATGGGAGATCTATTCTCTTTGTTAATGTTTTTTAGACATTTTGAATAGTAGCATGGGCTGTTGTGCAACATGGCTTAAAGTAAAGAAAATAAGTGCTAGGATGCGGTCAACATGCCTAAAAAATATTGACAAAGCCAATAGATCATGCATAGGTGAAACCTATTGACTTTACTGATGCTTGTTTTCCAAGACCTTTCTGAAGATTGGCACTTTGAAGTTTGCTTTCTCTGAGGTTTTTGGATTGCAGCTTTGGGTTGAGTTAAGGGGAGCAGCAGAGCCCGGAGCTTTGCTTTTCACCCTGGTTTTACACTCCTGATTTTTGATTGGCAGCCACATGTTGGTATGTTATGCTGTGGCGGTTGCTCGTATGATACATGGTGAAGTTCCCTTTCTGTAGTACTCTTGAATTCTTGTTTCAGAAGGCCTTATGTAGAAAGTGTCACCCTATATAAAGCTCCATGAGTCACATGGAGTCTCTGCCGTACCTATTGGCCAGTGAGTTCAGGACTTTAGAAAACAATAACTTCTTTTTAAATAACATCTTCATGACGTAATCATTCTTGTGCCTGTCAGTGGTTTGGCTTTTAAGGGACTGCAAGTAGGTCAGAGGTGGTCCCAGTAGGGGATGTTTCACTGAATGGAATCAGTTTACTGGCTGGATGTGTTACTTTTGCAGCGTGGATGAGTTTATGGTTGCTGCGCATAGTTTTTGCTTTAGAACTCTGTGTTTTAGAAATTATGAAAATGATATGGCCTTGTCATAAAGTAACAGACATGAAGTAAAGGCATCTTACTAATAACCCAGTATTTAATAAGGTTCTGCATAAAGAATGCATGAGGCATACACAAAGACAAGACACCATGCACCTAGTGAATGAGATCTGTCCCAGATCTCACCCACCTACATGATCCTCAATGATATATGTCGGTAATGATGTCTGTGTCTTTGAGTGGCTCACATTCAACATTGAAGTGCACTATGGTTCCAAATTTTATATTATCTTCAAACGTTGTTCCATATTTACAAGAGCTTTGGCATGCATCAGTAGACAACACCTGAGAGCAGCGACTCCTTCATCATGTACTCTAACCACAGTCTCCAATAGCACCCCTGTGACCTTACATCGCCGCTGACTGAAGCAATGCGCCATGTTAACAATATCACATGCCTCTAATAAACACCCTTAAAATAAATGAGGTGTACACACCAGGGTTCAATTGTTGTGAGAAAGGCACTAACGTAGCAATATTTATTAGGGCCAGAGAGTTCGTGGACTAACATGGTATGGATGGAGCTGTGGGACGAATTAAAAGCATTTAACAAGATGGTATGCATCAAGGAGCAGAAGCAAAGAGTGTCGCAAGGGATGCTGCTGCACCTTGGGATGATGTATGGATGTATGGAGAGGACAGGGGTAAAAAGAAAAGCTCTAATATGTGGCCACAGTTGACTGTGTCATAGCGCTTTTCTTTTACCTTCAAGCAACACGAGGGAAGGCTGAGGCGTGGAGTAAGACCACGATGGAAGGAGGAGGGTGGAAAGGAGCAAACAAAACTATGGACAGCGGAGGCAGGGGACAAAAAAAAAGTACCTGCAGAAGTGCGTAGCCAGTGGAAGCACACTGGCCGCAAGGACAGGAAGTAGTAGTTGGTCCATGCTCAAGCCCAAGAGTAAGCAGGTGGAGCTGACAAATGAGAAGCTAGAAAATGAGAGTGACATTAAAGCCAATCAATTGTAAGTAAAAGTAAGTGATGGGTGTGCTCTAAGTCCCATTTCGATTGTTTTGTTTTGTTTACATGAGATTTCGCAAGACAGCGCAAGTCCTGTCAGGCGAAACCTAAAAATGCAATGGATTTTGAAGATGATGTAGGCCAGCAAGGGGAGCCAATGGAATTCCATCAGGATTGGGGTAGTACAATCATCTTTCTTCATCCCCTGAATTAAATGAGCTGTGAGGTGTAGAATACCTTTAAGGTGGGCCAGTGTGGAGTCTGGAAAGTTAGGGAACAGGGTGTTACTAAAATCCAGATACAAGAGTACGAGGGATTGAACAGCAGTTCTAAAGTGGCTTTCTGAAATAAATGGTTTCTCTTTCTTTTTAACAGAGAGATGGTACCAGACTGTCTTTGTTGTGCTGGCAATCTGTTCATTGAGTGTGAGTTTAGTGTTCAGGGTAAATTCAAGTGACTTGGAACTTGGTGACAGCTGGGGTTTGAAGCCGTCAAGGGTCATGTCATTAGGCTAGGTTTCCACTATTTCTTAATTGTTGTTCTTGGAACATAACAGGAATACTGTCTAGAGGGGTTGAGCTTCTAGTAGGTGCTAGATGTCTAGGTTTAGATGAGGTGCAAGCAGTGTTTGAGGCAGTGGCTATCTGAAGCGGAGGAAACTTTAATGTACAGTTGTGTATCATTGTCTTATTTGGGAAAATTGATGCTATGTTCTGTGTTTAGAGCCCCAAGGAGCTCCATGTAAATGTTGAAGATGGCAGGTGAATATTCACAAATTCTTTTCCGACCAGAAAGGCTACGAATTGGATTCGGAACCCATCTTTCATACCGATTCGGAAAGCTTTCCGACCAACCGATTACGATAGTCGGAAAGTGTTGGACTTTCCGCATCGGTTCCGACTCGGTTCCGAATGACATTCAGAGGAACGGAGTCGGTCGGTGCCGACTTGTACAGGTCTAAGGACCGCGTTTCCGACCGAGCTATTACGATGTCGGATTTGGACAGCCTTTCTGAATCAGTTGTTCTGACACGGATCAGCTGTCGGAATCTAACTTTGGGTGCCCAAAGCAGGCACCTCTTCACCGTGAACCTTCCGAATGGGGCCTGTGGGGGTACCCAAGGGACCTCCCTTTCCAACCATGCACAGTGTGGCAGGCACCAAGGGGTGCCTGCCACGGGGTGCACGATTTTCCCTAGCTATCCTTTCTTTAATGGGAGCCTGTGTATTTGGTCGGAACACAGGCTGCCATTGAAGTCAATGGGAGTCTGACCGAATCGTATTTGGAAGCATCGTAATAGTTCACGTGGAATCCCCGAATCCCATTCAGTCGGAATGCTTTCCGACCGACATCGACCCCTAAGAAGGACTGTGTCATGATATGTCTCCTGCCCCTCTCCACAACAGCAGGGGTCAGATTTCTAACCCCCTGGTGCTAAGACTCAGTTCAATGCACCAATATTCATTCATTCATTTTGCATTTGTAGAGCGCATGGTTACACCGGCGGTGTGTCCCCGCGCTAATAGCAGATTCTCAGATGACAAGAGATAGGTAGGTGTGCCACAGCTAGCAAGTTTCTTGTGTCTATTCTAATATACTGGTGGAGAAAAGCCATGTTTTCAGCTTTTTCCTAAAGGCGGCTTCACATGGCTCTATTCTCATATCAACCGGTAGTGAATTCCAGTGTTTCGCAGCTAAGTAGCTAAACGAATTGCCACCCAACCTGGCCTTCCTTATTCTGGGTACAATTACTAGTGCCTTTCCTTCCGATCTTAGGTTTCTGCTGGGGGTATAGGATGTTATCATAGTTTGCAGATACCGTGGGCCTTTATTTGCTAGGATGCGGTGACAAAAGCACATTGCCTTAAACAATATCCTTTTTTCCACAGGTAGCCAATGCAGGTTGGCTAAGGCCTTTGTAGTAGATGATCTTTTAGGGAGATTCAGCACTAGGCGGGCAGCTGCGTTTTGAATTGATTGTAGCTTCATTAGTCTTTTTTTAGATACGCCTAAGTAAAGAACATTGCCGTAGTCAATCTGAGAAGTGACCACGGCATGTACTATGATTTTTCTGGCCTTGACTGGTAGCAGATCAATGACCTTCCGCAGGATTTTCAGCGTTCCGAAACATTTGCCTGTTATTTTGCAGATTTGACTTTCATATGTCAGGTTGGAGTCAAGCCATACTCCAAGGTTTTTGACTTCAGCTTTAGGGGTTGGGAGTTGGCCAAGCGGTTCCGGCCACCAAGCAGATGTCCAGATAGATGGCGCCCCTCCCACTATCATCACCTCTGTTTTACTGCCATTGACTTTTAAGCAGTGATTTGCCATCCATGCTGTTACCTCCCCCATGCATTGGGAGAATTGGTGGGCATTGTGTTCCGGGCTTTGAGATAGTGTGACGATAAGCTGAGTGTCGTCAGCGTATGATACAATGGACACCATGTGACCTTCCACTATACTGACGAGTGGCCCCATATATAGATTGAACAATGTGGGGCTCAATATTGAGCCCTGAGGAACTCCTAGTAATAGGGGAGATCTCTTAGATGTAAATGTGTCTTGTATAACCTGGAAACCCCTTGACGCCAGGAAGGATCTCATCCAACTCAGGGCCATGCCCTTGACCCCACATGACTCTAATCTCTAGAGAAGGAGGCCATGGGAGACGGTATCAAATGCTGCACTGAGATCCAGCAGGATCAGTGCAGCTGTGTGTCCTTCTTCCGCCCGTTGTCTTAGGGTTTCTGTGGCCAGGAGCAAAGCGGTTTCAGTGGAATGTGCAGCTTGGAAGCCTGATTGTGAGCAGTGTAGTAGGGCGTTACTATCGCTGTGGCTAGTAAGCTGTATGTTAACTACTTTTTCTGCAATTTTTGCAAAAAAAGTAGGAGCAAAATGGGACGTAGATTCTCTAGTACCTCATGATCTATTTGTGGTTTTTTCCTTAATGGACGGACCATGGCCTGCTTCCATTCATAGGGAACTTCTCCCGATTGGAAGGAGCGGGAGATTAGTTCCGATATGAGTGGTATAATACAGTTCGCTCCCTGTAGCAGAATTTCGGGACGAGCTGGGTCCCTCGGGGAGCCCGATTTAATTCCATTGGCTAGCTTCCTCATCTCATCTGGCTTTAGAACTTTAAATTCATCTAGGGTTGCTCCTTTGACTACTGTATCCGTATTGCCTTTGGAGCAGATGCCCTGACGTGCTTCCATAGGGAAGGTATCATAGATCTTTGCCACTTTCTCTGCAAAGAAGTCGGCGATTTTATTGCAGGACTCCTCTGATGTAGCGGGGGGCTCTATTAGTCTATCAGCTGACTGTAGTGATTTTAGTATGGCAAACATTTCTTTTGAGGAGTTTCTAGCCATTTCAATTTTTCTAGTATAGAAATCACAGTGAGTTTTCTTTATCAATGAGTCATATATTTTTTGTAATATGAATTAGAAACCCAGTTTCGACACAACACACTTCTCAGTACAGTGTAGGAAGTGTTTTCTGGCCACAATCAATCCCACTAGATGAGTTCAGGGACATGGTGGAGCTCCATATCCTCTTTTGCAAATGAATAACACTCAAAATAGCACTATGAAACATGGGTTTAACTTTAAAATGCTAATTTCTCAATCCAAAGTCTAGTGCATAAAATATGAATGGTAACCACACAGAATAAGAAAATAAATGCAGCAATGCATGACATGGCCTACAAAAATAATATGAACATTCCTATCATGGTTTGTAAGTTCCTAGCATCATAGCACCCTATAGCTACTTCTAAGCACTATGCTCATTTTAGCAGATGAATTCAATAGAAAGCCTATGACTCAAGTTTCTTAAGATGGATCGCACAGTTTACCTTCTCTCTGTAGACTGTTCTCTATCACAGCTTTTGCTCAGGTATGACAAGCAGTGCAAGACAGAAGACCACTTCTCTGCTTTGCTCCCAAAGTCACCTCCGACTCAGGCTGGTTGTCGCTGCAAACCAGCCTTACCTCTGGCATGAAAGTCCCAGCGTAAAGCCCTTCAAATTAACGGTCAGATATCTGGGTTTTTATTATATCTAATTGATGATTTTGTCTCATATTTATAAACTAAAACAGTACTTGCAGGCACCAAAGCACCAACAAGACGAAACAAATATGGCAATAAGTGTGTCATCTAGATTAACATATAGATAATATGGTCCTATAACTAAAACAAAAAACATGTCAGCCTCCCCAGTAAGCATCCATGTTGTTATGGCAGTGTCTACAACAAAAACTGAATGAGTGGGGCGACTGCTGTCAAATCCACAATAATGCAGTAGCGGCTCCTCGAGGGAGTGCTGCGGGGGAGGGGCAGGGTGGGGGGTAGTAAACTCTGGAATTGGGTTGAACGGAGTTGAGTAAATAAATAAATAAATAAAATGAATTGCATTGCGCACTGCATCGCCGATTTGGCGTTGCAGCACGCGCAATGTAATTCGTTTTGTTTATTTATTTATTTACTCAACTTTGTTCGGCCCAATTCTGGAGTTTAGTACCCCCCAGCCTGCCCCTCCCCTGCCCCGCCCCACTGCCCCACAGCACTCCCTCGAGGAGCCACAACTGCAATAATGTACAGTCCCATATGCACCACTGGCTAAAACTGGAACTTACAGGTCCCTCTCGATCTGGCAATCTCAAAGGCCAACCGGGTCCTGGGCCTTTGCACAGCAGGCAGGGCCAATAAAGAAGAAAGCAATGAAAAGAGTTGCAGATGCTTGCGAGGCAGAGTACCAACTCAGCTCACCTGCACTTGAAGGTGTTATTAATTGAGGTACAACTCATCTAGTCCTTGATGACAATTAGAGAGCAAATCAAGTCACTTTATCACATCCGTGGGCTGCATGAGACATCTGAGTTCTCCCATGTAAGCAGGGACAGCAGCAGGGCAGGCCAGCAGAGCTGCAGCAGGGCCTTCCTGCTTGTTTCCATGTATTTAGTAAGAGGCATCAGCTCCACTTTGTGGCAACAGAAACATGGTCCAAGCAAGGCTGTGTCCAAAACGTGGCAAAGTAAGCAGGAGGAGGTCTGCAGCTTATATTTACAGGCCCTGACGTTTGAATGGAAGCCCATTGCCAGTGTATCCTTTAAGTTAAAAAATACAGCATACAAGAATGAAACAGAGTTTCCCTTATCAGAAGGGTTTCTGTAAATGGAACTACTTGACTTCTTCCCACAGTGCACTATGCTGGCCAGGTACACTCTCCAGGCATATATTCTACTAGAAAACTTTGGGCCTCATTTATGCCATTTTGGATTAAGGCAGTGCAGCAAGGCACCTTGTTGTGCTGCACTACGCCAAAGGGAAAGGGCAGGAATGCATCGTATTTAAGCAATATGGTGCATTCCTGACCTTTCTGCCTGTACTGGTGCCGTTTTGGCAGCCTAGGACCAACGTAGGCACTCTTGCACCATGGTGAAAGGGTGCCTCCGTTGCAATCAGGATTCTTTTTGTGCGGAAAGGGGCATCTTCCTGCACAAACACAAACTTACGAGGCATTTTCCTCTTTCTATGTATGCTGTGTAATGCCGTAGATGTCGGGCGGACTGCCACCAACGGCCTGTCGGTGGCGGCCCACCCGACATCATAATGAGGCCCAAAGTATCAGCCTTGTAAACTCATTCCAATGATTTCAGTTATTATTGCACAATCTCTTCACATATTTTTTGCGAAATGTAAAACACAAAAAATAAAATAAACAGAAAGGCGGCCCCACCAGCTTTCGGACCACTAGATTACATTTAGACCAGGAGGCAAGTCGGAATCAATCTGCAAAACCTATATGTGCTGCTACCAGGCAGGGCCTATGCATAAGGCTTCAACGGTCGCTATCCCCTTGAGACTACAGGAGAGTTGAATGGAGTGTCTTTCCATTTTAAGACACACTAAATGGTGACCCTGAGAACCACTAAAATTTCAATTTGATGTTTAATACTCAATTTTACGATCACTACCAACAGTTGCCATGGCACACCTGCACAAGTGGTTAGTCACGTCTATCCTTACACTTACCATTCAGTTTGTAATAATTTGTCATGCCTGCAAAAGTTTTAAATTCCTAAAATACACATTTAGACAGCCTCAAGTCTAAAAAGTCATTGACTGTATCACATAAAGCGAGCACTGTAATCACTAAATTTAGGCACAGTATCAGTTGCAGTGTTGGGGTGGCTTGTGTCTTAGGTAGTTGAAGAGCAAGTGAAGTGCAATTTTACCACTTTAGACAGTGGTATATAGTTGCTGACCATGGAACACAGTGGCAATTGTTGATATATCTAAAATAAACAATAGAATGTAACACAAAATTCACAAAGCTACATATAAAACATAATAGCGCAGATCAAAATAAAAATAGTCAAAAACAGAATGTAGCACAACTACTGCAGTTAAATACAACAAAATCACACTGCAATAATGCAGTACAAAAACACAACAGCACAAAAAAAACAGCAGAACACATTATCACCACAATAAAATACCACACAGCAAATGTTCCCAAACGTTCTTGTCACACATTACCACATCCAGAATCCTATTTTCCTAATATGGTGGTAATTGGTGCTTGGAGCAAGCACTGTTTTAAGTTATCCACCAAAGACATAAAATAATGCCAGTCTAAATGTTTTGTGATTGACCCATGATGTTCAACATAATGCAATTCTCTTCCTTAGTGTCACGTCATTTGATGCAGTAAGATCACATCTATACATACCAACATTACAGGGTGTGGTATTTACCAGATGTGATATTACCTCCCTATTCCCTATTCTGCTCAAAATGAGTGATAACCTGCATTACAAGCTTTACACACCCAATTGTCACAGATTTTCCCACTTTCTGACCCATTATCCCTATCAGGGCCGAACTGGCCGTAGCGGGCACCGGGCATTTCTCTCCTCTGGGCCAGAGGGGTGGTGGCCGGTTTTGTGTCCGCGGGGGACGCTACTCTTACTGGGGGCCGGTTTTGCAGCAGTGCTGCAATATCGCCCCCCTTTAAAAAAAAAACGGGAGCAGTGCTTTTTGCTAGCACCATGCCCCATCCCCCGCTCCCAGGGCTGGTGGATCAGCAACCTGCCAGGGCTGGTTGCTGTTCCCAGTCCGGCCCTGATCCCTATTCATGTTTTGCTAGGTTTTTGGCAGGTTTTTGCTGGATAAACATGAATGGGGAATGTTTCTGATGTGCAGATGTGTGGCAAACTCCACACAACTTCAAATTCAATGCAAACACTTTCTTGCACCCGACCTGAAACTAGCATTTCAGTATTTACGTACTAACCTATTTTGGGGTCGCAGACGCAATTAGCAAAATAAGTAAATGTTCTACTACATGTCTTTACCATTTAAGGACTCCATGACCTTTCACTGAGACCTAAAATGGCAATTTGATTGGATATGGATCACAATTTAGAAGGGGTGTGTTGTAAGCACCCCATCCAAATTATGAATTGGTATGAGATGTAATCAGCTCGCAAAACATTGAAAAATGACTGACTCCTGAGTTGGGGGTGGTAATCCATTTGCAAAAAGGAAGAGGTCCCCTTGGAGACCACTGGCAACTCTCAAACAAACTTTTAAGAAAAACAAACTTTCTTTTAAAAAACACAGCCCTGTTTCCATTGAGGAAAATGGGTTGCTTTTAGGAAATGTTTACTTTATTTAAAGGTAATCACAGACATGGTGGTCTGCTGATACCAGTAAACCACCATGCCTGTGTGTAAGATGAGTTGTAAATTGCGAGGTGCGTAATGAAATTTTTTTAGGCAAGGTGGTCTGTAACTTACTACAAACCTTATTTTGCTCATTGGTTCATAGATTGGTTCACAAAATCAGAATCCATTCGCAAAAAGTCACTGCACAATTTGTGACCTCTTTTGGCAAATGGAATCTTCGTACATCAGGCCCTGTACTCGGAATGAGGCCCTAGGGCTTTTATTAGGACAAAGACATGACTAAGTTTCATAGAGCATGTGTCACTGTACTAAACCATAATGAGAAGTAAAGGCTAACAAAAAACACATATGAAAACACTGGAAACCACAGTGATTGCTTTGTTACTTCTTTACTCAAGCGAACAATCACCATTGTGTTCTGCTTCATGCCTTACCGGCCTTAAAGTTTCACAAGACCTGTGGTTTTACTTCCAGATTTATGGTAGCATCGAGGGGGTGAAAGGCCCGTGACTCACTCGTTGAACCATCTAGCCTTCAACATACATTCTGATTGAATGCCGTATCCCCAGTGGGCAGACTGGAAGACTTTCAGAGACTGCAGCTAAAGCCTTTAGGCGGACAGAGGAAAGTGTTGCATTTCCAGCCCCTTCTTTCCAAGAAATGGTGCCAGCAGCACATGTCTGCAGATTTATACCTTGGTGGCTTGCTCTGAGCTCCGAGTGAGGCGAGGGGTCAGATATCATTTATTGTTTCCTCCGTTGTTGGTTTGACCTCGACTGGGGAAGCAGTTTTGAAAAATGGGGCTCTATATCAAAGTCCTTGGTGCAGATACAACTGTCCAAAATGAGTCGTGCAGCCTCAAGGACTGTAACTTGGAGTAAGAAAGTAGAGCGCAAGGAATTGGAGCTCTGACTGTTAGCAAATTAAGGTGAGATTTACGTGACCTGTGTTTGCTTCGTGCACAAATTACCGAATAATTGTTTTCTGTCATGTAGAACAAGGAATAAAGGGATGCCATTTTAGGTACTTCATGCGATGTTCATACTTGAATACTGAGTTATATGTAACGGTAATAAGCCAACTGCCTGCATTATGGGTTCTGGTCCCATCATTGGCAAGCTATGTTGTTATTTAAGCTGTGTAGGTCTTTGGCGGACAGTTCTTGCATTATGAACTAAAGTTTTAGGAGAACTTCAAATCTGTGACTAAAGTTTGCTTTAAAATGACTAAAGCATGACTTAAGGAAGGACGATGCTCAGGGGATCTGTACTGGAGGTAAACACCTGCATTTGGATTCAAACGTTTGTGAGAAGAGATATGTCAAATCCAGATCAATACCTTTTCATTCTGTCGTTCAATTCACCATCTTGTCTTATGTCCTTGCCCTATCCAACCTCCCTAGCTGACAGACTGATAGAATGCAATTTCCTTTATGTTCATAACACATCCCCTTGTACTTGGTTTAGTCACAGGCTGTAGTCAAAACAAGGACACTTTAATACCCTGGGTGCAATTCCTAAAACCATCTGCATAGCTAAGTTTAACTTCCGGGTCCAATTCAGG
Source organism: Calotriton arnoldi (assembly GCA_963921515.1). Taxonomy (NCBI): domain Eukaryota; kingdom Metazoa; phylum Chordata; class Amphibia; order Caudata; family Salamandridae; genus Calotriton; species Calotriton arnoldi. The sequence goes on from CAWUFW010000601.1 coordinate 906,589, forward strand.
TGGTTTATGGGTGCAAATTCACATTTGTAATTGAAAAAAAAATGTGAATTTAACTTGTCAATCAATTTACTTATCAACAAATTTACATTAGAGTGGTGCAATATTAGGTAGGAGGAAATCTGCTCCCATATTGAAAGCCAGTGCGGTACACTTGAAAATAATCTACAAATAGGATCCTATGGTGCCTTAAGCACAACCATAACAACGTGTCATCTGGAGTATTACAGTTGTGAAGAGCATCAGAAAAAAAAATCTACGAAGTGGATTCCAGTGAGTGGGAGTTGACGGGCACCAAATGTGGGATTATTTGCCCAGTTGTCTTTCTAAAGAGCCTATGATAATTATGCAAAGTCAATGAGAGTTGGTGGCAATTCACAGCCTTAGAATGGGAAACTGTTAGCCCCTTTTTTGAAAGGTTTGGTTGTAGAACGTTGCAGTATGTGAATGCTGTTGTTCTATCTAGAGGGAAACCAATATGGAGCTTGAATAAGAGTATCTTGACATAAGGAACTTCCCTGAAGAAGGTACTATGCTTATATAGCCCTATGGGGACCACAACATCAACATTATGATGCTGTCTGCTTGTTAATCAAGGCATAATTCAGAATTTATCGATGGATTTGGATGGGTCATCTGGTAGAGAATCTATATAGACAGTCATAGCAACATGTTTTTTTGATTTTTCATTCTATGTATATTCTTCTTTCTGTTCATAGGTATGACTGTGTTTTATGGGTAATCAGATTTTCCCTTAATCTAGTGTTTTTAACATATGCGTTTCATTCACCTTAGTTGAGTATTTGATTAAGAAAGAAAATAAGTCATCTTGCGGTGCTCTCTTTTGTGTTACTAGAAATACCCTGCCCCTGAGGGGTTATAAGGTAGCTCTGGTTTTCTGGTGAATTGCGTCTCTTGCATACAATATTTCTGCAGCAGGATGAACTATATAACCAGAAGAGATGGGTGGCTATGGACATATGATTTGGCACCAACTACACAACTTTGCTGATAGGCTGATGGGAAGAAAAATATGAATGGACTAATAAGAATGAAAATACACTCACCATACTGCTGTGCTTTAGCTCAAGTGCATCGATTACCTTTCATCATGTATTTAAATTTAAAACTAGAAGTCAAAGATGGCAAATCGATTTATTTTCAAAGGTCTGAACATTTTGCAGGCAGAACGCACAGCTCAAATGAGGTGGAAAAATGCTGAGTCTGTTGATATTTAAGATACGTATTGTGTAAGTACTGTTGGGCGGGAGCCCAAGGACCCACTCCAGAGTGCACATTGGTTGGGCCACATACAATAATGGCTGGTTCGTGACCAGAAAGGACTGTTGTAAGTGTGGTTTGGGAGATTGCAGTCTATGTAGAAAGTTCAGTTTATCTGAACAATGGGGTAGCTGGAGCGCCATTGTCGGGTTCTAATTGCATTAAGAGCTTACAAGAGAACATTCCTTTCTCCCATATTCAGTGCCTTTATTATACAAGATGTAAGTACAGCCCCCCAATCACCTTTGGACCTCAGATTCAGAAAAATGTCACCTTTTCCATATCTGAGCATGGTTGAAAAACTCCTATTTGAAAATAGACACAGTCTAAACCCCATGCATTAACAAAAGTGTATCCCCTGCAACCCAGCACGGTTGGCCCTTTGAGGATAGTGTAGCGTCCTTCACAGGCTGGGAGCATGCAAATGAACACGCCACACATGTATCTCTGTAATAGACATCTTTATTCTTCAGCACACGATTATACACTGCTCACTCATTACGCCGTAACCATTAATAACCACACCTTAAAACCTCCCAGCAAGTTACGTAATTCCACGGTTGAGTCCACCCAGAACCGCAAGGGTCCTAGCACACTTAGTCTCACGACACTACATCTCCCCCTTTGTTAAATAAAAAGTACAAACAGTCACATCATATTTCTTCAATAAGTCATTGAGGCACTTGGACCAGTCAGCCAGATCGAGTGGTATGAGATGGTTGAGATGCACTCTGATTGTGCACCAGTGGCACAGGTTCTGATGCAGAATTGCCTCATTCATAATTGCATTCAAAATTGCAGGAGCTGACAAATGCTGAGGTAGGTGCTTAAACTATGACGAGTCCAGTGTGATGGACCTTCTGGGATGATGTCCAGTCACCATGTGTCCTTTGCACGTCACAACCCTCAGAGGGTCGATAGCAAATGGAGTGTCTATTTTCCACTTTCATTTTTGCTTGACCAGGACCCAGTCACCTTCATCGAAGACTGCTTCTTGAGCTTATCTACTCCCATTGGCAATTGTTTTCATCTGACACATTCGAGAAGTATCTGTGAAACGAACCTTATCAGCATTCAAGCATCGGTCTACTGTCCACTGTGGCAGTTTGGTTCCAATGACTTTCAAAAATAGCAAGGTGGCAGGACTCTCACCAGTTGTGGAGTGCTGAGTTGAATGATAAGCACGGAGGGCTTGACACAGGGCCTGGTTTAATGCGATTCCCTCTATCAATGCTCGCTGAATCGCCCATTTGAGGGTACCCATGAATCGTTCCACAACACCATTGGCTTGCGGCCACAGAGGTGTGCTCTTTTGATGCTTGACATTTAGTCTGACCAGAAATTCCTTGAATTCTTTGCCATTGAATGCCAGAGCATTGTCAGATTTGAGAATGGTGGGGATATCCCATGCTGCAAAGATATTGTCCAGGTGCTCAATAACCTTGTCATGGGTTGTTGATGATAACTCCTCTACTAAAGGAAAGTGTGAATACTCATCAATGACTACCATGAGATGATGTCCGTTTCCAAAAGGCCCAAAGAAATCAACTGCAACTCTTTCCCAAGCATGTGCAGGAAGGTCAGACATTGTTAATGGATGGTGCACCACTTTGGGGTTAAGGCAGTTGCAAAGATGGCACTCTTTTAGTCCCCTCTCAACTCACTCATTTAGGCGCGGGAACCACACTCAGTCTCTTAGGGCTCTTTTGGTGGCTACAATGCCTCAATGCCCTTTATGGGCTAGTTTATGACTTGCTGTCCTAGGCTCTCAAGTATGACAATTCTCAAGCCTCTCAATACAACACCTTCCCTGGTAACGCCTAGTTCAACATCGTCAGCAAAAGGTCGAGCATTCTTCTTCCATGATTGAGCTGAAGTTATGTCTTTGAGGATAAGCATGTTCTTATCAGCATTATTAACAGAAATAATCTGTTCAATGGATAGGGTTGCTGGCATGCTGGACCTCACAATGAAGTTAACGTACTCCTCTGTCGATGTGGAACTATGCCGATATAACAGTACTCATGAAAACTAATTATCAGGGTTCTAATTTTTACCTGGGTTTGGTACAGTTGCATAGTCGTACTCTTGCAGACGCAACCCCCACCTCTCAATGAGAGGGGCCATCTTGGCTTTCGGGATTCCAAAAATAGTGAGCAGCACTTGGTGGTCTGTAACAATAATGAAACATTTTCCATATAGAAACTCATGAAAATGTTTGCAGGCCCACACTACAGCAGACTCTCCTTCTCCAGCTGAGAATAGGCACGTTCTGTGTCAGACAGGCCACAGTGTGTCCACTCTGAGCAATCGGATGACCATTATGTTGAGCAAGGATTGCCCCCAGCCCCACCGAGCTCACATCTACTGTGATCTCAGTATATAACGGGGTAAAAGCAGGCCATTTCGGTTGCATTCTCAATCACATGTTTTATTCTTTTGAAGCTTTGATCACATTCAGCAGACCACTAGAAGGGACATCTCGTTTTGTCAAGTGTCTCAATCTGGCACTCACAGTAGCAAAGTCACAAATTAACATTGAGCAATAATTAGCCATGCCTAAGAAGGATTACAGCATGGTGAAATCTTGTTGGGGCAAATAGCTAACTGTGCTTGCACTTTATTTGGGTCAGGAGTCATTCCTCCATTAGAGAATATGTGACCAAAGAATTTTAGTTTGTTCTTTTGAAACTCACACTTTGCTGCATTCAGAGTGAGAGGTGCATCAGCAAGTAACTGGCACACTTGTGTAAGTGCCTTGCCATGCTCTTTTTGCATTGCCCCAAATACCAGTATGTCATCACTGTGATTAAAAGCATGCTTGACAGGTTGAATTATTCAACACTCCGAAACTCAACCTGTTGTATCTGAACAAACCTACATGAATCAAAAAAGTAATGATGTACCTACAGTTCTCTTCCAACTCGAGTTGATGATGCGCCTTGTTCAGGTCACGACGGGTGAAGACTTTGGCACGGTTCAGTTGCATGATCATGTCCACTATGTGTGGACCAGGATGTCTTTTCCTCTCGATTGCTTTGTTGGCCTGGCGCATATCAACACAGATGGGCATGGCACCTCCACTGTCCTTTTCTGGCACCACAACTATGTGCGATGCCACTGTGCAACTGGGCAATGCCACTGTGCAACAGGGCGAATGTCCTCATTAATGTGAAGTTGCACTTTCATTGTCTTGAGCCTTCTTAAGCCATGAAACAATGACGGGAAATGACTCACAACTTTAGATTGAGTGTGGATGTTGTAATTGAGAGATATCAATCCCATGTCAGCAGCAGTGGCAAAACTGAGCAGGAATGCACCAGACGAAGTTTCTTGCACTTAGCTCTTGCACTGACACTGCTTTATGTTGCATTGTCGCTGTGAATGACCGATGACTCTGCAATGGTTTTGAAGCAGCCCACATATATACCTTCCTGTTTGACGGGTTGAGGCATGGCACAGGAGACAGGCTATTGAACTTTTCGACTAGCATGATGTTAATCGATGCACCACTGTCTATGATGCGGGTTAAGGTACAACAGTTGACCATTATTGTAATTTTGGCGCAGTGTCCAAATGAATTGGGTTGTTTCGTTTAGTGGTTGGCCTTTGTGTTTTGTTCTTACTTGCAGGAAGCCACATCTACATGTGCCTCTCATTCCTTGGCCAATATCATCCTCGCTCATCTCTCTTATTCACTAGTACTTGATAATTAAGATGGATTTGCCTGGTTTCTACTAGGGGTGGACAGAATGTGCAGAGTTTTTACTCTGCGGAAATTCCGCGGAGTTACTTTAAAATTCTGCAAGATTCCGAAGAGTTCCGCAAGCAGCGTAATTTTAGCATGTCACGCTGCTCGGTCTGATATTTAGCTCCAAAAGCCTGTTCCACACTGTAAAATCAGCACAAACAGCACCATATGCCATTACAGAGGGTGCTGCTTCTTTCTGTTGCTCGAGTAGATTTTCTACTGAACATGAATGGTAGACACCAGCCGTGATCGAGATTGAGAAATCGCACTGGGACTCATCCTAGCTCTTGATTGTCTCGCTCACCAACTTAACATTGGAGAGCTGTGCATGAGAAAAACTCCACCACGTAGCAGATTTGCAGAGTTTTTCTGGAGCTCTGCATTCCAGGTGGAGCACGGAGTGGGCAAAGCTCCACTAACTCTGCTGGCAGAGTGGAGTTTACAGTCCACCCCTACTTTCTACTTGTCGTAACCAATGTTGCTTTTTGACTTTGTGGGCATGGCGAGAATGCTTCTGGAATCCTCTGGCATCTATTTTATCTTCTAACTGTGGTGTATTTGGTTTCTCTTTCACTTTGCAAACCATTATGAAGTGGTATTCTTTCCCGAAACCTTTACATGTCTGGCCCATGGCTGGATATTTGTCTTCATGGGGAAATGAAAACCTACACTGGAAACACAACCTTTTCTTCTCTGGAGATATCGATTTGCGTTCATATACCTTGTGCTCACTTTTCATGACCAATGGCGATTTATTTTTCACTGTTCCAGCTTCCATATCAGCAGCTTGTCGATTTGCTCTTTTATCGTCCCTTGCAACCATTAGTACTTTCTCTACACTGAGCATTTCTCTCAACATGCATCTTCTGAAAGAGTCTGGAAGACAGCCATCGATGACTCTGAGGTGTATGGCTTCTTCATCATTCAACTCACACATGAAATGGTGGAAAGAACCATGAAAGAGGTAAAATCAGGTTCTCCATTGGACTCCTGCCCACATTTTGTTTTCTCAAGGCTAGCCCCCACTTATGTCCCTATATTACCTGGCTGTTTGAGTCTTCCTTGAAAAATGCTGATGTCCCTGTGAGTTGGAAGCATGCACTAGGCTGGAGTGGAAGCTGCTGTCTTTTCCGACTACCACCCTATCTCTCTCTTGCACGATATGGCAAAAGTGTTGGAAAGACTAGTCAACTCTCGGCTTTCTCAGTTTCTGGAAGACAATAACATCTTAGATGTGTCCTAAACAGCCTTTAGACCCAACAATTGTACAGAATCCACCTTGTTGGCGGTAGTTGACAGAATCAGATCAGAGGCTGATCAAGGTAGGGCAGTTGCCCTGATCTTATTAGACCTGTCTGCTGCCTTTGATATTGTTTCACACTCCCAGTTAGTCCATGGGCTACATGAAGCAGGTCTGCACTCTACCATCTTACAGTGGTTTGGAGATATTTTTGTCCAATAGATCTCATTCTGTTTACTTGGCTCCATTTAAATCGACTCCCATTCAGGCTAACTGTGGGGTCTCTTCCTTCAGCCTCTCATTGTTCAATGTCTATGTCGCCCCCTTGGCGAGCATTGTTAAGTCCTGGGGCTTTGAGACATTCTGCTACGCTAAGGATACCCAGCTTATCATCTCCATTGATGAGAGTCAGCCGGCAATTTGCGAGAACCTTCTGGGTTGTCTCTCTGACATGGCTGACTGGATGCGAGCAGGCTGTTTGAAGCTGAATGCAGAAATAAATGAGGTTCTGATGTTTGGAGGGGTGACAAAGGTAGTGGCCCACCTTTCTTGGTGTGGCTCCATCATCTAAAAGAGCTGCCAAGAATTTGAGAGTCGTATCAGATGACTCCCTCTCGATGCAAGGCCAGGTAAACTGGGTGTGTGGGAGATGTTTCAGTCTTCTACGCATGCTGAGAAAGCTATTTAGATGGATCCCTTTAGCCTGGAAGAGGGCAGTTACCCAGGCTCTCATTTTTAGCAGACTGGACTATGATAACACCTTTTATTTAGGGATGGCTGATTATTCAGCCGTCTGCAGCTCATACACAATGAGGCTGCCAGACTGATCTGTACAGCCGCAATAGGAGCTCAGCATCAGTCTGTCTTAATCAGCTGCATTGGCTCCCAGTGCAGAAAAGCGCCAGGTTTAAATACTCTGCTATGTTCATAATCATTCCATGAGTCAGGGCCAACCATTTTGTGTGGCAGTGGCATTTTACAAACCTAGCAGAGCGTTGCGCTCCTCCCATCTAGCCTTGATCCACAGCACTTAAATCAGGAAAGCCAAAATGGACACCGCTCATTTAGTCATGTAGCAGCACTATACTGGAATTCTTTGCCTTTGGAAATGCATCTTACAGAGGATCTCTTTGTGTTTCATAAGTGCTGGAAGACCTGGATTTACCCTCTTTAGTAGTACTGAATTTTCAGAGCTTCAGTGTGTTTGACCCAGAGCTGGGATGTCCTTTGAGCATGATGATTGAGCTTTGTAAGTAAATCAAAACAAAGTCATTAAATAACTAAACTTACAATGTTTGATAAGCACATGAAGTCTATGAACAAACTCATCCATTGTTTCACCACATTGTTGTCTCGCTTGATTGAAAATGTACCTTTTATAGTCGCCATTCGACATCGGATTGAACTTAGTTCCCAGTGCTTCATTGATCTGACAGTATGATATTGCATCGGTCTGCAAGATTTTCTTCAGCACTTCTTTTACTCCATCACCGGCAAGGTTCTTTAAATATTTAATGATTTTCTTATCATCTACTTCTTCTAGGGCATCTATGAAGTCATTGAACGTCTTGATCCATGCAGTCCACCTGGCGCCAATATTCTGCGTCTTGTTGGTGTCAAAGGAACATGGCTGCTTGGTGGTGGCTTTAGGAATGCAGCTGCATCATACCTCGTGCTCCCTTCTGCAGCCATTGAAAAGACTCATTATTCTAATGGCTTTAATTTCACTGGATTCCACTGGCCGCTGTGCACAAATCGGCCTCTCCCCGGGGCCTGGGTCGTCACACCCGATTTGAGGTCATGTGGCATGTGTTCATGCTGGTAAGTACGTTTGTACTTTTGTACCTGGTTATCACTGCCTTTAGCATTTCCAACTTCAAACTGCGTCCCATCGATTTGGACGTATGTGGCACACACAAGCAGTTTGCTGCCTTGTTGCAAACTCTCAGGTAAAGCAGTCTTGTTTCTTCGGGGCAGGGATCCCACCCTCGTCGCAAGTTGTAGATTCCACACCACGACAGGAGCATACAAATTAACATGCCACACATGGAGCTCGGTAATAGAGGTATTTTTCCTCAGCACACAATTAAGCACTGCTCACTCATTATTTCATAACTGTTAATGACTGCACCTTAACACCTCAGGGCAAGTTACGTAATTCCTCTGTTGAGTCGGCCCAGAACCACAAGAGTCCTAGCGCACATAGTCTCACAACACTAAAGATAGTACCTTTGTAAGCAGACTTCAGGATAGACCACTACAGAAGTGATTTCCCAATGGTATATGGGCCACTATTCCAGAATATATGCACAGATTCAATTGCTGTATTCATCTTTGCTATGCCCTGTGATCTATCTAGCAAGGCTACGTAGCGCTTGCCAGTGCCTGTGCACTGACATTAGTGACTGGACCAGACTTAGAGAGCACCTCTCTTCCGCCTCCTGGCTGAGTCAATCCAGGGCCAGACGACAGGCTAATTTTCTTCTGCTGGACGTACTACAAATGGAAGATTCACAGTAGTGGGTCCTAGTTACTTCTTTCTACATTCATCCTTGTTACTGCCCTGTATCCTATCTATACACTACCTACCAAGGAGAGACCATTTGCAGCTTGCCATTGACTGTGCAGTTTTAGCAGGCACTTCTCTATTTGATGGTGAAAGAGAAAAAAACAGAAGTCATCTTTATTGCCTCGATTAAAAACAGTATTAAAAGTTCATTAGAGCTCAAGGAGCGTTAGTTTATTACCAAAGACATTCAGGATCAGTTAGAGTTCACCTGAATAGAGATTCACTGTAAAATGATGGGGATACCACTCTGAGCAACTCCAAGAAGCACACAATCTTTGGTGCCTATGGGGAAAACGCCCCGAAAAGTGTGTGTTTCTTGATGCAGTGGTAACTTACCATCTTATGTATTTTGTCTGGCTTCAGGCCCTTTATGATGTTATTTGCAAATGTTTTAAACTTCCAAGACTGAGCTGTGTTTCATTCATTCATTCGAATACTTTATTTCGGTCAATAGACTAAGCCTGGGCGGAGTTTGCGTAGCGGCGCTACGAGGAACCCCGCGGAGTTAAAAAAAACTCTGCCTCAGTACGCGGAGTTCCGCGAGCGCGTGGAGTTGCTTGTCCCGCTCGTTCGCGTGACGTTTTCCGCCGTACGTCAACGCCGATTGCATGTTCGGGTGGAAATATCGCACGAACTGCACCACGCGGTCGCACATGGGCGCGGCCATCTTGTGTCTTACTCTGTTTGTGGTGCTGGGGCCTACTTTTTCATCCTTCCTTAATCTCTGTAATCCTTGGCTTTTAAAACTTTTTTCCCATCTTTTTTATTTATTATCTTACCCTTAGTCTTTCTAAGAGTGTATTTGTGCTTTTTTTCTACTTTACTGTGTTTTTTGGGTGAGTTTTGTACTTTATTTGTTAGCTTTCCTGCTTCCTTATTACTGCCCAGTCCTTCCTTCTTTTTCCCAATTTCTTTTTTTCTCTCTTTCCCACCAGCCCCATGGCAAATAAAGGCGCACCAAAGCGTGGCCGCCTTCCTTGCGGAAGGCGGCGCCAGGCAGGGGTGCAGCCCCGTGCCCTGTTTTCCGAGGTGGTGGTGGCAGCGCTGGTATTTTATATCCAGCGCCATTTCCCCTCCACCCTGGTAACAGGCGGCAGACCTGGGTCTGGGTCCGGGATGCGGGATGCGGGAGCACCAGCAGTGCTGGGCGAGGGTGCGCCAGGCAGTTTACTGCTGCTCTGGAGTCCGGCGCACCCATCAGCAGTTGGCTCACCGCTGGTCCGACATCCTGGACCGAGAGCAGGACCTACTGGACCTGCTAGAAGTTGAGGTTTGCTGGGCTAGGTGAGTAATTATTAAAATTATTAATTTTTATTATTACCTGTGTTCTATGCTATAGCTAATATTTTTTCCAAAATAATGGGAAGCATGCTGCGTACATGCAGGGAAGTTAAGTTTTCAAATATTATGTAATAATCTTTTATTCTAGACAGGTGCTTAGCTTACTTGGCGCTACCCACCTAACCTAGTTATTGAATCGTACGTGTTGCCACTCGCTTTGGCTGATGTGATTAGTGATGATTATGTAAGACGTTCTGTAATTAGTTATTTGTAATGTCGTAACCCCATGGTGCATGCCAATGCCACACGGATGGTGCAGGGATGTTTGTGAACAACAACATCCATTTTTCAATGGAAGCTTGTGCTGCAGGCATTTTCGCCTGCCACACAAGCTTCCATTGACAAATGGAGGTTTGCGACCGCCCTCTGGCCTATGGGCGATCGCATCGATTCGTAGTAGACTAGTGCGGTCGTCATGACCGCGGCGCCGACCTAAGGCCGGGCGGGTCCAGAACCGCAATGGTGTCCACCCGACATCATTGTAATCATTATAATAAGGCCCATTTGGCCCGTCAAATGGGGTTGACTTGAGACTGAGAGATTGCGAATGAGATTTGAGAAGAAACAAACATCATGATTTGTTGCAATTTATTATTATTAATTCCAAAATGCAGTTTACTAAATTTGGAATAGGAGTGGACTAGGTAGGTAGGTTTTGTAAATTTTGAATAGGATAGGACGGTCCCGAATATACTACTACTAGTTGATCTGATTTAGAAAAGTTCAATGTTATTGCGATTGCCTTTGCCTCTCAAATATATTTTGGGGAGATATTATTTATTATACCACTAATCTTTTTTTGTCTTTATGTTTTACATCAGCATCCAGGGGCAAGAAGAAGGCTGAGGCGGGTGAGGGTCCGGGAGCTGGAGCTGGATGTGCCTCCCAGAGCTCCTCGGCCGATGGCTCTGCTGGCCCCAGTGAGTCCTCCTGGTGTTAACATTAATATATTTATTCCCCTAATTTTTCTGCTCCTTTTTAATAATGTGACGTCTGCCCGTTTATATATTATTTTTCCAAATCCTCTTCGATGTATCCATTTCTAAATTCTTGTTATCCCTGCATTATCCTATTTACTTATTTTCTATATTTCAAGTTTCTCTACTTTATGTCAAACTGTCTCTAGTTACTAGTTTGTCTGTAGCTTCCTTTCTTCTGCTTTTTCAGTCAGCTTTCCCTCTACCCTTTTGTGGACTGCTTAGTGGTGGTACTCTAAGACTCAGAGAACCCATTGGTCACATAGTACTACTACTCCTCTGCCACACAGATTGCATGCCCATTGCCCAAGTAAGGTATTCTACACATGTAATGGATGAGAAGGCTTATAATCACTTAAACAAGAGAGTGGCAATGGTCACGTTGGACACCCCAAAGTTGTGTCTTCTTATCAGCTGGGCCTAGTATTATTAGCAGCAGTTGGTGAACTGATGACTGTGCACCATGTGTGGGAGGAAGTACGAGAAGAACAGCCCCATTGCATTAGCCAACCAAGGCCATGTGCAATTTTCTTCTCAACTCATAAGATTCATCAATCAATAGCTCTAGCCACTCCTTAACAGCTTGTCTCTTGCCTTGACTTCAGGCTTTTTTAAAACTTTCCAACAACAAAATGCCCATCCTGATATTTTTTATAGAAGATACTGTCTGTAATGTATCCAAACTGTAGTGAATGATGTGTGTGGTGTTTTTTTTATTTTGCTATAAAACAAATAATAGGGGAGGTGTATCTGGCATCTAGTAATTGTGTAATCTTTTTTTTCTAGCCGCACCAACCACCAGTGCCGGGGCCAGCACAGACGACGCCAGCCAGTCTGCAGCTGCGGCAGCAGAAGGGGTTGAGCCAGCAGCAGTGGCGGGCGATGATAAGTCATATTGCTTGCTTAATATTGGCAATTAATTATAATTATAAGCGCACTGTAAAGGTGCAGTCTTGTTGTCTTGTGAACAACAGGTGAACACAGCAGCAGTTGAAGTTGAGCTGAGTAACTAATGGCTGCTCCTATCTTCAACTCAGAAGAAAACGTTTCATGAACAAGACCTTTAACTATGGGTTGATGGAAAAGGGAAGGATGGAATGGGAAAGGATGGATGAAATGTAATATATATGACTGAAAGAGAAGGATGCGTGGGTGAAAGAAAGCGCCGTATGCATAAATAGCACTATATGTGGCTGATAGCCAGAATGCATGGGTGGGTGAAGGATGGATGAAAGTTTGGTATACGGGTAGGAACAAAGCTTGCCTGGGTGGGTGAAAGTGTATGTGTGAAAAGGATGCCTGCCTGGGTGGGTGATTAGAATCCTGTGGTGGTTCTTTTGATTGAAATAAACTTAGGGACACATGGGTGGGTAAATGTCAAATGACAAATGAATGTTGCTGAAAGGTTTGTACTTGAGATCATGAGACTAGAGTGAGACAGAGAGCCATGTTTGGAACTTTGGATGGATGGCTATATGGATGGATGGGTAGTTTCAATGGTGAAGAGTGGATTGAGAGAATGTAAAAAAACTTAAATGGTGGTGAGTAGGAAAGCCAAGGGTGAAGAATAAAAATAAAATACTCGAAGAACATTGCAATGATGAATGTAAAAATCCTTGGGAAGGAGAATAAGGAACTATGCTGCTCCTCTGTAGTGGTGTTCGTCTCACCTTTACTTGCCTGGAATGTTTTTTTTGAGTTTTTTTTTATTCAAATGGTTGAGGAGGTGGTATTCCAGACTCCTCCCTGGACTCACAGTAGTTTTCAAGCGCAACATTATGTATCCTTCCTACCCACCCATCATCAATCACCTCCCTCCATACCCATGGCATAATTTTCTCTGTGTTTTGCTAAGATCATTGTTTACAATTTGACTTTTTTCTTTCTTGATATGTAGCTACTCCTGCTGCTCCACCGACCAGGCAGGAGATTGCAGCCTGGACCCGGCGGTGGAAAATAGAGGCCATCAGGGCCGAGCACCAATGGCTGGTGGCCGAGGAGGATGAGGCAGAAGCTGCTGCAGATGCCCCTGGCCCCAGCCAGGCCCCCACCACACCGTCACCGCGGTCCAATGGGTGCCCGCCGGTGCCGCCACCATTCCACCAGCACTGCTGCTCCCCCTTATTTCCGCAATTATGAGCGCCGCATCATGCGAATGCTGGTGGATATTGAAGCCAGGCAGGAACGGGTAGAGAGGCACCTCCAGAAGCTCCTAACCTGCCGTTAGTGCTCTCTTCAGCACCATTTTTAATCTGTTTTTGGGTGGGTGGGTGGGAGTTGGGGGATTGTTGGGTTTTTCTTTATTTATGGACATTTCTGGCACACCACTTGGACATTTGTTGGGGTTAGGGAGAGGGGTGGGCCAGTTGTGGGTTTTGTATTTTGTTCAGGATATAATAAACTTTTCATACTTTTACATTTTATGATTATGAATGATTTAAAAAAAATGTGGTGGGGTTATTGATTGTTTGTTTTACTTCTCAGTGCTGCCTTTGCCGCAGCCAGTTTTAAAAGTCTGCTGATAGTGTAAACAAAATAGTGATGCAGTACCCTCCCTTGTCCTACTACTCTCTCCTCCTAGTCTCGGCAGTCTACTCTGCTATTACGATATAATATTATTAACCCCTAAGGACTCAGAGGGGGTGGGGGATGAATTACCATTGTATAGAATGATTGCCGTTCAACAATGATCAATCAACCACAGTTCACTTCTCTTACCTGATTAGATGAAGCGAGGGCTCCATGGTTTCCCAAGGTGCCATCATGGTGGTGGTAGTAGTAGCAGCATGCATTGGTAACGTTTCTTTTGATATTGAAGTCAAACTCATCAGAACTCCCTCCTAGGTGAACTAGAACTGTAGGATAAGGACTTGGAGAGTGGGGACTATTCATCGAATGGGAAGTTAACAAACTGAAATGAATAAAACTAGGTTAATGCCGTTATTATTATATGCAAGCTGGATGACAGTCACCAGAGAACAGACTCAGCCTAAGACACAAGAAGAGAGTATGATAAGCAATGAAAAATTGAATTAATCAGAACAATGTTGAGCTACTACGAACTGTACGAAGTGGACAAGCTTAACCGGCTTAGACGCAAATTAATACAGTGCCTGAATGATGATGCAGGCAATGAGATGTTCCTCTGGAAAAAAATATCATACACTGTGCTGGCTGGGGTGGATATTTTATAATATATACTGCCAGTGTGGGCTATATGAGCTTAGTTAGGAATACGATCCTCCTCACCCCACACTGAGTTGTTGTGTTGCTTTCACCACATCCGCCCCACCAAGTGTGTGATCAAATAATGGTGTAAAAATTGTTAAGTCACACCTCAATAAATCACACAGCCTGGGGGAAGAGGGTTAGGGGTTTGATGAATGGTTGGGAAGGGGGATTGAGTCAAAGGTTTGACCATCATAAATCTGTTATGGGAGGAAAAGGAACTGCGTGCATGATGATGAGTGGTACTAGACAAGTACAGGGAAGTATATTAATTATGCAATTGTCTGTCTGCCCCCAGAGAGACCCAAGTTACATACATTATATTTATGTTCTGTTGTACCGGGCTTAGAAAGATAGCAAATACAATTAAATGATCTGTAGGAGTAAAAAGCAAACATAAAGACAACACACAGTCGTAATGATTGAAGAGAAAAAAAATGATTCTGTATAAATTGAGAGTTGCATCTCCGCATTCCTATTGGACTGTCCGCCCGCGAATCTTGGGTACCTGGCAGATGCTGTTTGGTATGGTAAGTGTGAGTTGTTTTTCCAGTATGGCACAGAGTAAAGGGCCTGTAGATGGAAAAATAAAAAGGATATGTAAAAATCAAGGAGAAAACAAAAAGTTAAACTGCATAAGGAGGAGTGCAACAAGAAGACTTTCAGAAGCAGCATGGCTAAATCAGACTCTGTTTATGGCAGTTACCTCCAACAAGAGGCCACCCCCACCCAAACTCCACTTAGCTTCAGATTTGAGCCAGACAGCACTGAGCACACATACATAGTATACGCACAGCAACATAGCATTTTCCAAATGAAGTAAAAATAAATGCACCGCTGTCAGTCACACCACACTCACCGCCCACCACCACTACACAGACATGTAGGTCTGGTCTCTGTTGTTGTTTACTTTTAGGCCACTTCAAAGTCATCATCAATCATCCAAATCGTTTGGTTTCAGTGAATGTGAAAAAATCCATCTTCTTCTGGTGGCACGCCATGAGTTATTCCATCAATCATCTCTGATCCTCCTGACTCTGACTGCGAGTATGGTGGTCATGGTGTCCAACTCCGGGTCCGTACCAACAGTGTCTGACTCCCGAGTGAGTCCTCCAGACTCGTCCACTCCCGACTCAAAAAATGCATTTGATCTGCCTGTACTAGTACAATTTTGTTATTGAACAACAAGAAGGGAAAGATTGACTTGTGTCACTTTGTAGAATAGACATTCACAACAAACAACAATCACTCATCGTGCAATGCATGTCATCATTTACCTGTTCTTCCGGGGCAGTACTTCTAGGTTAGGAAAGGATAGATAGATAGTCAGGGCCCAGGGTTGGAGGCAGGCACACATTTGTTTGAATTCTCTATCCAATGTCTGGCTTGAAAGAAATGGATTTTGGGTGAGTCATGAGTGGACTTTACTTCTTCATTGACTGCACACAGTTGCAACTCTGATCCAGCAATAAAAAGAGTAAGACGGTGGGGATGGATTTGTGAACCAGAAAGACAGTCACACAAATAAATAATAAAGTAAATAATGTTCCTTAGCTATATCTTTTTTTTTGGG
This sequence comes from Calotriton arnoldi, assembly GCA_963921515.1. NCBI lineage: Eukaryota > Metazoa > Chordata > Amphibia > Caudata > Salamandridae > Calotriton > Calotriton arnoldi. The sequence goes on from CAWUFW010000601.1 coordinate 922,546, forward strand.
GGGGGCGTCAAAGAAAGAAAGAAAGTAACTGGAAATTGAAGGAGCCTAGTTGTCAGGGAAGTAGAGCTCATCCTCAAACTCTGGTGGTTCGCCCAGAATTAGGTCACCTAACACACTACTTTCATGACCTGAGTTGCTGTCACCATTTTCCTGCTGTGCTACTTCAGGTATGGTATAATCCGGTGGTATAAAGTGCTGATTCATTTTGATCATGGTTAACCTCTCCACGTTTTGGAGCGAGAGACTGGTCCTTCTCACTGTTATACGGCACCAGCAGCACTGAAAACACGCTCAGAAGAGACACTTGTGACAGGGCAAACCCGATAGTTTATCGCCAGCCTGCTGAGCACTGGCCATTGGCGCCTTTTCCCATACCAATACAGCAATGGGTTTTGATCATGGGTTTTGATCATCTGTTGGGTCATCCAGATAGACCTGGACCATCGGCTCAATGCTCAGGGGTGCTCTGCTTTGCTCGGCCTCTTTTGTTGCCTTTGCCTCAGTACTGGACCTAACAAGACCTTGCTGTAGAAACCATTCCTGTGCCTATTTTGGGGCTGATGCTCCTGTTCTTGTTGTTGTTGATGTTGTTCTTGGGGTTGTTGGTGGTTTTGGCTGCTGTGAGCCAACCACACTGCCCTCAGGCTCAGACGCTGAACTTGAAGCCGGCTGCCCTGCAGTACTTGTTGTGCCCTGGAGAAGCGGGCCTCAAATTCCCAGCCGTTCTTTTTTCTAAGTGACTGGCCTCCACAGTTATCCAAGTTTTGTGGTTGGTAACATCCCCTTCTGAAAAAGGATCGAAAGTGTGCAGTTATGGTTTGTACCATGGATCCAGAATTGTGGCACAAATGTAATGGTTGGATGACACAATGCCTCTTTGCACCCTTGTATTTTCAGATAAGCGAAGGGTTAAGCTCATATGCTTCTTTTTTTCCTCCACACCTGCGTACATTGCAGACACCCCCTTCAGCTGTTCCTGTAGCATGTGCAACAATGGGATAGCTTGGCCCATAGTACAGTCCTCCTTGCTGACTTCACGTGTGAAGAGCTTGAAAGGAAGTAGCATCTCTGTCAGGCATTTAACTAGGCCCCATTGGTCCAACTCAATGATCATGCCTTTCACAGTAGCATCCTCTCTTTGTATGACATATTCATTGATTGGTCTGTACTGCTCAAACAGATGTTCAAGCATGTAATAAGTTGAGTTCCAACCTGTTGGAACCTCCTGGATGAGTACTTTAACTGGCATTCTATTATCACGTTGAATGATCCTCAGTTGCTTCCGGGCTTTAAAAGAATGGCTGAAATGTTTGCAGATTCTTCTGCAGGTGGTCAGTAAGTTGCTGACTCGGTCTTCTTTTTCAGAAAGTCTTGAACAATGATGTTAATGCAGTGCGCCAAACACAGGACCCTGAAATAGCCACCATCGGCCATGGCCTTAACTATATTACTGCCATTGACTGTGGCAACAAAACCAATGGTAAGCCCAATTGGTCGCAGCCGTTCAAAGACCTTGCTGTCAAAGTCTTTCAAAATGTTTGTAGCAGTATGAGATTTCTCCATGGCGATCATGGCTGCAGTTGCATGTTTCCGAGTGGCATTTAAAATCTCAGCAGTGTCAACACCACCTGCTGCAGATATCTTTTCTCTAACCCCCACAAAAGAGATCCAGTGTGCAGTGATGCACATGTAATCAGTGGCTTGGCAACTGGTCCACATGTCTGTTGTCAGGTGAATAGTGTGAACACCACTCTGCTCTAAAGCTTGTCCAAGCAATTCCAACACGTCGTGATGTAGTGCTGGAACAGCAACTCTGACGAAATAGGACCAGCTGGGAACCTTCCATTTTGGGCAGATGGCTGTCACAAATTCAAGAAAACCCACCCCTTCCACAAAATAAAAAGGGAGGAGGTCCAGCACTAACATTTTAGCCAGCTTCGCGTTGTACAAGCGTGCCGTTGGGTGGTTGCGTTGGTACTGTCTCTCCAATCTAAACTTGCTGAGAATGGTAGCCTGAATTTTTTTCTTTCCTGGTGCCACTCACGCAGGTGACTTCTTGACGCCAGCTGTTGTTAGGCTCAACGCACGTTTTTTCATTGCGGTACTCTCTTGCCTGAGACCCCTTGGTGTCTCAGCCTGACTCCTGTGCCACTGCGATGTTGCTGATGAGGATGTGGGCGGTACCACTGCACTGCTGGGGATAGGGCTACTTTGTGTACCAGAGAAAATGTCTCCCTCTTGTTCACCTTCCACCATGATCGGATCTTCTACTTCTTCCTCCCCACCAACAATGGGTGCAGTTTTTTGGCCGCTAAGGTGCGCCTCCCACTGGATCAAGTGGTGTTTTTTCAGATGGGTTGTTTTGCCTCTGGTACCATAGTTTGTACCAAGCTTACCCCAACTAACACCTTGTCCACAAATGGAGCATATAGCAATGTTCACCTCCTTCCTGCTAACCGAAAAAAAGTCCCAAACTGGGAAGGTCAACTTTCTGGCGCTGCTGGTGCCACTTGGAATGCTGGATGAACTGGTAGGTGGGCATGAAGTTTGACTCTCTGCAGTACCTACTTCTACTAAGGTGGTTGTGGTGGATGTAGGTCGCTGCTGGCGAAATATGGAAGCTGGAGATGGTGTTGGTGGTATTATCTGTGTTGGTGGTATCCGTGCCACATCCCTCACAGCAATTTGGGAGGGGGTAATGTCGGTCTCCACTGGGGCGGGACTAATGTCCATGATGACTGGCTCGTCATCATAATCATCCTTCTCTTCTACATCTACCTCCATAACTCTAAGGCTTTCTGGAACCTTCCTTTTCCCTAGCCTTCTCTCGTGGGCGTGGCATGTCTCCAACTCAGACGGAGGCGGGATCCAAGTGGTGTCTAGATCATCAGAAGGGGGGCTTGGAGAAGAAGTTGATGGACTAACCCTCCTTTTTCTTGCTGGGGATCTGGAAGACAATGGATCTTCTGAAAGAGTGGCTTGCTCTTCTTCTTCCTCTGCAGGAAGCTCAATCTCCTGAACTGTCCCTACTTCGGGAGGAACAACTACTATAGGGGGTGGTTGCAGCTGTTGTTGCCCACTTATCTGAGTTACCTGCATTGATTCGGTACTACTTTGCGATAACGATAAGTCAATTTCAACATCACTGCTCGTCGTCGTTGGACTGGTGATTGGACTGGCTGCCTCTGCAACAGACAAGGGCTTGGGCCTAGGTTGGTGGGATGGGTCCATTGATGCGGGGGTGCTGCTCCCAGCTTGCTCCCTGGACACCACTACTGCAGGCACAATTTTTGGTTTCCCAAAAAAGGTCTTGGGCAACATACCGGTCTTGGTAAGTGGCAGTGCCTTCTTCTCACTGGCAACTTTCTTGTTACTGGACCTGGTACCTTTCTTTGGGGCCATCTTGAAGATGTCGGCTGCCTTCACAAAATAGATACCAGACACATGGCCAGGCAGGCAACAACAAGAAGCAATAAGCCAAGAGGAACAAAGGAAAGAAGACATGTAGGTCTATGGCAAAAGCACTACCACCAGCACAAAATGACCACCAGCCACATGGTCAGTCACTCACAACAAGAAGAAGCAGGAGGCGTGGAAAACAATGAACTCAAGCATGCCTATATGGACACAGACTTTACAAAATGGCCCCTGGCCACACGGGGAGGCTCAGCCAAGGCAAATGCTGGCCCACTATTACAAACACACTCACACACTGGCCAGACAAAGGAGGCATACTAAACAACACAGCTTTAATACAACAATGCCAAAAACAAAACTCCACAGGGCTAAAAAAGGTTTGCAAGTTACACAACAACCCCCCACATCCAACAAAGGCATTTATTTAACACACATGAAAAAAAAGTGAAATACCAAAAAAAAAACACATTTTGCATTTCAATCCAATGCCATCCCTGCCCTAAATGATGTTTAAATTCAACAGTCACCACAGAAACAGTTGTTTTTATGCACCCATGAGTAGCTCTGTGCCTATTGGTTGGAAGACCCAGTGGCAGACGAGGCCACATAGTGAATCAATTTAAATCAATAATATTGCAAATTTATTAGAAAATGTAGTGAACTGTGCTACATGTTTTGCTGGATAAAAGAAGAACAAAATGTCATGCAAAACAACAACCAGCAAGAAGGCATGGCCACCACAAAAAAGGCTTGCAGGCCCAATGCAGAAGCACACTGGCTGCCCCTTCACAAAATGGCCGCCAGCCACATGGCCAAGCCACAACAACAAGAAAGGGAAGACAGACAATGCAGTCCTATATCAAAAGCACACTGGCTGCCTTAACAAAATGGCCACCAGCCACAACAACAAGAAAGGGAAGACAGACAATGCAGGCCTATGACAAAAGCACACTGGTTGCCTTCACAAAATGGCCACCAGCCACATGGCCAGGCAGGCCACAACAACTAGAAAGGGAAGACAGACAATGCAGGCATATGGCAAAAGCACACTGGCTGCCTTCACAAAATAGCCGCCAGCCACATGTCCAGGCAGGCCACAACAAGAAGCAATAACCAAGAGGAACAAAGGAAAGAAGACATGCGGGTCTATGGCAAAAGCACTACCACCACCACAAAATGGCCACCAGCCACATGGTCAGTCACTCACAACAACAACAAGCAGGAGGCCTGGAAAAGAATGAACTCAAGCAGGCCTATATGGACACAGACTTTACAAAATGGCCCCTGGCCACACGGGGAGGCTCAGCCAAGGCAAATGCTGGCCCACTATTACAAACACACTCACACACTGGCCAGACAAAGGAGGCATGCTAAACAACACAGCTTTAATACAACAATGCCAAAAATGAAAATCCACGGGCCTAAAAAAGGTTTGCAAGTTACACAACATCCACACACATCCAACAAAGGCATTTCTTTAACACACATGAAAAAAAGAGAAATACCCCCCAAAAACACATTTTGCATTTCAATCCAATGCCATCCATGCCCTAAATGATGTTTAAATGCAACAGACACCACAGAAACAGGTGTTTCATGCACCCATGAGTAGCTCTGAGCGTACTGGCTGAAAGGCCTATTGGCAGACTACTGGCCGGCTAGTGAATTAAATAAATTTTGCAAATTGATTTCAAATGTTGGAGAAAATGTAGTGAACTGTTCAACATGTTTCCTTTATAAAAGAAGAAAAATTACTTACAAACAGCTAGGCCCCTAGTGAAACTACAGGCCACCCACCACAACAAATTTTAATAAAACGATTAAAAGTACAAAAAAAGGTAGGTGCAATGCCCCAATCAAACAAACAACACCAATTTTCAAACTTACTTGTGAAATCTCAAATTCAAAAGTCCTCAAATACAATGATATATGATGCAGCAGACACAAAGAGGGACCCTTCCAGATCAAAATCCAAATGAAAAGTGAACAGGAGATGGACAAAGCACTGGGAGGAGCCTGCTGGACAGGAACAGGAATTTGGAGAAAAGTAAAAAAAGAAAAAGGACTCCTTGCACAAAAAAGTACAGCCAAATGTCAATCTGAGGAGTTTTTTAATCCAAATCATCATTTCGAGAAGGTTTTGATGCTGCTCGAGAGAGATTCTTTTCCAGATTGCAAATTCTGCGTGTTCGGGATCGCAATCTTCACAAAACTTCCGCTGGAAGTCTGATGGCACGCCCGAATGACATGTTCGCGATCGCAAACTCTTGCGGGACCATGCGGCCACCTAGCAAATCTTGTGGCACTCGCAAACGGATGGGAAATCTCGTCGGCGATCTCAGGCACCCGGAAGTAGCCCCCGCGTGTGTAAAAACGCATTTTGGGTGTGCGAACACATAAAAAACTCCAGTGCAGAGCGCAGAGTTTTCTGCAACTCAGCGTTCTACGGGTAACGCGGAGTTGCCAAAAATCCGCAAAATCCGCGAGCGGAGCGGAGTTTTACGCCCAGGGTTACAATAGACTATAAAAGTGCAAATGCAATAAAACCATACAGTAAGTTAAAACAATCGTATAAAAAGTACGCATTCAGGCCACCAGCAAGTTCCTTGATTGGAAATACTAAAAAACCACGCCCCTACAGATTTCCCAAAAAGGACATACAAAATAAAATAAGCCCTATTAAAATATGCTGAAATCATACAATATAAATAGTAGGCATTGCCAAGTTACACAATCAAATAGCCCGGTAAAATCCTTATTTACATAGACAATTGCCCACCATCAGGAGTAAAGCATCATAATTGCTAATATTTTAAACTTCCAAGCCTGAGATGTGTTTCCACATTAATCATTATTAAAGGCCTGAATCACACGTCAACAATAAAAGTGCTAGGATGCAACATGCTGCATTGCTTATTGGACCCAACATATAACACAATGTTTTTGCATTGAGTATGAGTGATAAAGACCCTGACACATCAAAGAATGATGAGACATGCTGACCTGCCTGTTTCCCAGCGACTTCTGTCATTATTGGCAAGCAGGGGAAAGAAAGGTCCCTGGTTTGTGAGCTAAATATAACTATGTTTTTTTACTGTAGCAACGCCAATGGGGACTTGCTGTACTCCTAAAATTACAGCTCAGTAGTGGGCCCAGGAGTTGGTTGGATCGGGGACGGTGTTAATCTCAATTTCATGAGGCAATGAGCCACAGAAACAAGATCAAAACAACATTTCAAAATACAATCAATAAAGAAAGGATTTTTCTGTAGGCCATATTCTCCTAGGATCAAAAGCAAAAATAAAAAAAACAAAATTCAGGAAAGAAAAATCAGTTTTCAAAATCTTTTTTTCAAGTACTAATCAAATAATAAAATTGGACTTTTAGGATCTCTTTTGTTGAGTCTTTTAAGTCTTTATATGTGGACTCAAAACAAAATGCAGCAATTACTTGCATTATTCAAACTCTTAGATCCAAAATCATCAGCACTTTAGCCCTTATAGCCCTTTAACAAAAATTTCAGGCTGCTTTTCTTCTGGTTTTCTTCTAGTTTATTGGATTGTAGGTCTCTGCATCTGATTCTTCTTTATCTTCTGACACAGATGCTAGATAGGTCTACTCAGGTGATGTGTACTTTCTATGTGGAATTCGTTTTCGTGTAGACTCTTGGCAACTGGTGATTCACTGTCACTCTCAGATTTAAATTGTCTATGGTTCTTCACGGATTGACTCTGATCTTTGGTTCTTTCAGTGTCTCTTTCTACTGGTTCTTTTCACTGCTTAAGGCCACCTATCTCCTTGATGCACTTTCTCAACTTTTATATCTTCACTTGGGACTACTGCTGAAATGTTTTACTCACAAACTTGTGCTTTGATCAACATGAGCAACTTGACACACTGTAAATCATTTTTCCTCAGGGGTTCTTGAGACTCAAATTTTCCCATACCTCTTATTTGACAGCATGTATTAAAAGAAGCACAGGTCATCTTTTGTAAGAACTGGAAACAGTTCAACTCTCGATTCTTGTGACTTTCTTTTTAGCACTAAGGGGCATATTTACAAGCCACTCTGTGTGAAAGGGGCATTCATGGGTGTTGCTGTGGGTGTTCCCACGCAACACCCATGGATTCTGATGCATGCCAAGATTTACAAGGTTTCGCAAACCTGGGAATGAGTCAGATTCTAACGCCTCCCCAGGAGAGGTGTAAAAGTGGTGCAACAAGGAGAAATACCTTTATTTATCCTGGTTTTTTCTTGTTTCTATTTGTGCTGCAGAATGCAGCACACATAGAAGGAGGAAAACGCCATCAATTATTGTTTTTGTACAGGAAGGTGTCCTTCCTGCTCAAAAACAATCATCCCTGCAATGCAGGCACCCTTGCACCATGGTGCAAGGGTGCCTGCATTGGCACTAGGCAGCATATTGCTCCAGTTTCAGCATAGAGGAAGGCACAGGGATGCATCGTATTGTTGTAAATGCGACGCATCCCTGCACTTTCCTAATGACACAGCTCGACACAGCAAGATGGCTTGCCGTGCCATGCTGCGTCATTATCTTGTAACTATGCCCCTAAGTCTTCATCTGGGGTTTCAATTACACATCCTCAGGAGTGCAATAAATCACACAATGCATCTTGCAAAGCAAGTTTCTGCCAAGTAAATTTACAGGAAACAAATCACACAATATGAGTTTGTGGCTGTTATCCATTGATTCTATTTATTGATCCTATTTTAATTAGGATATCTGACAGGACCTGACTAGTAATCTATTTATTGCCAATTCCTACAACTTGGACATGGAATGAACCATGGAGCAGGTAGCACCAAAATCGGTTAGAAATGATACTGCTCAGAATCAATGGATTCTGTTGGTAACCTGCGTTTCTCATGTTTTGCTGCAACACTGGAGGCATGGGCATATTCATATGGAACTGTCCCTAATTTTGCACATTATGCTTAGGACTCTGTTGGGCTGGGCTATCAAACTCTGTCTGTATCTGATTTGCACTTCACTGCATTTGTGGAGCAAAATCATTTTGAATTCAGTCAGGGTGTTATCCACATCTGCGCTTCTTATGACAAATTCTGCCCCAGATGTGACATGCAGTGTTCTTCTTCAACACATTGACATTTGCATTCATTTCAAAGATGTTCACAAATTCTCTACCTCAGCCCTGCATTTGCACCACATCACTCCTTGTTACCACTCCTTGCATTGCTTGCATCCCATTTATGCCAAGATTTCCAAAATTTCCTCCAGGTGGCACAAAATCTGAATCAAAACTTATCATCTGATTTCTATTGTTTCCCTGAATCTGCTTCATCTGCTCAATCATCAACTTCTTTTTGGTCTTTTTCTGTTTTGCGTTAAAACAGTCATTGTAATATTTGACAAACTTCAATATCTCATCGGTACTCTTAGTCTGCCAGCACATTACGTTCTGCTGAATGTGGGAACTCAGCTCCAGATGCAAACCTGAAATGAAAGCCGATACGAATCCTTTAACACTTTCCTTTCTGGCCCTTCAACTCCACTTTATTTACTATAGATTTGTATGCATGCACAACTCTGTCGGCTTTTGTGTTGCTCTCATTATCTTTGCCCAGTTCACTTCCTTCTTTTCTTCTTCAAGTGTTCTATCACTGCTCTATATTTCCCCACAACTAAATCAGCTGGAGCATTATTAGGCACAACCAGTGGCGGCTGCTCCCAAAGAGTATTAGTGGGGCAGGGAGGAGCTGCCTCTCCTCGGTCCTGTCCTCTGTGTCCTCTTCCTTCTTCCTGCTTAACAGGAAGCAGGAACAGGAAGCACCCACCCAGGCTCCCCTGACCAATCACAATGCTGCAATGCAGCGTTGTGATTGGTCTAAGCGCCGTGGTTCAGCACTCAGCCAGGGAATGGGAGCCTGAGGCATGTTCTCCATTCAGGCTGTAATGCAGCCTGGATGGAGAACATGCAAAGTGCGCATGAGCATTTGGCTGGCCCAGGAGGGCCAGCCAAACATTCATGCTCACTTAGAGTGGGCAAACCACTACTCTCCTGCCTTGCTCTGTGAGCATAACATCTCTGCCCCACCCACAAAGCTACTGCAGCATGGAAAAATAAAATGACAGTACATTTATTATTTTATTTTTCCTTTTTTTGCAGTGCGAAGGTAGTGGGACAACGCTCCTCTGCCTTAGCGGAGTAGCGGCCCCTGGGCACCACCCTTGTTGGTTCTTGTGCCGGCCAAACACCAGCCTCTTTGCATTGTTCCCGCAAATCACTAGAAACAACAATTCCAAACAGCTTATCCAAAGCATTTTCAAATTTGTCACCAATCTGTGAACCTCCTTATGCCACTTGTCAAGTTCCTCCCTCAGTTTTGGAAAATGTGTGGTAAAAGCATAGAGATCACTGCTTGACCAAGGAATATGCACATAATTCCCTCCATGTATTTCTCGTAAAGGAAATTCTGTCACTGACTCAGGTTCTGTATCACTCAAGACCACACTCAAGTCCTTGTGTATGTCAATATTCATCTTTTAGAGCCAACTTTCTTCTCCCACTTGTCTCTTTATTTTTTCTGATCTGTCCAATCTTTTATGTGCTCAACTAAATCTCTGATATGAGCTCATAAAGTAACTAGAGTCATGTCTGTTTATTCAGCTTCACTCAATTCCTTTTTGTAATTTGTCTGCAAGTCCTTTGTTTTGCTAATATCAGCTCCAAATTTGGATCATTGACATAATATCGATCCTTACAAAATGGAAACACAAAAATATCGGAAATTAAATATCGATCACAAAAATATCGGCTTCCTATACTTAACTAGTAAAACCACAAATATTGATAACAAATATATCGTTGTTAAAAATATATATTTTTAACTATATCGAAAACAAAAGTATCGTATACAAAAATATTGTTACCTTTAAATAAAAATATATTTCAAACATTTTGATACACACAATATCAATAATAATAATATCACCTAAAAATTAAGGGCCCAATTACGAGTTTGGCGGTCTTACCATCATACCGCCGCAGCGGCAATCCCAAGAAGACCGTGGAGTCGGTGGTCTTCCTCCTGCTCTATTACGATGCACGCAGCCTGAACCGCCGACAGCGTCGACGGAGTGTGTCCTGCCTGCATCGTGGCGGACTGCAATGTTGGCAATGCATACTCCATCACCATCAGAGTTGTGGGTTCCCGCCAAGCCAATGACGAATGCACAGTTGTACTGGTGGCACCCGGACGGCGGCAGTCTGCTGTGGTACACTCTCAGCAAAGCACCATAACAGTGGCCATTGAAAGTATACAAATACAACACACCTGATGTTCATTGGCCAAGTGAATACACTTGCAAATCACACTATAAAACACACCCCATTTCAGACCATAATCTTTTGCCGCTGCAGCACAGCAAGTCAGAGCCCATTTTTTGGTGAGATAAGGCAGCCCTTTTTTCCCATCTCTTTTACCACTCTCCACACACTTTTGTTGCACATTTTCCTACATCCCTTGCTATTTTTATTTTTCATTGTCACTTACTTTAATCTGGAGTTCTGTTATGACAAAATAATCCACGTTTTTCAAAGGCTCAGTTGTCAGTCATGGTGGATAAAATCATAAGACTAGAGCCACAATTGTTTGGAGCCCCAGTCCAACCTACTGCTCTCAGTAAGAAAAGGAAAATGTGGTCCAGAATAGTCAGCAGAGTGAATGCTGTAGGTACCACACTGTGCACACAGGAGGAAATTGGGAACAGAAGGAACAACCTGAAGGTATTGTCTGTGGCCTCCAAGCAACACCGGAAGGCCCAAAACACTGGTGGTGGTCCTCCCAGGGCCCCAATATAGCTATTTCCCTGGGAGGAGAAGGTCTTGGCAAGCCTACATTCTGAGGAGTCTAGTACGTTACACCTCATTAACTGTCACTATACCTCAATGTCCTGTTTGCTCTTAATTCAGATTTTGCCATTGTGTTGTGTACCTAGTTTCCAAAAATGTAATCCTGAAAGCATCAGAGATGTTGGTTTGTCTGTGATAATGTGCATTGTTGCATATAAGATCACATGTATCAATCTCCATTACATGCTGCATGTTGGGATGGTGTTTGTAAGTGTATTGCCATAAAAATATAATTCTAGGACCCATGATATGTGTTAACATGTAACTGTATGGTCCATCCCAACTGCATTTTTGCTACAGGTATGTAACACTAACCATTTTGCAAGTGATGGCAAGTAGAGATTGAAATGACTACAACTACCATAAGACCCAGTTTCTGTTACTCAAAAGGAAGATGAAATTGTGATTTTGCCCATTCTCACTTGTTTGACAATTCTCATGGACTAAGCAGTCTACATACAATGCTGTACTCCGAGACATGTCTGCCTAGTTAGGTTTATGTTGTCCTGTTGTCCTCAACTGAAGCTACTAATGGCATGAGTTACACCATACCGAGTGTGTAGCTCAAATATTTGTAAGACATGAAGGTAACTCAGCTGATTAGAAGTGGCAGGTGATCCATTGACTCTGCACTTCTCACATGCTAACTAATCCTAAATATGCAACCAAGTAATGTGATTGCCTGTTTTGTACACACCTAGGCCTCGGAATGGTCAAATACAAGTTAACTCTCCACTTTGTTGCCTTAAATGTTTTGGAGATGTCATGTTTATTCCCCAATCCAAAATGTACCGTCTCAGGACATCTAATGAGCTGCTTAATTTAAGGACATGTATTTAATGTCTCCAAATGTCTTGTTAAGGTCAATACCACTGAAAAATATCACAATAATAATCTCTACCTATTTTGTTTTTCCTAGGTTTCTACTTACTGTGTCACAAAACATTTGGATGTAGATACCACACTTCTACCAACAACAATGTTCTCTATTTTGCAACAGGTCTATCAGGCAGAACACCTGGTCAGAGCTTGGCCACCGAAGAGACTCCAACTCCACCCCAACTCCACCCCAGGATCGAGCCCTCAGTGATGATAACACGCCTGGAGATCTGGACATGGATGACGTTGCTGGTCCATCTGGTCAGCCTGTGCAGACATAATCAGTGAGTCTCACTGTGCCCATACCTACACCCCCCACCCCAGCTGCAACACCTCACCAACCTCAGTCCCCCCAACCTGTGTACCTGGCACAGTTACATCCATCGTATACCCCCAGTCCTGGATCCTGAGGTGACAATCACCAGCCCAGCTAGAGAGGAGTGAGGACCCAGTGGGAGAGGGCACTAAGGGCACAGGCTCATGAGTGTAGGGGTCATGGGAGGGATGCTGTGGGCCAGCTGAGTGAAGCCACTGGGGCTACTTACTCCCAGGCCACCATCCTCTCAGGACTCCCAAGGCGTGATGCTCCAAGTACTAACAGAAATCTGGGAGTTGAAGAAGCTGCAGAGGGACATACACCATGAGATACAGACCCATACCACCAACATGGTCTCTCTCTTAGGGGTACTGCAGGACATTCACACACCATCTACCTCATTCTGTGGTTCAACAACATCATGCCCATCAACATCTGTGGCAGCCACAGGAAGGGAGGACCTGCCAGAGGAAGATACACCTACAGACACCCCTGTCCCCGTACCAGTGGATCCCCCCCACACTACCAAATGAGGACATCCACACAAATTTCCAGGAGGTGCAGATGGCAAGACCTCCACCACCGCCAGCAAGAAACCTCACACCTAATTTCCTCCAGTCTCCAGTAAGTGTAACACATTCACTCTGTGGACTATTTCTGGACACATTTACCTTTCTGACGGAAGTAGTATTTTGGACATTGGACTTCAAATAATTTGGCATCTACAACTATGGTTTCATTCACCATGAATTACTTCTTTACTTTGGCTTTTCCTGTTTGGTTTTGCACAATGTTTATATTCTCCTTGCTCACTTCAATGAATACACTCGTTAGGAACTCATTGCCTGCTGTAGTATATATCACATCTAGCAATGTATATATGTACTCCCATCTGAACTTTACAATGCCAAAAATATCAACTTGTGTAAGTATGGATATGTTGCATGTACACAATGTTTAGCTCAGGATTACAACCATGTCTAACCAACACATACATACCAGTGTATTCTCATATATCATCTTTATTCCATTGTTCCAACAATAGGCTGGCATTATGTCAGAAACATAGCAAATAACACATGACTCAAATATTCTGTGACAGTGATCACATTTTCAGTTGAAGACCTTAACAACATGGAAGGAGGGGATACATCAGACAATTTCCTATTGAATAGGAAAAATAAATTGGTCAATGTCACCAGCTGGAGCCATTTCACCTAGTTCACGAAAGGAATCCCACATCAATAACACCAATAGACAGACATATGGCAGTACTACATTTTCTGATCACAGGATCATTCCAATCCATTGTTGCTGTATCTGGTGGAATGTCACTACCAAATGTCAGTGGTGTACCATATGCACTTTGCCCTACAATGAGGGGACACATCAACAGCTGCATACACTTTATACACACAATGAGGATTTTGCCAAAATGAAGGGAGACTAGCTTGATTTGGCCTCACAACAACATTTTGTAGGAGCACATGATGGCACACATATTGCATTAGGACCGCCACACAACAAGGAATAACATGTCCAATGACTTCTTCATAACTTCCATCCTATCACTGTGCATGCTGACTTGGTTCAGGATTTGTACACCCAAAGTCTGTGACAGTCATTCCCAGGAACAACCAATGTCCCGTTTGTGCTTCCAAACAGCATCATATAACCACAGATGTCACAAATTTGAAATGTCCAAATAAAGATGCCATGCTTTAGCTACTTAAAACAGACAAAAACAAAGACATTAGCTATCAAATCCTACATATACGACAAATCACATAGTCAACTTCTGGAAAACACAGTCCATAACAAAAAGTGAAAGCTAGACAAAGCAACATAATCATAATGACCATGTGTCAAAACCTTCCTCAACAAACACCTTTCAGCAGGATTTTCCAGGGCTTGAGCTTCCTAATATTTTACCTTAACATACTCCTCACATCATCAAAACAAGAGTTGCTGTAACAGTTAAAGTCATGACATTTCACAAAAGACTTACACTCATGAGAAGAAGTTGTTGATGAGATCTTGATGCAAGTCAGCTCCTTCCTCCTCACCACTCTCATCTTTATTTGGCATTTCAGGATCCTCTCCCAGTGGCACTCCATAGTCTCCATCCTCTGCGATATAAGGGATGTTCCATCGCAGGACGATGTTGTGGAGCATGCAGCAGGCCACGGTGATTTGACACACCTTCCCTGGTGAGTAAAGCGGGGCTCCCCAATTCTTGTACAGACATCTAAATCTGGCCTTCAGGAGTCCAAAATCCTGCTCCACTGGAATTGTTGGATACCTCAGCGGTGCCAACAACCATGGACGGTTGGGATACGCTGAGTCTCCTAGATGGAAGACAGACAGAAGTGCAACAATAAGTTATACACTTTTTGATTATATCACCTGACATTACCCAAACAAAGTTAGGACATATCGTACTTACCAACAAGCTAGGCCCTCTCATGTAGTAGTTGTTACATCAGCTGGGGTATGATGCTGTTCCACAGTACGAAGGAATCATTGGCTGATCCTGGGAACTGGTCACAGACATTTGAGATATACAAATCTACCAACAAAGAAAGGGGTCAGAGCTTTAAAGATCCAGCACCAGACGTCACTACTTGTAAAGCCTATTAAATCTACACTGTACCTCAGTGCATTGGATCTAGGATGTGACCCGCATACATCCGAAAAGGGTGGTTGCAAACCACTATCCAAGACTAACAATTGACCCTGCACCCGAGAAAGACACGTACTCTTATATATAGATATCCTAGTACATCATGTTTAAACAATAGAACAGTTGAACAGTATATTGATAAATAGCTTCATCCCTCATGGGACTTCTTCAGGGCTTAATCAAAGTCTGTATCTGCTGATGATCTTAATGAAAGTTCGAGCCGAATTTAAAAGCAGCGATGAAGACACTGTGTATTGATGATAAAATTCGCATTGTTGCTGTTTTATTGGTATGTGCCACTAAGCGTCAGAGCGAATTCGTATGCGCCGGTAATTTGCAATGAACCGGTGTCTCAAGACAATTATTTGTGACAAAAATTCCACGTTATCAGTATTCAGTCTATGTGTACTGTGACCTTTCACAAGAGATAATGTCACACAATAGGTCAGTATGTCCTAGTATATCCAGAAGATTAATGGGCAAAGTGTAAAGCCCTCTGTGCAAACGTGGACGTCTGGTTCCTTCAAAATTGTAAACAACGCGGAATTTTTGTCACAAATAATTGTCTTGAACACGACCATCTGTTATTTTCATCTGGGAAGCTATTTATCAATATATTGTTCAACTGTTCTATTGTTTAAACATGATGTACTAGGATATCTATATATAAGAGTACGTGTCTTTCTCAGATATCCAAATCTGGTAAGCAGACAACTTGCACGATGATAGAATGGAAGAGCTTCCTGTTAAGGTAAACTTGTTCCCTGGCTTGCGGTGGTACTAAGGCAATATGGGTGCTATCAATGGCTCCAACCACATGTGGGAGGTGACCAAATCTATAGGCGTCAACCTTCACAGCGGCTAAACCCTCATGTCTGGTGAGCTGAATGCAGCTATCAATGTGTCTCAGCATTGCTGAAAGCACGTCTTGTAGTACACCACAGAACATTGGTTGTGAGATATCACCAGATATAGCCACAGTGAATTGAAAGGAACCTGTGTGGCCAGAAAATGCAATACTGCTATAAGTTACACAGTTGGTGAGATACATGTGGGATTAGTGTTTTGAGGCAGGAGATCAGGCTCCAATTTATGACTTAAATCCAGCATGGTTTGCCTATAGAAACAAAGCTTCTTGATGATATTCCTTTCTTCTCTACTCTTAAGGTCTGGAAATTGGCAGTACACTAGAGGCTGTCATCTCCTCCCTCTCCCAGGGTACCTATGTCTTGGGTGAAAACAATTTTGAACATTGGTCACAGTGTCCACCACAAACGTCATTGTGACAAAACATAACTGGTTGTGAAAGCATTACACATTAGTTACATAATAATTGTCTATTATCTGACATCCACCAATAATCCCCATTGTGGTCTTCACATGTGTCTGTAACATAAATGTACACATTATACATGCAAAAACGTTTTATGAGCACCTTAATATTGTTTTTTTGATATGTCCTGTCAACATACCACCAACGATGGTATACAGTGCACCGCCCAAATATAGCATTTATGCACAGTAATGCACTACACAGATGTTTGTGTGATAGAAATTACATGGCATTGGAGTGGTACATATGTAAACATGTAACACCTCATTTGGAGTGGTGTCGGCGCACTTCACAGTCACCAATACTGTACTTCTAACCGCTAAAATGACGGATGACTGACCTTGCATTTTGGGCATTCTGAACCTGCCATCGCCTGTGAACGTCGACCGCGCGGTGAGCGTTTTATTACATGATGGGCACAGCCATAGGCTAACGTTGGTGATTGTAATGGTAGAGGGGCAATAGCTGTGTCCATATATGCTGATGACCGCATGCGTGGTGTACATGTATGCCGTGGTTTGAAAAGTACCTCCCTTGCCTCTTGACACTGCTGCTATCAAGACCTCCTCCACTTTAAATGCTGCTTGCCACCTCTAGGATCAATCATGCTAGGCCAGGCAGGTGAGAGGGCCCCTGCCTTTTCTACAGAGGAGCTTGAGCTGTTGTCTGGTCCGTGATTGTGGAGGGCTTTAAAAGCAATACAAAGGTCTTTAAAATCAACCCTTTTCTCCACAGGGAGCCAGTGGAGGGATTTAAGAGCATGTTTAGCTGAATGATGTCTGTGGATCCCTAGTAGTAGCCACTACGTTCTGAAGAACCTGTAGTTTGTTAAGAAGACCCTTCTGTGGACTAACAAAGAGAGCATGACAGTAGTCTAACTTAGATAAGATGAGCGCAGAGACAACCATACCAGAGGTATAAAAGGAAAGATTTTCCTCAGAATTGTACAGAAAGTAGACGAGGTAATGGCATTTACCTGATGTTTAAAAGACAAGACTGTGTCACAGATAACTGCCAGGTTTTTTGCCTTTGTCACTGGAATAGGGAGCGAGCTGAGTTCCTGAGGCCGCCAGTCAGGGGACCAAAAGGAAGTGTTGCTTCCGAAGAGCAATACTTCGGTTTTGCTTGAATTTAACTTCTGGCAATTCTCCATCATCCACTTACTAACCTGTTTCATATAGCTTTGAAACTTAGAAGCTGTGTCCTGAAAATTGTTTGTGACAGAAACAATAATCTGTGTGTCATCGGCATACGACACCATGGTAAAACCAAATGATTCAATAAGCCTGGCCAGAGGGGTGACATAAAGACTAAAAAGAGAGGGACCTAGCGAATACCCTTCTGGAACTCCACAAGGGAGTTGGAAGGTATGTGATGCATAGCTGTCAATTTCCCAAAATTTCTTACGCTCAGTTAAAAAAGACTGAAAAAGAGAAAGAGCTACACCACCTATGCCAATGTTTTGGAGACGACTTATCAGTAAGCTGTGGTCCGAAATATCGAAAGCCGCCGAGAGGTCTAACAAAATCAGAGCGGCATTTCCTCCACTGTGGACCGCACGTCTAACCTCCTCAGTAGCGGTAATTAGGGCGAGCTCCAGAGTGAAGTCTGATTACTGGTGTAACATGTTGTGGTCCCTAAGTAGGACAATCATGTCATGCATTGTTGAGCACTGTGCATTGTGCACTTAAAATCACCATTGGAATGTTTGACGTCTGGTAAGCCCTAGATTCTGCTTGTGTTGCATGCACATATCTATACATGTATACATGTAAGGGTACCAATGATATCTTTACTAAACAGATCATGCTAAATGTGCAAACAAATGTATAGCCTTTAGAGCATGGGCTGTGTATGCATTCTGTAAGAAGCAGTTGAGGATGATGTTAGATATGTGTACAGTCCCATAGATCACTCAGCCCAGATCAGGGCTCACCAAACTATTGTCTGGGAGCTAGCTATACCCCCACAGACCCCTTCAGAGTGCCACACAACCTTGAGGTCATGTATTGGATGGCCACAATATGTATTTTTATATATTGAAGTGGTGGAAATGGGATGTTCATGTGGGCCCAGTATGCTCAGCCTGCAGAGAGCAAGGCCTGACAATGAGTTGTGCCCAGTCTGGACCATGGGCCATGCTGGGGCAAAGTTACTGTGGCAATAGAACTGGTGCACAGAGCAATCTCCCTCTAAACCTGAAGATCCTTGGATAATCCCAAAATGTGTTCTCAGAACCAATAGTAGCCCTGATTGCTTTTACATAGACTACATTTGGAATGGTGACTGAGGTTACCCCTCGACCTGATACTTCTTTCCGTTGACCCACATTATCAATGTGTGTCATTTAATTATTTTTTATCACGTATGAGCAACTGCTGTCGCATGAGTACCCATCCGGGTCTCAGGCATTCCCTAAAAGCAAGAAAGGGCAATGTGCCAGGTCCATAGGTAGTGTAATATTGTCCCTTGTCAGATCTCTGGGCGATGGGGTATCCAAAGATATTGGATTAGACAACTCACTCACTTATAATGACATGCTTCATCATAGGCGTCTATCCACACCCGGGTAAGATGATACTACCCAGGCGGACTCAACCAAAGATGTACTGGGAGTTCTTATATAAAGCAAAGGCTGGTCATGCAGGGAACCAGATGAGTGATCATAAAAATACCTGCAGGTATACCCAAACAATATGTTTATTAGGAGGGTACCTGGGGTATAGATAAAAACGTGCAAGATTCGGGGTTATACTGACTGAAATCCGTTCAGTTGTACCCCATTAAAAGTGCCAACATGTTTCGGCCCGTGCTCTGAGCCCACATGGGTCTGGGGCCTTCGTCAGGGCTAGTTTTCTATTATTAAATGACCCTGCTTTGTGAGAGGTGCACAAATTACATGCCCTATAGTGAGGCCTAAAGCGCTCACCTGTCTTCGCTGTGTCCTTCAGTAGATTTTCTACTGGAAGTTTCTTGTTTTGCTCTATGCGGATCACGTGGTTGGTGCTGTCTTGTAGTCACACTTTCGTCAAAGATCGCGCACCACCGAGTGCCTATGCATCTCACTGTGACCGCCGCCGTCATTTAATTATGACAGGCCCCATACTCCCATGGGTTGCTTTTTGCTTTTCCATAAGTTATGCTTTCACTGTACACATTAACAGTGCAGTTAGTTGGTTACTTCAGAAGAGATTTTGATACGTCAATCACCAACTTTTTTACATTCAGCCAATCAAACAAGAAATACAATGGTATTTTGATGTCATTCCTGTGACAGTGCCACATATGGCAAAAGGTCTGTTCTGTGAAGGCAGTATATACCGCACAAACTGAATCAGATGTAGTGTGATATCCCATTAAGTAGTCCACATGTCCACACATCCCCAGAGAGGAAGCTCTCAGTGACACACATGTCAGCCCTTTCATAGTCTTAGGATGTAGTCTATACTATGGTACCAGGCTATATGGACCGTATACATCAAGTCACTGGGCCTCGCTGTTAAGGTGTCTGTACAATAATGCACAAGTAGTTTACCCTTAAGGAGGTCACAATGGTGTATCGTGTTGATTAGTAGCTCACATCACAGTACATGTAGGATGGCCCTGGGCTACATGATGTTAATGGGCTGGCTTAGTCAGTGTAAGACATGACCAGGGATGAGGATACTCAGCAGATGACTACAAAATTGTGTATTCATGTCTTTGTAGTGCTCAGCATGTGAGAACTACACATGTTGTGTGTTAACTATTGGTTTATGCTTGTGCTAGTATACAAATTGTGTGTTAACAAAACAGATATCCAAAAACGTACAGTAATAATCTGTTTATTCATTTCTTATATCCATACAGGCCAATGTCCATCAGAAGGGGGCCATTTGGAAAGCCATAGCCTGGAAGGTGCGGACCTTGGGTGTCTATGGCCTGCGCAGCGTCCATTGCAGGAAAAGGTGGGAGGACCTGAGGCACTTGACCCGGAAGGTCACGGAGGTCCAGCTGGGGAAGTCCTCCAACATGGACGGAGTGCTCACCACACCCTGGCCCCCATAATGACCCGCATACTGGTGGTGGTCTACCCGGAGCTTGATGGTCAGTTGAGGGCCCGACAGCAGCTACAAGGGTAAGAGTCCTGGCCAGAGTTGTACATGTCACATTGCCAACTTTTTGGGTTAGAGGCAGGCATTTCCCCATCAACACTGGGGGTGACCCATGTGCGACGCACAAGAAGGGGTCTTGTTTATGTAGGTCTTGTAGTAGGTGCATGATGATGTGCTTTGCCTGTTGTCTTTATGACCAGGAACACAGCAGAGTCCAGTCTACTACCAATTTACTGACTTGAGCAAACACATGGCTGAGTAAAGTGATTAATCATCTCATGTTCTTTGATGATCTGAGTGACAATTGTACTGAACAGGCCACTTTTTTCCATTGTGTAAGGAGTGATGTTCCTTTACTACTGTCTCTCATGTGATAGTAGCCCTATTACCTGTGACATGGCATACAGTGCACTTTTTATGCAGTGACTGGACAACACTGCCTATTGGTAATTTGTGATTCTATAGTTACATGAGTGTGTAAACATCACTGGTGGCATCGGTATTGGTGGCTACATGTTGCCCAGTGTACCTTTCCCTGTTGTTATTTCATCTGCAATACTGTTTCAAGATTCATTCACTGACTGGTGACATGCATCAGGGAGTAAGATGTAGAAATGTTGAGATCATATGTGAGGGTCTACACTCAGTCTTACAAGGCAATTTGTGTTTGCTATACAAAATGGTGCTGTGGTGTGCCATCACATTAGGACTATAGTTATCCCACTTCTTCTTGTCAAAGATATTCACTGACACAAAAAAACCTTCAAAGGAGTATTGGCTTGTAGGAATGCATTCTAATAATGGTGTTGTCACCAGTATCAAGCAGGACTGCGGATGTTCATAGGGCTATAAGAACTTGTATGCTGTGTGCATTTGGAGTATCTATCTCCAAATACTTTACCCTCAATGTCTCCAGGCTACTTTTCTATGCTTCATGGGATACGTAGCTAAGCTACTTCAGTACAGATTTCATTAGACTTTTTTGGAAGTGGACATATGATGACGTTTCAAGGCAAAAGTGTCATCAGTGTGCAATAAGCATTTGCATGTGACATGATTTCTGCTACAGCACATATTGGTGCTACATTGCTCTGCAACTTGACCTTCATGACATCATGATGTGATTTAAGGTAAATGAACATATGGTGAATTCTGAGCCTTGTGTGAACAGTGTAAAAATGTTATATTTAGTAGCCATCCTATTTGGTGACATCAGTTTACTATGGTATAGTACAACAGGCAAAGTATAGAAGGTGATCAAGTATCCTAGTATGGACATAAGGATGGAGTGTATACAAGTCCATTAATAGATTTGGAGCTATCTGGAATTGTGACATCACTGTGAGCAACTGTTTCCAGTTAATGTAGCATGCATGCATGTGCTCATGCTAATGTTGAAGCCTATATAGTGAAGCATAAAGCTGTTACGATATGTACACTTTAGAAATGTTTTGTGTTAAAATCTGATGATCAGGTGTGGTAAAGCAGTTGCAATAAACCAATATTATATGTAATTTGAGCTTCATCCTGGGCAAGCGAAGGAGAAAGAGCCAACAT
Organism: Calotriton arnoldi; assembly: GCA_963921515.1. Classification (NCBI taxonomy): domain Eukaryota; kingdom Metazoa; phylum Chordata; class Amphibia; order Caudata; family Salamandridae; genus Calotriton; species Calotriton arnoldi. The sequence continues at coordinate 944,721 of CAWUFW010000601.1, forward strand.
CGTTGGAGATGCAGCTGGTCACAGTGGTTCTGGTCATGACAGTACAGACACGGAGGGACCCAGTGACTGAGAGGCTGGGGGAGGGCCACAGAGTACACAAGCTCAACTTCATCATCTACAGAGTCATCCTCCAGTGGACACACCTGAGTGGTGGTGGTCCCCAAAGGATTTGTTCCACCTTTATCCTTGTCCATCACCCCGAGTTCCATCACCGCCTTCGCTGTTGCTCCCCAACCAGTTGGCTGGGCCTGCTCCCCTTAAAGGAGATCTGTCTCCTTTGCTCCAGGCACCTCAGACCCTGCCCCTGTCCCCCTGCTGCATAGAGTGAGGAGTCTACTGACCTCTTGAGAAACATCTCTGTGGGTCAGACTGCACTACTGCATGTCATCCAGGGGCAAGGCAGACATCTGCAGCAGATGATGGCCTACCTGGAAGGCATTCACAGTGCAATGTCTGGCCTACAGAGATCTTTACAGGCTCTGGCCTCCTCCCTCAGCACGTCTCCCATCCCGCTCACACTTGTGTCCTCCCATACCTAAACCCTATTCCCAAATCTATCTAAAGCATGCCCAAACATTTGCACAAACACACTCATACAGACCCAAGCAGCATATCTACACATAAAAGAAATCACACAGAAAAAGCAGGCACACATCCAATCAGACAGACACCACATCCACCACCACAACCACAGGCACCACCATCACATCCACAACCACCACTGACAATATCACACCGACATGCTCACACCACTACCCTTTCACATCCCCACATAGCACAGATGACAGCGCACACACATGCACACACCACTTCCACACCACCACATCCACAGCTATCACAGATGACACCACGCCCACCCCAACCACCATCACTTCCATACACACAACACACACAACCACACCAACCGTCACCACCACATCAGCATCCACAACACCCACACCTAGCATGCCACTACCACAACATCCTCAAATTCACGAGTCACAGTCTACACACATAAGAAATGCAGACTCACACAGTCAAGCACCCAACAGACAACACAGAAAAAAGAAACACCCCTACACGTAGCACATACACCTGACAGACATGCACCTGCAATAGACCGAAGCACATCACACACTGTCACTTCCTCTAACTCGAAGACCGCAATCCTTACCATTTCCACTCCTAAGTACCCTATCAAAGATCCCTCATTTCTTGCCATCACCGCTCCCAAACCTCCATGCACCCCTTCCCAGGACCTTACTAACCCTCCCACACCCAAGACCACCACTTCTACCTCAAAAAGCTCCCCTCTTACCCACCCATCCACCAATTCCACTTACCAAGGCACCCCTGCCAAATGTTCCTCATCTTTCCATTCCCAAAGCCTCCATCCTAAACATAAGTCCACTGTTTCCCCTTCCAAAACCACTACTTCCCAACCCAAGGACATCCTTCCCCAAACCAAACGTTCCCATCTCAAATAACATTTTGACATGCCTGCCCTCCAAATCGATGCCCCTTTGTTAGGAGGTTGACCTAGCAGTGTCATCAGAGCATGTTTTGTGGCACAGCACTGTGCTAAGTCACACCAATTCTATCTTGACTGGTCATTGGCCTTTGGTTATGTTTGGTCCCTGTGTTTAATTGGCCTAAATAAAATCTGCTTTGCGTGTGAACACACTCAATCCTGGCATTACTTTTCCCTAGCTATTTTTGGGGAACTAGCAATGTTGCAGAGGTTAAATTCTGACACATTGCTGTTGTGTTTACAAATTATAGCAAGTTATACTACAAGTATTTTTGGAGTGTACTTTATGTACATGCACAATTTGATATGGTATGTGATGGTGATCACTTTTTATGGGCAGGCATTCATCAAAGTGTTGACCACTAGCACCACCTACTTGATTTGATATATTGGAATGTGAGACTACAGGTGTTTGTTTCACCCTGATTGGTGACAAATTTGAACAGGTTTGCATATTTAGAGCTTGGAACCAGTGCAGGATTCACACAGGACAAGGGGAAATGTTGCATGGATGGATATGTGGGATGTTTCCAAATTATGCCAGACATTAATTGGGCTGTTATTTCACATGGTAAGGTTTCAGCTTGTCTTGAGCAATGTCTAATGTCTACATAATTGTGCTTGCACTTCTCCCTATGATGTATGTTTGATATGTGTTTTTCTGGAGGCTGGTTAGTTGTCATGCCTTTTTGTGCTATGTTTTTGGACATGTATCCATTATTTTGTGTGTATCTTGCACCTACTTTAGTTATAGGAGAGGAATGATGCTGTTACTGATGTGTTTGTTTTTATATCTTGCACTTACACATTACACACATATGCATGGCACTTGGTGATGCTATTAGCTACCCTTATATACTTGAAGCCAGTAGCCTGTGCACAGAGACAGTTTGAGGCATGGGAACAGTGGGCTCTGGCCCAGGGAGCCAGACTTTCAGGGTGCCCCCTGATTGAGCCAACCCTGTTCTACAGAGAGTCTTGCCATGATGACCTTGAAATACTTCTTCCACAGATTGGTTTATTTTACATTTCCCAAAAATTACTTTTCAATGTGGGTGTTGTGTTACAGTCTGTTACAGAAACTTTGCAGATAATGTGTGTTTCTGTTTCGTGAAACATACATATCAAAACAGGACTAGCATGTGGGAAATGGGAGGATGTCACAAAGCTCATTTGATGTAATGCTAGTGAGGAGCTGCTGTTTTGTTGCAATATTAAAACACACATCACTATCCATGAATATTAGATGTAAACACATTTGGAATTAGGAAGGGTGAGCCTGTGCAGTGTCAGAGACCTGGCCAAAGATGCCATCAAAGAGGTTCATTTAAATCATACATTCAAAGCTGTTCCGAACAGGGACCCATAAACTAGGTTTGGGCCAGGGAACCCCAAACACCTCCAGATGTCCCTGCCTGTGCATCTGTTAACTGAGAAGTCAATGGAAATGGGGTAGATTGTGACTTACCATCGGTTGAGTACACGACGGTGTGGGCTTTGGACATCATCAAGCAGCAGCAGCAGGACGTGTACTATCAGCTCCATGGCAGCACAGGATGTGTGTAGCTGAGTAAAGGTGAATTTCAGCCTTAAATCTGTTCCTTTCTGCTGGCTCAGCTGGGGAGGTTGGACCACCATAGTCACATCAGTGGGAAGGCACATCGTGATTGGGCCAGAGGTAACACTGGCAGTCCGCCCTCCAACAGACACATTGGCCTATCCCATTACCTCAGTCGAGATTTCCTTGCGGTGGGGCCGCAGCAGTTTTTCGTCTATGAAACCGCATGCATCATAACAGGGCAGGTGGACCGCCAACTGGGTGGCGGTAAATCCAATGCCGTTTTGACAGCAGTACTATGACCACCAAACTCATAATCAGGCCCTTAATATTCACTTATAACTATTTAAAGAAACACATTTAAGATACAACAATTTACTTAAAATAAACTGCAATGTTTTATAAACCCACTTATGGTAAAAAAAAATTATTACACTTAGGGGCATATTATCAAAGGCTCTATTGCCGCTTTAGCGGGACTTTTTCCCGCTAAAGCGGCGATAATTCTAACGCCCTATTAGCAAGCTGTCGCTAACTGCTGTTAGCGACAGCTTCTAGGCGATAGCGACCGGGTTGGGAGCCGCTTTGCATGCCAGCGATATTTATCGCTTATGGCATGCAAAGTAGGCGTTCCCAACCTAAAAGCGACTGGAAACAGTCGCTAAGGTCGCTATCGCCTATTAGCGAGGCAGGGGAGGTGATTAACGAACCAGCGCTAAACACGTTTAGCGCTGGTTTGTTAACGCCTGGTCCAACCCTGACTTAGCCATGTAATCCAATGGGAGGTGGATTACATGGCTAAATCCCCCTTGCCCTATCGCCAAGCTAACACTGGTCACAGTGTGAATATCGCTTGTTTTCAAGCGATATTCACACTGTTCTCCAAGGGTTTCTATCGCTTTGGAGATAAGCGTTGCTGATAGCACGCTATCTCCGCGATAGAAACCTGCAATAGCCGGCGATAATTATCCTAGCGCTAACTGCGCTTAGCGATAATTATCGCCGGTTATTGCTAATAGGCCCCTAAGTTTTTACACCCAACTATATATAACAAAAATTATAACCACACAACACGAAATAAATATAAGCATAAGCTAAAATCATTTAAACTATAACCTAAATATTATATATATATATAAACTTATATTAAAAAGTAGTAACGTATATATTACACATCACATATAATAACTTAATTAGTGTTTACAATAGAAGGACAAAAAGAATTTAAAAAATCAAACTCAAACTAAACCAACCACTGAAAAAGCTACCTAGCCGAGTAAGTAAAACTTATGTTTATTCTAAAACGTAATTGTAATTAACAAATAATTAATAAAATACTGTCCAACGTATATCTTTTTACATGTTTTTCCTAAAAGAAAAACCCACAACTAGAAACAGTATAAACTGCCTGAAAAAAACAACTATCAAAAACGTTCAAGAGACATAATAAAGTAAGTCTACATAATACAAAGGTATAAACTTACCCAAATAGCAAGCAAAAATAAATCTAATGACCCCAACATCTACAAACTAAGAACAAATTGACATTTAAAGACATTTTTCATCCAAAAGAAAAGAAAGCACCTGCTTCACATAAATACACCCCCAACAGTAAAGTTGCAGAACTGTGAGAAATACTTATAAACAAAATACATGTAAGCATACAAAATAGAAGTGATTGCATAATTTTAAATGTAAATAATAAATATACAAATGCTAAAATATTTTATATATTTATAATATAACACTGCTTTCAGATACAATGACAGAAGCTGCAAAGTGTATCACTTTGCAGAAAGCAAAGCAGTTACTAAATAACATGGGCTACACCTACAGCCAAGAAACTGCATCAACAGAATCTATAAACTGGAAATGTACAAAATATTATTCTAATGTATGCTATGGGAGGGCAACTACAAAAGATGATGCTGTAATTCATACAAGAGAGCAGAACCACCCCCCAAATTTAACAGAAATAGAAGTAAAAGAGATATTGCAGGATATAAGAGAAGCAGGCACTTGCTCTCAGGGACCCACATGAATTTCCTTAAAGATATACTACCTAAAGTCCCCTAACACATAACAGGCCAACTACCACCTATCCCCATTTTAAAACATTTAATTACACTAACGAAAAGAGCCACCAGTGATACCCCACCTCCCCTAAAAGATACCAAGACATACATATACCTGAACACTTAACAATGACAACTAAAGAGGAACCTTTCTTTTTACATGGCAACCTAAATAACGAAAAATGAATCCTAATATTCTCTATAGCTGATAGCATACCAAAACAGAAAAAATGGGAAACATGGGCGATGGATGCGACCTTCAAAATGTGCCCCAAACCATTCACTCAAATATACACCATACATGGTGGATATCAAAACACAAATATCCCGTTTATATATGCTCTACTACCAAATAAACAATGCAAACCCTTACTATGAGCTCCTAAACCAATTCAAGCACAAAACAAATAAATACTACCCCCCAAAAATAATCATGTACTTTGAGCAACCCAGGATTCACACCATTCTAAAAATCTACCCTCCCACAGCCATACAAGGCTGTTACTATCATTTCAATCAAAATATATGGAGGCACCTCCAAAAATTGGCATTAAGTGTAGAATATTCTACAAACAGCCAATTTTCCTTTGCATTCAAAACCGTTATAGCATTAGCCTATGTCCCTGTCACAGAGGTAGCTAACCACTACAATTTAGGACCTGATTACGATGTCAGTCGGAAAGGCTCTAAATGACTTTCGAAATTTCCTAACCCGTGTTGGAACCCATGTTTCTGCCCGACTCTGAAACTTTTCTGACTGACCAATTACGATAGAAGGTAACCGTTTGGTCTTTCCGACTCGGTTCTGACTGGGATTCGGAGACTCGTACAGGTCTATGGACCGCATTTCCGACCGACGTATTACAATGTTGGATTCTGAACATAGGCTCCCATTGAAGTCAATGGGAGTCCGACCGAACGGTGTTCAGAAACATCGTAATCGGTCGGTCGGACTCCCCGAACCGGAGTTGGTCGGAAACAACTGACATCGTAATGAGGCCCTATCTAATAGAAAGCCCTTTCTACTAACAAAATGTTGGATTCTGAACATAGGCTCCCATTGAAGTCAATGGGAGTCCGACCGAACGGTGTTCAGAAACGTCGTAATCGGTCGGTCGGACTCCCTGAACCGGAGTTGGTCGGAAACAACTGACATCGTAATGAGGCTCTATCTAATAGAAAGCCCTTTCTACTAACAAAATGAAGGCAAACTTAGCCCTCTAATGGACTATTTCAAAGACAATTGGGTTGTCAGACTGCATCGCTCAGGACACAGACACCAATCTGAATTCCAAATACCATGCTGAAATGTCTATGACAGCACCTTGGCATAGGAAGCCAAAACAAGCAACACAGTGCCTTGTAATCCACATTAGGCAGGACCCAACCTGCACTGTTCAATTTTATAGACATGTAATGAAATGAGAAATGCTACCAACGACTAAGAATGGAGCAATCTGTTATCCAAATTGGCCCTAAACTTAGAAAACATGCCAAAAGAATGTACGATTTGCAATGAATTAGAGTAAAACTCTTCATAAATAGCAAAGTAGTAGATTACTTAGGAATTATAGCCAAAAGCATATTATAAAATAAATAGTAACCTACCAAAGTCCTCAAAAGCCCTGACAATTTACTAACCAACATACCAAACTTGCATTTTTTTAAATAATAAATATAATATTTTATTGCATCAGTCAAAAAATTATTTAAAATTCCAATTATAATAAAGACTGACATAATAAACCTATATATAAATTATTTAAAAGAAAGTGTTATCATCACCAATGAAGAAAGTAAAAGAACAACTCAATTCATCACTTAAATTAATTACTACACATAAACCAAACAATGCCACATATCAATCACATAATAATTGCATAAACATTATAAAACAACATTTCCCACCCAAAAGAAAATTAAATAAAGAACGTTTACTGTTCTGTAGCTGGATATCTTTATCTTTATCCACGTAATTGAAAATTAGTAATCCACCAAAAATGGAAAAATATTGTCCAAACAGCCCCAAAAAAATGCAAAAATGAAAGTATGTAGAACCCATAAAAAAACCATTAAAAAATTTAAAAAAAAGAAATGCTCAAGGAAAATTGAAAAAAGGAAATCAAATAAAAAGCAATGGTTTATGATAAACCAAAAATTATTTCCTTAAAAAAACCCTGTAAACTCCCGATGCCCATAAGACACGTTAGTAGGCAATCACCTGCAAAGTAAATAAGAAACCCACTTGCAAAACACATTACACTCCCAAAGATACATATACATAACAGTTAATCATCAATATATAATAAACATACCATACTTTAACATAACAAAGCAACACATTTCTGAAACAATGTACAAAATGAAAAATGACATACTGGTGAATAACACTGACATTTGTCCTTCTAAATACAAAAACCCACAATCAACACTATAACTGCATTCTAGATCTTCTCCATAATCCCTCCTTCTCTCAAAACCCTTAAAAGGTCCTTAAAAATGGACTTACCTGTTCCAACGAGCAGCAGCACCTTACTGTGACCTGCTTCCGGGAAAATAGACTAAGAACAACACAAATAGTTAACAGAATAGCAGGTAGTGGTGAAAGAAATGGGCACCCCTATCGGAATGAATGGGAAAAATTGTAGAAATGCGAAATATATGTATAAAAAAAGTTTACAAATGTGAAACATGTGAAACATGTCAAACAATTTTGTGATAAAAAGCTCAAAATGTGTATAAATTAAATAATAGTGTAAAATAGATACAATTATTTAATATATAAATAAAAAACATATTAGGATTATGTGGAAAATATATATATGTATATATATATATATATATTCACTGAAAAAACCATAGGTTTCAGACACGTTATAGTTACAAATTAGCATTTAAAAACCTTTGAAATTCACTGAAAAACCATAGGTTTTAGGGACAGTTATAGTTACTTGGACATTGCACTCGTACAAAACCCGTGAAATTCCCCCGTTATAGTTAGTTCAGCTAACTATAACTCGCGCCCGCAATGCACTGCTGATGACGTCACATATTACATCACTCATGACATGGTCAGTGACATCACTGATGAAATCACTGATGACATCTCAAATGACATCACTGATGACATCATCCAGTGACTGTGTGTTTCTGTAAAGTTTAAATATTTTTAAATATATAGGAAAAGACGTATTGAAGAATGAGTGGGTGTCTAAGTGTCTGTATGGATGATTTAGTAGGTGCGTGACTGACTCTATAAGTGAGTGATTTAACGTATCTTACTGAATGCATGGGTTAGTGACTAAACTGGGTGTATGTCTGTATCCGTCTGTCTGTTGCTGTGTAAGTGGCTGCATGTGTTTGTGAATAGCTAAATGATTTTCTATATGAGTTATTGAATGCTTGTCTGAGTATCTGTATGGGTGCCTGAGTGTTTGTGTGGGAGGGGTGTGTGCAACTCTGTGCATAGATGTGTGAGTGGGTGATTCACTGGGTGGATGGTTTCAAGAGTGCATCTGTGATAGACTGTATGGGTGGGTAAGTGTGTGTAAGAGTGTGTTAGTGAGTGAATGTATGTCCCAGTGGTACATGTGTGAGTAACTACATATGTGAAAGGCAGTATATATGTGTGTTGGAGTATATAAATAGCTATAAGCAAGAGTGAGTGATTGTGATAGTGGCTGTATGGATGATTGTGTGCTTGTATCAGTGATTGTATAAGAGCGTAACAATGTGCTACTATTTGTATGAGTAAGTGAGCTGGTGTGTGTATAACTGTATAGGTGAGTAAATGGCAGTGTGTTTAATTATTTGCATGACTGACTAGGTGTGTGAGTATCTCTATGGATGAGTGGCGTTGTTTGAGTGTCTATATAGGAGTAAGAGTGCATATGATAGTCCTGTACTGAGTGACCGTAAGTATGAGTGACTGTATGGGTGAGTGAGTGGATGTGTGTGTGTAGACCTAAGAATCAGTGAGTGGGTATGTAGTTATTGGTGTTGGAGTGTCTATGGTTTTGCGAATGGCAGTCTGTAATTTAGAGTGGGTGTATCAAAGATTATATTAGGGTGTGAGGAGGTGCATCAGATTATCACGTGGATGATGTCATCAGTGATGTCATTTGAGATGTCATCAGTGATGTCATCAGTGATGTCACTGACCATGTCATGAGTGATGTAATATGTGACGTCATCAGCAGTGCATTGCGGGGCGCGAGTTATAGCTAGCTGAACTAACTATAACGGGGGAATTTCACGGGTTTTGTACGAGTGCAATGTCCAAGTAACTATAACTGTCCCTAAAACCTATGGTTTTTCAGTGAATTTCAAAGGTTTTTAAATGCTAATTTGTAACTATAACGTGTCTGAAACCTATGGTTTTTTCAGTGAATTTCAAAGGTTTTTTAAATGCTAATTTGTAACTATAACGTGTCTGAAACCTATGGTTTTTTCAGTGAATTTCAAAGGTTTTTTAAATGCTAATTTCTAACTATAACGTGCCTGAAACCTACGGTTTTTCAGTGAATTTCAAAGGTTTTGTAAATGACAATTTTTAAATGTATTAATTGTTATATTAATTTTTTCATACTGATTTACTACATTTTTAGAAACAATTTTTTTACATATTTTATTTGTCAAATTACATTGTAATTACATTATACATTACATTACAAAAAATACTTTCTCAGAATGAATTACTTTAGTTTAAATACTTTGCAGATAGGCAATAGACTTTTAAGTACAGTAGTTACAGTTGTTGCAATGGGCAACACATTTTCAAACACAATGCAACATTCAGCTCAATGTGAATTTCTAGTTAAATGCAATTAGTTACTTTATGGATTACTTTTGTAACCACAGGACTGGATCCTAGATTCAGTCCTGGTACATCTCCTGTAAACAGTTGAGTAAAAGCGTTTTGGTTACAGTCGTGATTTTTAAGGAATATTATTGTATTTTAAAAGTTGACACTTTGAAACTTTTTCTCATAGAATCACCAATGTTATCCTATGGAAGGAAATTCACTTAGCAGGTAAAAACTGTTATCGTTACTTTTTCTTACTCAGTGTTGGATCCTGGATCCAGCACTGGTGCATCTCCTGTAAACAGTTGAATGAATGCGTTTAAGTCATACAGGCGATTTTTAAGGAATATTTGTAGTTTGTGAAAATCGACACGTTGAAAGTTTTCTGCTGAAAACCAGACAATGGATTCCTATGGAAGAAAATATAAGTTACTGGTAAGTACGGTTAAAATTACTTTTCAGGACCAGTACTGGGCTGAAAGATGCAGCACTGAGGTCTCTCCTGATAACAGGTGAGTAAATCAGAATTCGGATTTCGGCTGATTTTAGAGGAATATTTGTATGTTTCAAAAATCAACACTTAGAAGAATTTCCAAGTGAAACCAGTCAATGTTAGCCTATGAAGGAAATTCAAGTTACCGGTAAGTACGGTTAAAATTACTTTTCAGGATCAGTACTGGGCTGAAAGATGCAGCACTGAGGTCTCTCCTGATAACAGGTGAGTAAATCGGAATTCGTATTTCGGCTGATTTTAGAGGAATATTTTAAAGTTCCAAAACTCCACACTTAGAAGAATTTCCAAGTGAAACCAGTCAATGTTAGCCTATGAAGGAAATTCAAGTTACCGGTAAGTACGGTTAAAATTACTTTTCAGGATCAGTACTGGGCTGAAAGATGCAGCACTGAGGTCTCTCCTGATAACAGGTGAGTAAATCGGAATTCGTATTTCGGCTGATTTTAGAGGAATATTTTAAAGTTCCAAAACTCCACACTTAGAAGAATTTCCAAGTGAAACCAGTCAATGTTAGCCTATGAAGGAAATTCAAGTTACCGGTAAGTACGGTTAAAATTACTTTTCAGGATCAGTACTGGGCTGAAAGATGCAGCACTGAGGTCTCTCCTGATAACAGGTGAGTAAATCGGAATTCGTATTTCGGCTGATTTTAGAGGAATATTTTAAAGTTCCAAAACTCCACACTTAGAAGAATTTCCAAGTGAAACCAGTCAATGTTAGCCTATGAAGGAAATTCAAGTTACCGGTAAGTACAGTTAAAATTACTTTTCAGGATCAGTACTGGGCTGAAAGATGCAGCACTGAGGTCTCTCCTGATAACAGGTGAGTAAATCGGAATTCGTATTTCGGCTGATTTTAGAGGAATATTTTAAAGTTCCAAAACTCCACACTTAGAAGAATTTCCAAGTGAAACCAGTCAATGTTAGCCTATGAAGGAAATTCAAGTTACCGGTAAGTACAGTTAAAATTACTTTTCAGGATCAGTACTGGGCTGAAAGATGCAGCACTGAGGTCTCTCCTGATAACAGGTGAGTAAATCGGAATTCGTATTTCGGCTGATTTTAGAGGAATATTTTAAAGTTCCAAAACTCCACACTTAGAAGAATTTCCAAGTGAAACCAGTCAATGTTAGCCTATGAAGGAAATTCAAGTTACCGGTAAGTACGGTTAAAATTACTTTTCAGGACCAGTACTGGGCTGAAAGATACAGCACTGAGGTCTCTCCTTATAACAGGTGAGTAAATCGGAATTCCTATTTCGGCTGATTTTAGAGGAATATTTGCACAATGGTGAAGGGAGGGGGCGGGGCCTGAGGTGACATCTTTGCAAACGCGCCCGTGGCGCGTTTTAAGTTGGGGGATTAAGTTCCCTTGAATCCTGAGGGTCCCTAGGGGCCAACTAGACCACCAGGAACCTCCAATATGCGCCAGGGGCTGCGTTGCAGAGACGTGTAGAGAGGCCACACCCCTTTTACACCTCTCTGCAACGCAGCTCTGTGGCGCTTTCTGGATGTACCTGTTGGGCTAGTTGGCCCTCAGGGACCCTCAGGATTGAAGGGATTTAATTCCCCATCTTAAAACGCGCCACGGGGCCTGTTTGCACACATGTCACCTCAAGCCCCGCCCTCCCTTCACCACTGTGCAAACGCGCCCGTGGCGCGTTTTAAGTTGGGGGATTAAGTCCCCTTGAATCCTGAGGGTCCCCGGAGTCCAACTAGCCCACCATATACCTCCAAAAGCGCCATAGAGCTAGCGTTGCAGAGAGGTGTAAAAAGGGGCGTGGCCTCTGTACACCTCTCTGCAAGGCAGCCCCTGGCGCATACTGGAGGTTCCTGGTGGGCTAGTTGGCCCCCAGGACCCCCAGTATTCAAGGGGAATTCGTTCCCTCTGCAAACGCGCCAGGGGCGCGTTTGCAGAGTGGTGAAGGAAGGGGCGGGGCCTGCGGGCCCGATCGTTTTTTTATTTTTTTTGGGGGAGGGGGCCGCGTGGCCCCTCCCGGGCCACTACTTACCCCGGGGACCCCATCCCCCGGGCTGGCCTCTCGTTGGGGACTGTGTGGGGTCCCCAATCCCCCACAGTCCCGCCGGCTCCCCGTGTCCTACGGGAGCCGGCATTGCTTACACATGGGGAGCTGCTAAGATGCAGCTCCCCATGTGGAAAGCGATCGGCTTTGGATATTGGAAGAGAGAGCAGGTTTCCTGCTCTCTCTTCCAATATCCAAAGCAAGTTTGCAATGACAGGACGGGAGCCGCGAGGCTCCCATCCTGTCATTGCAAACAGCAGTGTCCCGGGTAGGCACCCGGGACACTGCAGGAGCCGGCCCTGGGGGTGGTGGTCCCCAGGGCCATCAAGGGCTTCCAGGAGGGGGCCGCGCGGCCCCCTCCCATTCAGTGCACAGCCCCGGGAGGTGGTGGTCCCCGGGGCTCTGGGGGTCCAAACGGACCCCCATTGTAATTTCTTAGTGCCCCGGGAGGTGGTGGTCCTCGGGCGTGTGAGGGCTGGAGCCCCCCACACAGGTTTTTAATAAAAAAAGAAGCCCCGGGAGGTGGTGGTCCCCGGGGCTGCGGAGGGCTCAGAGCCCTCCCGCACCATTGTACATAAAGCCCCGGGGGTGGTGGTCCCCTGGGCTTGGGGGCCCTTAGAGGCCCCCACACATAAAATTAACCCCCTCCAGCATGCCCCCGGGACTTGGGCCACCCGGGGCCAATTAACTATCGAAGCGCAGGAGACCGCCTTCGATTTTTTTTTCCGGCAGGGTTCGTGCTCCTGAGCGCATCCTGCCGATTTTTAAAAAAAAAATTATTTTTTGCCCAGGGGTCCTTGTGGGACCCCCTGAGCAAACCTAGGGGTCAGGGTGTTTCTACCCTCCCCCTTTGTGCGCTTTGCGCACTTGTTTCTGTCCCTCGGTTCTACCGAGGGACAAAATGGCTGCCAACATTTCCTGAATCGGAATGTTGACAGCCAGCTGACAGCCAATTAACATGCAGCTCGTGATCGGGAGGGTGCGCGAATCCTCCGTGCCCATAGATATATATGTACTTTTACTTTTTGATTTTCTCAGCAACTACTGAACGGATTTACACCATTTAACAAAAGGGTTCTTTCTGAACCAAGAACTACCTCTTTGCCAAATTTGGTGTAATTCCGTTCAGCAGTTCGGGCTGTAGCCGTGTCTAAAGTTTCCTATGGGAAAATGCATGGGGAAAACGCGTTTTGGGACTCCCTTTTTCTCGGCCCCCGCTTGACGTATCACCCCGAGACTTTCAGGGTAGGAGCGGACCGGAGCGCCCCACGAAGTTTGAAAATTTCGCGAAGATACGTCAACCGGCAAGAGAGTTATTTCAAATAGAATGTCGCGGATTTCCTATGGATAATAGGTTGTAACTATAACTATCTACTTGCGACCGCCAGTAGATAATATATATATATATATATATATATATATATATTTACTGCACCAGGCCGTTTCACCTTCCTACGGTGCCAGTGCCAGCAACGGCGACAGCTGCCATCTGTATCTACTCCATATGTAATTCCAAGAAATCCAAGAAAAAACAAAGCGGCACACCTCAGGACAGCACAATACTTTATTGTGCACAAAGAAGACGCGTTTCGGCCAAAGTCCAGGGTCCCAGGGTCCTAGACACAGTTCAATAATATAGTATAATTTATATATATTGATAGACGACATCATCTTTTCCCTCAACCATGTCTTATGAGAGTTGAGGGGAAAATAGGGACGAAGGCTACAGCCCTCGTATTCTGCGCAATCTGAGGAGCGCTACTTTTTAGGCTAAATTCATGCAACACCCCCTCTCACGATGAGTATTTTTTCACTTTTGTCATTTTTCACTTTGTACACACATGTGGGAATGTCTTGCCAATAGGAAGGTGTCAGATTGGATCTGGAGAAGTGTCACTGAACCGTTTGAATATATCCTCGACTAAAGAATATTTATTATTTTTTCTGATTTAAAGATTCTAACATAATGGTGATTATATTGTCTTCATAGGCATTGCAAGTGTTAATAACTGGGGTTATGCTAGGATGAAACATGTCGAAAATCTATCAATGTGTTTTTTCCTTTTTTCATTATGGATTATATAAGCCCAGAAAGGGTCCAAAACAAATCACATAATGGTTTAATTTGGATATCTTGAATCAGGTAACTTTATCAAATTGTTATTGTAATGCCCCGGTTGCTCTATGAATTGTAGCTGAGGAATAACACTCTTGACAAAATAATCACATGATAGTTTATTCGGGCATCAACTACAACAAATCTTTATTCGGCTGCAGATTCAACCATAAAAGACTGCATAAAACAAATAAACATTTCGTGCATTTAGCAAAACCAGATTTGTGACATATATACAATAAAACCATTTGATCAATCGACAATAAAATCATTTTCCAACAAAGTTCCGGAGCCGAACAGCGGAAGAAATGTACTTATAAATCATTAAGCAGATAAATTCATCTTTTAAAAGAAGGAGATGATGTAGCGCAGCTTTACACTTTCTTATATTTAAAAATCTTAATAATGGTTTTAAAAAGAACGTCTTGGGACAGCATAAAGTTTACAAAAAACATAAAATGTAAAGTGCTCTGTTCCGATACTGAGTCACAAGGACACATGTCCAATTTAGCATCACAATGTGCATCACGTGGGTACGAAACCAGTAAATAAGCAGTGCCCATTCTAAATCTTATGAGATAAAACATCTTAACATGATTAAAATAAAAGGAAAGATAGGGCTCAGTGCCTGGGGAACAAATCAACAATGAGTGTTCAACAACCCTTTTCTTTGTCAACTCTTTATGATCTCTGACTGAGTAGGAATAAAATAGGAAAACTCTTTTCAATTCAGCTCTTGAGATTTTGACTTTGTTGCGGGGGTGTCGATACATTCTGATAGACCCAACTTCCCCAGTAAATCATAGATGTACATAATCCAAGGAATTTTCTTTACACAATCCAACTTTAAACAGTCAGTGATTATGGCACGATTCAAGGCTGTCTCTTCTTTTGCCCAGATGTTACGCCAAAGCAAAAGAGGTGCTAGTTGCAAACGAAAAGATAAAGGGGTCACACCTAGTTTGTTATGGCAAATCGTAGCAGCAGTACTTTTCGGGACTGTCAATAATCTTTTCAAGTCTTGCAAAAATAACATTCCTAAGCAACTAAGGACTATATGAAACTCAAGTCCTGTACATAATCAATAATATAAACACAGACTCAGTGTACTACCAGAATCAGTTAAAATATTTCATTTTATTCATACACAATTAAAAATTATAACATAAACATACATGATCAAACATAAATAACATCGCATATAGTGCAAAAACATGGACATGAAATTAATCAGTAAAAATACCAACACACAACACATAACTAGACATTATTCCAGACAAATTCAATATTCATGTGGTAAAAACCACACGTGGCTGTATTGGGAAATATATGTTATTAGTTCAAAACAATAATAATAACGTGGTATGAACCACAAGTGGCTGAACTTTATAAAAGTATATTATTTGTTCTACGCGCGTTTCGGCGTATGCAACGCCTTCTTCAGGAAAAGCCACATAAAGATCTGTAACGACACTAATTCCTCAAGATATGTAGCTGTGAAGATTGAATGAATCAGAACTGATGAATAGCTCTGGAGGTATAAGCACTCCATTCACATGCATGAACATCTAGCGGATACTATCTTCGTGGCTACGCAGATACCGAACGGATGCACATTCTCTCCATCTGTGGATATATTATTTGAACTATTTTCCCTCTGCTATTTCTTCAAAACCGACATTAGTACTTCGAAGACTTATGTGAATGGAGTGCCTCCTTTCTTTCCGCAAAATCTGGTTGACATGATGTCTTGGGCTCAAGCATCATCTTAGCACCATTGTTTCTTCATCTTGAGACTTGTGCTTATACCTCCAGAGCTATTCATCAGTTCTGATTCATTCAATCTTCACAGCTACATATCTTGAGGAATTAGTGTCGTTACAGATCTTTATGTGGCTTTTCCTGAAGAAGGCGTTGCATACGCCGAAACGCGCGTAGAACAAATAATATACTTTTATAAAGTTCAGCCACTTGTGGTTCATACCACGTTATTATTATTGTTTTGAACTAATAACATATATTTCCCAATACAGCCACGTGTGGTTTTTACCACATGAATATTGAATTTGTCTGGAATAATGTCTAGTTATGTGTTGTGTGTTGGTATTTTTACTGATTAATTTCATGTCCATGTTTTTGCACTATATGCGATGTTATTTATGTTTGATCATGTATGTTTATGTTATAATTTTTAATTGTGTATGAATAAAATGAAATATTTTAACTGATTCTGGTAGTACACTGAGTCTGTGTTTATATTATTGATTATGTACAGGACTTGAGTTTCATATAGTCCTTAGTTGCTTAGGAATGTTATTTTTGCAAGAATTGTTTCCTGTCCTAGGAACTTCTAGAAATCTCAGGGGGTCCTTAATTTTGTTTATTAATAATCTTTTCAAGAACATGTTTTCAGCCCTTTGCAATCCCGTAACATTACAAAATCCCCAGACACCAGCACCATACATAATGATGGCACACGGTTGGGCTTTATAAATGTCTATAATGGTTTTTATAGGCTGAGAGCCTAGTTTTTTTGTAAATCTGAATATGGCCTCAATATTTTGATAAAAACTCCCAATTCTTGCCTCAATTAAGTAAGACCAAGAATTTTTTTTATTAAAAAGAATGCCCAAATAAGAAAAGGTGGGTACATAAAGTAATTTTTCATTATTTATAAAAAAGTTTTTAAAATTGTGGGGTGTTTACCCACCACAATAACATGAGATTTTGCGACATTTGCTTTCAAGCCAAGGTCACTCATAAAATTATTAAAACCAGTTAGAAGCCTCTGCAACCCCACCCCAGTTCCGGACATTAGCACGCAATCATCAGCATATAAAAGTGCTGGGAGAGATCTGCGGCCTATTAACGGTGCGTCTATATTCCCATTATCAAGATTGCTCTCTAAATCATTAATATATAGGCAAAATAAAAAAGGGGCAAGGACGCAACCCTGACGGATCCCACGATCCATCTTTATTGGAGCAGTTAATTCACCATTTGTACCGTACCGCACTCTACCCGTGACACCCTGGTGCATTGCTGCTAAAAAGTGGACAATTGGTGGTTCAATGCCAATGGATAGCATCTTCTCCCAGAGTCTCCCCCTCTGCACCCAGTCAAAGGCAGACGTCAGGCCCATGAACCCTAAATAAAGGGGTCCAGGCTTGGCTAAGGTGTATTTGCCGATGACCAGGTGCAGATTGAGGCACTGTTCAACTGTGCCCAGACCTCTCCTAAACCCATATTGGACATCAGAGAACTTCCCCTTTTCGGCTACCCAGGTCTCCAACCTCTCCAATATGACTCAGCCCATAATTTTACAGGTACTGTCAATTAAAGATATGGGTCGATAGCACTTAGGGTCCGACCTGTCTCACTTTTTAAAAATAGGAACTATTATTACTATTCTCCAGGAGTCAGGGGGACCCTGGGCTGCATAACATCTCAATAAATTCGTTAACAGCAGTAACCACAGGGGAAGGTTGGCTAAAAACAGATCCGCAGGTATATCATCGGGACCAGATGCCTTATTTTTCACAGTCTGGGATAGGGCTCTGTCCACTTCATCTAACCTCGGCGATACCAGGGTGAGAGCCCCATATTGAAAGTTAGGGCTGTCATATGAGTTAATGCAACTTTTGTAAAGACTAGAGAAATTGTCTACCCAGGATTCAGGCATAATTGTCATTTCAGTACAGCCATTTTTGGAGCTATTGAAATGCTCCTGGTTTACGGTGCGCCAAAAGAGCCTAGAATCTTTACTTTGACATGCCACATGGAGTTGGCCCCACGCTTTTTGCCTAATTTCCATTTTGCGTTTCTTCAGCGCATGTTTATAGGCATACCGTAAATTCGGGCATCTTAAATTAGGTAACTTAATTGAATTGTCATTGAAATGATTCAGGTGCATTATGAGTTGTAGCCGAGGAATAACACACTTGACATAAAGGCATAGTCCTCTTTTTAGTGTTACCATTGTGGTTACGGCGTATCCAAAAAACAAGCATTAGTGGAGATCAAGATGTGATCATGAGCAGTTTAAAGTTCAAGAACATATTTCGTGTTTAGCTATGATGTTTTATGCAAGTTGACACATCAAAAAACCTTATTTGTATTGTAAATTTTATTAACTTTGAAAATCTCTTCGAAAAACTTTGAAATTTCATTGTTGTAGATTTTCCGTTCTGGCAATATAATATGTTCTTAAATCAAAGTACAATACCTGAAATATTTGATTTTCTGTCTGTAACCATGACATTGTAAAATTCAAATGCAGAGGTTATTGCAATATGTACAATATTTCTTCACTATCCATGAATTGTAAGGATTATTTTTAGAGGCAATTGGACACATAAATTTCACTAGAAAAAGGCTGTGGCCGAAACGCATCGTCTTCGTGCACAATAAAGTATTGTGCTGTCCTGAGTTGTGCTGCTCTATTTATATATATATATATATATATGTACAAATGTTAAAAAACAATGTTCAACAATGGAAAATAAAAGTTGAAAATGTGCAACACACAATACTATGTAAATATAATTTACATGTTTTAATTAATAAAAAATGCAAATAAATGTTTCATTTTTATGTACCTTTATAAAAGTGATTTTCAGATAAAATATACAGCATTAAAATTGTCAAAATCTACAAAAAATTAACTTGGAACACAACTAAAATGTGAAAAATGTGTGATGTCTTTATTATACAAAACAATGTAATTAATATTAATATTGTTTACAAATTACAACTTTTTTGTATTATTAATGAAATGCAATACTAATAAAATGACACAAAATATTTCTGTTATAAAACAAAAAAAAATAAGATTTAAAATTTTTTAAAAAGTAATCACACTGCAACATAAATCCTTTGTCAATAATTGTTACACACTAAAGTGGTGACATTTACTATTCCCACTCCAATCTAAATCAATTTGAGGAAGGCGTTGGACATTAAATGGGTGAACATTACTGTTCCCGCTCCAATCTAAAAAAATTTAGGGAAGGACGTGGACACTAAAAGGGTGATATTTACTGTTCCCACTCCAATATAAACCAATTTGGGGAAGGTGCTGTACACTAAAGGAGTGAAATGTACTATTCCATCTCCAATCTAAACCAATTTGAGGAAGGCATTTGACACTAAAGGGGTGACATTTACTATTCCCACTCCAATTTAAACCAATTTGATGAATCAAAAATTATTTTTAAAAATGCTATATTTTAAATATATTTTTAAAATAAAACTACAATATAAAACAAATATTAACAAATTTCTACAATTTTGATAAAAAACTACAAACATTATAAAATTATAAATTTGTAATTAAAAAAAATTTCAAATTTTATTTTTTTATGAAAAAGCTCATCAACACACACGTTGGCAGGGAAAGATGGTGGGCTAAGCTGGGAAAGATGGTGGGCTGAGCTTGCCGCAGGGAGCCCCGTCTCTGTGCTTCTCCCATGTTAGCACCCAAAGCTGGCTGTCCTCGCACCGAGACTCCGTATGAAGTGAACTCTCCGCCAGCACTAAGAGAGATTGGGGCAGTGATCAAGGGTGTGTTTTCTTGACGTTGTACACGGCAGCATTTTAGATGGGGATGGAGCAGACTCGACGGAGCAGACTTGCCGGAGCAGACTCTCAGCACCCATCCTCTCCCACGCTCGTGCCTGATCTTGGCTGCAGTTCCTCTTTTCACACTGAGGCTCCGATGTTGACTGCGGTTCCTCTCTTGCACCAAGTCTATGAGGTTCGTGATGAAGCAAACTCCCTGCCCACTCTAATAGAACGTGCGGCGTCCAAGTTTTGTGTTTTCTTTTTCTCTGACGGCGAGCATGGCAAGATTTTAGGCGGGATATTCAAATTGCCTTGTGCTTACTCAATAACACATTATTTGAGAATCAAGCGAGGGCACGTGTCCCAGCCTACATCCATTCGTGTGTGACTTTTGCAACCTACAACAAGGCTGTATCACACGAGCACTAGCACTGTCCCACCAATGCCTCTTGTAATTCATTTGTGATATACCTTACCCTCCGTGCTTCTGCCACGCTTATGCCTGAGCGGTTAAGGCGGTGCTCAAGTCTGTGTTTTTTGATGGAAAATGTGGCAACATTTTAGGTGATAATGGAGTGTACTTTCAGCGCTCTTCCTCCTCAGAAGTTTGATGGCGGTTGATGTAAGAGGAGCCTGATCAGCTAATCTGTTTGAAATGGCTCTGACCCGTGCAAAAGTCAATCGCGGAGGAAGGGGGGCGTGCAACCAGGCCAAGGTTCATGCTGAGGTAAACAACGAGGGAGGAGAGGGTACACCCCAGCGGCAGAGTGACTCTTCAGACATTTCAATCGGGCTACCAATAATGAAGCTACTTAAATCAGAGAGTGCAGCCTCTATATTGCAGGAATATACCAGAAGGACCACGGGGGACGAGTCCTCGCTTAATGACATGTTAATGGCTTCTGCCCCTGCTGGAAATATGGATACTCTGAGGATTCTCTTAGAGGGCAACAATGTTACAGGAGAGGAAGAAGGTGCTACACTGTTACTGCAGGCCAATCATCTGCTTCTGGGGAAGGCGTCAGAAACTGTGAGTAATGAGGGGGCTAAGGGCTCAATTGACTTGGAGTTTGGAGCAGGCAATCGTTCTAGCAGCAGCATGGGGGAAAGTAAAGGGCAGGAAGGTTTCCATATTGCAGTTCCCACACCACCTCAGAGACTACATGCCCAGATGGATAGGGTTAGCCAACTTCTCGTGGGTGTCTTAATGGCAGCCTCAGTAATTGCCACTGAGATGCCCATGACAGCTTCTAATTACCCACAACTGCCTAGTGTATGCAGTAAACAATTCACTGTATCTCTGGTGGAGGTAATACAAACACAGATACAAGTATAGTAGAAGAGGTAGGGGCTAATTTGAATGTCGAAGCTTGCAAAAGCCCTGATGAGCTGCCACTTAAAAACACAATAGGTGGTATGAAGAAGCCGCGAGAATTATCGAAAGGTCAGGTTGGCAAACCTCCACCCACATAGCAAAAGAATCAGGCAGTGCTCAAGGCTGCCAAAGTTAGTCCATTATGGGATTGGATCATGTCAAAAGTCTTGGAAAGGCATTAATGTCACGCTTATCCACTGTCTCAGCAGATTCTCTAAATTACGCTAAGAAGGGCAAACAAGGCTCTGCAGTTCCATCTTCTTTGATTATTGGCAGTCTGGAAAACTTGGTCCCCCTTGAGTCTAGCCTCTACTCAACAGGAGAAGCCCCTACTGCCTGCTCTCCACCCCCAGTTATTTCTGACCCATTTGGTTCGGACAGTGAGCAGGAGCCAACTCAGTTTACTATAATGCAGATTGCTCAGTGGGCAGAAGCACAACAACATTACGCACAAGTCCGCATGGATAATATAGTTATTTAGCGATCGCTGATGGAAGTTACCAGTAAAATATCTGCTCCCGCTACAGAGTTGGTAGAACTTCAACAATGGGTCTCGGATATAGAAGACGCTGGGTCAGAAGCTAACAAATCTACAGAAGGCCACAATCGACATCTGGATATAGTGCAATCTAAAAGTGAAGATCTTGGAAATCGACAAAGGCGGAATAACCTGCGTATATTTGGCATACCAGAAGGAAAAGAAGGGGACGACCCACGTCAGTTTATTGTGCAGCTGTTCGGAAAGATATTCCCAGATTTGTCTGATTGGGACATGGACTCGCAAATTCAGAGAGCACACAACTTCCTATTAATCATTCTGTTAGAACAAATATTTCTTATTTAAATTGGCAATTTCTTGCTAAGACACGCCATTTTTATCAAAGCTCGCCCAGCAGCTCCAGTGATGGTAGACTCAATGCCGATATCAGCCCGGTCAGATTTCTGTAAACCTACAATGGACAGGCACTGGAAGCTGCGGCAATTTATAGACCCAATAAAAGCTGCCTGGGCACAGGTCTTCTCACAGGAACCAGCTAGGCTCAAGGTTATCAAGGGTGGCCAAAGGGGGTTTTACTTTACAGAGCAAGAGGCGGCACAGATTCTGTCTAGCATAAGGGGGTGAATCTTGGTCTTTCTTCTTGTGTGAGATTGGGGATGTCTCTCTTTCCTTTCTTTTCTCTTTTTTGGGTGGAGAGTAGGGGTCAAATTGGTTTCCTTGGCTTTTTTGTGTTTTTCTTGGTTGGGGGAGGGATCTCCTAAAGATGTGAATTTTTTTTTTCATTGCCACTCCCAGGCGATTCTATAATTTGGGAGGGGTGCGGCCATTGTTGGCTAATGGGCAGTGTGGGGAAAGCTTGGAGGAGGCTCCCAGGGCTCTCAGGAGTGACAGTCTAGGTTCAGGGGTGATTCTCCTAGCCAGAGTTTTGGAGTGGGGATGGGGTTTCAGGAGGAGTGGGGTGGAACTAAAGGGGGGGGTAAAAATAAGTCAAAGTGATCAATGTTATTTTTTTATTGTTATTTTTTTTTGTAACATTATTAGTCGCAGTGCTCTTTTTGGTATTCAGGGTAGATTCCTTAAATGGAGGGAAAAGTTGATTTTTAAAAATAGGTACAATTAGATGTTCATGCTGGAATGTTTCTGGTTTAAATTCAATCATCAAATGCCAATTAGTCCGTGACGAAACTAAAATGTACAAACCGCAGATTGGATATAATACCATTGCCTCTACAACTAAGAGTGTTTCCATCTGGGGGGGGAAGCTATTTTGATGGATCAATCACTTCAATATAAGTTAATTAGAGATGCAGCTGATCCAAGGGGAGATGGGTGATTGTGCATCCTACATTGAATGTATTTGAATACGTGCTTTGTACAATATATGTGCCCAATGCTGATGAGCCTGAAATGATAGATGGATTAACTGAATTACTGGAATGGAGGGAGGAGCTTTTAGTCACTGGCGATTTTATTTGTACAATGGATTATTCAATAGATTCCACCAATTAGCGAGCCTCTCCAAGAATGGTAAAAGTTAGGGCCTTTTTCCTCGGATTAGCTCGCTTGCACTGCTTAAAGGATGCATGGAGGGTACTACACTCGACAGTGCCAGCATATACTTACTATTCCTCACCACCCAAACATTATTCCAGAATTGATTTGGCATTTATCAATGATAATTTGTTACAGGCTGCAAGCATGGAAGTGTGTCTTAGAGTTAAATCTGGTAACACTATCAAAAGAAATTCTTCCCTTGGAGTCAACTACCATGCAATAACCACATTCAACCGTTCCTCATATGGATCACTCGCATAAATGTGTGTTATAAAAGAGAACCCAACATGTAATTATAAACACAAAATATTAAAAATCTCATGGATTTATTCCAAATATATAAACACTGATGTCTCATACAATTTGTTAAAAAGGCAAAAGGCCAAACACAATACAAATTTCATAAGACTAATACAATAATAATTCCATCAACAAAAAGAGACAAAAACAAGCGACATATTAAAAATCATCAACAATTCATTAATTCGATTGAATCTATAATGTCCAAGTCATATCATTATACACAATTTCTGACTCAATAGTTCCTCGAATTTAACACCACAGGAGCGTCGACGCGTTTCGGTGTGCTAACAGATTTTGCACCACCTTCTTCAGGACCTTTCAAGATAATTGTCTCTTAATTGGAAATAACTCAAAGATCATGTGTGCCTGTATTGGAACAAAATACATGATTCAAACATAGTTTGTGCGATATATCTCTATATCTACGTCATCATTATGTTAAAAACAATGCAAGCATAAATAAAATCAAACTAAGATAGATCTAAAATAAATCCACAATACTGCATCATTACTCAAATCTTCAAATTACAAATACATTGATATTTATTATAATTATTGTAGGGTTCTCCAAAAAATCACACAAATCTATTCATACAAAAACAATCAATCCAGAAACAATCAACCTCCTTAAGGAGATGTTAGAGTAGCCAACTGCTATATTAAGGGTCTGAACGTATCAATAGTGTTCTTCTCATCACTACTCATCACTACTGATTCTGTGCGACCTCATCACAGCTAACTCTTTGAGACCACTAGACCTCTCAGAGTTATTTTTAGAGGATACATATGCTAAACAAATTAATTATGCACATACCTCAATATTAATAAGCGAAGTGGATAAAACTCAGTATGAGCATAGTCTCCACATTAGGCTCCTCCAAATAGGGCTTGTGTTATCTAAATAAAAACAACAACCTTGTAGGACTAATCAAGGCACATTACATAATACATACTAGGTCTCGCCTATGCAGCGCGCATGCGATGCACTGCATAGGAAAAAGACCTTTTGGAATCGATTCGCTTTTCGCCCTAAAAACGTGCACGCGTTGCATTGCTTTCAATGGCAATGCGTGCACGTTTGGTGATTCCCTTGCGGGAGCCAGCTTTGACACCATATGTTTGTAATTAACTTGCAAACATATGGTGCCCCTGCTCGCTCCCGCAAGGGAGGAAACCGGCGCAGGCCCCTCCTCTCTCCCTCCCCTGCTGCCTCCTTTCAGCGCGAGGCGCGCGCTTGTTTTTTTAACCAGCGCAGGACGACATGCTTTATTTTATGTATTTCCGCTTTCACTTTAAAGAGGTGAGTGCTGCCCTTTAACACATAGCATGGCCTGGAGCCTTTCGTTTCCGCTTTTATTGTATTTTCTTTAAGACGGGCAAAGCAATTTATTGCCTTTTCGAACGCGCTCAGCAGCTGGTTTTTGTCCCGTGCCCCAATCGCTCCCCTCCCGCTGTTCACTGTTAATAGAAATGCATGTCCTGTCTGAGCCTCTCTTCACCCCACCCCTTCTCCATTCTTAACCATTTCCCTTGCTTCTGTCTCTGTCTCCTGAGCTCCGCTCGTTTTAGGACTTCTGCCCTGGCAATAAGTGCTTGTGTTCAGTGAGCATGATGTGCGTGCCTGGATGCACTTTATCTGCGTGCCTCGTGCGTGTACGTGGAGTGTATTCGTGCACTGTATTGCATGTCTGTAGTGTGCACAGTCATTTCACATTATGCGCCTCAACAAAGAATTACTCCTGTGGGCATCCTAAACTATCTCTCCCTCAGAGATACAAGCTTGTCAAAAAGCAAATGAAAATCTCCCTCTTGGTGTTCCAACGTGTGTTGAGTTTTCTGAAATCATCAGAGGAATGGTGACCCGCCGTTTGCGGGACAGCGTTGGGTTGCACAGCCAGATACACACTGGTATTCCATTTAATACACTTGAACCAAAGTATTCAGAACTTAACGCTTTTTATTCCATGATTTATTCAAAGTTCATCAGTCACGTCAAAGGCACGAAATTCAATTTTCTTGTGCGTGTTATTTATTCCAGAATTGCCCATCCAGGCCTATTCGAAAATACTTTAGAATTTCGAGTCCTCCAGAAAGTCCCAATCACATTACCCAATGCATTTCGGTCCGTTTGTCCTTCGTCAGGGGTATCTGTAGTATGTAAAAGATACATCTATCAGCCACGTTTTATGATTAAACCACCTAAAGAAATCACTAGTAGTTAACTAAGCTCTTTCACCTCCCTTAAACATGATCTCTGGGTAATTGGTAATGTTTTCGGTTTAAGGTGGGGCAAGTTTATACATTTTATTTATTTAAACACTTTTTGAAGGAGCAGTTTACAGGTTGAGTTTGCCTTTTTTGATAAGAGAGGATGATTTAAAGGGAGTCACACACAGTATTGAATTATGTTTTACAATTGGAATTAAGCATGGGAAGTTGCGCTAAAGATATATTTTTTGAGATCATGTTTAAGGGAGGTGAAAGAGCTTAGTTAACTACTAGTGATTTCTTTAGGTGGTTTAATCATAAAACGTGGCTGATAGATGTATCTTTTACATACTACAGATACCCCTGACGAAGGACAAACGGACCGAAATGCATTGGGTAATGTGATTGGGACTTTCTGGAGGACTCGAAATTCTAAAGTATTTTCGAATAGGCCTGGATGGGCAATTCTGGAATAAATAACACGCACAAGAAAATTGAATTTCGTGCCTTTGACGTGACTGATGAACTTTGAATAAATCATGGAATAAAAAGCGTTAAGTTCTGAATACTTTGGTTCAAGTGTATTAAATGGAATACCAGTGTGTATCTGGCTGTGCAACCTAACGCTGACCCGCAAACGGCGGGTCACCATTCCTCTGATGAATTCATGTTAAATGCTAAAGGAACGGAGCATTTTGGGTGCTGCACGCCGAATCTGATAAAATTAGAAAGCATTACTACGATTAATAAGTAAAACGGGTGTGCTCCAGGTCATTGTGTTGTTGTGAGTTTTCTGAAATGACATGCACTTGCACCACCCTGGCCTTGTTTTATTTTCCGGCCGAGCATTTCTCTCTTAGCGCGGCAGTACGAGCCCGGTGTCATTTCAACAACCAATAAATGCACTCCTTGCTTCTGCCAATAGCAGCTCCGTGCTTTTGCTGCCTCATATTATTAGATGCCCATGCTGTGCACTGCGTGCATAACTTTTATATGCACGGGAACCGCGCTTCATGTTTGAGCGCGGAACCTGCTTTTTTTGTTGTTCTACTTGCGAAGTTTCACTCCTAGGAGGAGGGGCGGGATGCTCCAGGTCAACACCATGCTCACACGCAGCAACAGCGAGCAAGGAGCATTAGGCAGTCCATCTTCTTTGTCTAGCTACCAGTCCTCCCAAAAACACTAATTAGAGCTATGGCTTCGCAGCCTACGCCTAAGCTTTGGGAGACCCGGCGGGTTCCGCCTGCCTCCACCGCCTGTCACATGTGGAAGTTTGAACATGCACTTTGTATTCTCCTCCCTCCTTCTACCACTTACTGCTGCTGGGCCTCCCTCCTACCACTAACTGCTGCCAGATCTCCATGCTTTCAACAATTTTCACTCCTCCAGCCTTCTACCTCTAACAGGAGCCGGGTCGCCATGATTTTTACCACTAACTGCAGCTAAGTATTCATATTTTACCACTGTAGGTGGTTCTCTCAGCTTTATCACTAACCGCAGCGGGGTCTACGTGCTTTCACCCCTAACTGCAGCCAGAATGCTCTGTTTTTACCACTAACCACAGCTGGAGCTCCATGCCTTTACAATTGTTCACTCATCCTGCCTTCTCCTAATAACTGCATCAGGGTCTCCTTGATTTCACCACTAAACTGTTTCTGAGTATTTTAGCTATTACCACTATCTGCAGCCATGTCTCTGTCCTCTCACCTCTAGCTACAGCCGGGTCTACCTGCTTTCATTCATACTTCCTGGGGGGTCGGCTTGCTTTTATCACTAACTGCAGCTGGGTCTCTCTGCTTTCACCTCTAACTACAGCCAAGGCCCTAGGCTTTCACAACTAGACTATAGATGAGAATTTCTGCTCTTACCAGTGACTGCAGCTTAGTTTTCCTCCTTTTCTCATTAACTAAAGCTGGGTCGCATTTCTTTTACCACTAACTGCATCTGGCTCTCCCTGCTTTCACCACTAAACCGTAATTGATTACTTCTGCTAGCACCACTAACTTCCACCGCTTTTCCTGCTTTTACCCCTTTCTGCAGATCACTCACCCCGCTCTCTGCTCTTACTGTTAACCAGCACTCATACTTCCTGTCTTTGCCACTAACTTTAGTTGTCGCCCAGCTTTCACCACTGACTACAGTACTGCTCCCTATGTGTTAACTATGGCATAGCCAATAGGTCTCGCGTTTGGGACCTTATAAGTGTTTAGCCATGCTGCAACAGTTGATGTTGTTACACCAAGGATATTGTGCTGCATAACTAAATACTTATAAGGTCCCAAAAGCAAGACCTATTGGCTATGCCAATGCTTGTTTTTAATATGTCGCTTGTTTTTGTCTCTTTTTGTTGATGGAATTATTATTGTATTAGTCTTATGAAATTTGTATTGTGTTTGGCCTTTTGCCTTTTTAATGAATTGTATGAGACATCAGTGTTTATATATTTGGAATAAATCCATGAGATTTTTAATATTTTGTGTTTATAATTACATGTTGGGTTCTCTTTTATAACACACATTTATGCGAGTGATCCATATGAGGAACGGTTGAATGTGGTTATTGCATGGTAGTTGACTCCAAGGGAAGAATTTCTTTTGATAGTGTTACTATATTTGGCACCCTGTCCCTTGGATAATTGGGCCACTCCCTTTCTTTTAAAAAAAAAACTAGAGTTAAATCTGACCATAATTTCATATTGTTACATCTTTTTGGGCACTAAGAAATCAGAGGCGCTTGTTCTCTTTCGCTCGTCAATTACTTACGGATGAAGTTTACGTAACATTAGTTAATAAGACTCTGTCAGAGTTCGTACAATTCAATGCGGGTACAGCCTCTCCATTGGCGGTATGGGACGCAATAAAGACCTTTAACAGGAGTATTACGCAACAGTTTATTTTTCAACAAAATAGAAATAAAGAAATTAATATAACAGCACTTTGTCAGGCAGTCATCCAATTAGAACTCCTACATGCAGTGAAATTAGAAAAGGGGTACAGGAGCAACAGAAAATATATTTTTCTTTAATTGTGAACAGCCTCAGCTTGGGTCCGATATTGAAGGAGAAGATAGCGGCCAGCTCCAATAAACATAGCTCTTTTCAGTACAAATATGGGGAGCAGGTTGGAAGATTGCTGACACATCAATTAGTAGTTAAGAAATCTAAGAGACGGATCCAAGCTATTAATGGGGAGGATGGCCTTTTATGTAAGCATTCACAATTAATAGGGGTGCAATTTGCTGTGTTCTATCAGAGTCTTTATGTCCAGTCTGATGTATTTGATGAAGCAGGTTTTGGAAATTACCTATAGGGATGTTCTTTCCCAACGCTTGATGAGATGCAGGTATCGATTCTCTAAGAGGAGATTACTGGTAGTGAAATTGCTGAGGCTTTGGTTGCATTGCTATCTGGCAAAGCAGCCAGAGATGATGCATTACCACTCGAGTTTCATAAGATTTTTAAGAACACTATTGTACCTCTCCTGAGTGAAGTTATACAATATATAGGTAGGAAGCAGAGATGTGCCTTGCTCATGGAATATGATAAATATAGTTTTTTTCTTAAAGAAGGGTAAGCCACCAGAGGAGCATGGCTCATAACGCCCTGTATCTCTTATCAATGCAGACGCTAAAATGTTTGCAAAAAGTTTAGCAGCCCGGCTGGCACCTTTGATGCCAGGGTTGGTTTCAAATCACCAGCATGGATTCAGTCTGGGGAGGGATACCTCGGCTCATGTCAATTCCGCTATAAGTGCATTTGATGTTGCAAAGAAATCTGGGTTCAACATGGGGATGATACGGTTAGACACTGAAAAGGCATTCGAACATGTCATATGGGAAGGCCTCTGGGCAACACTGATGGCTTTTGGCTTGAGTGTCCGATTCTGCAAATGGTTGCAGGCTCTATCTAAGAACCCCTGTGCTCAGTTGGCCAATGTAGGGTTATTATCTACTTCTTTTGGATATTTCGGGCACCCGGCAGGGTGCCCTCTCACCCTCTTTTATTTGCATTATATATTGAGCCTTATTTGCGTTCACTGTACTTAAATGTACACATCCAGCCTGTTATATCAGGAGCAAGTGAATTAAATATTACTGCTTATGCTGATGATGTGGCAGTTTACTCCTCGAACCCTGTAGCTGTGTTCGATTATATTAAACACGAAGTTAAAAAATGTGGTACCTTTTCGGGATATAGTTTGAACACTTGTAAAACACAAGTTCCTCTTAACTTTCGGCCAGCAGGATCTGTTCTTCATGCCTGCTTGTTAGCTGCATACTCTGGGGTTCAGATTTCTCCACAGGTGGAGCAAGTACTGAAGTTAAATTATGAGCCCCTATTGCAGTCTGCTTTAAAGAAACTAAAAGACTGGCACAAGCTACCTATTAGTATTGTAGGGAGGTGTAATATTATCAAGATGAATATATTACAGAATATTTCTATATCTCTTTCGTGCAATACTGATATGTATTCCAAATTCCTTTTTTAAACAATTAGGGGGTGCCATTGGTAGTTTTATATGGGGCTATAGACGGGCATGACGCGCAATACGGTTTATGAAATTTCCATATAATCAGGGAGGGCTAAAGACTCCCGGATTTCAAGCTGTATTTTTTGTCTACATTTGCTGTGCATTTTTAAAATTTGCTGACAGTGGATAATCTAGATTTTATGCTTTTTGTTATTGTTTTGCTCTTTGGCCAGGTAGCAGACTTTTTTTATACAGATTAAACAACCTGGCTCCTTTAAAAGAGTTAGATTCAAGGCTATTAGAAATATAGTTTATATATGGCGTGAAATTTTATCTAAATACTCTTTACTATTAATGCATTATAATTTGCCCTTGTGGGATAATCCAATGCTCCCGGATATATTTCATGACTCAATCTGTAGGATCTGGGCTATCTATGGGGTTGACCAACTGGGACATTTATATGATGCTAATGGTTTTCGAACATTTGAAGGCATGAAAAGTTCCTATGACCTCCCCTATCAGCTATTTTTTAAATTACTTACAGATTAGCGATTACTTCTTGGTGCGCCATGGGATAAAGGCATTTGTGAGTTCTGACTTACTAGTACGACACCGAAGAAGTTGCTAATAAGTTCTATCTATCTTAGTCTTTGCCAATACAGAATTAATGTTAGCTCTATACTTGCTTTGAAATGGAGTAATCTTTTAACTGAAGATATTGTCCCTGTGGAAATTCTTGCTGCATTAGAGACGTTAGGGGGCTCAGTACACTCCATAAACTTAAGGCTACCACAATTTAAAACGTTGTATATGTTATACTATACCCCTGACAGAATAACAAGGTGGACTAGGAATGATAGTGGTGATAAGACTAAATGCCCTAAATGTGGATTGTTGGCCGCAAATTTGTTACATATGTTTGTCTCTTGCCCAAAATTGGGGGCATTCTGGGAAGACGTGAATCAGGCTATTGGAATATGTCATTGATTAGACTTACAACTTACTCATAAGGAGATCATGCTTGGGTATAGGGCTGAAACAGACATAGGTTTAAAATGACTCTTATCCATTACTATTGTGTCAGCCAGGCTGTGTATAGCAGGAGCATGGATCTCTCCGCTGACTCCTAGGACAGCAGAGGGGTTGACAATTATGAAGCAAATCTGCCATCCTGAACATTTGAAAGGTATTTGTTTGTAACCACCTGCCTAATGTATCTAACCTATTGGTGATTTGAACTAAGATGCTTAATGATCATGTTTGACATCATATGCTAATAAAAATCATTAACAAAAAGAAAAAACTCATAATTTTTTGAATGTTTTAAAAATATTTTCTGAAACCATTCATATATATCTTAATAAAAATAAATGTAATATATAAATGTGCATATTTTCAAAATAATGAAAAATATTTCTATTTTAAAATATAATTTTTTTAAAAATCTACCCACCACTATCCCTTAAAAATCCAATATCCTGCAGCTAAAAAACTATTAAACAATTATTTATATATATTAATACAACTAAATATACACATTTCAAAAATTTCATAACAAAAAATTTAACTTACTAAAAACACTCATCTAAAAAAATATAAACAGATACGAAAAACACAATACAATGAATTACGCACAAGTTAACACTTACAAATGATATTACATACAACAATATTTCCTACATCAATATTTTTTACAACGATATAAAATCAACACTAAAAACTATGGGCCTGATTCACAGAACTGACTTACGTCAAAAACGTAAAGTTAGTACTTTTGGTATTCACAGAATACACTTACTCATTTTGGTATTCACAGAAGGCACTTACTCATTTCGGTATTCACAGAAGTTAGTAGTCCTAACTTTAGGACTCCTAAATGCCTTCTGTGAATACCGAAAGTCTTAAAGTTAGGATTTTTCTCAGTTTAGGAGTAGTAAAGTTAGTAGTCCTAACTTTAGGACTCCTAAATGCCTTCTGTGAATACCGAAAGTCTTAAAGTTAGGATTTTTCTCAGTTTAGGAGTAGTAAAGTTAGTTAGTAACATTACTGGTGACCTACACAGGTCTCTGGATGGTGGCCAGACCTGCCTCCTACTTCTCCTGGACCTCTCAGCAGCTGTTGACACCATCAACCATGGCATTCTCCCAAACACCCTCTCATGGTACAATGGCATCAATGGTACAGTTGTTCAGTGGTTTGCCTCCTTCCTGAACCAACGCGCTCAGCTAATTAAACTAAACAATTCCACCTCAACAGCATCGCCAATCCCTCAAGGCATTCCCCAAGGGTCAATCCTATCTCCTGCCTTCTTCAACCTCTATATGGAACCCCTTGCAAAGATCCTGAGTCATGCCAGAACTGCCTACCACCTTTATGCTGATGACACCCAGTTCTACATTAAAATCTTGTCAGTTTCTGACATCCAATCAATCACGTGTTTGTTAAAGCACGACTACTCACCCGTAAGGGTCTCAAGGCGCTGGGGAGGAGGGGAGGTGCAGGTTCCAGTCCATCAAGAAGGGGGTCTGTCGAAGAGCCAAGTTTTGAGGTTTCTCGTGAAGATGGGGAGTGATGTTGTCTGTCTGAGGGGGAGCGGTAGGGCATGGGGGACCACGGCGTAGGAGAGCTGGGCTGATCGTAGGGTCCTTTGGGGTGCGTGGAATTTGAGTCGGCTGTTCAGGTATGCCGGTCCAGTGTTGTGGAGGGCTTTGTGTGCGTGGGTGAGAATCTTGAAGGTGATTCTAGCCTCAATGGGGAGCCAGTGGAGTGTGCGCAGGTGCTGGGAGATGTGGCAGTGTCTTGGCAGTTTGAGGACCAGTCTTGCGGCGGCGTTCTGGATGTTTTGCAGCTTGCGGGTGAGGTTTTTGTTTATTCCGGCGTAGAGTGCGTTGCCGTAGTCGAGTCTGCTGGTGACGAGGGCGTGAGTGACGGTCTTTCTGTGCTCGAGGGGGATCCATTTGAAGATCTTACGTAGGAGGCGGAGGGTGTGGAAGCAGGAGGATGCGACGGAGTTGATCTGGTGGTCCATTTTGAGGTCGGAGTCCAGGATGATTCCAAGGTTGCGTGCGTGGTCCGTGGGGGTGGGTGGGCTTCCGAGGGCGGGGGGCCACCAGGTGTCGTTCCAGGCATCGGGGTGTGGGCCCATGATGAGTACTTCTGTTTTGTCAGTGTTGAGTTGTAGGCAGCTGCTTTTCATCCATTTGGTGATGGCTGCCATGCCTTCTTGAAAGTTGTGTTTTGCTGCGTTGGGTTCATTGGATAGGGAGAGGATGAGTTGGGTGTCGTCTGCGTATCAAACAATGTTGAATCCGTGGGTTCTGACGATGGGGGCGAGCTGAGCCATGTAGACATTGAAGAGCGCGGGGCTGAGGGAGGACCCCTGGGGGACTCCACAGGTGGTTGGTGTAGGGTCCTAGAGGAAAGGAGGGAGTCTGACCCGCTGCGTTCTGCCGGAGAGGAAAGAGTGGATCCAGTCGAGGGCCTTGTCCCGGATCCCTGCGTCGTGGAGTCTGCGTGTTACGGTGCGGTGGGAGACTGTGTTGAAGGCCGCTGAGAGGTCGAGGAGGATGAGGACTACTGTTTCTCTTCTGTCCAGGAGGGAGCGGATGTCGTCTGTTGCGGCGAGGAGGGCGGTTTCTGTGCTGTGGTTTTTTCTGAATCCGGATTGGGAGGAGTCGAGGATGTTGTGCTCTTCGATGAAGGTGGTGAGTTGGCTGTTGATGGCTTTCTCAATGACTTTCACTGGGAGCGGGAGCAGGGAGATGGGTCTGAAGTTTTTGAGGTCGGTGGGGTCCACCGAGGGCTTCTTCAGGAGGGGGTTGATATCAGCGTGTTTCCAGTCGTCGGGGAAGGAGGCGTTCGCCAGGGAGCAGTTGATGGTGTGGCAAAGCATGGGTGCGATGGTGTCGGCGGCTCTGTTGAAGATGTGGTGGGGGCAGGGGTCCATGGGGGCCCCGGAGTGGATTGACTTCATCGTCTTCAGTGTGTCTTTGGTGGTGAGGGCTGTCCAGCTGTCAATCGTTGGCTTCAGGGTGTCGGTGGTGGCTGGTGAGGGTTCAGTTTGTTGGGTGTCTTCGTCGAAGTTGTCGTAGAAGTTCTTGATTTTGTGGTGGAAGAAGGTGCTGAGTTTGTTGCAGAGGTCTTGTGAGGGAGGAATGTCAGTAGACTCGCTGGTGGGTTGGGCGAACTCCTTGATGATGCTGAAGAGTTCTTTGCTGTTGTGCGCGTGTGTGGAGAGTCTGTCTTCGATTGCTGTTTTTCTCGTATTTCTGATGAGTTGGTGGTGTGCATTGGTGGCGGCTCTGAAGTTGTTGTGGGCTTCTGTGGATTTGGAGTTCCTCCAGGCCTTTTCGAGGCGGCTGCATGTGCGTCTGGACTCTCGAAGTTCGGTGGTAAACCATCTGGCTTTCTTGGCGTGTGTGTTGTTGTTCTTCTTGAGGAGGGCTATGGTGTTGGCGCTGTCGGAAATCCATCTGTGCAGAGTTCGGGCTGCGGTGTTGGGGTCGTTGTCTTCCGCGGTGGTTGAGGTGGAGTTGCCGAGTGAGGAGGTGAGCTGGTCGTCGGTAATTTTGGTCCAGTTTCTTCGTGGGAGCAGGTGCTGGTGTCTGTGGATGGTGGGTGTTCTGAAGGTGAAGTGGATGCATCGATGGTCTGTCCACGGGTGTTCGGTGGTGTGGCTGAAAGTGATGGAGTTTCCTGTTGTGAAGAGGGGGTCGAGGGTGTGTCCTGAAGAGTGTGTGGGTTCAGTCACGATCTGGCGGAGTCCAATGTTGTGGAAATGTCCAGGAGGGATGTGGTGTTGGGGTCTAGTTGGTTGTCGAGGTGGAAGTTGAGGTCTCCCAGCAGGGTGTAGTTGGTGGATGCGATGGCTTGCGGGGAGATGATGATGTCCGTGATGGAGTTGGTGAAAGGTCCGCGGGGTCCGGGGGTTCGGTAGCTGAGAGTTCCTCGGAGGGTGGTGGTAGGGCTGGCCTGTATCTTGAAGTGTAGGTGTTCCATCAGGTCTGTGGGCTCGTCGGGGAGTGTGCTCAGCCGGAGGGTAGATTTGTGGATGATGGCGATTCCTTCTCCCGTGTGGGTGGGGCGGTCCTTCCGGGAGATCTTGTATCCTTGGGGAATGGCGTTGGCGATGTCCGGTCCCGAGGTGGTGTTGGTCCAGGTTTCGGTGAAGAATGCTACGTCCGGGGTGGTGCTGTCAAGGAGGGCCCAGATTTCGGTGGCGTGTTTGTGGAGTGATCGGACGTTGAGGAAGATGCATTGCAGGGTCTTCGGTTTGGTTGTGTTCTTGCGGGCGTGTTGTTCTGGGTCCGTGTTCCTGGCGGTGCTGCAGGTGTGCCAGCAGCGGTGACAGCTGAAGGGTCCGTGGGTGTCAGCTGGCGATGCTAGCTTGCAGTTGTTGGTGCGGCCTGGGTTGAGTGCGTGGAGTGCCGCTGGGTTGTAGCGTTGGCGGTGCGGGGGTCCAGGGTTCTTGGCGCTGGTCGCGGTTGGGTCGTGGGCGGGCGCAGACGGGCTTGCCTTTGGCGCGCCTTCGTCACGCCAGCGGCACGGCCGCCATTAAGTAGGGGTCGGGGAGGGCTGGACAGCTGGGAGGCGGGAGCGGGGAGGGGAACTGGCTCAGGCTGGTCGCGCTGGGGGGAGGGGCCGCAGGGGCAGCAGCGGCGGGAAAGACGGGGGAAGCAAGCAAAGAAGAGGAAAAAAAGTAAAGAGTGAAAGGGTGAAAAAAGAGACAAAAAAGATATAAAGAGTAAAAGGGTGAAAAGAATGAAGGGTGAAAACGGAGCAGAAAGCAGAAGAAAAATGTTATAAACAGTGAAAGGGTGAAAACGCTAAAGAAGCTAAAGGGTGAAAACGGAGCAGAAGCGGAGCGAGAAAAAGGAGCCAGAGGTCCACTGGACCACCAGGGATGAGGCGCAAGTATAACCTGCGGGTGGAGGAGGGCCTCGAACACCAACACTACGGGAGTGTAGGGGCTCAGGAGAGGTCTCACTTAATGGTGGAGCTGCGAGGGTGGGAGAGCAATTTCACTGACAATGAGTCAGTGGTCTTGCTCGCCTGTCCCCGCTACGGCCGCCATTAAGTAGGGGTCGGGGAGGGCTGGACAGCTGGGAGGCAGGAGCAGGGAGGGGAACGGGCTCAGGCTGGTCGCGCTGGGGGGAGGGGCCACGGGGGCAGCAGCGGCGTGAAAAACGGGGGAAGCAAGCAAAGAAGAGGAAAAAAAGTAAAGAGTGAAAGGGTGAAAAAAAGAGACAAAAAAGATATAAAGAGTAAAACGGTGAAAAGAATGAAGGGTGAAAACGGAGCAGAAAGCAGAAGAAAAATGTTATAAAGAGTGAAAGGGTGAAAACGCTAAAGAAGCTAAAGGGTGAAAACGGAGCAGAAGCGGAGCGAGAAAAAGGAGCCAGAGGTCCACTGGACCACCAGGGATGAGGCGCAGGTATAACCTGCGGGTGGAGGAGGGCCTCGAACACCAACACTACGGGAGTGCAGGGGCTCAGGAGAGGCCTCACTTAATGGTGGAGCTGCGAGGGTGGGAGAGCAATTTCACTGACAATGAGTCAGTGGTCTTGCTCGCCTGTCCCCGCAGCGGCCGCCATTAAGTAGGGGTCGGGGAGGGCTGGACAGCTGGGAGGCAGGAGCGGGGAGGGGAACTGACTCGGGCTGGTCGCGCTGGGGGGAGGGGCCGCGGGGGCAGCAGCGGCAGGAAAAATGGGGGAAGCAAGCAAAGGAAAGGAAAAAAAGTAAAGAGTGAAAGGGTGAAAAAAAGAGAAGAAAAAGATATAAAGAGTAAAAGGGTGAAAAGAATGAAGGGTGAAAACGGAGCAGAAAGCAGAAGAAAAATGTTATAAAGAGTGAAAGGGTGAACACGCTAAAGAAACTAAGGGGTGAAAACGGAGCAGAAAGGGGCAGAAGCGGAGCGAGAGAAAGGAGTCAGAGGTCCACTGGACCACCAGGGATGAGGCGCAGGTATAACCTGCGGGTGGAGGAGGGCCTCGAACACCAACACTACGGGAGTGCAGGGGCTCAGGAGAGGCCTCACTTAATGGTGGAGCTGCGAGGGTGGGAGAGCAATTTCACTGACAATGAGTCAGTGGTCTTGGTCGCCTGTCCCCGCAGCGGCCGCCATTAAGTAGGGGTCGGGGAGGGCTGGACAGCTGGGAGGCGGGAGCGGGGAGGGGAACTTGGCTCGGGCTGGTCGCGCTGGGGGAGGGCCCACGGGGGCAGCAGCGGCGGGAAAGACGGGGGAAGCAAGCAAAGAAGAGGAAAAAAAGTAAAGAGTGAAAGGGTAAAAAAAGAGAAGAAAAAGATATAAAGAGTAAAAGGGTGAAAAGAATGAAGGGTGAAAACGGAGCAGAAAGCAGAAGAAAAATGTTATAAAGAGTGAAAGGGTGAAAACGCTAAAGAAGCTAAAGGGTGAAAACGGAGCAGAAAGGGGCAGAAGTGGAGCAAGAGAAAGGAGTCAGAGGTCCACTGGACCACCAGGGATGAGGTGCAGGTATAACCTGTGGGTGGAGGAGGGCCTCGAACACCAACACTACTGGAGTGCAGGGGCTCAGGAGAGGCCTCACTTAATTAGGAGCTGCGAGGGTGGGAGAGCAATTTCACTGACAATGAGTCAGTTGTCTTGCTCGCCTGTCCCTGCAGCGGCCACCATTAAGTAGGGGTCGGGGAGGGCTGGACAGCTGGGAGGCGGGAGCGGGGAGGGGAACTGGCTCTGGCTGGTCGCGCTGGGGGGAGGGGCCACGGGAGCAGCAGCAGCGGGAAAAACGGGGGAAGCAAGCAAAGAAGAGAAAAAAAAGTAAAGAGTCAAAAAAAGAGAAGAAAAAGATATAAAGAGTAAAAGGGTGAAAAGAATGAAGGGTGAAAACGGAGCAAAAAGCAGAAGAGAAATGTTATAAAGAGTGAAAGGGTGAACACGCTAAAGAAGCTAAGGGGTGAAAACGGAGCAGAAAGGGGCAGAAGCGGAGCGAGAGAAAGGAGTCAGAGGTCCACTGGACCACCAGGGATGAGGCGCAGGTATAACCTGCGGGTGGAGGAGGGCCTCGAACACCAACACTACGGGAGTGCAGGGGCTCAGGAGAGGCCTCACTTAATGGTGGAGCTGCGAGGGTGGGAGAGCAATTTCACTGACAATGAGTCAGTGATCTTGCTCCAACACCTAAACAGTACTCTATCCATAGTACAATCCTGGCTGACCAGCAACCATCTTAAGCTCAATTCCAACAAAAATGAACTTCTCTTCATCCAACAATAAAAAGTCTTATCCAGTCCATACCTGGCTTGACAACCTCACTGCACAAAACTGCAAATTTTCCAGCTCCAATTCTGTTAAATCTCTGGGGATCACTCTTGACAAAGACCGGAACATGAAAGATCATATCAATGTCTCAGCCAAAAGTGCCTTCTACACCCTAAAGCCCCTTAAAAAATCAATTCTTTCATCCGCCTCGAAGGCCTAAAGACCGTAGTACAATCCTTAGTCCTCTTCAAGCTGTACTACAGCAATGCAAAAATCACGGGCTCCCGTAAATCACACCTCATCCCTCTGAAAGCCACAGCCAGACTACTCTCTGGGGAGAGTCGCTTTCACCGCGTCACTCCTACACTCAAGAAACTCAACTGGCTACCAATCGAGGCAAGATGTATATTCAAAACCACCTGCATAACCCACAAAGCTCTGTACACTATGAAACCAATCTACCTCACTAACAAATTACCAAAAGCTGGACAAAAGAGACTTCTTCGAAGCTCTAACACTCTTCTCCTGATTCCGTCCAAATTTTAAAAAGAAAATGAGGCACTTGCTCCTTCTCTGGGAATGCTCCATGAATCTGGAACTCACTGCCTCATGACGCCCCTAACTCCCACCAGCAAATGAGCCTGATCACCTCTACCATGGAAAAAAACTCTGACTCCACCGGGCATATTTACAATAGAAGTGGCAGAGCATGGCGTTAGCCTCCTGGGCTTAACGCCACGCTCCGTCACTTCTGACACACAGAGCTGCACCATATTTACAACAATATGGTGCAGCCCTATGTTTCCCCCTGCGCTGGCACTAAATTTAGCTGCCTAGCGCCAATGCAGGCACCCTTGCACCATAGTGCAAGGGTGTCTGTGTTGCAGGTGAAGATTGTTTATGTGCAGAAAGGTGTCACCATCTACTGCATTCGCCTGTTAAATTCTGTCACTGCATATTCTTTACCTCTCTATGTACGCCACCTGCACCGCTTGTGGTTGCTAATGTGCTAACTCTGTAAGCTTTCTGATACCCTCGGGTCAAGTTCGTGCTATACAAAACTCGTTAAATAAATAAATTTAAAAAAACATTCCTCACGTCAAGGATGTTGTATTATGATCAAATCAACGAGAACTGGCAAAGGCATTTTGCACTCTCTTTAAACTGTGCTGCTGCAGCATTGTGTAAATGCAAGTCAAGTATACAACTGATGTGGTTTGCATACAAAAGATATAGCGATTGCTTTTTTTATCTGTTTTTTACAAGTCAACACATCTGGATTTTATTCATCAAAAAGGAAAAAGGGCCTTTAATTTGCCCAAAGATTTTTCCTAAGCTCGAGATGAGAGCAGTCAACAATGTAGGTGGGAGTGAGACTTTTGTAATTGGAGAATTATAGACTTAGTGGAAATAATATAGGAGCCACTACAGCTGGCTATAATTTATGCAAGTTCATCTAAAATGCTTCTGCCCTTGGACGTGTACACGACTACAATTTTCGAAGGTATTTGTAATTCCCAGAATAAAAAAATGATGTCCTCAATTATCTCAATTCTACCTCAATTCTAAGTTTCCACATTTTGTGGGCAATTGTCGGAGGTCAAGAACAGATCCAAAAATGCAACCAGGGCTTCATGCAGTTTTGCCAATTCATTGTAAGTTTAACCATTCAAATTGTCACGATGAATTTCCATGTGAAAAAATTGCATGGAATGTACGGAATAATTGAAAATTAGTCGAGGCCTTCTATAGCTCATTTTATTAAAAAAATCCAGTCATCAGAAAGCAAGTCATTATGTTAAATGCACAGTTTAGAAGTACGCACATTTGCACCCACTTAACTATTTCCAATTTTAATTATTTTATTGTAAGAAGTAACATTCAATTTGTGTTTTCATTTTTTTAAAAAGCAACACGCCTAACGGTAGCTTTAATCTGGCTGTGACACAGAGAAATGGTACCTCCTCAGATTAAGAGCTGCACACTTTCGCATTGTGGAGCCTATTTATGCGATTAAAAAAGGTCATAGGTACACAGAAGCCTTGAAGTTTACTCATGTGAATATATATGTATCCCGATTCATCAAAACAAGTGTAAAAGTATAGGGAGTTCTCTCAAGGGCACGTAACAGTACACAGGAAAAGACTGGTCGAGTGCAGGCTCCCAGGTGCACTATTGCACACTTCATGAAACTTTTCAAATGGTGCCAACCCCCTCCTCCCCACCCCCTCAACCGTGTGGAATTATACATAGCATTCAATTCCGTGTAGTGGGAGGGGCCGCTAAATGCACAAAAGCTTTTTTCTGTTCCTTGCAAGCAATTTTTTTTTCTTGTGGAGAACCTCTTCCCCAGTACTTCTACAAGATCTAGTGGTCATCTATTCCCCTTTCCATACTAAAAGGGAGTATGGAAGTTACTCTAGCCCTTGAATGGAGTAACTGTCCAACCATGGTGGGAAGGGTTTGTATTTCAGTTTGTGAATGCTCACAATTGTCCATGGTGGTGAGCAATCATAACATTACACGTCAAATTACACTTTGTAATGACCACATCCAATCCCTTGCAAGGAATTAAATATAAGGGGTTTCTCTGCCCTTGTGGCAGCGTTTAATTAAATATTTTCATTTGAAAACATATGTGTACAGCTGAAAATACCTTTATGATTTGGCCCCTCGGTATACTCATACATTTCAAGTG
This sequence comes from Calotriton arnoldi, assembly GCA_963921515.1. Classification (NCBI taxonomy): domain Eukaryota; kingdom Metazoa; phylum Chordata; class Amphibia; order Caudata; family Salamandridae; genus Calotriton; species Calotriton arnoldi. The sequence continues at coordinate 986,227 of CAWUFW010000601.1, forward strand.
TTCGCCTATTTACCATAGCCCTAAGTGTGAAGACTTGCACAGCAGCATAAGAGTTACTGTTTCTACAATTAGACATACTAATGTTGGTCATAGAAAGACCCTCATGAAGTAGCAAATTAATTTGGTAGAAACTGTAGGATAAGACTGTTCTATAATGGTTAGAAACGTATTTCTATCTAAACAATAGACCGCTTTGCCCCAGTGCATCATAATTGTCTTAAAGTAAGTTAGAAATCTTGGACACGAAGACTTAGGGGTATAATGAAAAATCCAGGCAAAAATCACACTAAACTGTTGCGGTAGACAACTTAGGGACTGATTCCAAAAGAAAACATTCTAAGTATGAAAGGCATATACTGTTACTGTATTTTTCAATTCAAAAACATTCTCTGAAGTGTGCCTGGAATTATGTACCAGGTGTACGTTTCAGGCTTACTACTGAGAATGTCATGTGTCCTCTCCCACTGGCATTTACTCCCACTGTGCATAATTTGATTAAGCCTAGAATTTGAACGGGTGAATGGAGTCCGCAGTAGAACCACATATTTTCTTCTTGTTATAAACATTTTTCTCATGGAGAAATCTCTTACCCTACACCACCAGCAAATTCGGTAGTGATCCATTACAGTTTAATCCTCACAGCATGAAGAATAACAATGTGCACCCATTTTTTTCAAGATGAAATTCCACACAGAATCTGTGGGGATTAACATTCCCACTAACTACCTGCCCCGAACAGGCGGTACATGCTGTTAAGCAGTTCATACCTGCACACAGGTACCATGAGAGCTCAGGGAGAAGCAAGGCGAACCACGCTGTCTCAATATTTAGGAGATATTAGCTCTGGCTGTTGTCACTACAAGGGTGGCCCACTGCTGCAGCAAACATTCATGGGCATCTTGGCAGGGGCGGCTCCTCCACTAGGGCTAGAGGAGTGTAGCCCCACTGCTTTCTCGCAGTGCGAGAAGCAGAAACATAAAATGGTAAAACTACCATTTTATGTTTCTGCTTCTTGCACTGCGAGAAAGCAGAAGTGTTTGGTTGAGGGCAGGCGGGTGGGTGGGTCGGGGAGGAGTTGCTTGCCCACTGCTGAGGGCGCTGACAGTTTGGTCGGCCGCAGGGCCGACTAAACCAGTCATGCGTACTCTTCCTTTTCTCCATGTAGGCTGCATGCAGCCTACATGGAGAAAATGGCCTCCCCATGAGCGCCTGGCTGGTCGGAGTCCCGACCAATCACAACGCTGCCATTGCAGCGTTGTGATTGGCTTAGGGGAGGGGAAGGAGGCTGCTTGCTTCCTGTTTCTGCCGGAGGCAGGAGAGCAGAAGAGGAGCAGAGACAACGCGGGAACGGGCGGCGAAGGTAAGTTAACTTTTACATTTTTTTATTTTAAATTAAACCCCCCGCGCGACCCCGTCCCCGTGCGACCCCTCTCCCCCAAATAATCGAGTCATGCCGGCCACGACTGAATCCCTGCATGTTTTTCATTGCTGCATACGTTTAATCAGCAGAAAAGCATGGCACAAATAGGAGCATAAAAACATGGCAGCCATTTTGGCTCTTGGCTGGCCACGCCAATTATTGCATTTTGAGAACAAAATAACTATTATCTTATGGTTCATGTTTCTTTGCCCGAAAAACACTTTAAGGGTTTTTTGCAAGAGAAAAGTCATCCCGTACTGCTGGAGGTGATGTTTTCACTCTTAATGTAGCGCACACTGCAAACACAGGATTCTCTTGATGCTGTAAACAGCATGTACTGTTGATAACAAGCTCAATGACACTCTTCCTATCACTCTCTGAGAAATATTAGGTAGGGTCGGCCATGCTCTGACTTAAACTGCTGTTACAAATGGAGCATTTCAGCAGGCACTCAATCCACTGAGCCATCCATTTCTTTGTCCAGTAAAGCACTGGGAATTACCAAACACTTAATCCTTTTTTAGGTCGAGCCTAGCGCAGCGCACATGCGCTGTCTAGGAAATCGGCCTCTTGGAATCACTTCAGCTTTTCTACAAGCTCGTGCGTGTGGTGCTCACACGCTATTGGCCTTTGCGTCTGGCTTTAACACGCAATTGGCCAAAGGCGTGTGGATGTCCCAGCTTTTCGGGAAATGTTTACTCCCAGAGCGTTTTGCTCTCGGGAGCCAGCAGCGGCGCGCAGGGCCCATCTGTTTTGGGTCAGGTTTCCTTGCCGCTTTCATTAGAAGGCGCGTTCCCTCCACCCCGGCAAGGACACACCCCACCTTCACAAGAGTGCGCTTTCACGGACGCGCTTGTTTATAATTGCTGTTCTGTTCAGTAATGCTTGCGTCGTGGAGGGTCTGCATGGACAGACATCTGTGTAGGAACATGGTCAAAACCACAGGCAAGACAACTTACCCAGTTAATGCAGCTGTCGAGGGGTTCAGAGTGCACCCGGGAAACCATACATTTAAATTCTATCGGGTGCAGTCAGTCATTCATCCTTCCAATGTCTTTTGTTTGAGAGTGTATTCAATGCCCACTGTAGTAACACGTGGGGGCTCATTTTAGTATTGACCCTAGTGGCGAGCACTGGTAGTTATACATGAGACACAAAAACACAACAGCTCGGACTCACACCTACAGCTTTAGAAAGATCAGAAAATAACACGCAGCAGGACTTAGCACCATTCCAGCGCTTGGGTTCAGGATAGTTTAGTAATGAGGGTGGCCTCACGAGACCTGTGAGGGTGAAAACTGGTTAAATTCGGTTTATTTCGGGCACCGTAGAAAAATACGCTCACATAAGGCAAAGGCACGGTTATGAAATATGTGACCTGCTCAAGATCACATGTGCTGGCTGTCAATTCACAGGTGGGAAAAACACGAGTATGCACGTTTCTGTCTACAACCTGCAGCCAGTTTATTGCCGCATATACACTAGAGGACACTTTTCTTAATTTTTTGGGGGAATCAGGCTGTAATGTGTCCCGATTCATTTTGCAGAGCTACACCCGTAAAAATACCTCTATTCATTCATCTATTCATGCAGGTGCTCCATCTGCACAGGACGAGGGCTCTGCGCAGACTCATTTTACGGTGACCGGAGCAAAATAAATAAATAATCAAATACAAATTACTGCCCGGACACTGGCACCTCTAAAGATACCACCCTCACGGGACACTGATGCAAGTCTTCCTCGGATGCCTTTCCTGCCCCTTGCTGTAACTGCTCCTGGAATCACAGTCTCCTCCACCGTAACTGACTCATGAACTACCGCTGGGGAGGCAGCGCTTGTTCTGATGCTGCCCACGCTGTTCCTGTGGAGCCCCCGCGCCACAACTTTGCGGCTCTTCCGGAGCTCCAGGGCGGCACGAGACCAGTGACTCCCTCCGCACCCTCCGCTCGGACCAAACAGTGAAAAACCTGCCGATCGTGTCCCCGAAATCGAGGCCAAGGCTGGGGTGAAAGCCGGTAAGGCTGTCAATAAGGAGGCCAGTTTAGAGGTAAACTCGGATTTGGTGGAGTTTGGGGGGCAAGGGGAAAAACAAGTGGAAAGCAGGAAGTCAGAGGAAGGGTTTGTTAATATTGCTACCAAGAGATTGGAATTAAGCCCCCCCCATTGCAGATAAGGACCACACTCCCTCCTTTTTCCTCAAAGCTAGTATACATGATTCCAGAATCAAGGGAGAAAGGGAATACGACCTCCCGAAAGCACGTAGGGATAGTAAATTGAACAAGGAAGATATTTTGCATAAAAAATTTTAAGTAACCCCTTCCCTACGGACTTTTTTTAAGGTTCTCCCACCAGTTGTTATTCTAAATAAGAATTGTGCGATGTCGGAACACAGGGCAACCGCGTACTTAGTAGGGCCAGCAATAGAAGGTGCGTCAGGAAGAGTGGCAGAGGACGAAAGAGAGATAGATGTAAGAGAGAAAACAGTAGTCCGCAATGATCTCAAGCTGCCCGATAGTAACAAGGGGGCCTCTCTCTTAATAGGGTTACCCGAGCATGCAAGGGAATAGAGCAGGGTTTGGAGACTGATACTTCTACTGTTAGGGCCAGTGGTGGCTCAATGGAAGAAATGTTCACCTCATTGTCTGGAGAAATAAGAAAAGGCTTCATGGTATCAGAAGCAAATCAGAACGAGATACGTAGTGCCTGTGAAGTCCTAGAAAAGAAAATCGACTCTCTGACAGTAAGAACCCAACTACTTGAAACTAACGTTGGGGAATTAAGGGCGGACTTAAACAACAGTAAGAAGGAGATTGCAGCCCTGTAGAGAGGGGAGCAGGCATTGCAGGAAAAAGTAGAACAATTGGAAAACAGCGCGAGAAAAAACAATCTGCGTAAACTAAATGTCCCCGAAGGACAGGAGGGAGAAAACTTGAAATCATTTGTGGCATCTTTAATAAAGGACTCCCTCCAGATAGAAGAAAGCAAAGCAGACATTGAACATGATATTCAGCGAATACACAGGGACCCATTTCGGAAAAACCCGAATAGAACAAAACCACGGAAAATTCTTTTAAACTTTCAAACGTATACTTTGAAAGAAAAAATTCTATTGAGTGCATTGAAATTGAAAGCGCTAAAGGGGAAGGATTTCTCCTTTGAAATCAGGTCTGACCTTGCTTGGGTCACTCTGGATAGACAGTGGGAGCTTGGAAAACGTCTCGAGGATTTTCGAAAATTGGGTGCCTCGGCACAGCTGAAGTTCCCTGCCGCCCTCAGAGTTATGTATAACAATAAGATGTACTTCTTGAAAACTGTTGAAGCTGATGAGCTCCTTGAAGTAATTAAGAATGAGGGGGAGTACAGAAAGAATGACATATAATTGGCAATGAAGGTTTATGAGACCTGGTTATGGGGGTGTAGGTTAGTTGGGGATTGTGTTTAAAGTTATGTTAACAGGTTGCGGAGCACTGTAACGGGGGCTAGGAAGAAAAGGGGACCTATGCTAGGTCCAGTAGGAAGTAGGGAGGGGTTCTCCAGGGGGGGGGGGTGGTGGTGGAATGCACAGGGTGGGGAGCATGTGGGAAAACATTACAAAAATATCCTCAGAAACCTCAAATACACAGACCTCAGTTAAGTTGCAGCATGATAGTTTTCATACGGGAAAGATAGTGTAGAAGATGCTACAGATTTTATCATGGAATGTCAATGGGCTCCGTACAAGGGGTAGAAGGGATCGGATCTTGCAATACCTTAAAGATTCCCCAGCACAAATTTTAATTTTACAGGAAACACACCTGGTTACAGAAGAATGCATGCAGCTGTTTAAAAAACTAAGATGGGTTCAGCAGGTAGAATGCACAAAACAGACAGCTAATATAAGAGGAGTAGCAATCATTATTAAGAAACAGGGTTCTGGTATGAGGTTAGTGAATACCCATATGGATAAGTCTGGTAGATGGATCATAGTGGATTTAAAAGTAAAAGATCATTCACTCACTTTAGTAGGATACTATGGCCCGAACCAAGACGACTCGCGAACCCCTAAAGTCTGTTTGTACAAACTTATTAGATTTCTCAGGCCCAGTGATAATGTCAGGAGATTTTAATATTATTCTCGATCCTAAGGTGGATAAATACTGTAGCAGTAGGGCTATACCCACCCCGAAATCTCGGGCTTTTTTTAAATCTATGATGCGGCAGCATGCTCTTAGTGACATATGGAGAGAGAGGGTAGGAACTCGATTGGGTGTATCATTCCATAATAAAAAATATGGGCATAGATCGAGAATTGATTATTTCCTGGTAGAATTGAGTTTGAAACAGGAGGTGGTTGACATTGAATATCTTCCCGAACACCTATCCGACCATTCTGCAGTTCCTGTTAACACTTAGAAAGAAGAGTCAGTATAAAGAAAGAAGGTGGACTATGGATCGCACTATCCTCTCAGAAGCCGATATAATGGAGGGCCTGAAGGTAGGTCAAATGGGATAGTGTGGGATGCTATGAAAGCCTTTGTCACAGGGAAAATTATAAATGTACTGACCTATCGAAACAGGCAGTATAGACAAGAGCTTAGTAATGTGGAAGCAGAAATAAGGATAATAGAGCAAGATAGGTGTATGATAACGGACAGCAGTATCCAGGGGGAGGGGAGATTGACATCTCTTAAAAACCGAGTGGAAGAAACCCTGCAGAATAGGATCAAGAAAAGATGGGAAGCAAGTAAACTAGCCCACTTTGAGTATGGGGAGGGAGCTGGGAAGCTCCTAGCTTGGAAAATTAAGTCTGACCAAAACAGAAATCATATAAATGGTATTAAGTCGGGCCAGAATGGCATAATGTTAACTAGGGGCTCCGAAGTGGAAGAGGCTTTTTTTGAGTACTTCCGGGACCTTTACTGGGAAGAGGAAGAGGTTTCAGAGGAGGAGGTAGTTGCTTGGCTAGCAGAGTCTGTAAACCCAGTGGACCAGGTTCAAAGAATGAGCCTTAATCAGGAGGTAACGGAGGAAGAAGTGAACAAGGCCATACAAACATCTAAGGGGGGTAAAGCTGCAGGCCCCGATGGAATTCCAGGGGAATTGTATAAGATATTGGGGGAAATTTTAATCCCTTATTTGACAGTAGTAATTAACGAGATCTTGGACAATGGGATACAACTTCCAAGATCTTGGAATGAAGCGACGATTTCTCTTATTTTAAAACCAGGCAAGGACCCCACAAACCGCGAATCATACAGGCCTATATCCCTTTTGAACGCGGAGTATAAAATCTTTACTTCCATACTGGCAGGGAGATTAAGCAAGGTTGCAGGTAGGATAATCCATAGAGATCCGAAGGGATTTATCAGAGGAAGGCAAATCCATGAATTAACTTATGGGCTTATTGGAGCAATTGATGTGGCAACAGCTTACTCTGTCCCCCTTGCGGTTATTATGATAGATGCCGCTAAGGCATTTGATAGGGTCAGATGGTCTTGAAGGTGGTTTTGAAGAGATTAGAACTAGGGGACAAATTCTGTAGGGCAGTGCAATTAATATATCAAAACCCCATGGCCAGAGTTCTGGTAAACGGCAATCTAACCACTCCTTTTAATATCACAAGAGGCACAAGACAGGGATGCCCTCTGTCTCCCCTATTATTTAATCTGTATATAGAGCCTTTTGCTGAGAAATTAAGAAAGGCAACTAACATTCCCCCCTTTCATTGGGGTTCTTGGGAGAAGAAAGTTGCTCTATATGCAGATGATTTGGTCATCTTCACTTCTGATCTTGAGGCTACATTGACACCTACCCTCCAGCTAGCTAAAAGGTTTGGCAGTATTTCAAGATACCAGATAAATTAGACTAAAACTGAGATCATGGTCTGGAATCAGAGGATGGATAACCCCTTGATTAAAAAGGATATGAAGTACTTGGGGATCAAAATAGTTGAAGACATTAACAAAATCCCGGAAATCAACCTACTTAAAATTTATAAGGAAATAGTCCAACTATTGAAGAGTTGGGTATATCTTCCCCTCACGATTTTTGGACGAGTTAACCTGGTAAAAATGGTGATTCTGCCAAAAATCACATATCTATTCAGCACTATACCACTTCATTTTGAGAAACTAACGATCAACAAAATCCAACAGGCAATAAACTCTTTCATTTGGGCATATAAAGGGGTGCGGATATCTTGGAAAAAGCTGCAGAGACGGAAGGAAAAAGGGGGTTTGTCACTACCAGATATCCAATTATATGCTTGGGCTTTTCAAATCTCCAACTCTAGAATGCTTTTAGAACCCCGGATGATTCGGATATTGGACATATGTTCTCTACAATGACAAAGGAGAGTAGAGGGGGGCATGGTGGTTTCCTCTTTAAGTTTGGGGACCCAAATTTTTTTTAAGACAGTTAAGCTGAAGGTGTTACAAGAATTTTCTAGAATGTAGTACTTGATACGTAGGTGGCTTAAAGTGGATTATTATTCATTCCACGCACCAATATGGGACTCACCAGGTACTCCTGAATGCCTTAAGGATAAATTGGCATCGTCAATGAGGGAGTCAGGTGTCCTGGTGTGGGGTGAGATCACGCAAGATGGACAGTTAATCCCATGGAGTAAGATGAAGGACCTTATAAAGGGCAAAATGTCTTTATTTAAATACATACAACTTAAGAGCTGGATGCAGGCACGAAAAACACCATTGGGTGTCGGCACAGAACTTGAGGAGATGTTGGCTAATAAATCTCCAGGTGTGAAAGAAGTATCCCTGTGGTATTGGGCCCTGCAGGATAACTTCAATGGAGAATTCACCTTGGCAGAAGACACCTGGGGTAGATGCTTGCCGGGCTCCAATCTACAACATAATTGGCAAGTATCGATGCGCACTCTTTATTCTATTGTCAAGCCTGCATTTTTGAAAAGGAACCATTTCTTCTCACTCCATAGAACATATTTTTACTCCAGAGAAGCTGTCCAAAATGGGGAAAGGAAAATCGGTGGCTTGTGCAAAGTGTGGCTTAGAAAAAGCGACAGACGTACATATGTTTTTCCAATGCATACATATACAAAGCTTCTGGCATGATGTTGAATCAACACTTACAGGTATTTTGGGAATACACATTAAGGTAAGCCTTGAACAAATTATTTTTGGGATCGCGGAGGGTGTGACAGGTGCATCCAGGAATTTGTTGTTCTATGCATTGTTGCTAGCTAGAAGGGAGATTTGTCGCAATTGGATAAGTGAAGCAACGCCACAGCACGTAAAATGGCTAGAATCCATGTTCTATATGTCCAGAATGGTTTTGTTGGGTAATGGGTCCAAAAAGAGGAAAATTTTTGGGGCGATATTTAATAATTGGGTAGGGGGTAACAGTAGCCAGGGAGTGGCTTAATGTATAGTATTTAAGGTAACGAGATGAACCCCTGTCCAATGATTATGCCTATAGAGCTCTCTGACTTGGCTGCGGTGGCCCCCCCCCCCTCCTCTAGGCAGCCTACCGGGAAATCGGATGTTGTTTGAGAGAGATATATCAACAGCTGAATGGTGTTCTTTGAGCCGGCGCCTTTTTTCCCTCTTTTCTCCATCACTATCATGGCGGGGTCCGGGGTCTTTCCCGGCTATAGAGGTCTATGGCAAAGGTAAAAGTCATCAATGCCTGAGGTGTATGAGGACAAAAAAAAAAGACACTGATGCAAGTCTACAAAACTGGAGGGCTTCTGGGAAGACCGCTCAGCCAGAAATCTGCTCCATTAGGCTGGCTGCAGTCCAGCTGAAACTGACCCATGTCAGGCGCGAGGGACCTATCCAGCCCCATTGCATTGTAGTACTTGAAGTCCCGTATGTACACGTGAATTGTGGGTAACCTAATATAAATAACACTTTCGTTGCTGCATGAATCACAGATGGAACACAGCGTTCTAGGTAAGCCATTTCACAGCAGGAAGCCATCTTTATTTTTCCACAGCCTAGTTCCCGGCCTGACACAGTGATTTGTTTGGGAAGTTGCAATGAAATTATTTTGCAACACTAATTAGGTTATCGATTTATTGCCTCCCACGGGCTTTCCTATATTGATGACGGGAACATCTAAACTATAAAAACCAGAATGGAAAGTCCAAGCAGGATATATGAGGGAGTCTCAGACACAGGAGGCTGTGATGGCCAGATTTGTCGGTCCTGCAGCATGTTTTATCTATATTTTCTTCTACAGTGACATTTACACAACTTGGTATTAAGTAAACATGATGCAAGTTCAGTTTACAACTATTTCTGCAACAAATTCAAGAAAAATAGCGCGTTTCTGAGCTGTGACAAATGAGAGCAAAACAGCCTGTTTTTGTTTTCTTTTTGCCCGATCTATGGCATTTTTCGGAAGACCCACACTCCTTATTAATGTTATGTTAGGTAAGGTGGGCTTCTGCAGAGGTGTGGTGCTAGTCCCCCCAACTTTGTCTTTAGTCCTTTCAGGGAGAGGTCTGGTGGCTTTGTGGGCCAATCCACTGTAGGGGACCTCATGGTCACAGGTTCAAATCCCGGCAGGTCCACTCAGCCTTACATCCTTCCGAGGTAGATAAAATGAATACCATTGAGTTAGGTAACAATAAACATCTATTATTATGTTACCCCTCAGGCTCCCGGCTTCTAACAGCGCTGCAAAGCCAGTTTCTCACACTGTCACTGAAATGCTAAATAGGACTTTGAATGTCTCCAACATATGTCCTGCCCTCCTTTTATCTACTTTGTAGATGTTGAAATTCGTGTGCTTGTCTTTGTGCTGCCAGTGGTTACATCCCTAGTGCAAAACTGGCACCTGCAGACCCCAGCGATGCGTTCTTGTGAAGACACCCCCCGCCCCCCTTAGAAAGCTCACAGCTTAAACACATTAGCAAAGCCAATAGCTCTGGCTAAACACTTATAAGGTCCCAAAGGCGAGACCTATTGGCTATGCCAATGCTTGTTTTTACTGCTGACAATAACTTGACACTACATCAGCAATGAGGTTATAAAAGTGGTCTATTAAATGGAACCGCCACCATCGTGGCTGATGAGTACAAATACCACAAACACATACTTGCCATTTTATTTGGAACTGGCAGTCTGTTGATTAATAGGCATAAAATATCTCTTTTCTGTTAGAGAATGAACCTTGATTTCGGGTCCTTAAGGTGTTTTGAAAGATGTACACAACTTTGTACACCAGTGCATTGAAGTCAGAAGGCGTGTGTTCACAAAAGCAGGGTGATTCACAACTTTGAAGGTGTTTGTTCACAACAGCAGGGTGATGCACAACTCTGGAGGTGTGTGGTCACAACAGCAGGGTGATTTACACCTCTGAAGGTGTGTGTTCACAACAGCAGGGTGATTCACACCTCTGAAGGTGTGTTTTCATCGCAGTAGGGTGATTTACGTCCACACACAATAGTATTGATTATCAAGACGGAAGTGTCCATGTTCCTTTACCCCTGGGCCCTCACCTGCAGAACCAGTCTGTGCCCTGATGAGACTTTGCAGTTTCTGACACTTGGCGAAAAACGATAACAACACCACAGGGGGATGTAAATATAAAGGTACCCTTATGGGTTGAAAGACTAAATGAAGGCTCATATGCAGCCCGTTTTTTCGGTTTCTTCCCCTGGTATTGGATAAACGAGGATTTTGCAAAATCATGACCTATTTGGTTCTCCAACAGTTTCTAAACAAGTAGACTGACAACCTCAACAAATGGCTCTTGACCGTGCTAAAGAGAACTATTTAAAGAGTTCGCCCAAAAAGATAACCTCTTCTCATTTGCTGTCAAAATTCTCTTGCTTTAAAAAAACAGTTGTTGGATATATAAGCCAATGTCACAGTTTCTTCTACTAGGGCTCACACACAAAGCACGAAGGTGGTAGCATAAACACGAGTGGCGACCACTCACTTCAACTCTTGAAAGAATCAACTGATTGTTGGCAAATTTTACTGTGCAACAGTTTTAACAGAATAATCATGTTGAGATGCCATTTTTAACAAATCGGTTTATGGTTTGGAATTGTCATTGCCTTTATTATAGTAGAAATCATGCCGACAATTTAGCATCCGTTCACCTGATAAGCTGTAATCAGAGTGGAGTACATTATGAAGTCACAGAGATCGATCACAACGTTGGGCTGTTTCCTTCAGTGACACACATAAAAAGGCCTAATCCATTTCGGTTTTAAATAAGCCATGTATTCCCTTCTTTTCTGTCATATATTCCCAGTATTAGGCATCCCAGATATTCTCCAAATCGCTAATGGTCTGCCATTCAGTAGACATTACTTCAAACATTTGGCAGAGCACATGAACTTTAAGCACAAAAGGATAATGTTGTTCTGGTCCAAGCAAATAGAATGGTTGAAAGATTCAGGTCAATGCTGTAGAAAACACACACCAAAAGCAAGCATGCTTCAATACAGCTGGAACTAGATCAGGTACTTGGTGCATACCGAAAGAAATTACACAGCAGGATTGGCATGTCAACCGATGGTATTAAGCTAGAGCCAGTGCTAAACATTCAAGACCACAGAAGGAAGTTTGAACCATTGCCTGCAAATGCACCACTGAATGCGACTGCCAAAGAAGGGTCCATGATCATAGTTCAGGATTGTAGGCCTGTGATAACCATAAACATTTTGTTTTAAAAAGTACAACTAATCACTGAAGTCTAAAAGATGACACCATGCAAAGCAATTATGAAGAGAACTGACATGCCACAAAACAGAACCTGTTAGTGGGTCAAAGGAGTTGTGGAGGTCAGACTGAGTGCCCATGAAAGTCCTGTACCTGACTGAACAAAATCAGTACATAAAGCAAAACGTGAAACCAGAAGTACTTTTCTCACAAAGTGAAGGGGTTATGTCATGTCACATGAAAGGGCATCCTCTCATGTGACATGAGATTCTGGGGGCATCCAGAGTCACAAATGGACAACATACACCACTTCCTACAAGGTGGAAGAACAGGAAGTGGAGTGAAAGTAGTCTTTGTTGAGTAGTCTAGCAGAGGAGTGAGTTGGTAGGACATGATAGGAGACAATATGGTTTTGCTACACATGCTGATCTCAATACCTTTATGCCTGGACCTTTCGCACAGGAGGTTTTGTGACACAATAAGCCCAATGAGCCACACAGAGTGAAGAGTCCCTGCCAAATTGGATTTCTAATTTGACAGTGCCTAGTAAGGGTGTCAAAATATATTCCCCAATCTCTTCATAAAACCACATGTTCCTAAAAGTGGTGAAGCATATGTTCCCAGACAGCAACAGTATGGCTTTTGTATGCGTATTAATCTCTTATCTGATCAGTACATTTGTTCTAAGTCTTCCAGTTTTTTTTGATAAAGCACAGGCACTACATATTTCCTTCTTGATGCATAGTGTTCACCTATAATGGTCTATGCTTCCCTTCCGCAAGTACAACATGTTGCAGTGATTACTTGCACACTGCCTGAAGAATCCCTCTTTTCCAAATCTTGATGGATTTTCCTACAGTTGGGCGAATTCCGTACCATGTAACGTCACTTCCAAATGTCTGTCACTTGGATATTCAGATCCCAAAACTTTGTATTATCTTGCCAATACAGGAGACAAATCAGTTGTTTAAATTACGATGATGAGCAGTAATGTGGGGTTTACTTGAAACCCAAAAGATTTTTAGCTGCAAATCTGTATCATACATTCTTTCTATTCAAACTCCTTTCCCGGTTCATAACCATGTAAAAACCAGCAGAATGGATGAGTGAAAGGAAATGCGATACAACCTAAAGTTGGAAAGCAACTGTACATTCTGCCTATGGGCCTTATTATGAGTTTGGCGGTCCATGGGACCACCAAACCTGTGTTGGCGGTCCACCTGCCGTATTACAACTACAGCAGTGGGACCACCACAGGACTGCGGCAACTGCCCGGGATCCCTGATCCCATGGCGGTAGCACAGCAGTATGAGGCAAGCATATTATGAATTTCTTCACTGCAACCCTTTTCATGGTGCTGAGCCCGCCATGAAAAGGGTGGCGGTGAGGAAACTAAGCGGGCTTTACAGGGCCTCCTGTTGCCTCTGTGCACGGAGGTGCATGAAGGGGGGCACAAGTTGCCAAGCTCGAAATCAGGCCCTAAGGCTGATTGATATGATTTTGGTGTATTAATTTGTCAAACTTTGCAGATCTCTAAACTTGTTGATATGTTATTTTACATCAGAGGACCTCATTCTGAGGTAACTAGTAACCAGCCCACTAACTTCATCCATTGGAGTTTCTTGGTAACTGGGTAGCGCAGTTATCAGAGATTACAAGCTGGTCCTTGAGGGTCATCTTAGAAATAAGCTGTTGTCAGGGAAAAAGTCGTTCTGGTCTCTATTCTCCTGGGTATTCCTCATTTCAGCTGAAATTATTGGAATTAAAATGAGATTCAGAATCAAGTTGTTAATTTGTTCTTTGGCATACTCAATGTACAGATGAAAGGGAATCAACCAAGGCCCACATGTGTACAGCTCCCATGTGTTTACCAGAAACCAATCAGCCCCCTCCATACAGGTTTGAGATTGCTTGACAGCCTTTTCACACAAAAATCACTGACAACTGGCAACTGCTACCATGATCTGCCAAAAACCCGTTTTCAACAATTCTGGAATGAAACCATAAATTGCTACCTACAATATTCTCTCTCTGTTTATTAAGCAAAACAGCTTTCAAATCCAGGATTTTAAACTCAACTTAAGTAGAGTTTACCCTTTTCAAGTTTTGTACATTTTACAATCAAGCATCCGCAAACCCCTCTGGTCATGCTAGAACCAGCATGCGCAGCTCACAATGTATTTCATTGGATATGCCACATTGAATCCTGCCAACCAGATTTATTTACATTGCAACTAAATCTTACTGGCTAATTTGTACCATTCATATCCCCAATCTTCTGCATAGGACAGATTGGACTGGACTTTTTCAAATAGTACTGAATGAAGTAAGCTGGGATGGAATTGTAAGTTAACATTAATGTAAAGGTATCTGAAGAATACAGTAACTGTATGATGCACTAGCAGGAGATATTTTATTTGTGCATTTTTCTCTTTTTCGATTTATTTGTGCAGAGCACAGTTCAGGCTATAAGCAACATATGCTGAAACACTATACACTAATTGTGATTACATACAATGTACCTTTAGAAGATACTTTGGCATCTAGTTTTATTATATGAGTAATACTTTAATATTGAGTGCAAATACAAGTGTTAGAAATAGCAGCATATTGGCAATAAGATCTGGGTATCATGAAAGTTTCTTATGAGTGCAATTTCATTGGCCAGATATGCATCATGTGCACACAACATTCAGTTTCACCATTTCTGCTTCTTGCATAATGTTGAATGATAAAATGGAAGAATTTGAAGAAATTCAGACTGTCCTAGAATACAATGTGTGATGCAGCAGGCATGAAAATATTTTCTCGTAACACTGATGGGAACAGTTAATCACAAGTCTCAGGCTTGCAGGCAAAAGAACAAGCACATGTTCAATGTTGCCATATCACAATACACCTAAGTTCTGAGATCATGCCCAGTAAGGAGTCATACAATGTAGAGACAATAAAGGGCCCAGTCACAAAAGTTCACAAAAGTTGTGGAATACAGTGAAGTAGTACACTAGTGCTTAAAGTTAGCAGTTTTCATTTAAACTAACAGGACTAACAGCACTGTGCCAGGGCAAAGTACATCTTTCCTAGATTCCCATATGTTCCCGTTAATGCATTCCTTTACAACAGATTGACAAAAAAGCAGAGAATCAGTTTAGCAGCCAATCTGCAAGGAGTTTAAAAAACAGGCATTGAAACATTCTTCAAAATTACAATTTTTTTGCCCTTGTACTAGTTACATGATGTATTATTAAGTGATCTGACATTCACAGATTCAATTTCATCTAGTGTTTTCATTCTCTGGACATTATAATTTCAATGTGCTGTGCCTTTCTCTGCAAGTCATGATATTCATTCTATTGATAATTATGTTCATATTTTTGTTTTTCGTCTTTCTACATGTGAGGAAAAAGCCTCAGAGGATTGTTTTTGTGCAGGAAGGTATAACTTCCTGCTCAAGAACAATCCTGCCTGCAAAACAGGCACCATTGCACCATGGTGCACAGATGCCTGTGTTAGCGCTTGGAAACCACAAATGCACCAGCACAGAGGGAGAGCAAGAGTGTGCCATATCTTAGTAGATATGGTGCATTCCTGCCCTCTCCATTTGATGCAGTGCAGCAAGTTGTCTCACTGCATTGCGTTGCTCCAAATATTAGTAAATCTGCCCCTATGTGCTTACACACTTTGATTGTATTATCTGCAGAACACATGGTATTGTTAATTGCAAATGCTGTTGTTTTTAAAAAAAAAAAATGTACAGTGAATTGTTGCTCTCAGGCTAGAATACACTTGGTGGAAAATAAGAAAATGCTTGCAAGTAATTTAAACGAATCTTGTGAGCAGTATACATTCTCTTGAGAAAGGCAGGAGTATTAGATGAGGCACGTTTATGACATGTTGGAAAGAAAAGACAGTTTTTCAGTGTTTGAACATTGCAACTCTTTAACCAGCAATGCAGTTTATCTCCTGCAATGTGGCTTGGCTTTCTGCATCCTGATTGATTTTTAGGTTCAAACTTCACTATTAGCGGACAAATCCCTGTGGGGTAGGTAAATAAATAAGCAATGTTGAAGCCAATAAGTCTCGCCTATTTGAGATCTATTAGCTTTGTCAATATTTTTTCAAGCCATGTTGTACAGCAGCATAATTGTTGTGTAGCAAGGTTGAAAGTTAAAAAAAAGAAGCGTTGATGACCGTTCCAGCATTGACCGCATCGTAGTCGTATCGCTTTATTATTATTATTATTATTATTATTATTATTGTTATTATTATTATTTACATTCAGGCATGCACCACATAACAACAAAAAAAAAAGAAATGACAAAGTGAATAGATCTAGCATAGTTGAGACCTGTTGACTTTGCCAACACTTGTTAAGTCAAGGAGACAAATTTGTAAGTCTGCAAGCTTTACCCAAGAATTCTACAGTTTACGAGCTTTACATGAGAAAGCGTAAGAGTTTGGCAGACTCTGTTTCATATACCATGTCCTCTGTTTTGGCAAGTGCATTCTAGGACATCAAGTCCTATGTAGAAAAAAGCGAATCATCAGAAGGAGGCTTATTTTGCGTCACCTTTTTTCTCTGCTACGCTAGTCGCTAGTAAAGTGTCATTAGATTAATGGTCGCTTTAATCTAAACTCTGATGTTTACGTCCAGCAACCTTGTGGCTGGCATGTTAAAAGTGTTTTTCCTTTTTAGGTCTCGCCTAGAAAGGAAATTTGATGTCTTTTCGAGACATGCTGTATCTACAATATGGGCTACAAGCACTGCCCATCTTTTTCATTGGTTCCTCTGACTGTCCTTTGTAAATGCTGTCTTTTGATTGGTGAATATGCTTAGTAGTCCCTCCTTTTGGTCTTTTGTATTCACCCATGAGGGAGGACTGACCCTGTTACATATGCTCTTACTCTTCAGGTTATTTAGGATACTTTGAGAACACTATTTTTTTTGGTTGGCCTGCCTCTGCTCGTGTTAAGTGTTCTGTATACTTTCTGCACCACCTTCATGCGGCCGCTTGCCGCTTCACTTGATATGCTGTTTGCCCGTATTCGGTGTTACAGCTTCGCAATCACTTATTCTCCCCATTCCATTCCCCACACCCCTCACACAACAGTGCTTGCCCGCTATCACCACTGCTCCGAGCTCGCTGCTTATCTGTGTGTAACCCGCGTGCCATGTTTTTAAATCTTGGCAGGACCAACCCAGCCTCTCATCTTTTTCAGTTTAATTAATGGGGTAATAATTCAAAGACCAAGATCGTTCCCGAAGTTTTTAGTGCTCTGACCTCTCAATTCAAAACAAGTTTCAACCTGAGGTTTTTGGAGTGCATAACATGATCTCCAGTTATTTACATTCATTTAGGTGATTTGCTCACATGTATAGGTTTTTAAGCTGATGCCAAGACTCGAAACTATTAAAGATTAATGGGGTAACCCAGTATCTTACAGAACCTGGAAACTAGAACAGTATATGCTAATGGTTGGTTCTGTCAAGAAAGGTAGAATTCCTTCAGAACTCTTTTAATTTATCCTGACCACTAGGAAAACCAATCAATGGTATACAGTCAACACTGAATACCATACAGACAAAAAAATTATAAGACTGATGTTATAGACTCTAAATGTGACCGATATATTTAAAGTCATATTATCGAATAAAACACTACATATACAAATATGTAAAATCACAAGTGTTCATCAACATATATCATTACATACATACATATGCGCCATATAAATACATAGAAAACAATTCAAACATTTAACATTCACAATACACATAGAAGTAAACACTTAATTCTGCTTCCGTATAGACTTAGCATGCACATAAACACATATAGCCTTATTCTTCAGCACCGATATGTGGGATACTAGTACGGAATGCCAGATCTGTATGTTGACGTTTCGACCCCTATTCAAAGAGTGCTATTGCAAGACATCACCCAGGGCTTTCTTCAGGACTATAAATATATTTCAGAGCAGCCTGTATATATGGGCCTTGTTGTTGCTACAAGGAGGGGAGGAATCCCAATAGTCTCGGAAAATCCTCCATAAGTACCTTGAAAATCCAAAGCAGGTAAGTACTTCCCTGCGTGGCCTCATCAGAGGGCAACTTATCTTTCTAGAAATCCGTTTGACTGGGAAATCCCCACACCTCGAGGTCCTGTCTACATGGAGACCTTAGGAAAAAAGAAACCAAAGTGCTTCAAGAGTCCTCGTGGTTTAGAACATTTCTTCAATGACAGTGCAACCGCATCCGTCTGTCCCCACCACCCGACTCGAGTCTACTGGGACTCGAAACTGGCCCGCCATGTAATCTTACAGCGCTTGGTGCTTTCAAAGCAGTTTAGCCACCCGGCCTGTACCCTGTCATGGTAGACGTCACTGCATGCTTCGTCGGCATAAGCACTTGTTGCTCTTATCTGTGTGTGACCGCCGCACCACGACTTTAAATCTTCACAGGACTGACCCAGCCTCTCATCTTTTTGAGTTTAATTAATGGGGTAATATTTACCATGTGTGAAAACTGCGAGCTTCCCTACCCCCTCCACACACACACACTCTCACGCACACTCTCTAACCACACCGCATGCACAAACACGCAACTCCCTGCTCCTTCGTTTGCCACACTTTCTCACCACAATGCATGCACACAAATGCAAGTCCCTGCTCCTTCATTTGCCTCAGCCAGTTAAATGTAGTTAACACTTCGGGGCATGACGTGTGTTGTCTACTTTTTCTCTTTTTTTTATATAGTGCTAATTGAAAGCATAGCCTTGGCCTGCTGTATATCTTCTATCCCTGTTGCTATGAGAACTCAGCCTGGTAAAGTAAGAATGATAATTAAGTGCTAGGGTGCAATCATGGTATTATGGAGCGCAGTGTGTTAATCCCATGCAGTTTGTACCTATAGCAACACTGCATGTCTGAGGCAGGGAAAAGAGGGAGTGGCAAGATGTTTCACTCTCCGATCGGTATGAATGCAGTTTCTAACTGTGGCTGCACTTCCAGTGTACATTTTAGACTTGACACACCATTGCCATACTCACAGACCTGGCCAATTTAATTACGTTTTTCACAGTACTCCCTGCTCCTTCGTTTGCCTCAGCCAGGTACCTTTCTTGCCTCCCACAGACTCACCCATTCACTAATGTTTTGCATATCTGTATTCTATTTGGATGCAATCTAAAGCGCTCAAACACCTCATCAGGGTTAGTAAACGCTATATAAATGCAATTACAAGTGCAAGAGAATCAGCAAGGACTCATTGTCCACCCTCTCTGCAGCCAAAGTGGCAACAGCAGTCCAAGTGCAAATGCTTGCGTGCTCCCAACAGAGATGAATACTGCACAAGTTGATGGTGCCGATTAGCCATAACAAAACCATGCCCAGCTCTTCTTACCTCTCCTGACGGGGCACGTAAAGCAAGAGTAATTTAACAGAGAGGAAATGTTTCAAGTGCTGTTCAGATGTTTGCACCTTTGTCCAAGTAGGGACCTTTGCTTCTAGTCAGTGTAAGGGAGTTACACCCTTAGACAACCCCTGCTTACCCCCTTGGTAGCTTGGCACGAGCAGACAGGCTTATCTCAGAGGCAATGTGTAAAGCATTTGTGCACACATACAGTAACACAGTGAAAACACTACAAATGGACACCACACCAGTTTAGAAAAATAGGAAATCTTGATCTAAACAAGATAAGACCAAAACAACAAAAATCCACTTTACATAGCTCAAGATATCATAAAAAATCAGTTATTCACAAAAATAAAGCTTGTAGCAACAAGTAGCTCCACCTGGGGCTATTATGACGACGTGATAGCTGAAAATCCCAAAGTGCGGGGCTGACTGCACAGTGCGTGGCTTCGGCCCAGTGTCACACAGACACCAAAGTTCAGTACCTTGGCAAACAATTAAAACAAAGATGTGCAAGGCGTCTGGGAGGTGATGCTTCATTGGCACCGGTCGGCGTTGGTTCCTTACAACCACAGGGGAGGTGAGGCGTTGGTTCTTTACTGCGATGCAGTGGAGGGGAGGCTTTGGTTCCTTAATGTTGCCGGGGAGGTGACGTCGCGGTGGCGTTGAGGCGTCTGTTCCTTACGACAATGCGGGGTCAATGGATTCGGGAGGTCACCCACGTCAGCTATCTGCTTCACGATGATGAAGCACCGGCGTTGGTGAGGTCGGGGCTGCAGTGCCAGTTGGTGCACTTCACAAGCAGTGCCCACGGCTTCGTTGCAGGTCACGGCATCGCTTGCCAGCGTTGGTGTTGCTATTTCCCTCTGTGGCAGCTGAAACAGCAGTTCCAGGTGCAGGAGGACAGAAGAAATGAAGTCTTTGTGTCCCTGAGACTTCAGAACAGGAGGCAAGCTCTACACCAAGCCCTTGGAGATCTTCTTCAAGCAGGATACACAGAACACAGCAAAGTTTTGGTCCTCTCCTTGGCATAAACAGGCACTGCAGGCCAAACTCACACAGCATACATCAAAGGGGCAGTACTTCTCCTTCAGTTTTCCCAGCTCTTCTCCTCGGCAGAGGTTCCTCTTGAGTCCAGAAGCAATCTAAAGTCCTGGGGTCTGGGCCCCAATATTTATACTCATTTTCTCTTTGTTCTCTTGTGGCAGAGAGGCTCTGTGCTTAGTCCAAACTAGTTCTGTCCTCTCTGGCCCAGCTTCCTGGCAGGAGGTGGAGACAGCATTGTGTAAGGCAGACCAGGCCTATTCAGATGCAAGAAAATCTCCTCCCACTACTCTAAATACACCCCAGGTCTATTCAGCCCAGCCCTGACTCATCCAGGTAAGGCAGGACACACCTCACCCCCCCCCGTGGCTGTCTACAGTGAATGCATATCCCCAGCCCCTGTCACTCCAAAGCCAGACAGTCAATCCACAACCCAGCAGAGGCACAAAGGATGGTTAAGTAAGAAAATACCCACTTACTAAAAGTGGTATTTTCAAACACACAACATAAAAATAATCTTTCCTAACAGAAGCATGTTTACATTCTGAGTTCCGACATACTAAAATCCATTTCTCTATCTTGTCCCAATGGGAAGTTATGCTTGTAAGATGTTACAAAGTAACTTCCATTTTATCCCATGGGACAGATAGCCTTTCAATGGTAAAAAAACGAAATACACTGTATTTCACTACACACCAGTGCATGTCCTACCTTTCAGATACACAGTATCCTGCCCATAGGGGTACCTTGAGCCTACCTTAAGGGTGACTTACATGTAATAAAAGGGAAGGTTAGGGCTTGGTAAGTGAGTGCACTTGACAAGTCGACATGGCAGTAAAACCAGCACGCAGACCCTGCAGTGGCAGGTCTGAGATACCTTTACAGGGCTACTTCTGTGGGTGGCACCATCAGTGCTGCAGACCCACTAGCAGCATTTGACTTACAGGCTCTGGACACACACAGTGCACTGTACTAGGGACTTAGTAGTAAGTCAAACAAGCCAATCATGGAAAACAAAAATCCATAGACACAATTTACATAGGGAACACTTGCACTTTGGCACTGATCTGCAGTGGCAAAGTGCCCAAAGCATCTAGACCAGCAAAAACAAAATCCAGAACACAGCAAAAATACAGGAGGCAGAAGCAAAAGGACAGGAGAAAACACACCAAGGATGTTAAGCCTAGCACCTGTACCCTCCAGCTGAAAAGTGGGGAGAACTACCCACCCACTTGGGAGTTGTCTTCACTAAGGCGGAGGAATCTGGACAGACCATCAGCATCGGCATGTTCTGTACCAGGGAGGTGTTCCATCATAAGCTCCATCCCCTGTATGGAAATGACCCACCTCAACAGTTTTGGGTTCTCACCCCTCATCTGCATCAACCATCTGAGGTGCCTGTGGTCGGCCTGAACCCGGAAGTGAGTCCCAAACAAGTAGGGCCACATCTTCTTCATCGCCCAGACACCAGCAAAAGCCTCAGACTCGATTGCACTCCACCTTTGTGCCCGGGGAAGAAACCTCCTACTAATGAAGGCTACGGGGTGGCCTAGGCCCTCCTCATTTAGTTGTGAGAGAACAGCCCCCACACCATGGTCTGAAGCATCTGTCTGCACCACAAATTGTTTTGAGAAGTTAGGCGCCTGGAGCACGGGCGCCATGCACATGGTAGATTTCAGGGTATCAAAAGCTTTCTGACAGGCGTCAGGCCAGTTGAACTTCCTTGGCTGCTTCCTGGAAGTCAGCTCAGTCAAGGGGGAAACAATGGTGCTGTATCCCTTGAGAAACCTCCTGCAGTACCCGGTGAGACCTAAAAAGGCTCTCACCTCTGTCTGGGTCTTGGGGGCTCCCAAGCCAGGATGGTGTGTCAATCTTAGGCTGTAGGGGCACAACCTGGCCTCTACCCCACCTGGTGCCCTAAGTACACCACTGATCCCTGCCCGATCTGGCACTTGCTGGCCTTGATTGTGAGGCCTGCCCTCTGCAGGGCCTTCAACACTTTCCAGAGGTATTGCAGATGTTCCTCCCAAAGTGGCACTGACCACTGCGATATCATCCAGGTAGGCAGCGCTGAAATCCTCCAGTCCAGCCAACACTTGGTTGACCAACCTCTGAAAGGTGGCAGGGGCATGCTTCAACCCAAAGTGCATCACCCGGAACTGTCCCTCTGGGGTTGAAAATGCAGACCTCTCCTTGGCCCCATCAGTTAAGGCAATCTACCAGTACCCAGACGTTAAGTCAAGCGTACTGTGATACTTGGCAGTTAACAACCGATCTATGAGCTCATCAGCTCTGGGGATGGGGTGTGCATCAGTCCTGGTGACGGAACTGAGTTCTGGGGTGGCACCTGGTGCGGCAGCCTTTGGGACCAAGACCACTGGGCTGGCCCAAGGGCTGTTTGAGGACTCAATCACCCCTAGTGCTAACATCTTGGAGACTTCCTCCATGATGCTAGCTTTGACCCTGTCAGTCAACCTGTAAATTTTGTGTTAACAGGAGGACTGTCTCCAGTGTCCACATCATGGGCACACCACTGAGTGATACCTAGGGTTATAGAGAACAGAGCTGCAAATTGCCCCCAACAGATGGCGGCAGTCCCTCTGCTGTCCCGGGGTCAGAGCGGGGGAGAGGTTAACACCATCCACTGAACCATCATGTTCTTGGCAGATAGGAGGTCCGGTAGTGGCTAAGTCTCCTCTTCCATTCCATCATCTGTTGCTAGGAGCATGTTCACTTCAGACCTCTCAAAGTGAGGTTCCTGGGAGGCTGCAGGTCCTCCAGATAGGTGACGTCACTCTTGCGCTCCACCACCTCAAAAGGCCCAGTCCACTTTTCCTGGAGAGCACAATGCTCTACTGGGGCCATTACCCACACTTTCTGGGTAGGTGGAAACTCAATTAGAGTGGCATTCTGATCACACCAGCGATTCATCTCCTCCTGGCTGGATTTCAGATTTGCCTGAGCGAGTTGCCTGAAGCGCTTAGTCTGGTTTCTGAAGTCCAGCATGTAGCTGTATACATCCTGGGGAGGTTTACTGGGAGCTTTCTCCTAGCCTTCTTTGACCAGACTCAGAGGTCCCCTTACAGGATGCCCATACAGGAGCTCAAAGGGACTGAACCCGAAAGACTTCTGCGGTACCTCTCTATAAGCAAATAGTAGCATGGCAAGAGGACGTCCTACTTACGCCTCATGGGTTCTGCAAGACCCTTAATAATAGAACTCACAAAAGATACGATCTCCAACAACTAGGGGGAATGGTTTGAGGAAAAGTATTCCTTTTTAAGGAGGAGAACCCTCACTCACCCGAAGGTGACATGCTTCATCATGGGGTTCCCTCCTCACACCGGGGCCGCAAGGTCCCAGGTGTGGGCTACAACTCCCCACCGAAGTAGATAGATGGAGAGGAGTTGAGGTGTTTTCAATGGGGAACACCGATGAGATTCGTGAGTGAGGGGCAGAGTGCAAAGTAGATATGTGAAAATTTAAAACTATCACCCGGGACCCAATCATTTTATTCGATGGTACCCCTGGATAGGGTTAAAAGAAAAGAGGACTGGGGGTTCAAAAGAAATATACCCCCTTAGAGGTCAACATGTTTCTGCCTTCAGTTGACTCCAACCGGAGTTCATAGGCATTCTTCAGGACCTGTAAAAGGATTAAGTCACTCTGCAATCAATCGTAAAACACATCAGATGGATATACTGGCCGTCAATGTGTAGAGCCGTGAAAAGGATGGGTGATTAGTACACCACCTCCATCTGGAAAAAACAAAAATAGTGAATAAAAATAGTGAATAAAATGTCGTCCTGTGTAACTCTCGTGCACATGGAGTGTCACAGTGCACGCTCTTGTTTCACCCCCTAAAACAGTGTGTGATATAGAAGTGAGAACCAGAGCTGGGTTACCTGATGGAGGGGTGATTTTTACCTCTCTTCAGCCATACGGTACCCCACAGCAGTCTCGGCCACAAAGACTGAAACACAGAGAAAAGGGAAAAAGGCAAATGGCAGTATTGTGTAGCCAGACATAATAACTAGTCTAATTTACTCAGTCTAACAAGGGACAAAACGTCATCCTTCATTCTATTTATAAATACTTATCAAAGGAAACTGTGTTCCATATAACAAACCAAAAGTACATAATTGTCAATGACACATGATCCTATATTCACATAATCGATTAGAACAGAATTCTAGGCTTGTGTAGGAGCATGTATGCAAACCACATCTTCATCTAACAGGCAAGCCCAGTCATCATTACACATAAACTCTGAGCTGAAGGTGACCGAAAATATATCAAAATACATTCTAAGGCAAGGTACAGGTTCACAAGCCAAGCGTCCACTGTATCGCTGTCTAAGGCGGATGTCCTTATCATCCCCTAGTCAATCTGGGTCTAAGTATATACTCCCAAATAGGGAGAGCCCCGAGTGCGAGATTGATTAGTAACTGAAGGGTGGTCGGTGTGCGATCCGAGATAGTGGATATTGTGAATTACAGTGCCGCCATCTCAAAACAGAGGCTCTAAGCCGGTACCGGTATCGGACCAGATAATCATCCGCACAAAGAGCAATGTCGAGATAGCAGCGCACGCTCTCACTATCATCCCCTAGTCAATCCAGGTCTACGTTCATACTCCCGAATGAGCCCTGAGTGCGAGATTAGTTGGAAAGTGAAGGGTTACCAGTGTACGGTCTGAGATAGCGGATATAATGAGTTACAGTGCCGCCATCTCAAAACAGAGGCTCTAAGCTGGTACCGGTATTGGACCAACTAATCATCCGTACCAAGAGCAATGTCTAGATTGCAGCAAACACTCACCCATTTGCTAGTCTGAGTGGACTTCCCTCAGGTGTGGTCCTGGCGAGAGGAAAAGCTCCCGTCACTTAGAGTTTTTAAAAAAAGGAGGTGGGCGGGGGCGGGGTGGGATTGGCGTAGGGCGCTGCGAACGACTTCTGCGCCTTGAATCAAGGGAAATGTAGTTTTTAACCCACAGAGCCACAATAAACAATAGCCCCTAGGTAATGCGGTCACATGAGTTCAGAGGTGTACAGGTCTCCATTGTGAAACCTATTTTTCAGTAAATATGCCCACGTCCACTAAGAACAATTCGGTATGTGTCGATCAACTTAGTTAGCAATAGTCAGAACAGGATGGCACAAAACGGTGATATATCCTAGTGAGAGTGTCCATGTCCAATAGAAAAAATCTACTATATGCACGATCAGCTTAACTAACAATCGTCAGAAAGGGTTGATGCAGCACCGGTGAAAGGTGTAAGATCTAACACATTATGTATTATGCAGGTGAAGGTCATATCCTACAGCCCGAAAAAGAGTGTGGGAGATGTCTTAGTGGTGCATGTCATATCAGCGTGGGGGGGTCTACAGAAAAGAGGGCATCTGCCCAAACTGGTCCAGGGAATATCATCATTTAATCCCTGAGTATCACGTCAGAGTCTATAGACCCATCTCTGTTCCCTGTGGAACAGAACTGATTCGAGGGTGCCCATCTCTTTAGCATATTTGGGTTTGTTAATAATCATCCAATGAATATCGTTTGCACTGTGCCCAGCACTCAGGAAGTGTTGTGTGAGTTTAGTGTTGTCTTTCCTACATCTGATGAAACTACGATGCTCACCTATCCTCAGTTTCACCTTCGGTGTGGTCATACCTATATACAATAGGTTGCATGGGCAGCGTAAGAGTTAGATCTTCCCTTCCGTGTTGCAATTGGTCAAAGAGTGTAGTACCCATGGAGTGGTGAGACCTAGATCTACAGATAGTAGTTTATATGTAAAAGGGCAGAGAGAACAAGAGCCACAAGGATAGTGTCCTTTTGCTGGTATCGTTGACCATAATGTGTTCTGTCTATCCAAGGGGAGGGCACTCCTTGGACATGTGTGTGCTACCATATCTTTGATGTTTTGGTTGCGTTTTAAAGCAAACAAAGGTTTTGATAATTGCTTGGAACCACTATTCAGGATGTGGCAACACCTGTTGATTGATTTTTTCACCACATCTGTCAGATGGCTGTAAGTACTGACACATACTAAGCGATCCATTGGACGCTTAGTAACTGTGTAAAGTAAAGCTTCCCGATTACTATTTCATGCTCTTTTGCAGGCTCTTTGTACAACGTGGGTAGGGTAAGCACGTCGTTGTAAATGGGACATCAGCGTAAGTGCATGTTCTTTAAATTTCTTTATTTCCTTGCAATTTCGTCATAACCTCAGAAATTGCCCCACCGGAAGGTTGTTTCTGAGTGAGTGAGGATGGAAGCTGGTATAGTTCAAAAGTGAATTCCGAGCCATGGGTTTGGTAGACAGTTCAGAATAGATGCCTCCATCTTTTGGATATAGTAAGAGGTCCAAAAATGGTAGTGAAAGTTTAGTGTGCTCGTAGGTGAACTTCAGATGGGGGTTTCTCGAATTCAACCAGTCTGCAAAGATGTCTAGGGAGACCACTGAACCTTCCCATATTATCAGTATATTGTTGATGTATCTCTTCCGAACTTCCGAGCTGGAAGAGTATGGATTGTCGACAGGATAGACTTTATACTTGGTCTCAATATTGTGCATGTACAGATACGCCATACTAGGGGCATATATGCTGCCCATAGATGTTCCAGTGACCTGTAGGTACAGATGTTCCCCATATTGGAAAAGGTTTTCCTTCATAGGAAGTGTGGCACATTGGAGTACAAAGGAAGTAGGTGTCAAATGTTCACGCTCTTGTTGATTCAACATAGATCTTATAGTGTCAAGAGATTCATCCTGCGGAATGTTAGTGTAAAGGGACTCTACATCAAAGGATGCTAGGATGTGAATCTCTGGATCAAAAGACATCTCTGTCAATGTATGTCAAAGTATGTGCTTGGTGTCTTGCAAATATGAAAGCATCTATGTGACAAGAGGACGTAAGAACCAGTCTACAAATTGGGAGAGCGGTTCAAGTACGGATCCTATTCTGGACACAATAGGTCTACCCGGTGGTGGTCTGGTCGATTTGTGGACCTTGGGTAACACATAGAAGTAAGGTGTCCTGGGTTGTATGTTAACTAAGAAATCAGCTTCACCCTTTGTTACCCAGTTAGATTCCAAAGCATTGTCCACCATGGTTTTGATGTTGCTCAACAACCTCGGGGTAGGGTCTAGATTCAGCCGCTGGTAAAACTTCTCGTCGCTCAGTTGTCGGAGACATTCAGAGTGATATGTGTCCTGGTCCAAGATAACCGTAGCGCCGCCCTTGTCCACCGGTTTTTTCACAATCTCAGGGTCTGAGCCTAGAGTTTGGAGGCAATCAACTTCCTTCTTGGACAGATTGAAAAAGGGGGTCCTCGCTGAAGGCCTCAGTCTGTCAAGTTCTTTAATCACAGCTTTCTCAAATGTAGCTACCTCAGCTGGAACTAGATGAAGAGGTGGATTAAACGTCGACTTCGGTTTGAGACCAGTATTGATCTCATGACTAGGGACCTCAGTCAACCTCTCTTCTTGAAAGAAAAGTTCAGGCACACTTTCCTGAACAATTGTGCTAGCTCCATCTGTGTGGCAAAGTCGTCTCCCAAATGGATAGGTACAAATCCTAAGCCCTTATTCAAGACTTCATATTCCAGAGGGGTCAGTATCTTGGAACTGAGATTGATGATCAAGTTGTCAGAGTGTTTGTTGATGGTGACGGGTCCCTCGTCATGCTCCGTGTGATTCGCTGTTCGATCAAGGGATCCCTTTGTACCCTCTGTGTGTCTTGTTGGTTGTTGTTTCTGGATCCCCTTCTTCTGCGGGCTCTCTCACCTCGGCCTTGTCCTAAAAAAGGATAAATTGGTGCTCCAAAGGGTATGGGGTGGAACTGATGTGTTGGAAAACCACATGGTTGGGGTGGCCACCAAGGACCTGATGGAAATTGTGTAGGTGGTCTATTATAACCACCTCTTGATTGGCGATTTCTAGGATGGAATGACATGTTGGGATCACTTGAATCGGAGTCGCCCGACGTGCCCCATTCTTCTGAGTTTGAGGTCCAATCGTCTGTGCCTTGTCGCCAACCTCTCCCACCTCTTCGAATGTTGTTCTTGGTATTTGCTGGTACATAGTCATCTTTAATATAAGGGTACACCTTCTCATGTGTAAAGCGATCCATATCCTTTTTCAACTTGTTGATCTTGTACTTCAAGATCCTCTCTCTGTTTTCCATCAGTAATTTGTTCACCTCTTCCACCTTCTTTTTATAGACTGAAATCTGCACTGTCACCTTGATCTGGGATTCAAGTTGTTGTATTTCAAACAACAATTGGCCCGCGACCTCCTTTGCTGTGTTCATCAGGAGGATCAGCCAGTCTTGTGTACATTTCCACGAGATCAGTGACCATTTCTTCTTGAAGATCTTGTTATCAAGGAATAGACGGGGAACGTTGGCAACAATGAAGCCTTGCAGTGCTATATTGCCTCTCAAGTATTCTGTAAGGATAGCTGCATGCATCGCAGTTCTTAGTTGTTGTTTCTTTAAATTGGAAAGTTTAATCCATTCTTCAGTCTGATTGGTGATTGTTGTCAATGTTGAATCTAGGAGACTAGGAGTCTGGAGTATGGATTGGACCATGTCCTCATCAAATGCTAGTCCCTCACCCTGCCATATTGCGGGTTTGTAATGTTATGTCTCAAAAAGATGCAATGTGTGTAGAAAGTGAAACAAGAGAAAAGAATAGTAGTTTAGACCCTCAATCATGCCTTTGAGGGTCTGGTTGAATCTCACAACCAGCCTATTCCCTTGGGGATGATAAGAGGTGGTGAACTTGTAAGTAACATCACACTCCTTCCATAAGGACGTCATATACTTTGATGTGAGGTTTGTACCCCCGTCGGATACCACCTCTCTGGGGAACACCACACAGGAAAAGATCCAAGGCATCCCCCCCAAGGTCTGCCTCCTCCTGGACCGTGGGAACTTTGGGGCCAGTTTCCAGCGCCCCCTGCCTCTTCTCTTTCAGGCAGGCACCTGGGCCACTCTTTCAGGCTCCAGGTCCTCTTGATTGCCCTTACTGGCTGCCATTGACCGAGTGGTCACACACGCCCACTCAGACAGACCCAGATGAGACCTGTGTTCCACCTTCTCCCAAGGGGAACTCTCCAGGTTGTTACCACGCAGACAGTCATCAGGCATGGCTGGTCTCTCCACTACTTCCAAGGTACCTGACACCCCCCACCCCCCACTCAAAGGCAACCTATGCAACTTTGCAGAGGCACTAACAGTGGAAATTCAATTGCTAGGAGAGGACAATGCCTTTATCACAACCTTTTCATATGCCTGTGCTGCATCAGTAGTGACTGACTGATATTTGACAATGCAAAAAGAGAAGAAACTGAGAACCTTATAAACTGCATCCAGAACATGCCTTATGCATACAGAACCATAATGTTTCCCTAATTTACAAAATATAGAAGCACATTGGTATAGCAAAGCCACCTTGGGCTCTAAGGCAAGCAAGAAAATTTGGCCTCCCTGTCCAAATTGGCTGTGAAACCATTGATGAAGAGGGCCCATCACACTACAGGGTCCTTGTGCAACTTCACCTGTCGCACTATTGGTAGCTACAATCATTTAATCTCAAGTACTAGCCGCTCCCCTGTTTCACAGTTTTTTTGCATTCTGGTTTGTGTGACAGTGATTTCACAAAGAAATAAACAGGATTATCATCAAAACAAAAAAGCCAGTCGCATGGAATCAAAAACCGGTAAGATGTATAAATGCTAGAACAAATGAATAAAAGGTGACGGACCAATCGGTTAGCACATCGCTCTCTTATTGCTGCCTTATCCGGTTTGTTGTGCACAAAACTCCAACACCTGTCACCCTTTGGTGCCACTGGTTACAGATTCTTACGATATTTTAAACAAATGGAGGTGCACTAAACACAATACAAAAGTCCAAATTATATATTATAACTGGCCTAAACTAATGAATAATGCAAGCACATGAAAAATTTATAGTGCTTATGAGAAAAGTTGCCCCAGACTTCGGTTTATAATAACACCTTCAGTAATGCAATGCCTGGTAACATAGCAATACTCCTTATTTTGTTCCAATTCCCACAGTCAGTGTTTAAGTCAACATCAAGTAATGCAGCCACCGTAATACGTGGTCATGTCTTCATTCTCGAACGCCAGGCTGTGCTTGCATTATTCATTAGTTTAGGCCAGTTATCAAGCGGTGTCTGAAGATATTTGTGTTTTATGAAGCACTTGGCGTTATTATCTTGACATAAGATTTGAGCTCACTGTTTCGTTATTGGCTGAGCCCTGATGAAGTTCCAAAAACTGTTGTGGTTTTAAGGAACGAAACGCGTTGGCTGTCTTTGTGCACCTTTGTCAAGTTTTAAATAAAGGACGAAAAGAAAGAAAATAATTTGGACTTTTGTATTGTGTTTAGTGCACCTCCATTTGTTTAAAAGATGTATAAATGCTGCTTTCAGATTATTTCACAAATTTAGCAGACCATTTTTTCACAGGTCTTTTACTGTACATCCTTGATTATTTCACTAGTTTTACAGATAGGTTTAATTGCAGGCTCTCATCTTCGCTATCCACTAGGCCCAAGATCTCCCACCCTACAGGCTTTCATATGGCACACACTCATTCATATAAACATATACACTCCCAGGCATGCATACAATGAGAATCGTACTGACATACAAACACAGTCACCAGAACGCAGACAAACAAACACGCTCATATAAAGTAAAACTGCTAAAGAAAGAACGTACCTGGGGCAGGCCTCTTCAGCGCGAGCTGGCATGCTCTTCCAGCAGGGCCAGCGACTTCCAAATGGCATAACTCTGACAAGCAGCTCATTAGAGCTAGGTCAAAGAGCTTCTGCCCAATCAGAAGCTGGTATAGGACTAGAGGTAAACTCTTTTTCTCAATTCTGACTTCTGATATGGTAAAAAGGTGCATGATGAACAGGCCCTGAAGCTCCATTATCTGACATGCTGCACTGTGTGACACTAGCACAGCATGACAGATATGTATTGCAACTGTATGAGGCCGAGCTGTAGGAGCCCCCGACTGACACTCAGGGCAGTACCACTCGTGAAGCCCTCTTCTGCTGCCAAGTGGACATAACAGCTTTTATATGCAAACAAACGATCTGAGATCATTTATTTTCATGTAAAAACTGTATGCAACACCTGAAGCACTTAACTGCAGAGAGAGACAGTGGGTAGATGCCCTGGCGCCCCCTACAGAGGAGCCACTGACATTCTCCTCGCCACCCAGTCACAGCTAGAGACGGCTTCCTCTAAACTCTAAATTCTCTTTAGCCTACAATCTGCAATCTTTAGCTGATGTCTGTCACCAAAGAAACAGTGGTGCATAGTTTGAGATTATATTATCTTTTAATGAAATACACAAATATTAAATTTGCCCCATATGGGCAGTAATACCTGATTCACCCATGGATAGGATTTATCTGTCGAACAAGGAATTGCAAATAGTGTAGGGAAATGAACTCTCCTATTTCTTTTTTCCCACACATTTCACATGTAGAATCAAAATAATCGTAAGGGTCAAACTGGGTCCAGTAAAGGGCCATAAGATTCTGAAATTGGTGCTGGAACACAGATCCTATCTGCACAAGTAGTAGTCCAGCATCCCAGATGTTCCAATACCCATGGTACTACAACATCTGGGAGTGGAAATTCTGATGAAGGAGTCTGCAATTCTTTGTAATCAGGTCCTCACTCTATTTGCTCTCATTGCATAAAAGCGCAGCTGAATTTGCCAATGGCAGTGTGGTTTCTTCTTGTACAATTGTGGAAGAGAGCATAAGGCAAAGATTAAGAATTTGTTTTTGTTCGAACATCCTAAAAGCATCTTTTTTGCATGCAATATTTTGGAAGGAAAGGTTTTCCCTAGGGTCTCTCCAGGGTTACACCTAGTGGTTAATTTAAACCAGTGGTTGCCAGTGGGGACCACTTGCACTCATTTTTGGGGACCAGCATTTGCCGCGATCAAGAGATGGAAAATAAAACACAAAGAAGGAGGCAGAGAAAGACGGAAAAACTATCACAAAGGGAGAAAGCAGGGACCAGCAATAGTGAGATAAAGAGGCGGAGAGTGTCTGAAAGTGGATTAAAGAGGCATGATGAAGATTCAAGATGACACAGCCTGGGAATTCGGCTGCTGACATTTAGTAGCTCCAATCGCGGGCTTCTGAGCAGAGCTTTTGGCACCAGCACTGATTCTTTTACAAATTATGCACTGGTTACATCCCACCAACCTCTTTCACATAAACTACATACACAGGCAGTAGACGGTATGCCAGCTCATGCTTAAAATGCTTGCCGACATTAAAAGGTTGGTACACTATGCAAAACAGTATCGACTTTGTGGGCTGCTATGGAATTGCATTGGAGGGAAGAGAGCATCAGTACAGTAAGCATCTGCGAGTACAGTGAGGCAGCACTTCCATACCATGTTTGGTACCTATTTGGTACCTCACTGCGACCAGGGATATAATTTATAATGTAATTGTGCATTTGTGTCCATTATGCCGGTAATCATTTTCTATTGTTTTGATTTTATTGATGTTAAACCATGTATGTCAACATCTGGGACGACTCAAGATGGTTAGAACTTGCAGCAGAAAGAGGGTGTATCTATTCTCCGCTTTTACAGGGGAGAAAGCGAGCAAAATATACTTAGCGGCACTGAAGGCAAAAAAATAGAAGTTTCACTCCTAAACGGGGGAGTTGGAGTGTATGTTTCAAATGTTGAGTGTGTACTATACTCTTAAACAGACCTCAGGCATACTTCGGTGCTTAGGACTGTCGCAAGTAGAAAGAAGCTCTGTGTTGTAATGTTCTTCCCCTCTTCATCGCAGTGCCTTTCATAACTCCACCTATCCATTTCAATCCTATCCTCCCCTGCTTTACCTGCCCAATTGGAATGCCCCAATGAGGGGCATTTACAATGTTGACAAACATTAGTCAGATGAGCCTTGCGAGGCAAAACTGAAGACACTGGAGATTAAGCTTGATGTTTAGTTAAAAAAATAACTTACCCTATTTGTTTAAAGTGAGTATACATACAAACACACACCTACAAACATACTAATCAAATTGACACGTCCATTCTCTCTCTCTCTCTCTCTATATATATATATATATATATATACGACGTGAGAGATCTCGAGCGTACCCGACAAAACAGGGAAGCGAGTCAGTAGCGGGAGCTGGGTGAAAGACGTGACGAGCTCATCCTTTATATAAAGAAGGAGAGGTAAGGAGTCACATCTAGACTTGGGGAAATTCACCAACACGAACAAAATGAGTGATGATGAGTGCGCAGCAAGAGAGCTTGAAGCTCTGAAACTTTTTGAAGCAACGAGCGTGGTAAATCAGGAAAGAGGAGAATCATTACCCTCAGCCAGTAATGAAATTGGCAAACTGTTACAAGAATATGAAAAATTGAAAAAACTTGAAGTTTCTCGATGGTGGGAAGTGGCATCTTTGAAACAGTATATTCAAGTGGGTAGAGTCCCAAGAGGCCTACGCATTATGATTGCGCCGACATATGAAAATCCAAAATCAGAACTACTGCGTGAATGGGTGGAAAATAGTGCTAATAGCTCCACAAATATGGTGAAGATGCTGATTAAGTATGCAGAAATCGAGAGGCAGGAAGTTGTGGTGAAAATTAAAGAACTCACTGCCATACTAGAAAAAAATGCGGACCAAACAAGAATAACAAAATTTAAAGGAGATATGAAGATTAGGCTGGAAAAATATGAAAAGAGGATTAAGGACAGGAAAGCTACAAAATGTTATGTGATCGTATAGATTATGAAGAAGGACGTATATACACATTTGCTAAAAGATTTGATCCGGAAAGGAGACAGAAGGTCCAAAGGGGGAGCACATTCTGCCAAGAAATATCACAGAGTGAAGCCAGTTCGGACACGGGGTCAGAAGTAGAACAAGAAGAATATACTAGAAGGGGAGTAGTGAATACGAGACTTAATGTTACCGAAGAACTCCGTTTTTTACAGTTGGACCAGAAGTCAGATCACCAGTTAACGAGAGGTCGCGGGAAGGGAAGAGGACGAGGAGGACGAGGAAGAGGAAACAAAGGAGAGGAGGGGAAGGGTACCGAAGAAGCTGCAGGAGGGCCAACAAACAGATCGATGCGCTCCAATGCGAAACAGGTACCAAAGAAATAACCCCAAACAACACAATAATCAATTTAAGCAATACGATACTATCAGAGGAAGAGAAAGCAGTCTTAGAGCTGGGTCTCTCGTATTGCGGAGAGAATGAATTTAATTACGCCACCTGCAGAATGGATCTGTACAGATTCGTCCGGAAATTAAAACTGACTAAACTACATAAAAACCTCAAAAGAACCCCGGCACGGCCGCTAATGGAATCACCTCAGGAGGGACAAAACTTCCTAACAGTAATGGATATGCCGGCATTGGAAGAGCTGTGGGCATTACTGAATGAAAGTGAAGGATCTGAGCCAACTGTTGCAGAAAATCAAATAGAAAGGGATGACGCCCACTCACTGTTGACGCAATTGAATGAGACGGATCGAACCCCCTTTCGTCCACGATCACGTTATGTCCCCCAAACCGTTAGGGACAATATAGATGTCTTTTCGGACAATGTAATTATGGATTTGAGACGTTTATACTACCAAACAGGGAGTCAAAAACGTAAGATGGTTCCCCAGGAAGCTCAAATACAGAGAGTCATAGCTAAATTGAGGAAAGAAGAAGGAACCCTGGTAAAGCCCTCTGATAAGGGGGGAAATGTCGTGCTCTGGGACAGTGATCTATACTGTAAAGAGGCTCTTAATCAATTGACCAACAGATTGCTTTAATGTGAGCTAAGCAACAGTTTGTGGCCTAACATGCACCTGCAAGGTATATATTGCTAAGTGTCAAGTATGGCCATGACTATCAGGTTTACTTGCATATCACACGCTCTTTTTTAGATTAGTTCCGGCCACATGTTCCCTCCTTTTTTTTGGCTTAAGCACCTTTTAAGTTGAGCAAATCAATTGTATATATAGACATATTTAGCTGATTAGGGCCAAGCATGGGTTTAACAGCTTACTGGCTGAAAACTCCAATATTAGAACGACTTTAATAATAGACCTTGTTCGAATTCTCAAAAAAAAAATTAAATTCCTTACAGACACCATTGGGATTATACCGCATGCCCATTGATAATAATGGCCCATGACACCGCATTTATTGACTATTTTGGATGACTCCTATATTGTTGCGAAATACTTAAGGTATGTTTCATAACCGGGAATAGTTCAATTCAAGATTTTTTAAGAAAGAAACATGGCAAACATGCCGTTTGAACACATGTGTTTTCTCTTCTCTGATTAGGTCTCTTTTTACTTGGATCTAAAAACCGAGTCTCCAATAGAATTTTCTATCTATGAATATTGAGGAGAATACGTCTTACTGCTTCGGTAAGATCTATATCCATATTTTCAGGAAACAAATTGATTGTCAGTCACATAAATTGGATCTTTTCAAATAAAGTAGTGACAATAAATAATTTTTCTTCGGTTTCCCCTTATTATTATAGTTTTTCTATAATTTACAATAATCAAAAGATGCTGTGGGTATCACCTAACATTTGGAAATAATTTCTTTAAAGTGCTGTGTTCAGCAGGTTTTTTGAGGTCAGGAGTCCACAATGATTTAATGACTTGAAAGTCCAAATTAATAATTTTCACGAGACTTACCTGAGTTGTTATACAAATGTAAATTCACTGTATTTTATGTATATACAGCCCAACCATATTGTATATATATTTTTAAACAAATGTTGTGTCAATTTGTTATATATGTTGTAAATATTGTAAATATAACGTATATTATGTATACTTATTTGTAGCCCTGAAGAAGTCCTTGATGGACGAAACGCGTAGGCTACAATCTCTTTTTAAGAAGAATTTGAATAAAGACTTGGAACAAGACCAGACCTGCTGAATCATTCTTTGAACTTATTTTTTATTAACTGTTGCAATCTGAATTTGTTTGGAGTGCTGGATCAAATTTGTGTTTTGACAATTGACCAACAGAGAATGCTACAAGAAAGTGGAAAGATTGGAGTATGAAGAAGTAAAAGATTGTTTCTTTGAAAGACTGGAATTTTGGAAAAAACAAGAATTACTTAGTTGGGATGAATTTACATTTCTCAAACAAGATAATCCAATTATTCCAGTTTTCTATATGTTACCAAAAGTGCACAAAGACATTGTAAACCCACCAGAGAGGCCGATCATATCCTCATGTGGGAGCCTATTTGAAAACGTCTCCAGGTACATTGACTTTTTCCTGAATCCTATTGATAAAACTTTAATCTCCTACATTTAAGACTCTGCAGATTTTTTAAAACACCTATATGATGTGAAATGGGAAAGTAATATGATGTTATTGACCCTAGATATAACCACGCTGTACACTAGCATAAGACATATGGACGGCCTAAGAGCTACTGAACATTTTCTGAAAACTAGACCTATGAGATTTGTACATCACAATTGTATGATTTTGGAAATGATGCATAGGTGCCTGACAAAGAACATTTTCATGTTTGGAACAGATTTGTACCAGCAAGAGCAAGGGACGGCCATGGGTACCTGCTTCGCCCCCAGTTATGCCAATTTACATCTAGGCTGGTGGGAGGAGCAGGTGCTCAGAGGCCCTGAGCTGGAACATTGGATGGCAAATGTATTGATTTGGGTCAGATTTATTGATGACATTTTTGTGCTGTGGCAGGGCACGGAAGAGAACATCGATTTGTTTATCAATGATCTGAACAATAATAGCTTCAATTTGAAATTTGTGGGACACTACAGTAGGACAGACAATGAGTTCTTAGATGTGAAGATAACCGTACAAGGAGATAAGTTTGAGTCGACAATTTTGCGCAAGCCCACAGCTGGAAATACTCTCCTTCATGCGAGGAGTGCCCACCCTGCACCTCTAACTAGGAGTATACCCTTCGGAGAGTTCTTCAGGGCTAGGAGAACTTGTAGCAACCTTGCGGAATATGAGAAAATAGAAGGGGAGATGATCGAACGATTTGTCCAGAGAGGATACTCACAGGCAGTTATCAGGGTGGCATCCGAAAAAGCTAGGAAACTGAATAGGGATAAAATACTATTCGAGCCTTCAAGAACACAAACTAGGAGGAAACAGAAGAATAGTCCAGGTAGCCACAGATTTATCACAACATACAATACCAAACACAATGAGGTGAGAGCAATCTTAAAACGACATTGGCACCAGATTAAGGGGGATCCCTTATTAGGGCAAGATAGCAGAAAAAACCCAGAGATAACATATAGGAAATCTAGATCTCTTGGGGATCACTTAGTCAGAAGCGAGTATCAAGGAAGAACCAGTACTCAGACATGGCTATCAGCGAGGAATGGTTTTAAAAAGTGTTTTAAATGCAAAGCCTGCCAGCATGGAGAAAATATAGTAGATTTTAAAACACCTTTTAATAAAACCATAAAAGTGAGAGGCCATGTAACATGTAAATCAAGTTATGTAGTCTATATGCTGAAATGCCCTTGCAGGAAGATCTATATAGGTAGTACTACCCTGTCAGTACATAAAAGGATCCTACAGCATAGACGGGCTATCATTAATAATGATAGAAATTACCCTGTCGCCAGACACTTTGAAAGGGAGCATAATAGTGACCCCAGTCAGATGAGATACAGCTGTATAGCTGAAGTCCCGAGAAAGAGAAGGGGAGGCAGCAGGGAGAAGGAACTCCATAAGCTGGAAAAAAAATTCATTTTAGAATTGGTCAGTAAGGAGCCAAATGGGCTAAACATTGATGAAGACCTTTTTACCTGCCTGTAGTAAAAATTGGAAAAGTGAAGCTGAGCATTCGAAAAACTGTCTTTTTTTAGTGAATTGAAATTTACGAGGTGAAGGACAGGGGACACATGCGCTTTATTATCTGCACTTTAGGATATTAAGCACTAGCACTTTATTGATTCTATCTTAATAGGAAGAATGCTTTTAATTAAAATGTATATGAGTTTTAATATACAAAAAACAATCTTATAAAAATTCAAAAATGTTTATTGATGAAAAATGTGAAAAGTAAAAATAGAGCACTAGCACTTTAAGAATGAGTATTGGGTAAACGTTTTAAAAATAAAAATGTATATGAATTTTAATATATAAATAACAGTCTTTTATAAAAAAATTAAAGATGTATATAAATAATGTGAAAGCACTAGCACTTTAGAATTGAGCACCTAGCACTTTAACAAAGCTGAATTGTTTATTAATTGTTACGAAGGGTGACCAAGAACATTTATTTGCCAACTTTGATACATTGTTGAAATGAAATTTGCAACTGTCCATGTTTCAAATACTGAAAACAATGATTTAAATAATTGTGGCAAAGTATATATCAATATCCATTATAAAGCACTTGCATGTAAAGGAATGGAACAATTGGGAAGTGTATAATGTTCCAAGATGGCGCCCATGTTAACCTAAATGATGGCAGAGATGTGCATTGGGAATGTCCTTTGTTTTTTCTATCTTGTAAATAATGAGTATTTAATGTTGTAAAAAATGGCGATTTGCATCGTGATCAAGGCTGCGTGTGACAGCCGGAACGCGTGCATGCTATCACTCATAAATAAAGTTGAGTGAACAAAACCCCCACGGAGTGCTGGATTATTTTCCCATAATAGGAGAATTGCTGTTCAGATATATATAGATATATATATATATATATATATATATATTATCTACTGGCGGTCGCCAGTAGATAGTTATAGTTACAACCTATTATCCATAGGAAATCCGCGACATTCTATTTGAAATAACTCTCTTGCCGGTTGACGTATCTTCGCGAAATTTTCAAACTTCGTGGGGCGCTCCGGTCCGCTCCTACCCTGAAAGTCTCGGGGTGATACGTCAAGCGGGGGCCGAGAAAAAGGGGGGTCCCAAAACGCGTTTTCCCCATGCATTTTCCCATAGGAAACTTTAGACACGGCTACAGCCCGAACTGCTGAACGGAATTACACCAAATTTGGCAAAGAGGTAGTTCTTGGTTCAGAAAGAACCCTTTTTGTTAAATGGTGTAAATCCGTTCAGTAGTTGCTGAGAAAATCAAAAAGTAAAAGTACATATATATCTATGGGCACGGAGGATTCGCGCACCCTCCCGATCACGAGCTGCATGTTAATTGGCTGTCAGCTGGCTGTCAACATTCCGATTCAGGAAATGTTGGCAGCCATTTTGTCCCTCGGTAGAACCGAGGGACAGAAACAAGTGCGCAAAGCGCACAAAGGGGGGAGGGTAGAAACACCCTGACCCCCTAGGTTTGCTCAGGGGGTCCCACAAGGACCCCCTGGGCAAAAAAAAAAAAAATTTTTTTTTAAAAATCGGCAGGATGCGCTCAGGGAGCGCGAACCCTGCCGAAAAAAAAAAAATCGAAGCGCGGTCTCCCGCGCTTCGATGTTAATTGGCCCCCGGGTGGCCCAAGTCCCGGGGGCATGCTGGGGGGGGGGGGGTTAATTTTATGTGTGGGGGGCCTCTAAGGGCCCCCCAAGCCCCGGGGACCACCACCCCCCGGGGCTTTATGTACAATGGTGCGGGAGGGCTCTGAGCCCTCCCGCAGCCCCGGGGACCACCACCTCCCCGGGGCTTCTTTTTTTTATTAAAAACCTGTGTGGGGGGCTCCAGCCCCCACACGCCCCGGGACCACCACCTCCCCGGGGCACTAAGAAAAATTACAATGGGGGTCCGTTTTGGACCCCCAGAGCCCCGGGGACCACCACCTCCCCGGGGCTGTGCACTGAATGGGAGGGGGCCGCGCGGCCCCCTCCTGGAGCCCTTGATGGCCCTGGGGACCACCACCCCCCAGGGCCGGCTCCTGCAGTGTCCCGGGGTGCCTACCCCCGGGACACTGCTGTTTGCAATGACAGGACGGGAGCCTCGCGGCTCCCGTCCTGTCATTGCAAACTGCTTTGGATATTGGAAGAGAGAGCAGGAAACCTGCTCTCTCTTCCAATATCCAAAGCCGATTGCTTTTCCACATGGGGAGCTGCATCTTAGCAGCTCCCCATGTGTAAAAGCAATGCCGGCTCCCGTAGGACACGGGAGCCGGCGGGACTGTGGGGGGATTGGGGACCCCCCCACAGTCCCCAACGAGAGGGCCAGCCCCGGGGGATGGGGTCCCCGGGGCAAGTAGTGGCCCGGGAGGGGGGCCACGCGGCCCCCCCCCCCCAATTTTTTTTTTTTTTTAAAAAAAACGATCGGGCCCGCAGGCCCCGCCCCCTTCCTTCACCACTCTGCAAACGCGCCCCCTGGCGCGTTTGCAGAGGGGGAACGAATTCCCCTTGAATACTGGGGGTCCCTGGGGGCCAACTAGCCCACCAGGAACCTCCAGTATGCGCCAGGGGGCTGCCTTGCAGAGAGGTGTACAGAGGCCACGCCCCTTTTTACACCTCTCTGCAACGCAGCTCTATGGCGCTTTTTGGAGGTATATGGTGGGCTAGTTGGACTCCGGGGACCCTCAGGATTCAAGGGGACTTAATCCCCCAACTTAAAACGCGCCACGGGGCGCGTTTGCACAGTGGTGAAGGGAGGGGGCGGGGCTTGAGGTGACATGTGTGCAAACAGGCCCCGTGGCGCGTTTTAAGATGGGGAATTAAATCCCCTTCAATCCTGAGGGTCCCTGGGGGCCAACTAGCCCAACAGGTACATCCAGAAAGCGCCACAGAGCTGCGTTGCAGAGAGGTGTAAAAGGGGTGTGGCCTCTCTACACGTCTCTGCAACGCAGCCCCCTGGCGCATATTGGAGGTTCCTGGTGGTCTAGTTGGCCCCTAGGGACCCTCAGGATTCAAGGGAACTTAATCCCCCAACTTAAAACGCGCCACGGGGCGCGTTTGCAAAGATGTCACCTCAGGCCCCGCCCCCTCCCTTCACCATTGTGCAAATATTCCTCTAAAATCAGCCGAAATAGGAATTCCGATTTACTCACCTGTTATAAGGAGAGACCTCAGTGCTGTATCTTTCAGCCCAGTACTGGTCCTGAAAAGTAATTTTAACCGTACTTACCGGTAACTTGAATTTCCTTCATAGGCTAACATTGACTGGTTTCACTTGGAAATTCTTCTAAGTGTGGAGTTTTGGAACTTTAAAATATTCCTCTAAAATCAGCCGAAATACGAATTCCGATTTACTCACCTGTTATCAGGAGAGACCTCAGTGCTGCATCTTTCAGCCCAGTACTGATCCTGAAAAGTAATTTTAACTGTACTTACCGGTAACTTGA
Source organism: Calotriton arnoldi (assembly GCA_963921515.1). Lineage (NCBI taxonomy): Eukaryota > Metazoa > Chordata > Amphibia > Caudata > Salamandridae > Calotriton > Calotriton arnoldi. The sequence goes on from CAWUFW010000601.1 coordinate 1,028,078, forward strand.
ATTTCCTTCATAGGCTAACATTGACTGGTTTCACTTGGAAATTCTTCTAAGTGTGGAGTTTTGGAACTTTAAAATATTCCTCTAAAATCAGCCGAAATACGAATTCCGATTTACTCACCTGTTATCAGGAGAGACCTCAGTGCTGCATCTTTCAGCCCAGTACTGATCCTGAAAAGTAATTTTAACCGTACTTACCGGTAACTTGAATTTCCTTCATAGGCTAACATTGACTGGTTTCACTTGGAAATTCTTCTAAGTGTTGATTTTTGAAACATACAAATATTCCTCTAAAATCAGCCGAAATCCGAATTCTGATTTACTCACCTGTTATCAGGAGAGACCTCAGTGCTGCATCTTTCAGCCCAGTACTGGTCCTGAAAAGTAATTTTAACCGTACTTACCAGTAACTTGAATTTCCTTCCATAGGCTAACATTGACTGGTTTCACTTGGAAATTCTTCTAAGTGTGGAGTTTTGGAACTTTAAAATATTCCTCTAAAATCAGCCGAAATACGAATTCCGATTTACTCACCTGTTATCAGGAGAGACCTCAGTGCTGCATGTTTCAGCCCAGTACTGATCCTCAAAAGTAATTTTAACCGTACTTACCGGTAACTTGAATTTCCTTCATAGGCTAACATTGACTGGTTTTCAGCAAAAAGTTTCAAAGTGTTGATTTTCACAAACTACAAATATTCCTTAAAAATCGCCTGTATGACTTAAACGCATTCTTTCAACTGTTTACAGGAGATGCACCAGTGCTGGATCCAGGATCCAACACTGAGTAAGAAAAAGTAACGATAACAGTTTTTACCTGCTAAGTGAATTTCCTTCCATAGGATAACATTGGTGATTCTATGAGAAAAAGTTTCAAAGTGTCAACTTTTAAAATACAATAATATTCCTTAAAAATCACGACTGTAACCAAAACGCTTTTACTCAACTGATTACAGGAGATGTACCAGGACTGAATCTAGGATCCAGTCCTGTGGTTACAAAAGTAATCCATAAAGTAACTAATTGCATTTAACTAGAAATTCACATTGAGCTGAATGTTGCATTGTGTTTGAAAATGTGTTGCCCATTGCAACAACTGTAACTACTGTACTTAAAAGTCTATTGCCTATCTGCAAAGTATTTAAACTAAAGTAATTCATTCTGAGAAAGTATTTTTTGTAATGTAATGTATAATGTAATTACAATGTAATTTGACAAATAAAATATGTAAAAAAAAATTGTTTCTAAAAATGTAGTAAATCAGTATGAAAAAAATTAATATAACAATTAATACATTTAAAAATTGTCATTTACAAAACCTTTGAAATTCACTGAAAAAACCGTAGGTTTCAGGCACGTTATAGTTAGAAATTAGCATTTAAAAAACCTTTGAAATTCACTGAAAAAACCATAGGTTTCAGACACGTTATAGTTACAAATTAGCATTTAAAAAACCTTTGAAATTCACTGAAAAAACCATAGGTTTCAGACACGTTATAGTTACAAATTAGCATTTAAAAAACCTTTGAAATTCACTGAAAAAACCATAGGTTTTAGGGACAGTTATAGTTACTTGGACATTGCACTCGTACAAAACCCGTGAAATTCCCCCGTTATAGTTAGTTCAGCTAACTATAACTCGCGCCCCGCAATGCACTGCTGATGACGTCACATATTACATCACTCATGACATGGTCAGTGACATCACTGATGACATCACTGATGACATCTCAAATGACATCACTGATGACATCATCCACGTGATAATCTGATGCACCTCCTCACACCCTAATATAATCTTTGATACACCCACTCTAAATTACAGACTGCCATTCGCAAAACCATAGACACTCCAACACCAATAACTACATACCCACTCACTGATTCTTAGGTCTACACACACACATCCACTCACTCACCCGTACAGTCACTCATACTTACGGTCACTCAGTACAGGACTATCATATGCACTCTTACTCCTATATAGACACTCAAACAACGCCACTCATCCATAGAGATACTCACACACCTAGTCAGTCATGCAAATAATTAAACACACTGCCATTTACTCACCTATACAGTTATACACACACCAGCTCACTTACTCATACAAATAGTAGCACATTGTTACGCTCTTATACAATCACTGATACAAGCACACAATCATCCATACAGCCACTATCACAATCACTCACTCTTGCTTATAGCTATTTATATACTCCAACACACATATATACTGCCTTTCACATATGTAGTTACTCACACATGTACCACTGGGACATACATTCACTCACTAACACACTCTTACACACACTTACCCACCCATACAGTCTATCACAGATGCACTCTTGAAACCATCCACCCAGTGAATCACCCACTCACACATCTATGCACAGAGTTGCACACACCCCTCCCACACAAACACTCAGGCACCCATACAGATACTCAGACAAGCATTCAATAACTCATATAGAAAATCATTTAGCTATTCACAAACACATGCAGCCACTTACACAGCAACAGACAGACGGATACAGACATACACCCAGTTTAGTCACTAACCCATGCATTCAGTAAGATACGTTAAATCACTCACTTATAGAGTCAGTCACGCACCTACTAAATCATCCATACAGACACTTAGACACCCACTCATTCTTCAATACGTCTTTTCCTATATATTTTAAAAATATTTAAACTTTACAGAAACACACAGTCACTGGATGATGTCATCAGTGATGTCATTTGAGATGTCATCAGTGATGTCATCAGTGATGTCACTGACCATGTCATGAGTGATGTAATATGTGACGTCATCAGCAGTGCATTGCGGGGGCGCGAGTTATAGTTAGCTGAACTAACTATAACGGGGGAATTTCACGGGTTTTGTACGAGTGCAATGTCCAAGTAACTATAACTGTCCCTAAAACCTATGGTTTTTTCAGTGAATTTCAAAGGTTTTTAAATGCTAATTTGTAACTATAACGTGTCTGAAACCTATGGTTTTTCAGTGAATATATATATATATATATATATATATATATATATATATATATATATATATATATATATATAATGTTTGCACACGGCAGCCTGGCCGTGGGGAGCTGCACCATCACCAGCTGGATGAGAAGTGCATTCACCAGCGAGTTGAGGCTGTAATCCTGAACTTTCAGAATTACCGGCACAGCGTTCTACATGCAAATTAGCCTGCCCGAACACTTCACAACCTACTATAGGAAATAAATACTTGCTCAAATTACAAATGAACATTTGAACTGACTAACAGTGAACAATTACGCTTGCATTTGGGACTTCACATCCCAGAAGGCATCAAGAGAACCTGCGCTAAAGACACGCCCAATGGGAGTAGTAACGCATAGAAATAAAGCCAGATTGTATGCAAGCTCAGATGTCGTTTGTCTGCAGCCCCGAGGAAGAGGTGGTGATACCTTGAAACGCGTTGGCACATTAGAGAAAGGTAAAGAAGCAAGGCAGGCAGCAAGAGAAAGCCGGATGGTTAGAGCGCTGTCGTGTGCGCTCTCAATGCTTCAGGGCAAATTGTTTATTAATGTTTGTACACGGCAGCCTGGCCGTGGGGAGCTGCACCATCACCAGCTGGATGAGAAGTGCATTCACCAGCGAGTTGAGGCTGTAATCCTGAACTTTCAGAATTACCGGCACAGCGTTCTACATGCAAATTAGCCTGCCCGAACACTTCACAACCTACTATAGGAAATAAATACTTGCTCAAATTACAAATGAACATTTGAACTGACTAACAGTGAACAATTACGCTTGCATTTGGGACTTCACATCCCAGAAGGCATCAAGAGAACCTGCGCTAAAGACACGCCCAATGGGAGTATGTGACGCATAGAAATAAAGCCAGATTGTATGCAAGCTCAGATGTCGTTTGTCTGCAGCCCGAGGAAGAGGTGGTGATACCTTGAAACGCGTTGGCACATTAGAGAAAGGTGAAGCAGCAAGGCAGGCAGCAAGAGAAAGCCGGATGGTTAGAGCGCTGTCGTGTGCGCTCTCAATGCTTCAGGGCAAATTGTTTATTAATATATATATGTATACATATAGAGATTTATACATATAGAGATTTATACATATTTCTCACACACATATACACATACACACATATTGCGTTCTTTTCAATGTTATTTTGATATGATTGATGCATTTGAAAAACAATATTCTATGTACATCGAAAAAGAAATGAACAATTCCTACTTCTATCTGGTTTCTTGAAAATAACTCCTATTGAAAAAGTTGACATGCAAAAAATATTTCAATTCTCCTTCCTAATATGAACACTCTTTCTTTTCTCTCTTCCAACTCAGTTGTGTATTGATCATCACTGCCATTAAGAGTTTCAGTTCATCATGTGAACCATTAATCTTAGTTTTACTCCATCAGAAACATGACCACTAGCTATGGCCCAATCGTTCTTAAGATGTTTCCCCCAAATTTGGAACTACTGCCCTGGAGAGCTTCACTAGAGTATATTTCATATGGTCTTCAAATGAAAGAATAAATGCTTTCACCTTTCTGACCAACTTTCAAAGGGCCTTCTGCTGAAACTGAAACCATGCCACCTTGATTCCCCCCTACTCTGCCACCTCCCCTGTAAGCCTCCCTCACCATCCCTAGCCACCCGATCACCCTTCTCCTGTGATACCAATTGCCTGTTTTTTGGTATTGGCTTTAATATACTATAACTTATTGCTTGATGTGAATCTTGTTGGGAATGTCACATCGACCCTGGACTTCTTCTGTTGTACAGCGTGTAACATTGTATTGTACTACACCCGTAGGACCTGTATCTTCTATGTTTTACCATTATAAGCGCTTGTTTTTCCCTCTCCTAGCCACAGCACTTAGATTTGTCTTGTGCTTGGTTCCCGCCAAACAAAAGCAGTAAATTCACAAAATACCTTTCAGTTGCTGCATACTAATGACCCAAGCAAAGTACATAGCACTCTTCTGGAAACAGAGAACAAAATAAAATTGATGGTGGATGTATTTATTTACACAATAAACAAGTGAACATTCACAGACCCTCAAATAAAAACACTTGCAGCACAAAGGTCATTGGAAAAAGCCAACTAAGATAAACCTTCAGCAATAAATCACAGATATGGCATCAGAGCACATATACAGTTCTGTGCTGAGAAATGTAATTGTGTACATACATCATTACATGTCAGCAACTCAGGTCAGGCAGGAGAAGGCCATACACAAGTAATGCAAGGTTAAGAAGGTCATTCTTGTAATCGTAGCATATGGTCAGCTCCTGGGTGTGAGTGGAAAAATGTAATAGAACACAGTGTTAAATGACCATCAGCGAGCGGTAAATCTGATGCTTGCTGTCCCGCGCAGAGGGAGGAGACGAAGAAGAGTTTGCAACACGTAAACCTAAGCAATAAAGGTAAAGTTCTCGATCGGCAGAGATCACACATAAGGGAATGAATGATTCGAGCAGCGCACGGCAACTGATCATTAAGAGAACCACTATTTTTCTCTTATTGAACAAGGTTATGAGGCAAGATATACCTGTAGTAACCGCATTCTCTCCCTGTTTCACACAAGCAAATGCCTGGGAAAGGGGTGTACCTTTCATTGATGCAGCAAGTGCAGTGGCACCGGCACACAGAGCCCTAAGGGGCCCTCTGAACCCGGTTTATTGCTGTTTTATTATTCAAACAGCCGCCAGAGGGCCCACTACCTTCCTTGCACTAACCATACTACTGGACTGGGGATATCAATACAACATCACACTATAACCTAGACTTACCGATGTATCAATTCTGAAAGTAACAAGGGACACTGTGGTTCGACCAGATTTATTTGAATAAAGGTATTATATCCTGAAAGCTCCATTCACTCCACTACATGCCCGGAGTCTCCAATGACTATGATATTACACCCCAGATGCTACAATCCAGGGCACAATTATCTTTATTTGCAAGTCTACCAACTCCAATTTCCTAAACTCGCATTTCCACAAAAAGATCATTCAAGCACTCGTACCCCACCTCTCGCCATGACAAGTCTCTGAATAGCATAAATCCTCAGCAATGCAACACGCTTTACAATTACTCTAGAAAAATACCACATCACACAGCCAGAGAACACAGTGTGTGTAGTAACGTAACTTCAGAGTGCAAGTGCAGCAGACAGTGTACAGTCTGATGAACAGACATGGGAGGTTAGAGTCCAGGCAGACGGAAATAACCTGTGTCCAATATTCTTCAGTCATGGCCCATGATCTGTTAGAGTTCTTATAGTTGGCATATGCACCAGCTAGGCAGAACCTAAGAGATGGCATTATGCTCCAGCTAGGCAAAATGTATAAATGGCAGTATGCACCGGCTAGGCACAACCTAGTAGATGGCATTATGCACCAGCTAGGCAGAACCTAAGAGATGGCATTCTGCACCAGCTAGGCAAAACCTACGAGATGGCATTATGCACCAGCTAGGCAGAACGTTTAGATGGCATTATGCACCAGCTAGGCAGAACGTTTAGATGGCATTATGCACCAGCTAAGCAGAACCTAATAGATGGCATTATGCACCAGCTAGGCAGAATGTATAGATGGCATTATGCACCAGCTAGGCAGAACGTATAGATGGCATTATGCACCAGCTAGGCAGAACGTATAGATGGCATTATGCACCAGCTAGGCAGAATGTATAGATGGCATATGCACCAGCTAGGCAGAACCTAAGAGATGGCATTCTGCACCAGCTAGGCAAAACCTACGAGATGGCATAATGCACCAGCTAGGCAGAACGTTTAGATGGCATTATGCACCAGCTAGGCAGAACGTTTAGATGGCATTATGCACCAGCTAGGCAGAACCTAATACATGGCATTATGCACCAGCTAGGCAGAACGTATAGATGGCATTATGCACCAGCTAGGCAGAACGTATAGATGGCATTATGCACCAGCTAGGCAGAACGTATAGATGGCATTATGCACCAGCTAGGCAGAATGTATAGATGGCATTATGCACCAGCCAGGCTACAGCCGTGTAAAACGGCTACTTCTGACACACGTTGGAAGGGTGTGACCAGAAAGGGCCCATCTCTCCTATAGCTTAGGACTGCAACAGTTTAAGAATCTACTGGTCCCAGGTCTCGGGGAACATCCTATGGATTATGGGTGTAGTACTTCCACAGTGTCCCTCCAGAATAATTCTGGGATGGACGTCCGAAATCCAGTCAAGGAATAGATGGGTTTTTAAACATATGGAAATTTTACAACTATTAACAGAAACGCAAATAATACTGAGGGTATGGGGCGCCCTGACTCCTCATTCTAACTCAGACTGGTATCATAGATTGTTGTATATTTCAGGGATGGAGAAAGTGCCTTATGAGACGTTGAGCGCACTGATGGCCTCTGTGTGGCGCTAGTGAGCACCATATTGGAGTACTTTTCCACGGAAGCAGAGAACTGCCTGCTCTAAGGAGTACCGCAGCGATCCAGTTTCCCTGCTGGTGATTCCCGTTGATTTTCAGACAATGGTGGACAACGTAATCCCTGTCCTACATAAACAGCTTTGCGGGAATGGAGGTGAGACTCAAATAAATATGAAACGGGTGGAGGGTTTTTAGATGGCCAACAGTTTTTTTTATGAACATCATAAAACGCTTTAAACATCTCAATAACAAACTTTGAGGAATTGAATCGCAGAAAGCAAACCTGAGCAGTTCGTTAATCATGCTTGGATTTTGCTGTCAAGATTGGATTGGGGTATTCTACAGTCTGGAACCTTGTGTTCCCAGGTTTCTGCCAGAATGTTTAATTCTCTTAAATGAACATTGATGATTTAGCTGGGAGCATGATGGTTAGAGGTTTATGCATAGGGTGTACTGTGGAGCCAGCTCTGGCAGGTATTATGCCCTTCACTCCTGGTGATTTATGATCAGTGCAGAGAGCTTGAAATGGATCCTGAATTTTACTGGAAGGCAGCACACACATTTCATCAGTGGCTTGGTAAAGGTTCAGATGTGGATGCTTATCCACTGACTGCCTTCTTGGTTTTGTAGTCTTTGGAGCCCGGCTATGAGTTTCTCAAGGAGACCAGTGAAGATGCTTTTGCAATAGTCCAGGCGTGACACAAGGGTTCCTGTTAATTCCAGCTGAAAGTCAATTAGCTAATTTTATGACCATCAGCTTCCCATGGTTACCTTTATAAAGACACATTCTCGAAAACATGTCTTTTTTGTGTATTCCTAAATGGTACCTACTATTTAGTAAAGTATTTTTAGGTCAATTCGTTATATTTATGAAAAGCATTCTTTAGCCCTACTTTGCCAAAGTGAAAAGGAAAAACAAAACATTCAAAATAATTTGGTGCTTACTGTTTGTGTTCAAGCATTTTGACAATTGAGTGTCATTGATGCACCAAAGCATTATGAATAAATTAATCTTCAGGGTATCATCCAGAACAACATCACTCGAGGAGATGAGGATAAATATAAGATAAAGATAATATTTTAAGTCTCGCGTTAATAAAGTCATGTGGGTGAAATACACAAATTCTGGTGCAAAACATTTCCAGCACAGCTGATCAAATCCGATCAAATCTTTTATTTATTACACTTCCAGAACAAATCAAGAAGGCAGGGACTTCTGCAAAGCAAATTCTGAAGTTCGAGTCGCACCAGTGTAAACACTTGGAGAGCAAGTGCACACTGACTTAATATGTACATGTGTAACATATGTAATTGCGCAACACACTATATCATGGTTTTCTAAGTGCATAATTATTTTACACAGAGCGACCTAGAACCACAAAGGATGTGGTAGAGTCAATCGTGGGGAAGTTAACTGGGGGTGTAGATCAGTCTTGATGTGAGACATTGAGGCTGTAGGATAGAACATGATACAAGCAGCTGGGAAATTGCTACAGTCAGTGACACAAAGCAGACAGGAATGAATGGGCAGGCACCGATACCTGACATTCAATGGTGTTGAGCCGGGTGCGCAGGTAATGGAGCTATGCCTGGGGGAAGACTACTTCCTCACAGAGGTGGGCTTCCAGTTGAGGTTGCTGGGTCTCCACAGCTCAACACAACCTTGTCAAACCTAACAACATTGTAGCCTGTGCAGAAATTGAACAACTGCTTCTATTATGAGGGCAACAGAAATACCAACCCAAAAGGAGACACGTAAGTGGCAATGTATAGATAGTCTACTTGCTTTCAAGAGCAGAGGTGGTACAAAGCAATACCAGTAAGCTATTGACAACACATATAAGTCCACTGTATAGCTCAGCTCTGTATAGAACCATCTAAGTACGGGCAGTTAAAGGTAAGGGCTCTACTGTCCTGAACCCAGGAGCAACAGTTATTTGTGTAAGCTTTCAGATGCTGTATGGACGTGTTCCAAGTAACTGACTCAACATATCTGAAGAATCATGACCTACCTACCCACACGTCCCTCAAAGCAATAAATAGGGCATGATATAGGTCTGCTGTGGCTTCACTTGCCCTTTAACACACGTGTGTGAGTATAGATCGCTGGTCTGATGGTTCTGTGCTCCCAGCATGGACATAAAAAATGTATTCAATGCTGTGCCATGAACATGAATCAAGACATCTTCTGGTGTCTCTTGCATCCAGACGAATAGTTTTGGTGTGACAAAACACAAAGGGAATAACCCCAAAAGGATTTGTGATTGATCTATTCTATTGTTTATGTTTTTGCTTTTTCTTGCTACACGTACATCTATTATATTTTTTGGTGACACACAACCAGAAAGATGGCACATGTAATACTTGTCACTGGTGATAGGATGAAGGGATGACAAGATCGAGTGCATCATCATATGGCTTGGTGAGGTTCAAATGAAATAATACAGTGCTTGTGAAGGATACAACACACAGTCCCTGATATGCAAAAAGTGCTGGTCACAGTGCAGTGCCGGTATTGTGATAGATTATAAGTAAATATTCTATTTGTATAAGGAAATGAATACTAATACTTAGCTCCACTTATATTTTGCATAGAAAGGCCCATGGCCCAGTTCATGAATGTCAATGTGGTAACATTTAGGAATGCAAGGACAGAAGCCTGCAAGAATCTCCATGTTTGTTTTCACTTATTTATTAGTTGGGGGTGGATTATAATCCACCACAATTCATAATAGCACTATTCTTATTGTGTCCAGTAAAGCTCTCAGTAATTTAAACCTGAGCTCAACCCTTGATAACCATGCATAGAGCAGACAGGCTTAAATTAAGAATGTGTAAAGAATTTAGTAGTACCAAAACAGTTGAAAATACAACACAATAAAAATCCTACTCCAATTTATAAAAACAAAAAAGAATATTTTAATGAACTCAGGGCCAGAAGTACAAAGCATTTTTGAGGTTGCATACTGCTCAATTTGCAAAATCGGTCTGTTTGCAACCACAAAAATACTTTTTTGAATGTACAAACCCCAAAATGCAATTCTGCAGAATCGCTGTTTGTGTTTGCCAATCAGTATTTGGAAAATGGTGTCTTTAGGGCATCCCTTCCAAATGCCGATTTACAGTAGTATGTATAACTGTTTTGTTGCCGAATTACAGTTGCAAAACATTAATTTTTCACCAACTACTGAAATGTAGTGGTAACCATTCGCAAATGGAAAAGGGTTCCCACGCGACCCCTTCTTTGAAAATTAAAAAAAAAAAAAACTTTTTAAGAGTATGCAGCAGTCCTAGAGACCTCTGCCTAGTGTAAAAAAATTAAACTCAAATGTTGTTTCCTTTAAGGAAAACAGGTTGTTTCAAAGAAAAATGACTGCTTCATTCAAAAAGAATCGCAGACATAGTGGCATGCTGACCCCTGCAGTCCACCATCCCTGTAAAGGCTAGCATCCCTGATGAGCTGCAAACTGTGATCTACCTCGTTAATATTCATGAGGTAGGTCGATTTGCGATTCATTAGAAATCGTTATTTCAAAAATAAAAGATTCATACATCAAGAATAGCAATTTCCTAATTGCAATTTGCAGAAAATCGCGATTAGTCCTAATGTTAGTACATCTGGCCAAAAATGTCACCAACTCAAAAAAAAAAACAATACAGGGAACTGGAGATATTAATTTTTAAAGTTTGAGTTATATTTTAATGCTAAAAGTGACAATGCGCCAACCATGGGCAACTTCTTGTTCTAGACGGGGACAACGATAAGGTTTGAGGCCGACTGTAATGGAGCGCCAATCAGATACGAGGCCCAGGTAGGTCCCGGTCAAAGGGTTGCATTTATACTTGGAAATTTTTCTGAAGAAAAGATGGTCATCCATGAGTCATCAGTGGGGTAAGCTGTAAGCTTGATTTGAGTCTATGTTTGACAACGGCGGCTTGCAGAAGTGCAGTGTCCTGGTGCAGTTGCTGACTGTTAGATTTGGGGGTCTCTAGTTGGCAATGGTTTGCACCTTTGTCCAAATAGGGACCCTTGCGTCTAGTCAGGGTAAGGGGCTACACTCCGAAAAAAAACCCTGCTCACCCCCTTGGTAGCTTGGCATGAGCAGGCAGGCTTATCTCAGAGGCAGTGCGTAAAGCATTTGTGAAGACATACAGTAATACAGTGAAAACACTACAAATGGACACTACACCAGTTTAGAAAAATAAGTAATCTTTACTAGACTTAACACAAGGTCAAACGACAAAAATCCACAATACTGTAATCAAAAATGAGTCTTTAAAATGGTAGAAATAGCTTAGTTCAAAGTAGATGGTAAATGCAACACTTTACTCTCAAAGTACCTTGGATGCGTAACGCAAAACAAACAAAAGGGTCGCAGGGAAGGTGATGCGCCGTTCCTTACACTCAGGGGAGTGGATGCGTCGGTTCCTTACTGCTGCGCAGGGGAGTTGAGGCTCGCTTCCTTACTGTGTGGGGAGTTGATGCGTCGGTTTCTTACTGCGATCCGGTGCGATGAGACAAGATGGCGCCTCGATGCGATGACGATCCGGTGCGATGCGACAAAATGGCGTCTTGGTTACGGTGCGACAACGTAGATGTGATGTGTGCACGCGCGAAGGCCGTGCGGCGACTCAGTGAACTTCTGAGCCACGACAGGCCCTGCGACACGCTTCTCCAGTGATGCACCGGCGACCTCTGCGGCGGCGGCACGCTTCTCCGGTGATGCGAGGCGCGTCGGCGATGCGAGCAGCTGCGGCGGTGGCACGCTTCCTCGGCGATGCGACGGCACCTGCTGCGGCGGCGACACGCTTCTTCGTTGCTTCGCGCTTCCAGCTCCCAGCGACATGCAGTCTGCAAAAGGGCCCAACACAACAGCAGGCACCTCTTTGCAGGTAGAATTCCCAGCAAGGGAATTCAGGGAGCTGGTTTGTGAAGTCTTGTATCCCTGAGACTTCATGCAGGAGGCAAGCTCAATCTTCAAGCCCATGGAGATCTTCTTCAAGATGATGAAAGTACACACACAGCTCCTTTCTCCTTTCTTTGGCAATAAAGTAACCACTGCAGGCCAACCCCAACAGCACACAGCACAGGGGCAGTCTCCTCCTTCAGTTTCCTGGTTCTTCTCCTCAGCAAAGGTTCGTCTTGATTCCCAGAAGTGAGCTAAAGTCTTGGGGTCTGGGCCCCAATATTTATACTCAAAAATCCTTTGTCTCTGAAGGCAGAGAGTGTCTGTGCCTGACCAAAACCCGTTCTGTGCAGCTTCCTGGCAGGAGGTGGAGACAGCATTGTTTGAGAACAGACCTGGCCCAGGTAGCTGAAAGGAAATCTCCTCCCCTACTCTCTATTCTATGAGGTCTCAGGGGAGTGAAAGGAAATCCCCGCCCCCTACTCTCTATTCTATGAGGGCTTAGGTCAGTGAAAGGAAGACTCCTCCCCCCTACTCTCTATTCTATGTGGGTCCTATTCAGCCCAGCCCTGACCCATCAGACTGCTGGAGCCAAGACCCTCTCCAGCCCCCTGTCACTCACAAACCAGACAGTGAATACACAACCTAGCAGAGGCAAGCTGGATGGTTAGGCAAGAAAATACCTACTTTCTAAAAGTAGTATTTTCAAACACAGAATGTAAAAATCACCCACACTAAAAGATGTATTTTAACATTCTGAGTTCAGGCATACCAAACTCGAATTTCTACTTTGTTTGATTATAAGGTGTTATAATCAAACTGCCCATTCTGGCCTACGGGAGCAGGTAGCCTTGCAATAGTGAAAAACGAAATTGGCTGTAATTCACTATCAGGACATGCCACACACATCAGGGCATGTCCTACCTTTCACATACAATGCACCCTGCCCTAGGGCCTACCTTAGGGGTGACTAACATGTAGAAAAGGGAAGGTTTGGGGACTGGCAAGTGGGTCTACTTGCCAAGTCGACATGGCAGTCCCAGACTGCACACAGGCTCTGCAATGGCAGGCCTGAGCCATAGTTTACAAGCTGCTTCTGTGGGTGGCACAAACAGTGCTGCAAGCCCACCAGAAGCATTTGATTTACAGGCCCTAGGCACACACAGTGAACTGTACTAGGGTCTGACAAGTAAATCAAATAATCCAATCATGGAATCACTAATCCATAACAACAATTTACAATAGGGAGCACTTGCACTTTGGCACTGAATAGCAGTGGCAAAGTGCCCAAAGCATCTAGACCAGCAAAAACATAGCAAAACACAGGAGGCAACAGCTAAAAAATGGAAGGGAGACCCACGCCAATGGTGCCAGGTCTAACACGTGTCCCCACCAGCTGAAATGTGGGGAGAACTACCCTACCTCTTGGGAGTTCTCTTCACTAAGGTGGAAAAATCTGGACAGACCATCAGCATTGGCGTGTTCTGTACCAGGGCTGTGTTCCACCTTGAAATCCATCCCCTGTAGGGAAATGGACCACCTCAACAGCTTTGGATTCTCACCCCTCATCTGCATCAACCATCTGATGGGCCTGTGGTCTGTCTGAACCCAGAAGTGAGTCCCAAACAAGTATGGTCTCAACTTCTTCAGTGCCCAGACCACAGCAAATGCCTCACGCTCAATCGCACTCCACCTCTGTTCCTGTGGAAGTAACCTCCTACTGATGAAGGCTACAGGTTGGTCTAGGCCCTCCTCATTCATCTGTGCAAGAACAGCCCCTACACCATGCTCTGAAGCATCTGTTTGAACAATGAACTCTTTTGAGAAGTTGGGTGCCAGGAGCACGGGCACCGTGCACATGGTAGTCTTCAGGGCATCAAAAGCTTTCTGACAGGTGTCAGTCCAGTTCACTTTCTTGGGCTGCTTCCTGGAAGTCATCTCTGTCAAGGGTGCAACTATGCTGCCATACCCCTTAACAAACCTCCTGTAATACCCAGTGAGTCCTAAAAAGGCTCTCACCTCTGTCTGGGTCTTGGGGGGTTCCCAAGCCAGGATGGTATCAATCTTGGGCTGTAGGGGCGCCACCTGGCCGCTCCCAACCTGGTGTCCCAAATACACCACGGAACCCTGCCCGATCTGGCACTTACTCGCCTTGATCGTGAGGCCTGCCCTCCGCAGCGCCATCAACACTTCCCAGAGGTGGCGCAGATGTTCTTCCTAACTGGCGCTGAACACTGCAATGTCATCCATGTAGGCGGCACTGAAATCCTCCAGTCCAGCCAACACCTGGTTGACCAACCTCTGAAAGGTGGCAGGGGCATTCTTCATCCCAAAGGGCATAACCCGGAATTGGTAGTGCCCATCTGGTGTGGAGAATGCTGACCTCTCTTTTGCCCCATCAGTTAAGGCGCTCTGCCAGTACCCAGATGTTAAATCAAACATGCTGAGGTACCGGGCAGCCCCTAACCGATCAATGAGCTCATCAGCTCTGGGGATGGGGTGCACGTCAGTCCTGGTGACTGAATTGAGTCCTCAATAGTCCACACAGAACCAGAGTTCGGGTGTGGCACCAGGCGCGGCAGCCTTTGGGACCAAGACCACTGGGCTGGCCCAAGGGCTGTTAGAAGACTCAATCACCCCCAATGCGAACATCTTGGAGACCTCCTCCTTGATGCAAACTCTCACCCTGTCAGTCACTCTGTAAGTCTTGTTCTTCACAGGAGGACTATCCCCAGTGTCCACATCATGGACGCACCACTCAGTGACACTAGGGGTCAGGGAGAATAGGTCAGGAAACTGTCCCAACAGTTGGTGACAGTCCTCCTGCTGCTCAGGGGTCAGGCTGGAAGAGAGGTTTATCCCATCCACTGACCCATCTTGCTCTGTCGCAAACCGGAGGTCAGGAAGAGGCTCAGTCTCCTCCTCCATTCCACCATCTGTCGCTAGGAGCATGCCCACTTCGGACCTCTCTAAGTGGGGCTTCAGGGGGTTGACGTGCAGGACCCACAGGGGGTTCCTAGGAGACCGCAAGTTCACCAAGTAGGTGACATCACTCTTGCGCTCCACCACCTCAAATGGTCCGGTCCACTTATCCTGGAGCGCACAGGGCTCCACTGGGGCCATGACCCACACTTTCTGACCAGGCTGAAGCTCAATCAGAGTGGCATTCTGATTGTACCACCGCTTCATCTCCTCCTGGCTGGCTTTCAGATTCGCCTGAGCGAGTTGCCTGAAACGCCGGGTTTGGTTTCTGAAGGCCAGCATGTAGCTATATACATCCTGGGGAGGTTTCCTGGGAGCTTTCTCCCAGCCTTCCTTTACCAAACTCAGAGGTCCTCTTACCGGGTGACCATACAGCAGTTCAAAGGGACTGAACCCTAAGGACTTCTGTGGTACCTCTCGGTAAGCAAAGAGAAGGCATGGCAAGAGGGCATCCCACTTACGCCTCATGGGTTCTTCCAGACCCATAATCATGCCTTTTAGGGTCCGGTTGAATCTCTCAACCAGCCCATTACCTTGGGGGTGGTAAGGAGTGGTGAACTTGTATGTCACACTGCACTCCTGCCATAGGGACTTCATATACTTGGAAATTAAGTTTGTATCACGGTCTGACACCACCTCTCTGGGGAACCCCACATGGGAGAAAATCCCCATCAACGCACGTCCCTCCACGGGGGCCGTCACAGTCCGGAGAGGGATGGCTTCCGGGTACCAGGTGGCATGGTCCACCAAGAACAGGATGAACCTGTTGCCCATGGCTGTCTTGGGATCCAGAGGCCCCACAATGTCAATGCCCACCCGTTCAAAGGGGGTACTGACCACAGGGAAAGGCTGGAGGGGAGCCTTGTGCTTCCTCCCACTCTTACCACTTGCCTGGCAAGTCTGACAAGTCCTGCAATGAGTATCTGAACTCTTGCGCATCTGGGGCCAATAAAAGTGGGTGACAAGCCTCTCAAAGGTCTTGTCCTGCTCCAGATGTCCTGCTAAAGGTACATCATGAGCCAAACCCAGTAGGAAGGCTCTGAAGCGCTGGTGTACCACCAGCACATGGGCTGACTCAGGCTCAGCAACCTTAGGCTCGCTATACAGGAAACCGTTCTCCCAGTAGATCCAATGTGATCCAGACTGATCACCAGCTGCCTGGTTTGTGGTCTGTTGCCGCAAACCCACAAGAGAAGGGCACTTGTTCTGCTCCTCACAGAACTCTTCCCTGGAGGGGCCTCCTTCCTGCTGCCAATGGGTCAGCTCAGGCAGGTCCCCCAGTTCAGCCACTTGTTCCCCTGTAGGTTCCAGGGCATCCCCCTCAAGGTCTGCCTCCTCCTGGACCGTGGGAACTATGGGGGCCGGTTTCCCACGCCCCCTGCCTCCTCTCTTTAAGGCAGGCACCTGGGCCACTCTTTCAGGCTCCAGGTCCTCTTGAACACCCTTACTGGCTGCCATAGACCGGGTGGTCACACACGCCCAATCTGGCAAGCCTAACATCTCCAAATGTGCATTACGCTCCACCTTAGCCCAAGGAGAGCTCTCTAAGTCATTGCCCAACAGACAGTCAACAGGCATGGCTGGCCTCACAGCTACTTGAAGACTACCTGAGACCCACCCCCCACTCTAAGGGAACCTGAGCCACCTTGCAGTGGCTCTCTGAGTTGTCAGCGGCAACAACTGGGTAAAATGCATTGGGGATTACCTGCTCTTCAGACACCAGCCGACAACTGACAGCTGTCACACTGGCTCTGGTGTCTCTCAGAGCCTCCACCCTTTGGCCATTGATGGTCACCCACTGCCTGTACTTCTTAGTGTTATCAGGCAGCTGGGTCCTGGGGACCACCTCACAATCTCCTAAAGAGACTAGGGACATCTCTGCGAGACCCCACCCACCTTGGGCACCCAACTCCTCCCCCAGGGCCACACTAGCGATCTGCCGGGGTGGTGCACCAGTGGGTGCTGTTTTCCCATACATGGGACATCTTGAATCATAGGAGCAGTGGCCCACTTGACCACACTTGAAACAGGTCTTGGGCCCCCTGTGAACAGGCTTATCTGTCGGGGCCCCTGACTTCTTTTCAGGGGGAGGCTGGGAAACCTTCCCTTGGTTCCCTTGGGGATTACTTTGGGGCCCTTTCTGGAACTCCCTCTGTTTACCCTTGTCCCCCCCACTCCTCTGCTGGGGACCCTGCCCACTTTTGGCAAAGTCTCCCACATGACCCTTGTGGACCCGGGTGCTCACCCAGCGGTCCGCCTCCTCAGCAAGCTTCCTAGGGTTAGTCAGCCTACTATCAATAAGGTGCTGGCGTAGCTCTGGAAAACAATTACTGGACAAGTGCACCCATGCAATCAAATCAAAGAGCGCTTCAAAATCATTCACTTTGCTACCCTTCACCCAACCATCCAATGCGCTGCAAAAAAAAGTCACATATTCTACCCAAGTGCTTGACTCCAGTTTCTTGCAATTCCTAAACCTCTGTCTATACATTTCAGGAGTCAACCCATACCTGCTCATCAAGGCTTCTTTCATGTGAGCATATGAATTATGGACTTCAGAGGGCAAGTCTAACAATGTATCCCGCCCCTCACTGAGGAACCGCCCCCACAACCCCGCTCCCCAATCTTTCTCAGGAACCCGGTGGGAGGTCATAGCTACCTCATAGGCCTTAAACCACTGGCCAATATCATCATTTTTGTAAAATTCTTTAACCACATCCTTGGGTATATACACTCGTGTTTCTGCAGGCACTGATGGGGTGCTGCCACCAGAGGGAGTAATCTCTAAGCTCCTGGCTTTCAATTCCAACTCCCTCAAACTTCTCTCATGCTCTAACTGCATCCTCTTTTCCTCTAGGGCTAATTTCTTATTTTCTAATTCCAACTGTCCACCCATTTTGAGCTTGGCTCGCTCCATCTCATGCATCCTGCTCCTCTCCCTGTCCTCCAGCTCTCCTGGGGACAGGCCTTTGGAAGAAACACTGCTGCCTGCTCTGGAAGGTACTTTCTCTCCCACTGGACCCAAGGGCCCCCCTTGCCGCTCCTCTAAATCCTGCACCTGATCCTCAGGGTGCTCATTGGCACTCCTTGCTTCCAACCAGGCCCTCAGCGCCTTTTTTGGTGTTCCTCTTTTCTGGTGAGGCCTTCCAGGGAGACTTTAGATTTCTTGCAAGCGGATTTGAGCTGGGGCACAGTGTATGCATCCAACATTTCTTCTTCAAATTCAAACTCTCCAGGTGCAATGGATGGTGGTCTACTCATGGTAACAACAACTGGCAGTTCTTAGCAAAAATATAGAAATCCAAAGGAAAAAATTCTACCAATAAGTATGTAGTTGCGTTTGATCTGCACTCACTAGTAGTGTACACCAATCACTGTATATGAATCACAAATGCAAGTCCAAATCCCCACCGCTGACCACCAATGTTAGATTTGGGGGTCTCTAGTTGGCATTGGTTTGCACCTTTGTCCAAATAGGGACCCTTGCGTCTAGTCAGGGTAAGGGGCTACACTCCTAAAATAACCCCTGCTCACCCCCTTGGTAGCTTGGCACGAGCAGGCAGGCTTATCTCAGAGGCAGTGCGTAAAGCATTTGTGAAGACATACAGTAATACAGTGAAAACACTACAAATGGACACTACACCAGTTTAGAAAAATAAGTAATCTTTACTAGACTTAACACAAGGTCAAACGACAAAAATCCACAATACTGTAATCAAAAATGAGTCTTTAAAATGGTAGAAATAGCTTAGTTCAAAGTAGATGGTAAATGCAACACTTTACTCTCAAAGTACCTTGGATGCGTAACGCAAAACAAACAAAAGGGTCGCAGGGAAGGTGATGCGCCGTTCCTTACACTCAGGGGAGTGGATGCGTCGGTTCCTTACTGCTGCGCAGGGGAGTTGAGGCTCGCTTCCTTACTGTGTGGGGAGTTGATGCGTCGGTTTCTTACTGCGATCCGGTGCGATGAGACAAGATGGCGCCTCGATGCGATGACGATCCGGTGCGATGCGACAAAATGGCGTCTTGGTTACGGTGCGACAACGTAGATGTGATGTGTGCACGCCCGAAGGCCGTGCGGCGACTCAGTGAACTTCTGAGCCACGACAGGCCCTGCGACACGCTTCTCCAGTGATGCAACGGCGACCTCTGCGGCGGCGGCACGCTTCTCCGGTGATGCGACGCGCGTCGGTGATGCGATGTGAGCAGCTGCGGCGGTGGCACGCTTCCTCAGCGATGCGACGGCACCTGCTGCGGCGGCGACACGCTTCTCCTTCGTTGCGTCGCGCTTCTAGCACCCAGCGACACGCAGTCTTCAAAAGGGCCCAACACAACAGCAGGCACCTCTTTGCAGGTAGAATTCCCAGCAAGGGAATTCAGGGGAGCTGGTTTGTGAAGTCTTGTATCCCTGAGACTTCAGGCAGGAGGCAAGCTCAATCTTCAAGCCCTTGGAGATCTTCTTCAAGATGATGAAAGTACACACACAGTTCCTTTCTCCTTTCTTTGGCAATAAAGTAACCACTGCAGGCCAACCCCAACAGCACACAGCACAGGGGCAGTCTCCTCCTTCAGTTTCCTGGTTCTTCTCCTCAGCAAAGGTTCGTCTTGATTCCCAGAAGTGATCTAAAGTCTTGGGGTCTGAGCCCCAATATTTATACTCAAAAATCCTTTGTCTCTGAAGTCAGAGAGTGTCTGTGCCTGACCAAAACCCATTCTGTGCAGCTTCCTGGCAGGAGGTGGAGACAGCATTGTTTGAGAGCAGACCTGGCCCAGGTAGCTGAAAGGAAATCTCCTCCCCCTACTCTCTATTTTATGAGGTCTCAGGGGAGTGAAAGGAAATCCCCGCCCCCCACTCTCTATTCTATGAGGGCTTAGGTCAGTGAAAGGAAGTCTCCTCCCCCCTACTCTCTATTCTATGTGGGTCCTATTCAGCCCAGCCCTGACCCATCAGACTGCTGGAGCCAAGACCCTCTCCAGCCCCCTGTCACTCACAAACCAGACAGTGAATACACAACCTAGCAGAGGCAAGCTGGATGGTTAGGCAAGAAAATACCTACTTTCTAAAAGTAGTATTTTCAAACACAGAATGTAAAAATCACCTACACTAAAAGATGTATTTTAACATTCTGAGTTCAGGCATACTAAACTCGATTTTCTACCATGTTCCTGGGTCAGTTAGGATTATAAGGTGTTATAATCAAACTGCCCATTCTGGCCTATGGGAGCAGGTAGCCTTGCAATAGTGAAAAACGAAATTGGCTGTAATTCACTATCAGGACATGCCACACACATCAGGGCATGTCCTACCTTTCACATACAATGCACCCTGCCCTAGGGCCTACCTTAGGGGTGACTAACATGTAGAAAAGGGAAGGTTTGGGGACTGGCAAGTGGGTGTACTTGCCAAGTCGACATGGCAGTCCCAGACTGCACACAGGCTCTGCAATGGCAGGCCTGAGCCATAGTTTACAAGCTGCTTCTGTGGGTGGCACAAACAGTGCTGCAAGCCCACCAGCAGCATTTGATTTACAGGCCCTGGGCACACACGGTGCACTGTACTAGGGTCTGACAAGTAAATCAGATAATCCAATCATGGAATCACTAATCCATAACAACAATTTACAATAAGGAGCACTTGCACTTTGGCACTGAATAGCAGTGGCAAAGTGCCCAAAGCATCTAGACCAGCAAAAACATAGCAAAACACAGGAGGCAACAGCTAAAAAATGGAAGGGAGACCCACGCCAATGGTGCCAGGTCTAACACGTGTCCCCACCAGCTGAAATGTGGGGAGAACTACCCTACCTCTTGGGAGTTCTCTTCACTAAGGTGGAAAAATCTGGACAGACCATCAGCATTGGCGTGTTCTGTACCAGGGCTGTGTTCCACCTTGAAATCCATCCCCTGTAGGGAAATGGACCACCTCAACAGCTTTGGATTCTCACCCCTCATCTGCATCAACCATCTGATGGGCCTGTGGTCTGTCTGAACCCAGAAGTGAGTCCCAAACAAGTATGGTCTCAACTTCTTCAGTGCCCAGACCACAGCAAATGCCTCACGCTCAATCGCACTCCACCTCTGTTCCTGTGGAAGTAACCTCCTACTGATGAAGGCTACAGGTTGGTCTAGGCCCTCCTCATTCATCTGTGCAAGAACAGCCCCTACACCATGCTCTGAAGCGTCTGTTTGAACAATGAACTCTTTTGAGAAGTTGGGTGCCAGGAGCACGGGCACCGTGCACATGGTAGTCTTCAGGGCATCTAAAGCTTTCTGACAGGTGTCAGTCCCGTTCACTTTCTTGTGCTGCTTCCTGGAAGTCATCTCTGTCAAGGGTGCAACTATGCTGCCATACCCCTTAACAAACCTCCTGTAATACCCAGTGAGTCTTAAAAAGGCTCTCACCTCTGTCTGGGTCTTGGGGGGTTCCCAAGCAAGGATGGTATCTATCTTGGGCTGTAGGGGCATCACCTGGCCGCTCCCAACCTGCTGTCCCAAATACACCACGGAACCCTGCCCGATCTGGCACTTACTCGCCTTGATCGTGAGGCCTGCCCTCCGCAGCGCCATCAACACTTCCCAGAGGTGGCGCAGATGTTCTTCCTAACTGGTGCTGAACACTGCAATGTCATCCAGATAGGCGGCACTGAAATCCTCCAGTCCAGCCAACACCTGGTTGATCAACCTCTGAAAGGTGGCAGGGGCATTCTTCATCCCAAAGGGCATAACCCGGAATTGGTAGTGCCCATCTGGTGTGGAGAATGCTGACCTCTCTTTTGCCCCATCAGTTAAGGCGATCTGCCAGTACCCAGATGTTAAATCAAACATGCTGAGGTACCGGGCAGCCCCTAACCGATCAATGAGCTCATCAGCTCTGGGGATGGGGTGCACGTCAGTCCTGGTGACTGAATTGAGTCCTCGGTAGTCCACACAGAACCAGAGTCCGGGTGTGGCACCAGGCGCGGCAGCCTTTGGGACCAAGACCACTGGGCTGGCCCAAGGGCTGTTAGAAGACTCAATCACCCCCAATGCGAACATCTTGGAGACCTCCTCCTTGATGCAAACTCTCACCCTGTCAGTCACTCTGTAAGTCTTGTTCTTCACAGGAGGACTATCCCCAGTGTCCACATCATGGACGCACCACTCAGTGACACTAGGGGTCAGGGAGAATAGGTCAGGAAACTGTCCCAACTGTTGGCGACAGTCCTCCTGCTGCTCAGGGGTCAGGGTGGAAGAGAGGTTTACCCCATCCACTGACCCATCTTGCTCTGTCGCAGACAGGAGGTCAGGAAGAGGCTCAGTCTCCTCCTCCATTCCATCATCTGTCGCTAGGAGCATGCCCACTTCGGACCTCTCTAAGTGGGGCTTCAGGCGGTTGACATGCAGGACCCACAAGGGGTTCCTAGGAGACCGCAAGTTCACCAAGTAGGTGACATCACTCTTGCGCTCCACCACCTCAAATGGTCCGGTCCACTTATCCTGGAGCGCACAGGGCTCCACTGGGGCCATGACCCACACTTTCTGACCGGGCTGAAGCTCAATCAGAGTGGCATTCTGATCGTACCACCGCTTCATCTCCTCCTGGCTGGCTTCCAGATTCACCTGAGCGAGTTGCCTGAAACGCCGGGTTTGGTTTCTGAAGGCCAGCATGTAGCTATATACATCCTGGGGAGGTTTCCTGGGAGCTTTCTCCCAGCCTTCCTTTACCAAACTCAGAGGTCCTCTTACCGGGTGACCATACAGCAGTTCAAAGGGACTGAACCCTAAGGACTTCTGTGGCACCTCTCGGTAAGCAAAGAGAAGGCATGGCAAGAGGGTGTCCCACTTACGCCTCATGGGTTCTTCCAGACCCATAATCATGCCTTTTAGGGTCCGGTTGAATCTCTCAACCAGCCCATTACCTTGGGGGTGGTAAGGAGTGGTGAACTTGTATGTCACAGTGCACTCCTGCCACAGGGACTTCATATACTTGGAAATTAAGTTTGTATCACGGTCTGACACCACCTCTCTGGGGAACCCCACACGGGAGAAAATCCCCATCAACGCACGTCCCACCACGGGGGCAGTCACAGTCCGGAGAGGGATGGCTTCCGGGTACCAGGTGGCATGGTCCACCAAGAACAGGATGAACCTGTTGCCCATGGCTGTCTTGGGATCCAGAGGCCCCACGATGTCAATGCCCACCCGTTCAAAGGGGGTACTGACCACAGGGAAAGGCTGGAGGGGAGCCTTGTGCTTCCTCCCACTCTTACCACTTGCCTGGCAAGTCTGACAAGTCCTGCAATGAGTATCTGAACTCTTGCGCATCTGGGGCCAATAACAGTGGGTGACAAGCCTCTCAAAGGTCTTGTCCTGCTAAACGTACATCATGAGCCAAACCAAGTAGGAAGGCTCTGAAGCGCTGGTGTACCACCAGCACACGGGCTGACTCAGGCTCAGCAACCTTAGGCTCGCTATACAGGAAACCGTTCTCCCAGTAGATCCAATGTGATCCAGACTGATCACCAGCTGCCTGGTTTGTGGTCTGTTGCCGCAAACCCACAAGAGAAGGGCACTTGTTCTGCTCCTCATAGAACTCTTCCCTGGAGGGGCCTCCTTCCTTCTGCCAATGGGTCAGCTCAGGCAGGTCCCCCAGTTCAGCCACTTGTTCCCCTGTAGGTTCCAGGGCATCCCCCTCAAGGTCTGCCTCCTCCTGGACTGTGGGAACTATGGGGGCTGGTTTCCCACGCCCCCTGCCTCTTCTCTTTAAGGCAGGCACCTGGGCCACTCTTTCAGGCTCCAGGTCCTCTTGAACATCCTTACTGGCTGCCATTGACCGGGTGGTCACACACGCCCAATCCGGCAAGCCCAACATCTCCAAATGTGCATTACGCTCCACCTTAGCCCAAGGAGATCTCTCTAAGTCATTGCCCAACAGACAGTCAACAGGCATGGCTGGCCTCGCAACTACTTGAAGAGTACCTGAGACCCACCCCACTCAAAGGGAACCTGAGCCACCTTGCAGTGGCTCTCTGAGTTGTCAGCGGCAACAACTGGGTAAAATGCATTGGGGATTACCTGCTCTTCAGACACCAGCCGACAACTGACAGCTGTCACACTGGCTCCGGTGTCTCTCAGAGCCTCCACCCTTTGGCCATTGATGGTCACCCACTGCCTGTACTTCTTAGTGTTATCAGGCAGCTGGGTCCTGGGGACCACCTCACAATCTCCTAAAGAGACTAGGGACATCTCTGCGAGACCCCACCCACCTTGGGCACCCAACTCCTCCCCCAGGGCCACACTAGCGATCTGCCGGGGTGGTGCACCAGTGGGTGCTGTTTCCCCATACATGGGACATCTTGAATCATAGGAGCAGTGGCCCACTTGACCACACTTGAAACAGGTCTTGGGCCCCCTGTGAACAGGCTTATCTGTTGGGGCCCCGGACTTCTTTTCAGGGGGAGGCTGGGAACCCTTCCCTTGGTTCCCTTGGGGATTACTTTGGGGCCCTTTCTGGAACTCCCTCTGTTTACCCTTGTCCCCCCCACTCCTCTGCTGGGGACCCTGCCCACTTTTGGCAAAGTCTCCCACATGACCCTTGTGGACCCAGGTGCTCACCCAGCGGTCCGCCTCCTCAGCAAGCTTCCTAGGGTTAGTCAGCCTACTATCAATAAGGTGCTGGCGTAGCTCTGGAAAGCAATTACTGGACAAGTGCACCCATGCAATCAAATCAAAGAGCGCTTCAAAATCATTCACTTTGCTACCCTTCACCCAACCATCCAATGCTCTGCAAAAAAAAGTCACATATTCTACCCAAGTGCTTGACTCCAGTTTCTTGCAATTCCTAAACCTCTGTCTATACATTTCAGGAGTCAACCTATACCTGCTCATCAAGGCTTCTTTCATGTGAGCATATGAATTGTGGACTTCAGAGGGCAAGTCTAACAATGTATCCCGCCCCTCACTGAGGAACCGCCCCCACAACCCCGCTCCCCAATCTTTCTCAGGAACCCGGTGGGAGGTCATAGCTACCTCATAGGCCTTAAACCACTGGCCAATATCATCATTTTTGTAAAATTCTTTAACCACATCCTTGGGTATATACACTCGTGTTTCTGCAGGCACTGATGGGGTGCTGCCACCAGAGGGAGTAATCTCTAAGCTCCTGGCTTTCAATTCCAACTCCCTCAAACTTCTCTCATGCGCTAACTGCATCCTCTTTTCCTCTAGGGCTAATTTCTTATTTTCTAATTCCAACTGTCCACCCATTTTGAGCTTGGCTCGCTCCATCTCATGCATCCTGCTCCTCTCCCTGTCCTCCAGCTCTCCTGGGGACAGGCCTTTGGAAGAAACACTGCTGCCTGCCCTGGAAGGTACTTTCTCTCCCACTGGACCCAAGGGCCCCCCTTTCCGCTCCTCTAAATCCTCCACCTGATCCTCAGGGTGCTCACTGACACTCCTTGCTTCCAACCAGGCCCTCAGCGCCTTTTTTGGTGTTCCTCTTTTCTGGTGAGGCCTTCCAGGGAGACTTTAAATTTCTTGCAAGCGGATTTGAGCTGGGGCACAGTGTATGCATCCAACATTTCTTCTTCAAATTCAAACTCTTCAGGTACAATGGATGGTGGTCTACTCATGGTAACAACAACTGGCAGTTCTTAGCAAAAATATAGAAATCCAAAGGAAAAAATTCTACCAATAAGTATGTGGTTGCGTTTGATCTGCACTCACCAGTAGTGTACACCAATCACTGTATATGAATCACAAATGCAAGTCCAAATCCCCACCGCTGACCACCAATGTTAGATTTGGGGGTCTCTAGTTGGCAATGGTTTGCACCTTTGTCCAAATAGGGACCCTTGCGTCTAGTCAGAGTAAGGGGCTACACTCCTAAAATAACCCCTGCTCACCCCCTTGGTAGCTTGGCACGAGCAGGCAGGCTTATCTCAGAGGCAGTGTGTAAAGCATTTGTGAACACATACAGTAATACAGTGAAAACACTACAAATGGACACTACACCACTTTAGAAAAATAAGTAATCTTTACTAGACTTAACACAAGGTCAAACGACAAAAATCCACAATACTGTAATCAAAAATGAGTCTTTAAAATGGTAGAAATAGCTTAGTTCAAAGTAGATGGTAAATGCGACACTTTACTCTCAAAGTACCTTGGATGCGTAACGCAAAACAAACAAAAGGGTCGCTGGGAAGGTGATGCGCCGTTCCTTACTGTGTGGGGAGTGGATGCGTCGGTTCCTTACTGCTGCGCAGGGGAGTTGAGGCTCGCTTCCTTACTGTGTGGGGAGTTGACGCATCGGTTTCTTACTGCGATCCGGTGCGATGCGACAAGATGGCACCTCGATGCGATGACGATCCGGTGCAATGCGACAAAATGGCGTCTTGGTTACGGTGCGACAACGTAGATGCGATGCGTGCACGCCAGACGGCCGTGCGGCGACTCAGTGAACTGAGCCGCGACAGGCCCTGCGACACGCTTCTCTGGTGATGCGACGGCGACCTCTGCGGCGGCGGCACGCTTCTCCGGTGATGCGGCGCGCCTCGGCGATGCGAGCAGCTGCGGCGGTGGCACGCTTCCTCGGCAATGCTTCGGCAACTGCTGCGGCGGCAACACGCTTCACCTTCGTTGCGTTGCGCTTCCAGCTCCCAGCGACACGCAGTCTTTAAAAGGGCCCAACACAACAGCAGGCACCTCTTTGCAGGTAGAATTCCCAGCAAGGGAATTCAGGGGAGCTGGTTTGTGAAGTCTTGTATCCCTGAGATTTCAGGAAGGAGGCAAGCTCAATCTTCAAGCCCTTGGAGATCTTCTTCAAGATGATGAAAGTACACACACAGCTCCTTTCTCCTTTCTTTGGCAATAAAGAAACCACTGCAGGCCAACCCCAACAGCACACAGCACAGGGGCAGTCTCCTCCTTCAGTTTCCTGGTTCTTCTCCTCAGCAAAGGTTCGTCTTGATTCCCAGAAGTGATCTAAAGTCTTGGGGTCTGGGCCCCAATATTTATACTCAAAAATCCTTTGTCTCTGAAGGCAGCAAGTGTCTGTGCCTGACCAAAACCCGTTCTGTGCAGCTTCCTGGCAGGAGGTGGAGACAGCATTGTTTGAGAGCAAACCTGGCCCAGGTAGCTGAAAGGAAATCTCCTCCCCCTACTCTCTATTCTATGAGGTCTCAGGGGAGTGAAAGGAAATCCCCGCCCCCTACTCTCTATTCTATGAGGGCTTAGGTCAGTGAAAGGAAGTCTCCTCTCCCCTACTCTCTATTCTATGTGGGTCCTATTCAGCCCAGCCCTGACCCATCAGACTGCTGGAGCCAAGACCCTCTCCAGCCCCTTGTCACTCACAAACCAGACAGTGAATACACAGCCTAGCAGAGGCAAGCTGGATGGTTAGGCAAGAAAATACCTACTTTCTAAAAGTAGTATTTTCAAACACAGAATGCAAAAATCACCCACACTAAAAGATGTATTTTAACATTCTGAGTTCAGGCATACCAAACTCGAATTTCTACCTTGTTCCCTGGGTCAGTTAGGATTATAAGGTGTTATAATCAAACTGCCCATTCTGGCCTATGGGAGCAGGTAGCCTTGCAATAGTGAAAAACTAAATTGACTGTAATTCACTATTAGGACATGTCACACACATCAGGGCATGTCCTACCTTTCACATACAATGCACCCTGCCCTAGGGCCTACCTTAGGGGTGACTAACATGTAGAAAAGGGAAGGTTTGGGGACTGGCAAGTGGGTGTACTTGCCAAGTCGACATGGCAGTCCCAGACTGCACACAGGCTCTGCAATGGCAGGCCTGAGCCATAGTTTACAAGCTGCTTCTGTGGGTGGCACAAACAGTGCTGCAAGCCCACCAGCAGCATTTGATTTACAGGCCTTGGGCACACACAGTGCACTGTACTATGGTCTGCCAAGTAAATCAAATAATCCAATGATGGAATCACTAATCCATAACAACAATTTACAATAGGGAGCACTTGCACTTTGGCACTGAATAGCAGTGGCAAGTGCCCAAAGCATCTAGACCAGCAAAAACATAGCAAAACACAGGAGGCAACATAAAAAAAATGGAAGGGAGACCCACGCCAATGGTGCCAGGTCTAACACTGAAGAAGGCTGGAGAGCTCAGAGCGGGCAAATTCTGTCAATTGTGCAGAGGAAAGTCTCGATGTCGGTCAACTTCGGCACCCCTCTCGGTGAGGCCCTCTACATTCCGATCAAGAAACTTTTCTGAAAACCAGATGTCCTGCGGGACAAGCCAGCAAGTTGGATCAGACCGGCGATTCTATGTCGACAGCTTCAGCTCAACAGTGGTCTCAGTCTCTGACAAGTTCATCAAATGAAAAGATGGCAAAAGTTTCCATGTCCCAACATTTGCAGTTTGGATAAGAGAAGTACACTCTAACATAAGCCAATGGTTCCATGAACCCAGAAACAACACTGAGGGTTAGGACTCACTCCAACGGAAGCCACCAACAGAGTCCAGGGCAGGTCCAGTTGAAACTGGTCAGATGGACTCTTCAGGGAAGTGGGCTTCTTGCAGCTGTTGTGTCTCTGTAGCTTAACAGGAGGTTAGCCAAGTGACACTTGGAGTACACTTCTTATTCCTGAGTGCAAGTGGGCTTAGGAACAGCCCTTAGGGTTCCTGTCACAGATCACAACAGCAGGTGCAATCCTTCTTCTGTCTTCCACTGGTCCAGAGGTGTTCTGAGGAGGGTACTGGTGGTGCCATATTTATGCCCCATTCCAGCCTTTGGGTAGAGTTAACTTCTGGCCACTCCCTAAGCAATGGGGTAAAAGTTCCCACCAGTGATCTTACCCACTTTTGCAGCACTTTCTGTGTGCTTTAATGTAATCTTTCCCACAGTGCCCCTCTCTACCTAAAACCAACATGGCAGAACATTTCTTCTCCTGTGCAGAGATTGCTGTACCCACCCAGAGGTGTGGCTTTGATAATAGGCAACCAGTCCCGGAGGCAGCTCCTCTCCCACTAGGAGTAGTGCCTAGCTGACTGGCCAGACAATAGAGGGGGGTTGCCCAGGTATGAGCTACATGTGCAAGTGACAGGGTAGGCATCCATTGAAGTTAATTAAGTTCCTGGGCACAGCCCAGATGCCATCCTGTCAGTGAAAGGTCAACCTCTCTCCCTTTGTCTCAGCTCTAGGAGCCACTTCACACCTAATCAAGGAGTCATTGAGCTCCTGAGTAACACTGAACACTGGCAGAAAGGCACATTTGGCTCAGGTAGGAAAATTACAACTTTCTAAAAGTCATTTTCAAATATAAAATCTGACATTTTAGTTTACAATGTGACATTTAAACTGACATTTCTACCTAACTATAACATCACTTCAACCTTTGTTTTTCAGTGAAAATAAACATATACACACACACACACATACTCTCTCTCTCTCTCTATATATATATATATATATATATATATATATATATATATATATATATATATATATATATATCTCTTTTAGATTGATAAAGGCAGTGAACACTGCCGAAACGCGTCTCTTTCAACTGCAGGGTCGAGTGAGGCCCTTTGCAATAAAGATTTATGGTGAAGATTTTACGAAGATCGTGTGCATGCCCTTGTTTTTCTGTGGAAGCAGGGGGTTTGTGTGCATATATATATATATATATATATATATATATATATCAAAAGTAAACTCCTCTCCACTGCAGGAAAAAGAGCGCGCACACAAGGTCTGTAAAGATAAAGGCTTCTTTATTAAATTAAGCCTCCTCCAACCCAGCACAGAGGGGGACGCGTTTCGCCTGTTAACGCAGGCTTTCTCAATCTGATTGGCGCCATTTTGATGTTTGCCTTTATACTCATACATAATTGTAGACATAGAAAAGTACAATACATCCTACCAAAAAAAAATACTAGAACATATGCGGGCAATCGGTAATAAAGATCACACATACCCAGTGACCCACCACTTTGAACAGTAACGTAATAGTAACAGCAGTCTCCTAAAATGTTTCTGTCTAGACCAAGTAAGAAAGGAAGAGAGGGGAGGGGAACGAGTGAGAAAACTCAGAACCCTGGAGTCCAGGTATATAATACAGCTGTGGAGCAAGGCCCCGAGAGGACTTAACAATGAAGAAGAGATGTGGATCCATATAGGATGAGGGAGGATGTGGAGTCTGAAGCTAGACCATTTTGTATTTTGAAAAATGGCATAGAAGGAAGGAGTAGGATAATGGGATGAGACTTTGAATATGCAAGTAACAACAGGCCCATTCAGGGCGTTATTTAGGAAACCATGACGATGAATTTAAGAATGAATTATGTATATTGATGTTTCCCAGAAATTATCTTACTCAGGTTGATAATGATTGCATTGACAGGAACTAGGGAATAGATGTATTGAAGCATGAATGCCCATTTAGGGCGTAATTATGAAATCAGAGTGAACATCATGTTGTTCTATTCATGACATGTAATAGTACTATATATTATTATTGTTTAGAGCAATGAATTAAGGAAAGCAGTTAATTTGTATATCCCTCACAATTATCCCTCAGTAATGAACATGTTTAAAGATGGCAGCCATGAAAACTGACATCTTGATGGCACATTACCCCTTCTCAATATCGCTGAACTCTTGAATGAATTATGGTATCTTTATTTAAATGAATTGAGAATGCATTGAATGAACTGACAGTGAGGAAGGCGACCGTGCCAAAACGCGTCTGTCAAACTTAATGCGCTGTGGATTAAAAATATTTGATTAATATATGCTTCAGAGTGCACTCTATTCATTTAGCGGCAGGGATGGAACCGCTGTGCTTGGGATATATATATATATGAGCAAGCCTGCAGGTCAGGCGAAACGCGTCCGACAGCTGACAAATAAATCGTGTTATTTTGTCAAGACATTGCTTCGTCCTCCTTTGTGTAAAGGAACTTTGTGTTTATATGTATATATATATATATATATATATATATATATGTGTGTGTGTGCAATATGTTAAGTCATAAGCAGTGCATTGCAGGGGAGTAAGTTATAGTTATCTCAGGTAACTGTAACTGCTGAATTTCACTGGTTTTGTATGAGTGAAATGTGAGCCTAACTATAACGTCCCTGTAAGCTTTGGTTTTTTAAGTGAATATATATATATATATTTATATATTATCTACTGGCGGTCGCCAGTAGATAGTTATAGTTAGGACCTATTTTCCATAGGAAATCCGCGACATTCTATTTGAAATAACTCTCTTGCCGGTTGACGTATCTCCGTGAAATTTTCAAACTTTATGGCCCGCTCCGGTCCGCTCCTACCCTGAAAGTCTCGGGTGATTCTGTCAAGCGGGGGCTGAGAAAAAGAGGGTCCCAAAACGTGTTTTCCCCATTCATTTTTCCATAGCAAACTTTAGACACGGTTACAGCTCCGAACTGCTGAACGGAATTACACCAAATTTGGCAAAGAGGTAGTTCTTGGTTCAGAAAGAACCCTTTTTGTTAAATGGTGTAAATATGTTCAGTAGTTCCTGAGAAAATCAAAAGGAAAATCACATATATATCTATGGCCGCGTACCCTCCCGACCACGAGCTGCATGCTAATTGGCTGTCAACATTCCAAATCAGGAAGTGTTGGCAGTTATTTTGTCCTCGGTAGAACCGAGGGACAGAAACAAGTGCGCAAAGCGCAAAAGGGGGCAGGGTAGAAACACCCTGACCTCCTAGGTCTGCTCAGGGGGTCCCACAAGGACCCCTGGGCAGAAAAAGCATTTTTTTAAATCGGCAGGATGCGCTCAGGGTGCGCGGATCCTGCCGATTGAGAAAAACCAAAAGAAACAAGTGCGCAAAACGCACAAAGGGGTCAGGGTAGAAACACCCTGACCCCCTAGGTCTGCTCAGGGGGTCCCACAAGGACCCCCTGGGCAGAAAAAAGCATTTTATTTTAAAAAAAAATCGGCGGGATGCGCTCAGGGTGAGCGGATCCCGCCGAGAAAAAACGAGCGCGGTCTCCCGCGCTTCGTTGTTAATTGGCACCCGGGTGGGCCATGTCCCAGGGGCATGCAGGGGTTTCGTTTAAATATGGGGGGCCTCTAAGGCCCCCAAGCCCCGGGGACCGTCACCCCCGGGGCTTAAAAAATAATGGTGCAGGAGGGCTCTTTGCCCTCCCGCTGCCCCGGGGACCGCCACCTCCCCGGGGCTTCTTTTTTAAAATTATTTAACCTGTGTGGGGGCTCCAGCCTCCCACATGCCCCGGGGACCGCCAACTCCCGGGGCACTAAGAAATTCAAAATGGGGGTCCGTTTTGGACCCTCGAAGCCCCGGGGACCACCACCTCCCCGGGGCTTTCTAGATGTGGGGAGGGGGCCGCGCAGCCCCTCCTGGAGCCTGTGGTGGCCCTGGGGACCGCCACCCCCAGGGCCGGCTCCTGCAGTGTCCCGGGTGCCTACCTCGGGACACTGCTGTTTGTAATGACAGGACGGAGCCTCGCGGCTCCCGTCCTGTCATTGCAAACTTGCTTTGGATATTGGAGCGAGAGCAGGAAACCTGCTCTCGCTTCCAATATACAAGCAAATTGCTTTCCACATGGGGAGCAGCATCTTAGCTGCTCCCCATGTGGAAAGCAATGCCGGCTCCCGTAGGACACGGGAGCCGGCGGGACTGTGGGGGTTTGGGGACCCCCACAGTCCCCAATGAGAGGCCAGGCCCCGGGGATGGGCTCCCTGGGGCCATAGTGCCAGGGAGTGGGGCCACGCAGCCCCCTCCCCTAAAAATTAAAAAAAATATATATATTTAAAGGCCGGCCCCGGGGGATGGGGTCCCCGGGCCTTAAATGGTCTGAGGAGGGGGCCACGCAGCCCCCTCCAAATTTATAATTAAAAAAAGAGGGCTTGCCCCGGGGATGGGGTCCCCGGGGCCAATACAGGCCCAGGGAAGGGGGCCACGGGGCCCCTTCCCGTTTTTTAAAATTTAATAAAAAAAAAAACTCCTCAGGCCCCGGGGGATGGGGTCCCCGGGGCAAAAAGTGGCTGAGGGAAGGGGGCCACGCAGCCCCCTCCCAATCAAAAAAAAAGACCGGCATCGTGCCGGAGGCCCCGCCCCTCCCTGCAGCAGTCTGCAAACGCGCCCCTGGCGCTGCTTTGAGCAGGGGAAGTAATTCCCCTTGAATACTGGGGGTCCCTGGGGAAACCAGCCCACCAGGAACCTCCAGTATGCGCCAGGGGCTGCGTTGCAGAGAGGTGTACAGAGGCCACGCCCCTTTTACACCTCTCTGCAGCGCAGCTCTGTGGCGCTTTTGGAAGTACATGGTGGGCTAGTTGGACTCCAGGGACCCTCAGGATTCAAGGGGACTTAATCCCCCAACTTAAAACGCGCCACGGGGCGCGTTTGCACAGTGGTGAAGGGAGGGGCGGGGCTTCAGGTGACATGTGTGAAACAGGCCTCGTGGCGTGTTTTAAGATGGGGAATTAAATCCCCTTCAATCCTGAGGGTCCCTGGAGGCCAACTAGCCCAACAGGTACGTCCCAGAAAGCGCCACAGAGCTGCGTTGCAGAGAGGTGTAAAAGGGGTGTGGCCTCTGTACACATCTCTGCAACGCAGCCCCCTGGCGCATACTGGAGGTTCCTGGTGGGCTAGTTGGCCCCCAGGGACCCTCATGATTCAAGGGGACTTAGTCCCCCAACTTAAAACACGCCACGGGGCGCGTTTGCACAGATGTCACCTCAGGCCCCACCCCCTCCCTTCACCATTGTGCAAATATTCCTCTAAAATCAGCCGAAATACGAATTCCGATTTACTCACCTGTTATCAGGAGAGACCTCAGTGCTGCATCTTTCAGCCCAGTACTGGTCCTGAAAAGTAATTCTAACCGTACTTACCAGTAACTTGAATTTCCTTCCATAGGCTAACATTGACTGGTTTCACTTGGAAATTCTTCTAAGTGTGCAGTTTTGGAACTTTATAATATTCCTCTAAAATCAACCGAAATACGGATTCCGATTTACTCACCTGTTATCAGGAGAGACCTCAGTGCTGCATCTTTCAGCCCAGTACTGATCCTGAAAAGTAATTTTAACCGTACTTACCAGTAACTTGAATTTCCTTCCATAGGATATCATTGTCTGCTTTTTGTTGAAAAAGTTTCTAAGTGTCGATTTTTGAAACATACAAATATTCCTCTAAAATCAGCCGAACTACGAATTCCGATTTACTCACCTATTATCAGGAGAGAACCCAGTGCTGCATCTTTTAGCCCAGTACTGATCCTGAAAAGTAATTTTAACCGTACTTACCAGTAACTTGAATTTCCTTCCATAGGATATCATTGTCTGCTTTTTGCTGAAAAAGTTTCTAAGTGTCGATTTTTGAAACATACAAATATTCCTCTAAAATCAGCCGAACTACGAATTCCGATTTACTCACCTGTTATCAGGAGAGAACCCAGTGCTGCATCTTTTAGCCCAGTACTGATCCTGAAAAGTAATTTTAACCGTACTTACCAGGAACTTGAATTTCCTTCCATAGGCTAACATTGACTGGTTTCACTTGGAAATTCTTCTAAGTGTGGAGTTTTGAAACTTTATAATATTCCTCTAAAATCAGCCGAACTACGAATTACAATTTACTCATCTGTTATCAGGAGAGAACCCAGTGCTGCATCTTTTAGCCCAGCACTGACCCTGAAAAGTAATTCTAACCGTACTTACCAGTAACTTATAGTTCCTTTCATAGGAATCCATTGTCTGGTTTTCAGCAGAAAAGTTTCAGTGTCGATTTTCACAAGCTACAAATATTCCTTAAAAATCGCCTGTATGACTTAAACGCATTCTTTCAACTGTTTACAGGAGATGCACCAGTGCTGGATCCAGGATCCAACACTGAGTAAGAAAAAGTTACGATAACACTACTTACCTGCTAAGTGAATTTCCTCCCATAGGATAACATTGGTGATTCTATGTGAAAAAGTTTCTAAGTGTCAACTTTTAAAATACAATAATATTCCTTAAAAATCACTACTGTAACCAAAACGCTTTTACTCAACTGTTTACAGGAGATGTCCCAGGACTGAATCTAGGATCCAGTCCTGTGGTTAGAAAAGTAATCCATAAAGTAACTAATTGCATTTAACTAGAAATTCACATTGAGCTCAATGTTGCATTGTGTTTGAAATTGTGTTGCCCATTGCAACAACTGTAACTACTGTACTTAAAACTCTATTGCCTATTTGCAAACTATTTAAACTAAAGTAATTCATTCTGAGAAAGTATATTTTGTAATGTAATGTATAATGTAATTACAATGTAATTTAATAAATAAAATATCTAAAAATAAATAGTTTTAAAAAATGTAGTAAATCAGTGTCAAAAAATAAATATAACAATTAATACATTTAAAAATTGTCATTTACAAAACCTTTGAAATTCACTGAAAAAACCATAGGTTTTAGGGGCGTTATAGTTAGAAATTAGCATTTAAAAAACCTTTGAAATTCACTGAAAAAACCACAGGTTTCAGGTACGTTATAGTTAGAAATTAGCATTTAAAAACCTTTGAAATTCACTGAAAAAACCATAGGTTTCAGACACGTTATAGTTAGAAATTAGCATTTAAAAACCTTTGAAATTCACTGAAAAAACCATAGGTTTTAGGGACAGTTATAGTTAGTTGGACATTTCACTCGTACAAAACCCGTGAAATTCTCCGTTATAGTTAGTTCAGCTAACTATAACTCGCGCCCCGCAATGCACTGCTGATGACGTCACATATTACATCACTCATGACATGGTCAGTGACATCACTGATGACATCACTGATGACATCTCAAATGACATCACTGATGACATCACTGATGACATCATCCACGTGATAATCTGATGCACCTCCTCACACCCTAATATAACCTTTGATACACCCACTCTAAATTACAGACTGCCATTCGCAAAACCATAGACACTCCAACACCAATAACTACATACCCACTCACTGATTCTTAGGTCTACACACACACATCCACTCACTCACCCGTACAGTCACTCATACTTATGGTCACTCAGTACAGGACTAACATATGCACTCTTACTCCTATATAGACACTCAAACACTGCCACTCATCCATAGAGGTACTCACACACCTAGTCAGTCATGCAAATAATTAAACACACTGCCATTTACTCACCTATACAGTTATACACACACCAGCTCACTTAATCATACAAATACTAGCACATTGTTACGCTCTTATACAATCACTGATACAAGCACACACTCATCCATACAGCCACTAATACAATCACTCACTCTCGCTTATAGCTATTTATATACTCCAACACACATATATACTGCCTTTCACATATGTAGTTACTCACACATGTACCACTGGGACATACATTCACTCACTAACACACTCTTACACACACTTACCCACCCATACAGTCTATCACAGATGCACTCTTGAAACCATCCACCCAGTGAATCACCCACTCACACATCTATGCACAGAGTCGCACACACCCTCCCACACAAACACTCAGGCACCCATACAGATACTCAGACAACCATTCAATAACTCATATAGACACTCATGTAGCTATTCACAAACACATGCAGCCACTTACACAGCAACAGACAGACGGATACAGACATTCACCCAGTTTAGTCACTAACCCATGCATTCAGTAAGATACGTTAAATCACTCACTTATAGAGTCAGTCACGCACCTACTAAATCATCCATACAGACACTTATACACCCACTCATTCTTCAATACGTCTTTTCCTATATATATTAAAAATATTTAAACTTTACAGAAACACACAGTCACTGGATGATGTCATCAGTGATGTCATCAGTGATGTCATTTGAGATGTCATCAGTGATGTCATCAGTGATGTCACTGACCATGTCATGAGTGATGTAATATGTGACGTCATCAGCAGTGCATTATGGGGCGCGAGTTATAGTTAGCTGAACTAACTATAACGGGGAATTTCACGGGTTTTGTACGAGTGAAATGTCCAACTGACTATAACTGTCCCTAAAACCTATGGTTTTTTCAGTGAATATATATATATATATATACTTTATTCGGCCATAGGCCATAAAAGTTGCATAAAACAAGTTTAAAAAGATATACAATACATAGCTTTAGGTCAATACGGTGAGCATACATTGATTTACATTAATTCACCTCAAAATCCAATTGCACAAAATTAGCACGAATACACTACCAAAGACAAAAACCTGGGATGGTTCGCCATGCCTGAGGGTGAGATTCATACATAACACTTGGCTAAAAAATTTAATAAAAATATTATCCCAAGACAGATAACAGTCGAAACATGACTCCATACATGAATTACAGTAATTTAATCTCAACACCTACACCATAAATACTTGTGATCTGTAAAATGTTTATGCATTGCTATACTGCAGCACAAGAAATTTTGGTCCGGCTCTGTTCACAATATTGATAATAAGCCCACTTGGGCGGGAATTATAAAATGTTTATGCATTGCTATATAGTAGCACAAGAAATTTTAGTGAGGTATGCTAAATTGCCCACTTGGGCGTGATCATATGAATTGTACACCGCAATATGGCACTAAGCTAAAATGAGAGTGTCAATAACAGCTTAGGATACTTGGCTCATTATTATGAGCAGTATAACAATAATAATTTTTCACCATGCATAACAAAATCTATTAATTGTTGTGAACATAAAATAAGAAGTATTTATTAATTTTGTAAATACGCAGTGACTCTATTGTAATATTGAAGTTTTAAAGCAAAGCGTAATGAAAGAAGGAAATATTGTTTTTTAAAAACTACCAGTCTGTCTTCTCATGCACTGTGTTTGTAGTTTCACAAACGTTGATTCACGTAAATGCATTTAAAATGGCTGAAAACTGTATTAGTTTGTTGGTGAGCAAGCCTGCAGGTCAGGCGAAATGCGTCCGACAGCTGACAAATAAATCGTGTTATTTTGTCAAGTAATTGCTTCATCCTCCTTTGTGTAAAGGAACTTTGTGCTGATTAAATTCGGACCTTGCTTGGGTGGTCCTTTTGGCGAAGCGCCCTCTGATGTGGAGCAGCGGCGGGCTGACACAAGCAGTAGAAGTTGGATGTAAAAACTGCCGCCCCCCCGCATCGTGAAGTCGAGGTAAGCGGCTGCAACCGCGTCTGTTATCAAGGTCCGGAGCGAACCGGGAGTGAGAGGCGTAAACCGAAGAGTCGGAGGACCCACGAAAGACGCCATTTTCATCTGCTAAGCATGGACAGTGAAACGCGGTGTTGGGAAGAGGGAAAGCCGGTGTGGAATTGTATTCTGCGGTCACTTTTTCGCAGACGCCGACGGTTTCTTGACTAGTGGGATAAACCCACTAAGAAGTTAATTTTGCAATGTCAGCTGATGAAATGAGAGAACGGGAAGAGGCAGCACTGTCAATCTTTGACGATACCAAAGTGACTATATCAAAAAAGAGTGCAGGAGCAGCCTCTAATGCAGCTAAGCCGGATTTGACAGCGCGTTTGAAACAATTAGAAAAGTTAAAATGATCTGAACTCTCTAAATGGTGGGAGTCCAAATCCCTGCAACGTTATTTGGAGGTCAAGCGCATCCCTAGAGGGCTTAGGACTTTAGTGGCCCCTACGTATGAGGACCCAAATCCGAATATGCTCTGTGAGTGGGCGGAAAATAACCAAGAATCCTCACAAAGAATGCTTGCAATATTAATCAAATACCCTAACATTGACCGCATGAAAATACTAGAGGAAATTGATCAAATCCTCGGTATATTGGACAAAGAGGCTGACCCAGAAATCATAGCCAAGTTCAAAACAGAAATGAAAGATCGCTTAAAAAAGGTTGAATAATCAATTAAAGAGAGGAAGGCACAGAAGTTTACACGCGACAAAATCGACTACGATCGAGGACAGATCTATACTTTCGCAAACAAATTTGAGACTATTCGCCGGCAACGTTTAAATAACAGTGGAAGACCCACAGCAGACCCACAGTCCGAATTAAGCAGTATTGCAAGCTCTGAACCTGACACTGATGATGTTCCTAATAGGATAGTAATAGGACCGGCGCCTACTGTGCTGGAAGAATTTGTTTTTTTAGAACAAGAGAGGAGATTCAATCTCCGCCCCAGGACATATGCAAACAACGCAAAGCCTCAAAGAGGAAGAGGCAGAGGCAACAGAGGCGCAAAGGCGCAAAACATCTTAAATCCAGAAGGGAGAGCGAAGGACAAACAAGCCAAGAAATAAGTATGGAATCAGAAAACTCAATTGTAAATATGACTAATATAGTACTAACAGAGAAAGAAAACAACATTCTCAAATTGGGGCTGTCATTTTGTCCGGAGGAAGATTTTGACTATGTTAAGACGAGAATCGATGTCTTCAAATTTGTGCGATCGTTAAAATTAAAAAAGCATTTTGCAATTAATCTCAGCAGAAATCAAGCTGCGCCGATCAGTGGTCAAAGCAGCAGTGATGTCCATATGTCAAATTTGGTTGTCAACGATATGGACTTGATGCTGGACATGAGACATCTAGAAGAAGATTCTGAAGTAGATGTTTTGATCAGAGAAAGTGAACTGCAAACTACTATAGATCAAGTTACAGAATTAGCCGATCGCCAAGGCTTGAATATAGCCAGTAATGAGCCGACTACATTTAGACCTGCCTCAAGATTTACACCGATGACCAGTAAAGATTCTGTGGACATTTACAATGAATTAGTAACTAATGAGTTAAAAAGCTTATGCAAAAAAATGAATGAAAAAAAAGAAACATTTTCACAAAAAAAGAAAGAATATATTGCACTAACCAATAAATTATCCACAAATGCAGACTGTATCGTGCGTAATGCTGATAAAGGAGGGAATGTCGTTTTGTGGGGCAAGCAAGAGTATTTAAATGAGGCATATAAGCAATTGAATAATCGCATGAATTATGTGAGAGTGACAGAAAATGCTATGACTATCAGTCATCGTTTGTATAATGCCAATTTACATTCTTGGCATACTCAATGTTTGATTACAGACGAAGAATTTTTATTTTTAAAAATCACTAATCCAACAACACCAGTGATGTATCTTATTCCGAAGATACACAAAGACCCCACTATGCCCCCCAGGGCGCCCGCTAATTTCCGCAATGGGGAGTGCAGTTGAAAAAACATCTAAATTTGTCGACTCATTCGAATGTCCGTTAGTCAAAAATTTACCAACGTACATTTTGGATACAGCAGATTTTTTAAAACGAGTATATGACCTACCATGGGAGCATGATTTTTTGCTACCAACCATTGACGTTACCACACTATATACCAGCATTAAGCATGAAGATGGCCTTAATGCTGTGAAACACTATCTAGGAGGCAGACCAGTTAAATGTTGGGCCCATACCCAAATGCTCATTGCAATGACATCTGTTTGTTTGAAAAATAATTATTTCCTCTTCAATGAAGAACTTTTTCATCAGACGTGCGGTACAGCTATGGGCACCTGCTTTACCCCCAGCTATGCGAATTTGCATATGGGCTGGTGGGAGGAGCAGGTGGTCCAAACGCTGTACCATGAGGAATGCCAAAATAACATCATGCATTGGAGTCGTTTCATAGACGATCTATTCGTCGTACAGA
The DNA here is from genome assembly GCA_963921515.1 of Calotriton arnoldi. Taxonomy (NCBI): domain Eukaryota; kingdom Metazoa; phylum Chordata; class Amphibia; order Caudata; family Salamandridae; genus Calotriton; species Calotriton arnoldi. Next base: position 1,069,032 of record CAWUFW010000601.1, read on the forward strand.
AGGGCACAGAAAAATCTCTTAATGAGTTTATAGATCAACTCCAGATCAATGATTTGAATCTGCTGTTTACAAGTACCATCAGTGCATCAAGAGTAAACTTTTTAGACCTGACAATCTTCATAAAGGATGGGAGGTTGGAAACGTCATTGTATAGGAAGCCAACAGCGGGTAATACTCTTCTCCATGCAACAAGTTTCCACCCCCAAAATTTAATTAAGAGTATCCCCTATGGGGAATGCTTGCGTACTATCAGAAATTGCAGTAACCGAGAAGATTGCGATAAAGAATTGGAGGTCTTAAAAAAACGTTTTAGACAGAGAGGCTATTCTGAGTCTTGTTTAACAACTGCCATTTACAAAGCTAAGAAAAAATCTAGAGAGGATATTTTGTTCAAAAAAAGCAATGTGCAAAAACGAAATAGGTCGGAAAGTGAGAACACAAATCAATGTAGAATGATTACATCATATAATAAACAGCACAAGTATGTGCGAGATATTTTGTGCAAACATTGGCATCTGATAAGAAATGATCAAGTCTTAGGGAAATTAGTGCAAAGAAAACCTCAGATAACATTCAGACGAGCTAGATCATTTAAGCAAATGCTTGTGAGCAACTTGGTGCAAGCTCCTAAACCCAAAGTATCAACAACTATGTGGTTGGGGAGAAAAGAAGGTTTTGTTAAATGTCTAAAATGCAAGGCCTGTGGCCATGGGAAAAACATGGTCAGGTACAAATCAAGCCTTTCGATGAAAGAGAAAAAAATCAAAGGCCAGTTTTCATGTAAAACTGATTTTGCTGTCTACGTGCTTCAGTGCCCTTGTGGCCTGAGGTACGTGGGCAGCACAATCTTACCAGTGCACAAGCGAGTGCTCCAGCACTTGAGAGCGATCAAGAATGGTGATAAAACGTATTCAGTGGCACGCCATTTTAACCAATACCATGATAGCAACGTTCAAGGTTTGACTTATTTCGTGATAGATGCAGTGAGACCTAATGCAAGGGGTGGAGATTGAGAAAAAAGATTAAGAAGGTTGGAATCCTCTTACATTATTGAGTTAAATGCTAAAACCCCAGAGGGTTTAAATATGGAAGAAGATCTTCACACACATTTATGACCAAATATATGTTGAGCTGTCTCTCCTTATATCTCCATGTTTTTATCTGTTTTAATTTTTCACTTAAGAGGTACACTGTGGTTTAAGCACAATTTTGAAGACAAGACGGTTTACAATAGTGGCTTTGTTTATAATATTGACAATATGCCCACTTGGGCGTGATCTGTAAAATGTTTATGCATTGCTATACTGCAGCACAAGAAATTTTGGTCCGGCTCTGTTCACAATATTGATAATAAGCCCACTTGGGCGGAATTATAAAATGTTTATGCATTGCTATATAGTAGCACAAGAAATTTTAGTGAGGTATGCTAAATTGCCCACTTGGGCGTGATCATATGAATTGTACACCGCAATATGGCACTAAGCTAAAATGAGAGTATCAATAACAGCTTAGGATACTTGGCTCATTATTATGAGCAGTATAACAATAAAAATGTTCACCATGCATAACAAAATCTATTAATTGTTGTGAACATAAAATAAGAAGTATTTATTAATTTTGTAAATACGCAGTGACTCAATTGTAATATTGAAGTTTTAAAGCAAAGCGTAATGAAAGAAGGAAATATTGTTTTTTAAAAACTACCAGTCTGTCTTCTCATGCACTGTGTTTGTAGTTTCTCAAACGTTGATTCACGTAAATGCATTTAAAATGGCTGAAAACTTTATTAGTTTGTTGGTGAGCAAGCCTGCAGGTCAGGCGAAACGCGTCCGACAGCTGACAAATAAAACGTGTTATTTTGTCAAGGCATTGCTTCGTCCTCCTTTGTGTAAAGGAACTTTGTGCTGATTAAATTCGGACCTTGCTTGGGTGGTCCTTTTGGCGAAGCGCCCTCTGATTTGGAGCAGCGGCGGGCTGACACAAGCAGTAGAAGTTGGATATATATAGATATATATATATATATATAGATAGATATATATAGATATATTCCTCTTCACCAGTTCTTCCAGCCAGCGCTCCACACGCCGCGGGTGCCGCTCTCTGTGAGGGTGGGTCACGGTAAGGATCCCAAGCACAGCGGTTCCATCTCTGCCGCTAAATTAATAGAGCACACTCTGAAGCATATAATAATCAAATATTTTTAATCCACAGCGCATTAAGTTTGACAGACACGATTCGGCACAGTCGCCTTCCTCAATGTCAGTTAATTCAATGCATTCTCAATTCATTTAAATAAACATACCAAAATTCATTCAGGAGTCGAGAAGGGGTAATGTGCCATCAAGATGTCAGTTTTCATGGCAGTCATCTTTAAACATGTTAATTACTGAGGGATAATTGTGAGGGGTATACAGATTAACTGCTTTCCTCAATTCATTGCTCCAAACAGTAATAATATACAGTACTACTACTTGTCATGAACAGAACAACATGATATTCACTCTCATTTCATAATCACACCCTAAATGGGTAGTCATGCTTCAATACATCTATACCTTAGTTCCTCTCAATGCAATCATTATCAACCTGAGTAAGATAATTTCTGGGAAACATCAATATAAATCATTCATTCTTAAATTCATCGTCATGGTTTCCTAAATAACGCCCTGAATGGGCCTGTCGTTACTTGCATATTCAAAGTCTCATCCCAATATCCTACTCCTTCCTTCTATGCCATTTTTCAAAATACAAAATGGTCTAGCTTCAGACTCCACATCCTCCCTCATCCTATATGGATCCACATCTCTTCTTCATTGTTAAGTCCTCTTGGGCCTTGCTCTGCAGCTGTATTATACACCTGGACTCCGGGGCTCTGAGTTTTCTCCCTCGGTCCTCTCCCTTCTCTTCCGTTCTTACTTGGTCTAGACAGAAACATTTTAGGAGACTGCTGTTACTATTATGTTCCTGTTCAAAGTGGCGGGCCACTGGGTATGTGTGATCTTTATTAGCGAGTGCCAGCATATGTTCTACTATTCTTTTTTTGGTAGGATGTATTGTACTTCCTATGTATTGTCTCCCACAGGGACATGTTAGACAGTATACTATATAATCAGAGTTACAGGTGAGGAGCTTGTTGATCTGCAGCTTCGACTTTTTACCCGGGACTTCAGATTCCCGGACTTTTTGACTATTCTTACATGCTTTACAGTGTGTGCACGGTAAAAAAAAACTTTATTGGGTCCTTTTTCCTTAGTTTGTCTATGTAATGACTCCATACTGGATGTTCTTTTAAGGATGTGCCTCTCCTGTAGGTGATCAATGGTGCGTCTGATAAAGTTTTACCAATTATAATATAAGATTTCTGGATACGGGAATTTCTTCTACAAATTTGATAAATTTCTGATGCACTCTCCGTGTAATCAGTAATCATTCTTACAGTACCTTTGCCCTGCAATTTTTCTATTTTAATTTTCTTCTTTGGCTCCCTATCAAGGAGTAGTTGGCCTCTTGGTATTAATTCACTCTTGTTTTCTGCTTTGTTCAATACTCCTTTGCAGTATCCTCTCTCTCGAAATCTACCTATTGCACTCGTTTTCGCTTTGTTGTACTCGCTAGGTGAGGAGCAGTTCTGTTTTATACGTAATAACTCTTCAAATGGAATGTTGAAGAAATTGGCGTAACCTGAAACCTGATAATATAATTGATAAAACTTTATCAGATGCACTATTGATCAACTACAGGAGAGGCACATCCTTAAAAGAACATCTAGTACGGAGTCATTACATGGACAAAGCCAGGAAAAAGGATCCAATAAAGGGTTTTTTCCATGCACACGCTGTAAAGCATGTAAGAATAGTCAAAAAGTCCGGGAATATGCAGTCCCAGGTAAAAAGTCGAAGATGCAGATCAACAAGCTCCTCACCTGTAACTCTGATTATACAGTATACTGTCTAGCATGTCCCTGTGGGAGACAATACATAGGAAGTACAATACATCCTACCAAAAAAAAATACTAGAACATATGCGGGCAATCGGTAATAAAGATCACACATACCCAGTGACCCACCACTTTGAACAGTAACGTAATAGTAACAGCAGTCTCCTAAAATGTTTCTGTCTAGACCAAGTAAGAAAGGAAGAGAGGGGAGGGGAACGAGTGAGAAAACTCAGAACCCTGGAGTCCAGGTATATAATACAGCTGCAGAGCAAGGCCCCGAGAGGACTTAACAATGAAGAAGAGATGTGGATCCATATAGGATGAGGGAGGATGTGGAGTCTGAAGCTAGACCATTTTGTATTTTGAAAAATGGCATAGAAGGAAGGAGTAGGATAATGGGATGAGACTTTGAATATGCAAGTAACAACAGGCCCATTCAGGGCGTTATTTAGGAAACCATGACGATGAATTTAAGAATGAATTATGTATATTGATGTTTCCCAGAAATTATCTTACTCAGGTTGATAATGACTGCATTGACAGGAACTAGGGAATAGATGTATTGAAGCATGAATGCCCATTTAGGGCGTAATTATGAAATAAGAGAGAACATCATGTTGTTCTATTCATGACATGTAATAGTACTATATATTATTATTGTTTAGAGCAATGAATTAAGGAAAGCAGTTAATTTGTATATCCCTCACAATTATCCCTCAGTATCGAACATGTTTAAAGATGGCCGCCATGAAAACTGACATCTTGATGGCACATTACCCCTTCTCGATATCGAGGAACTCCTGAATGAATTATGGTATCTTTATTTAAATGAATTGAGAATGCATTGATAATACTAATGCAAAATATGCAGTTTATTGCAAAATGGCTTGTACTACAAGCATGGCTTTTATAATATTGGAGAATGACAAGTGTTGATTTCATGAAATTTCATTAGCTAAAAAATTAAAAATTTCTCTTCAGCAAAAAAAAAAAAAAAAGAAAAGAGAATGCATTGAATGAACTGACAGTGAGGATATACATATCACAACTACCTAGCATAAAGAAACAAAAAGTAAATATGATTTTTGCACGGCCAGGTTATAGATTATATTGGAGGCTCTGGATTGATATACCGTGGAAATTTCTGTGCAGATTATTTTATAATTTGGTTCTCTTTGGAACATGAGTTACAAAGAGCATTACTGTGGAATGAAGGTTTGTGTACAATGCGTGAAACGACTGTTTTGCAAAAGATGATATGTTCTGTCTGTCTGAATGTAGTGCTATGTCCTAGATGCCAATTGAAACTGGTATTATTATTGTGGACCAGCAACAAAGGCAGTAGTCAGAAAAATAAAATATCCCCCAATTTTAACCATATAGCAATTGGCAATATGTGAGTGAGGTGAGAGAGCTCGACAGGTATTCAGGAAACAGCTCTCTCAGAGGGAATTCTGAAAGGTTCTTCCTGCTGTCCATCCTTCTTTCAGTCTGTTTTCCTCCTTTACTTCTCTCGGTCCTTATTTCTGGTTCTTTTCCACCTTTATTTTCTTCTTTTTGTCCACCATTGTTTCATTCCTTTTTTCATTAATCCAACCATCCTTTATTTTCGCTGTCCTTTTAACCATCCATTCTTCCTTCTTATCATCCATCTTTGGATTTTTAATTCATTTTTCATTCATCTATGTTTCTGCCCTTTCTTCTTTCCACCCATCTTTCATTTCTTCTTTCTTTAAATCCTTCAACCTATGATTCTCGCCATCTATTCATCCTTCTCTCATCCATCCATTCTGCTCTGTATCTTTCCATTTATTCTCGCCAGCCATCATCCAGCCATTCTTCACTCCATCCATCCTTCAACTGCTCTCTTTTTTCATTGGTTGCGCCACACCACAGCTCCATAACACTATCCCCTTACAGTCTAATTTATGAGCTTTTGTTCGGAGATAGCTGCCTCTGATCAAAAGTGAAAAGAGCTTCAAATAAAATGTTAAGGCTTCATATCAAACAGAACTGCCTAATGGTACCCACCCCCTGTTCAAGCTGCTAAGGTGTAGGGGTGATGACTCCCCTGCCAGCAACAGACACTTCCAGATTAATATTAGTTAATGTTAGGTTTAACAACATGATGACGGAAACTTTCAATAAGCACTCAGGACCTGATGTTATATTTTAAGGTACCTGTAAGGGGATTACAAATAGGTATACTTGACCACGTAGGGAACTGTGAAACAAAATCAAAGGAAGTTTGGGAACACAGTAATGAGTGACTTTTAATGCATATCTCATGGACTAACTGCTACTGATAAGGAGTCTCTTCTTTGGGGGGGGCGCCTCGTATTCCAGAGTTAATTGGACTGAACAATAGGGCAGAGAACAGAGTTAAAAAAATGATTCGATCGAAACTGGAAGCGACAGCATGTGGGGCCACACCATTGAATTGGCTTGGACCAGTGGATTATCTGTTCCTAGAGAAATGAATTATAGATATGTGCAACCCCATATTTTGTAAAGGTTTAATCTACCCGATGTCTTCAAGAAATGTTTCGGAATTAAGTGGGGTTATTTTGATGAATTAGCAGCGAATCTGCACTCAACATAGCAGTACTCAGAGTGAGAAATGGCTTAAGCCACCATTGTGAGAGGTAACAGAAGTTTCAGCCTCAGAAACCCATGTTTTACAGACGTAGCACATGTCCAATATATTTTGCCCCAAATCTTCACCTGTGGGCAAAATATTGGGAAAACCACATGCAGAAATCGGCATGGAAAGTCTGATTACCATATGTTATTCCCCAAAAATATGTACTATCCATTAATTCCACCCTCCCCTGATGTTACCTGGCACCCAAGTATCAGTAATTCCACTGGGGAAATATAACTGGTTAAATTCCAAGTGAATTGTAATGAGGGCCAAAATCCTCTCTGAATGGCACAATTAATGTAAGCATTCTGGAGGGGCCTTGGGTTGACAGCAAGAAGAAGGATATGCAGCTATTTACAAGTAAAACGTGAACACACAACATCCCTTTGTAGTCTCTTCATGTGCGATATCAATAGGGAAGACAATGCCTTGCTCTGGCAGTTAGTTGCAAAAGTTGAAAAACACTTCACATGCTCAGAGGGCCAACCATTTCACCTGTGTTATGGATGGTGATGTGCTAGTGTTGAAATTGCTCCAGTGAAAGGGGCATAATGCCCATATTCTCACTTGCAGTACATGTGGATCACTTCAGATATAATTGTATGTGCTCCAGAAATATGCTGCTTGTAAGAAATAAGGTTCTTATTTGAGAAGGGTGAGAACCCAACTAACCCAACTCAAGTAATAATCACTATCAAAAGTCAAACCACAACACCAGGAAATCCCAAACCAATTTAGAAAAAATAGAGAATATTTCAATAAATACAATGACACCTAAATGAGAAAAATCCAATAAGGGGCACCAGAGATACGATTTTTAAAGTTTTAAATAGAAATAGCACCAGGAAGCACAAAATACTAATGATAGACAAAGGTCAGGGTTGTACGGGATCTAGGCACAATTTCACGCTGATCGCGATGGGACATGTGTGGGTTGCACTAACCAGGTTCATCCTGGTCAAAGATTTTTCCTTCTGGCTTTAGCCCTTTAAGTTACAATCCACTACAGGAACACACTTCTAAAGCCCCAAGACCTCAAGGGAGGTGCTCAGAAACATACAGGCTGACAGGCAGAGTCCAACAGGAAAGTCAAGTCCAAGTCCAGTTGCCACTGATCAGTTGGAGTGGCCTCTTGCATCTTGTTTACTCCTTGTAGCTTATACAGTGGGTCAGCCTTATGTCCCTTGGAGTCCACTTCTATTCCCTGGGAACAAAAGAGAGAGCAAGTCCAATCCTCCACTGTTTTTTTCAGGTTGCAGACAGCAGGTTTAGTCCTCTTCTGATTTTCCTCTAGCCTAGGAGTGATCTGAGAAGGTTACTGATGATGCCACATTTATGTCCATTTCCAACTTATCGGTGGGGCACATCCTGGCCATTTCCTAACCAATAGGGTAAAAGATTCCTGGGGTGACTCTGCCTAGTTTGCAGCATATGTGTATAATTGTACACTATTCCACATTGCACCTCTTTCCCTAAATCTAACATGGCAGACCCTCTCTACCACGGGTCAGAGTTCCCTGCACCCACCCTGATGTGTGGGTATGAAAATGGGTAACCCTTCCCCTGGGTCACTCTAAAACAGTTCTGGGGCAGCTCCCCCTCCCACAGAGATTAGTGCCAGCTTCACTACAAGCACAATAGAGGGAGAAGGCCAAGGTGTGAGCTACATCTGCCTGTGACAGGGAAGGCCTCTATTGAAGTTAAGCAAGTGCCTGTACACAGCCCCAGGCCATCCTGTCAAGGGCAGGACAATACCTTCCCACATCCAAAAGGCCTTAAAGGCTTTAGAAATGGAAAAGTGATTTTTCTAAAATACCTTTTCCTTAATATTATTATTTGTTTATTTGTTTCAACCCAAGCCAATACAAACAATACAAATCAAAACAGAAATAGGATAAAAAAAGAAGGAAACAACTTTTAAAATATTTTGTTTATTCCACAGCAAAAATGGATACAAGTCTAGGAATGTTTTTGCCCACTACTTCAGCATGAGTCATGTGTAAACAGCAGGACTCTGTTATTGATCTCTGGTGGTGTTGGTTCGATTTGGGCAGTTTACAAGCATGGAAGATGTAGAGGGTCACCTTTTTATGTACATGTTCTGAGTCTATGCAGGAGAAAAGTAGCAGAGCCTTGTTGCATCTTCACATGTTGTGGACCAAATATAATAGTCTGAGGATTTCTCATTGCAGCACTGCAGTAAATGAGCATAAAAACCTAAAGTACAAAACTCTGCTTTGGCCACCCAGATTACAAGTACATTGATCACTGCTTATTATGTTTTTTTCAAAGCAAACACAAGGAGATGATGGACGGAGTGCTGAAACTTTTCAAACACTCACCCCCAGTCACAGATCTGGGTTGAATGCATCATCATTCTTTAGCTTACTTTGCCAACCCAGTTCAGACACAGCTATATGCAAATCAGTCTTGACCCTGTGCCTCATGGGAACAGTCCAGACCGAACTGCCAAGCCATGTCTTCCCTAGACCGGAATCAAGCATCCTGGGACCGGTTTTGGGCTAACAGCCCTCATCAGCCAGGCTAGCTTGAATCCAGTGGCAAAGTGAGCAAGGGACCCACGTCTGGGCATACCCTGCCAACTTAGGGCGAACAAAGCAAACACAAGGAGATGATGGACAGAGTGCTGAAACTTTTCAAACACTCACCCCCAGTCACAGATCTGGGTTGAATCCATTATCATTCTTTAGCTCACTTTGCCACCCCAGTTCAGACACAGCTGTATGCAAATCAGTCTTGACCCAGTGCCTCATGGGAACAGTCCAGACCGAACTGCCAAGCCATGTCTTCCCTGGACCGGAATCAAGCATCCTGGGACCGGTTTCGGGCTAACAGCCCTCATCAGTCAGGCTAGCTTGAATCCAGTGGCAAAGTGAGCAAAGGACCCACGTCTGGGCATACCCTGCCAACTTAGGGCGAACAAAGCAAACACAAGGAGATGATGGACGGAGTGCTGAAACTTTTCAAACACTCACCCCCAGTCACAGATCTGGGTTGAATCCATCATCATTCTTTAGCTCACTTTGCCAACCCAGTTCAGACACAGCTATATGCAAATCAGTCTTGACCCTGTGCCTCATGGGAACAGTCCAGACCGAGCTGCCAAGCCATGTCTTCCCTGGACCGGAATCAAGCATCCTAGGACCGGTTCCGGGCTAACAGCCCTCATCAGCCGGGCTAGCTTGAATCCAGTGGCAAAGTGAGCAAGGGACCTGTTGTGTAGCTCCTATAGTACCCCTGCAGGACCTGCGCGTTTGGATAACATATACTGCGGGCTTGATGGCAGACTGACTCCGTGCACCCCCACCGTATATGTTAGCCTGGTTTTGCATTAGCTAGCTCGCAGTGCCACTAGTGTCTCCTCTTATCGGGGAGAGATTAGTTTCTGGCAACCTTAGACCATGACAACCCTGATCCCTCAGAATCGTGGAAACAATATACTACTTTTCACTCAGCCACTCGTGCTCACTTATTCGGTTTGTCTCAGAGAGTTACACAGAATAAACAGTCGGGCGTTTCAATAAGTATTTATTGAACAGCTGTTATTCTAGTGTAAAATATATGTGCTGCGGTAACCAGCAGACAATAGCAGAGATATATTATCAGCAGTACGATAAAAGCAAAGGGATAGAACAGTTCTACCATAGTGCGATAAGCATGAGTACATACATGAATATAAAAGCATTATGCAAGTGCGCGTACTCCTACGATGCCTACCTTAATGTACCTGAGTGTACCTAGCATATGTGTGTAGGTCTTAGAAGCTAAGAGCTAAGAATCCTCCTAGGATTTAGTCGAACCCCCATACCTGAATACAGAGAGAGTGTGGGACCCCGTCCTCGTCTCGAGTTAGACACCCCGTCCGGGTTGTGTCAGACCACTGTCAGCTTGAGCGACTGCATGCAGGAGCCTCAGCGTCTCTGGTCAATGTGTCAGCATGGAAGTCTCGGTTCCCTCTGTCTTACCGGGGCAAGATGTGGTGTATTTATACCCTAAAGAGTCTCGGTCCTCATTATGGTTTGTATAGGATATGAGGAAGACGTCAGGGGTGAACTTTGTACATACATATTATGCCGGTGGTGTATTCTTAGAAATCCATGCATAATTAATGAGTACAGTGTGGGCCTATGTTTGGAAGAGCCCTGCTGTATTCAAAACCACAGGATAGATAACGTTCAGCCCTCAGAGCTCGTTGTGTACTAGCTGGGACCAATGTAGGTGAAAGATCATGCCTATATAAGGAATCATACTATAATAGGACATGTACAGTTGTGACCATAATTGGGCATATGCGGCCATGACCATAATAGGGCAAGTACGAATATGACCATATTAGGGCTGTTAGCCTGAAACAGTTAAACACGAATATGAAAGGAGTATAGCGGTGTGCATCTTACCACCTCTAATGTTCAGCCCGAAACCGGTCCCAGGATGCTAGATTCCGGTCCAGGGAAGACATGGCTTGGCAGTTCAGTCTGGACTGTTCCCTTGAGGCACAGGGTCAAGACTGATTTGCATATGGCTGTGTCTGAACTGGGGTGGCAAAGTGAGCTAAAGAATGATGATGGATTCAACCCAGATCTGTGACTGGGGGTGAGTGTTTGAAAAGTTTCAGCACTCCGTCCATCATCTCCTTGTGTTTGCTTTGTTCGCCCTAAGTTGGCAGGGTATGCCCAGACGTGGGTCCCTTGCTCACTTTGCCACTGGATTCAAGCTAGCCTGGCTGATGAGGGCTGTTAGTCCGAAACCGGTCCCAGGATGCTAGATTCCGGTCCAGGGAAGACATGGCTTGGTAGTTCGGTCTGGACTGTTCCCATGAGGCACAGGGTCAAGACTGATTTGCATATGGCTGTGTCTGAACTGGGGTGGCAAAGTGAGCTAAAGAATGATGATGGATTCAACCCAGGTCTGTGACTGGGGGTGAGTGTTTGAAAAGTTTCAGCACTCCGTCCATCATCTCCTTGTGTTTGCTTTGTTCGCTCTAAGTTGGCAGGGTATGCCCAGACGTGGGTCCCTTGCTCACTTTGCCACTGGATTCAAGCTAGCCTGGCTGATGAGGGCTGTTAGCCCGACACCGGTCCCAGGATGCTAGATTCCGGTCCAGGGAAGACATGGCTTGGCAGTTCGGTCTGGACTGTTCCCATGAGGCACAGGGTCAAGACTGATTTGCATATAGCTGTGTCTGAACTGGGGTGGCAAAGTGAGCTAAAGAATGATGATGAATTCAACCCAGATCTGTGACTGGGGGTGAGTGTTTGAAAAGTTTCAGCACTCCGTCCATCATCTCCTTGTGTTTGCTTTGTTCGCCCTAAATTGGCAGGGTATGCCCAGACGTGGGTCCCTTGCTCACTTTGCCACTGGATTCAAGCTTGCCTGGCTGATGAGGGCTGTTAGCCCGAAACCGGTCCCAGGATGCTAGATTCCGGTCCAGGGAAGACATGGCTTGGCAGTTCAGTCTGGACTGTTCTCATGAGGCACAGGGTCAAGACTGATTTGCATATGGCTGTGTCTGAACTGGGGTGGCAAAGTAAGCTAAAGAATGATGATGGATTCAACCCAGATCTGTGACTGGGGGTGAGTGTTTGAAAAGTTTCAGCACTCCGTCCATCATCTCCTTGTGTTTGCTAAATATGAATACGTACATTTTAGGGCATGTACGAACGGGTCTACATTAGGGCATCTATGCGGGATATAACACCCACTCCTCTTCCGAACTGGATAATAAATGACCATACTTAAAATCTGGACAATTTAAAAACATTTTTAAAAGCAAGTAAAAACATGGTTCTAAAAAATCGTTAAAACATTTTGGTGCTTAAAAAAATGTTTAAATTCAGCTTTTTCTAGTTGCCATTTAAAAGTCAATATCGTCTCTCTATAGAAGTTGTATTACCATAAGCAGGAGAAGGCCATGCTTTTCTCAAGCAAAAGTGTCAATGTAAGAAAATTTTCCAAATTTAGATCATTTATTTTGAAACGAGTGAAAAAGCCGAATTCTTTCCCAGGACACGATGAGCCAATTCAAGATTACGCGTCCTGGCTGGGAAGCTCAATATTATCGGTGTCAGCTGCTGTAGATGACAAATCCAACGCCTCACAGAGAACGTCAATCGCACATAGATGGTATGTAGTACTGCCAACAGTCGGTGCTGTGGCAGGTGTTACCTGGGTGCCTGTGGAGGAGTCACCTAACCCAGCAGGAGCGAACAGCACCTGTGGATTTTCCAGGAATGCATTAATCAGAATCAGAAGCCGCTGAGGACAACGCAGAGCGTAGGCCTTTATGGGGTTCAGCATTGCATCCGTGTCCGGAGGCGCATCTGATGGAAATGTTAGACAAAGATCCAACGTGCATTCTTCTCCGCAGAACAGGCATCGAAGCACAGGTAAGATGCAGTCTATCCAGACTGGTCTAAATGATAGAAACCAGGAGGCATTGACTTCTCGCAGGCAAGAAATGCCCAGAAGTTGTACCATGCGTTCACGGTATTTCCGCTCCAGGAGCGTGTTCACCATTCCCTCGGGAAGTGGGCCGTCCATTGCGTAGCAGCAATATTACAATCAGTTCAGTTCAAATAGCTTTATTCGACAACATGCATCATAAAAGCATTATTTGACATTTGTACAGTAAAAGAATATATGTTAAATAGAACAGGAAATCTTAAAATACAGAGATCCAATTAAAATGTCTTGATATAGCATTATGAGCGACGTCTAAAACAAGAACACTTTAAAACAAGTTTCACTAAAAAGTCATTGGTCTAATAAAAATATGTACATTTTGCTTTCCACCAATACATTCCTCCCTGGATGTTCAATAGTTATGATAAAAGTATGAAAGAAGAAAGATAAAAAGGGCATCAACCAACAGAGAAGTCAATACATAAAGTGTTAGTGCTATATACAACATAAGACGATATACAGAGATTATAGCGCAACCAAGTGAATACTGCGATTTTTATACCAGTCACATAGCTCCTCTTATTAACTGGGGTCTTAGTTATCTAAGTTAAAGTCACTCCCCGTAGGGCTTTGGTTCTCACTAGCCAGGCTTGCCCTAAGAACTTAGCCATTCCACATGAGAATAGGACGCTAGGGTCAGATGTTAAAATGCGCAGAGCAAATCGGTGATCGCGGGTACCCATATTACTACATATTGGTTTTAACCATTTAGTCCTTGCTTTATTGTAAGCAGGACAAGCAAACAGGACATGAGCAACACACTCAACCAGAGCTCCACAGCAAGGGCAACTCTCTGTTATATTCTCGGCTGTGCGCCACTTTGCCATTCGGGTATTAACAGGGAGCGTGCCAAACCTAAACTGAATATACAGAGTCCTATCTCGTGGGACCTGGATCACGTCTAGGTAGGGCTCTAAGTTTCTCATTTGCTTGAACATAAAATACTCCTCTGTCAGTCTCCCCTTATTTGGCTTACTAAGCTCCTGGCTATCAAACCAATCCCAATAGTTGCGCTTAAGTTCCATCTTACTAGGGGGAATTTGGGTATCCCATGATTCTTTAAGGCCAAGTTGCATCATGGTTTTCTTCACATATGTTATCCACTTGACCCTATGGTCCACATCCAATTCCATCACCTCCGTTAGAGCTGAGGCGTAATTAGTGAGCTCTTCAGTACGCCTTAGGCGAGCCCAAAAATGCAGTGGGCGTAGCCTAGCAATTGCTCTAAACGGTCGCCTACCCATATCATACATTAGAGGTGTCAGGATTCCTGCAATTAGGATCAAGATGAGCGGGAATCCTCCAAATATGCTTCCCAATACGGAGTGTATAAAATTTGGGATAACTCAGAGGACTGTCTGAAAGGTGCTTAACAGTCCGGACCCTATGGTCTTAAATAGGTGTACAATTCCGCTCGTATCAGACATATTGAAGATACGTCCCACCATTTCTGCGAAATGAATGGGGCAGTTTGTACATATGAGTGCCTGTATCTCGGTCGAGGTCCTTGCAACTTGAAGTTCATAGGTTTCCCGAGCGGAGGTTAAGGGCACGGGTTGCTGTAAAAGCATGGCTTTCAATCTGCTCAGAGTATCAAACTGTATAAAAGAAACATTCAGCGAAGGCCATAGCGGCGCCTCCCCGACTGTGTTCAGTGGCGGAAACAATACTTGGATACAGCAAGTAACCCTAGAGTTAACAGTTACTAGATATGCGACGCCCGGAAGCATCCCACAACAACCTTGATCATTTAGCATTAATTAACTCCCATTCGAGAGCAGCTGGAAAACCGGTGTGATCATGGCGGCTGGGATCCCTGACATGTGGCAAGATAAGTTCGCCACTGAGCCACTGCAGGCTCCGTGTAGAGAAATATCCTGGCACATGAGAGAACCGCTTAAAGCGTTCTTGCAGTTTGTACCACTCAGACACACTTCTCGATCCCCATTCCGGCATCGCTATCTATATGGTAACTCCCAAGTTTACTTGATGTATCCCTTACCCATTTTTACATATTTGCCTGCCTGCCTTTGCTCAAGGCAATATTGAAACTGAAACGTAGTGACCAGCAGAGTGATTTGGCCATGAATTAGCCGTTCTGTTGATGGTGATTCGGCTACAGTGAATGGTAACCTTTCCAGTTTCTCAAATACGCAGCATTGTATATTTGGCTCCCCTCTGTGCCATTCTGTCTGTTTATCAGTTAGATTGTATTCTGAGAACAGAGAAGTGGTGTTTATAAAACGCCATGGCACATAGCCTGCACGCAAAGATTGCAGTGTTCAGCTTAACATCATAATAGAACGTAGCTGAGATTGCCCGTGTTGTAACAAGGCCAGATCTTGTTCTAATATGTCTTTTGCCGAAGACACAATGTTGCCTAAGGAGTAAATCCTGGAGGTCAAAGTTGTTAACCCATTATCCACCACAGCTAATGTCTTTTCTAAGTTAATACGGTCTATTTCCCGTATCCTTTCTGCGGCCTCTTGGGATATTTTCCAGTTTTCATTATAGTAGGCATAAAGGCCTGAATATATGACACGTTTCTGACATTGATTCCTGGGTCCTAGTAGAAAATCTCTAAGATCCATGTCAGGTGTGAGTAAGGTCAAGTGGTGCTTCACTTCTGTCAGTGTTGAGGTCTCTAGCCAATCAAGGCACAACTTCCCAACACTATAGGATGTGACTACCCCTGGGTGTTATCTCTGTACATAGCGTGGGTCTGTCCTATGGATACTAAACCCTTCGGTTGTATTCATAAATCTCTGTTGACATTTGTTTGTGTCAATGGGCCAAACCAGCCATTTTGTCCAATCAGGATCTGATCTGTTGTACTGGAAAATGTCATCTAATCCTATCCCTTGTGTAGTTGAGTTCTGTCCCCCACCCATCTGCGATGGTGTTGGAAACCCCGGTGTGTTCATTTCCTTGCCTTTGGCTAATCCAAGACAGGCTGTTTGATGCACAGTTTCATTCAGAAATAAAATCTGCTGCGGAATGATGCATGCTCTAAAAAGTGCTTCTATTCCCTGGACTTGCCAGTCCCTAGAACCCCAGATTGATTTGGAATCTATTGTGTCTTTCCATAGGTCGAAACCCTGTTTAGACAACTGATTCAGAAAGGATGCAGAGTAAATATGTTTGGTGTTTGTCAACATAATTTTCTGAGCTGAATTTTTCGCCACTTTATAATAAAATGACTTCGGGTCGGATGTGTTAAACCCTGAGAAGTATGTGAACTTCTGTGCAAATGCTTGCGAACTACCCTTTTGAGGTGATGGCAGTGTTCCCACTGGTGGTACTCAAACACATTTCTAGGTGTTATAGATTTGTGTAAGAAATGATGACCATATTGCTGGTAACAGTACAATGTATCATAGTCTGAAGTACCTTCTAACATTTCATTGTTCGGAAATTCAGCAGTTTTTTCTAAATCAGACATCATAGCATTTACAGTTTCAGTGTCCCAATCATCAGAAAATGTACTGGAGGTAATGAAATCACTTAAAGAAATTTTAAATACATGTTTTAGCTTTAAAAGTTCAGTCGGACCGAATACATCATAATCAATCTTGTCCCATACTATACCGACCGGTATAGGAACTGCTGTGATGTTCACTGAAGACAAGTCTCTTGGTTCACGATGTGAAGACTGGTGTGGTTTTAAAATCAAATTGACTCTTTGGGCTGTAGAGCTTGGTTGGAGGTATCGTCCATTAATAAGCATACTAAAAGTTATTGTTAAACCTAGCCAGAAAATGAAAAATAAAATCCCAGTGATATACCATAGTTCTATCCAAGGTGACACCAGGTAAGTCTTTCTAAAAAAGTTCAAAAAGTCATTGAGTTTCTGTTGGAGTGATTTTTTGGCTGGCGTCGTTTCCGGTTCGCTTGGATCCAGTGAAAACGTATCAAAGTCCAGAAGCAGTTCGATCAATTGTTGGAATTACATCGGGATTTGTTGAAATCGGATTTTGCTCTTGACGAGGCATGTTGACGTAGATGTCTGTATTAGGTCTTATTGCAACTTGGTTGTTAAGTTGATTTTCTTCTTGTTGAAGTGGAACGAGTTCCATAGCATTGTTGCTTAGTCCTTCATTCCGTACAGGTGGCTCTTCAAACGTGATGAGTCTTTCTGATTGGACTTCTTGGATTGTAGCGAGAGGAGGGCGTCTGCTACTGTGGAGTCCCCGAGGCCTACTGTTTAGTATCGGCCACATAGTGTGGTTTGATTAAGTCAATTGAGACGAATCTTTTCTCCTTTTTTCCGGCAAGAGGTGGCAGAAGTACAGTTCTTGTGCCGTGGATTGCAAGGACCGGTACAGGCTTTCTGTAGGATGGCCCAAATTCTTTCTTGTCAGCAATCTTTTCTCTGACTAGATCCCCGATTTTTGGGATCCAGATAGGTCTTGCCGTTCCTGCCTTGACTTCCTCAGTGGCGGCCTGTTTCTGGAGCACGTTACTTTGTTGTGTCCTGGATTCATTTAGATCCTGTAAAACAGCCAAATGATCATGGATATCAAATGGTTTTTCATCCGCCACTGTGCCTTCACAATCAAGATCAGGTACCCACATTCTTGTCCCAAATAGGACCTTGTAAGGAGTGACGCCTCCTAGAGAGCTTCTTGGCTGATTATTGAGCGTGCGCTGTACCCCATAAACGTGATCGACTCATCTACCGCCCTTGCCTAATACCCTAGCTGTTAAAGATTGCTTTAAGTCTCGGTTTTTCCTCTCCACAACAGAATTTCCCTTGGGATGGTAGGGAGAGGAGTTCCGCAATGCTACGCCCATTCCTTCCATGGCCTCTTTGTAAGCCCGAGAGCTAAACGCCGGACCACTGTCAGAATGTAATGTGCCAACTGTGTATGTGCCGATAAAGACTCGCAAATCTTTTATAACAGTTCGAGCGTCACTCGAGCGCTGAGGCAAAACCCATAGGAATCTTGAGCAGGAATCCACTGCAACCATGATATATTTCTTGGACCCATCAGATTGTAAGGGTCCGCAGTGGTCCAAATACACACATGCGAGAGGTTTGTCTGATTTCAGTAATGGTGTCTGCGCTGGGCGTGTTACAGTGGAGCCTTTTATCTGCTGACAGATGTCGCATTTCAAGACATAGTCTTTAGTCTGCTTCGTTAACCCTGGCCACCAGAAGCGCTGTTTCAATAAAGAAATAGTCACTGTAACGCCTGTATGCGCAGAACCCAAACCCTTGTGTGCCGCTAAAATCAAGCCTAGCCTACGATCCATATTTGGTATTACTTTATCCCCCACTCCAGGAATCTGAGCATATGGAATGTTTTGTGCATCTAACTTGTAGGAGTACTTGAGTGGAAATTTTTTAGGTACTGCTGTGCTGCCTTTGCGTGAAGCATTGACAGCTACCATTATCTTGCCGTCTATTTTCGTTTTTGAACGAGTAACTGCAGCTATGGCGGCTGTGCGAACAGCCCCCTTTGCGGCTTCATCAGCCAATAAATTCCCTTCAACGTGAACGCCATCACGCTGATGACTCAGTGTATGTATCACGTGAGCCCTTGGTAGTTCGTTTCTCAGCTCCACTACCTGTTCCCATAGCATTTTATGCTTAATTGTGCCACCTTTTGCATCTTTGAACCCGTTTTGTTCCCAATGATGTAGATATTCATTGTACGACTGTACACAGTAAAAGGAATCACACGCAATCAGTGTGGGGAATTCATGATCCGTATTTATAAGTGCAAGTATAAGTGCTTTGAGTTCTGCCAACTGAGCCGTGCAGTCTCCTAGAGATTGTGTTTTAGTGCAACTCGGATGGAACTTGCCATCGTGCATGCGACCTTTAACAATCGCACACGCTGCGCTGTAAGCTTGCTTACTCCCTGTGACTGGTTGAGCAGAACCGTCAGTGTAAATAATGTATTCATACTGATCTAGAGGCAAAATTTCATTTGGCAGAGGGTATTCTTGTTCATATTGCAGGAATGCCTGTGTTTTTAAACTTGGATCAAATCTGTATTCAACATCCGTTGCAGTAAGAGAATTAGCCCATTGTATCCATCTCAGATGCAAGGCTTTCGCATTTGGAATGCTAGCTTTTGTAACAGCTTCTAAAGCTGGTACTGGGGTCACGACAATTATGCGTTTTCCCTGAGCCAGAGCTCTTTCTCTTGCTACAGCGGTCTGCACTGCTGTCAGGATTTTTTCTGTTGAAGTGAAATGCATCTCTGCGTTTGTGTACAGGTGTGATTTGTATGCGATTGGTACTGTTTCACCTTCATTAAAAGTTAAATAAGTGTACCCGCATTGACCCGCTATTACTCGGATCACTAAGTTCTGTGCGTTTACGCGTGTCTGTAAATGTTTAGAAGCTATCATGTCTTCCTGTAAGGAACGCAGGATATTTGTGTGTTCCTGTGTCCATTGTCTGACTGAAAAATCAGGTTTTATTAAGTTGTAGAAAGGTTTTACTCTTTCTGCGTAATCCAAAATGTATGTTCGACCAAAATTTAGGAATCCCAGAATTGATTGTAGATTCTTTAATGATTTTGGAGGTTGGAGTAGCGCACACTTTTCTAAAAAGTTAGCTGCCAGGCTTTTTCCCTCACTTGACAGCTCGTATCCCAAAAACGGGAAACTGAGGTGGGGAATCTTTGATTTTTTAAAGTTAAATTTGTAGCCCTCAGAGGCGAATCCCATAATAATGGTGCTCACCCTGGTCAAGTGGCTCTTTAAGTCATCGTCCGTCAGATAAATATCATCCACATAGGACAATGCTTCTTCATCCAAATTTTGGAGTAACTCTATTACCCTTGCTGAAAACAACCCCGGGCTATTTTTATACCCTTGGGCTAGTCGACAAAATTGTCGCTGGGACCCTAACGCACTGAATGCAGTCAGATACCTGCTTTCAGGCGCTATATTTTGGCAGAAAAATCCATTTGAGATATCAAGTGTTGTTTTGTATTTTTTCTGCACAATGTTATTCATTAACACTGTGTGCATTTTGAACTGCAAATGTCTTTGTGCAAGTGTTTAAATGTCTGTAATCTAAAACTAGACGATATGTATTGTCAGGTTTGGCTACGGGGAACAAAGGATTGTTTATTTATTTATTTAATTGTTTTATAAAGCGCTGGCTGGACCAGAGGTATCAGAGAGCTTTACAGGAGTATAAAATAGATACAGTCACAGGAACAAAAATCAGCAATAATCAACAGCAGTGAATAATAGCAGGTTACAAGAGAGAGACAGTTTGTAATAATACAAATACAGGTAAAAGATCAGGAGCAATTTACAAATCTAAAAGGAATGATAGGAAAATGGGTTAGGGTTAAGACCCCCAATATTTGTTGAGGAGGTGCACTTTGAGGTCCTTTTTAAAGCTGAGATAAGAAGGGTTGCATCGCAGGTCTTTGGGGAGGGCATTCCAGGTGCTTGGGGCATTGCCGGAGAAGGATCAGTATTGGGTGGATTTCTTTTTTAACAGGGGTGGGACAAGGAGGAGAGCGTTCGTACTTCTCAGAGCTCGGGTACTGCCCGCTATGGAGACTTTGTTGGCTAGGTAAGGCGGCGTGTTTTGGTGGAGGGCTTTGTGTGTAATGCAAGCATTTTTGTAGGCAGACCTGCCTTCGACAGGGAGCCATTTAAGAGTTTTGAGGACTGGGGAGATGTGGTCAAAACGTTTGCAGTCGGTGATGAGTCTACCTGCGAGGTTGAGAACAGATTTGAGAGGAGCTAGGGGGATCTTAGGGATTCCGGTGAGGATGGCATTGCCATAATCAATTCTCGAGAGGACCAGGGATTGAACTACTAGTTTAAAGTCTTCAGATGGAATAAAGGGCTTGATTTTTTTGAGATGGCGGAGAGTGAAGAGGGCTCCTTTTGCTGAAGTTTTGATGTGAGAATTGAGATTAAGGTTATTATCAATGGAGATACCAAGAGATTTGACTGAGTTGGACAAGGAGAGAGAGCAGTTGAGGGCATTGAGGTCAGAGATCCAAGTTTGGATGAGGAGAGGGTTGGATTTAGGGGAGAAGAGAATGATTTCAGTTTTTTTAGGGTTCAGTTTGAGATGATTTATTTGGAACCAGGATTGGATCTTGGTGAGGGTGTTGTTAAGGTGTAGGATATCGGCGTGGGTTTTGATCTTGTAGTACAGTGGAGTATCATCAGCGTAGAGGTGGTAGTTGATTCCTGCTTGTTTAAGGATGAGAGTGAGCATTTCCATAAAGAGGTTAAAGAGAGATGGCGAGAGGATAGATCCCTGGGGGACTCCTAGGGATACCGGGGTGGGGCTAGAAAGACAGTTGTGAATTTTGATTTGCTGTGTTCGGTGTTGTAGGTAGGAGACAAACCATTTGTGGGTGGTACCATTAAGGCCAAAACGATCTCTGAGAACATTAAGTAGTGCAGAGTGGTTGACTGTATCAAACGCTGCAGAGAGATCAAGGAGGATGAGTAGACACGTCTCGCCATTGTCGAGAGAGTGATGGATGTCATCAACAATATTTAGCATGGCAGTTTCGGGACTACAGCCTTTTCTGAAGCCTGATTGAAGGGGGTCAAGTAGGTTAAAATTTTCAATGTGTTTGTCTAATTGGAGCAGGACACATTTTTCGAGGGCTTTAGAAAGAAGGGGAGGTTGGAGATGGGGTGGAGATTATTTAGGTCATTGGGATCGGCATTGGAGTTTTTAATAATGGGGGAGATTTGACCAAGTTGAAGAGAGATAGGGACACATCCTGTGGCCAGGGAGGAGTTGATGATTGTAGTCCAGGATGGTGCAATGATGTGTTTTAGGTCCTGGATAAGGTTTGAGGGGAGGGGGTCTTTGGTGTGGGAGGATGGCTTAAGTTTGGTGATGATGTTGAGAACTATGCGTTCAGTGACAGGGAGGAAAGTATGTCAGGGTGCATTGTTTTTTAGTAGTGAGTTAGAGTGATTGGGAGTAAGAGAAGAAGTTGTTGGTGGGATTGAGGAGAGGTTCTGGGTGGGTGTAGCAATGAGTGTGTGTTTCGGGGGGTGAGGAGAGGTGGAGAAGCGGGCATGTGAGAGAGCCGTGAAGGTTTTAGAAGTGGTGTCAGGAGAAGGAAGGGGGCTGGTTGGGGTAGGAGTAGAAGGAAAGGATTGGTCAATTTTGGAAAAAATTTCAGAGAAGAAGTGGGCGATTTCATCACATCTAGCAGTTGAGGACAACAAGATGGGCGGTGCGGTGGAGGTTTGGTTATGAATGATGTTGAATAGTTCTCTAGGTCTGTTTTTGGCCATATTGAGTTGGGTACGGAAGAAGGATGCCTTTTCGTAAAAAATGTGTTTCTTGTATGTTGATCTGGCTTCTCTAAGGAGTGTTAGGTTAGCAGGAGAGGGATGATGCCTCCAGGTTCTTTCCATCAGTCTTAGAGAACGTCTTTCCTTATTAGCTCAAGGTTAAACCAAGATTTGGAAGGGATGTTTCTTTGATTTTTAAGTTTGGTTGGGGCAATTTGGTCGAGGACATCGGTGACAGCTTTATTAAAATGCTCAGTAAGATCATTTGCATTTTGAGAGGGAGGGGTGAGGCACAGTTGGGCTTGGAGTTTGGACTCAAGAACACCAGGGGGGATCTGTTTAAGGTTTCTGGTCAATTGCTTTGGTTTGATGGACTGGGTCGGAAGGGGAGGAGACGAGGTAGAAATGGTGAACAGTATGAGGTGGTGGTCAGACCAGTCAATAGGGATGATGCTGTTCAGGCAGGCCAGGTCAGGTCCTTATTGGAAATAATGGCGTTTAGGATGGCTCCTTTGGTGTGTGCAGGGACTGGACAAAGTTGCTGGAGGTCATTGATCTCAAGAAGATTAGAGAGGAGGGTGGTTGTGGGGTCTTTGGAGTCATTTAGGTGGAGGTTGAGGTCTCCAAGGAAGAGATTTCTAGAGTTAGATATAGAGGATTGGGTGAGAAGGTCAGAAAGTTCATCAATGAAGGGATGAGGATCACCAGGAGGGTGGTAGATGTTGTGCAAACGGATAGGGAGGGAACCTTTAATTATTAGTTCAGCTTCAAGGTATTCAAAGGTGGAGTGGTCTGAGTTGTTAACTATGGAGAGCTGAAGTTCATTTTTAAAGATTATGGCTAAGCCACCTCCTATTCTATCGGGTCTGTCTTTCCTGAGGATAGAGTATCCGGGGGGGAGAGTATGTCGAGCAAGCTCGTAGAGTAGTCATTGAGCCAGGTTTCTGTGAGGAACGCGATGTCAATAGATTCGCTTAGGATGGATTCAGAGATTTCGATGGCGTGTCGGACAGCAGAACGACAGTTAACCAGCATGCATGAGAGGGGTTTGGAAATGTTTTTAGGGGGAGGGCAGGAGTGGATAGTGGTAAGTTGAGGAGGGGGTCTAGGGGAGGAGGGAGAGGAGGGGATTCTGTTGGTCCCAAGGATAACAGGGATGGGAATGTTTTTAGGGGGAGGGCAGGAGTGGATAGTAGTAAGTTGAGGAGGGGGTCTAGGGGAGGAGGGAGAGGGGGGATTCTGTTGGTCCCAAGGATAACAGGGATGTTAGAGTGGTGGGGTTGGGGGTTATTGATTGCTAAATTGGGCATGTATGAGTTGCATAGTTCAGAAAGGTCGGAAGGAGAGAGCTGGTTCGAAGTGCGGCGAGGCCTGTGTAGATGGCAGCGGAGCGGGGTAGTATTCTGAGGAAGATTATAGTTAGAGGGGAGTTTACGGTTGGGGGGGACCTTGCCCGGAAGAGTGTGGAGCTAGAGGTGAGGGAATTGAAATCTACTCTAAGTCTGGAGAGTTCCTTCGTTAACCTAGAGAGATCCCGTTCAATATTGAGAAGAGTCTGGGTTGAAGGAGTGTGGGGGAAAAAAGCAGGGGACTTGGAGGGATGTTCTGTGTTAGCGCTGGAGGGAGGTGGTCTGTTGTGTGTTGGGTGTGTGGGGCCAGTGGGGGAGGGAAGAGGAGTGATAAGGCTGTGGGGCGAAAGGGGAGGTGGTGGGGGGGCAGGAGGTTAACAACCTCAGAGTGAGAGGATACAAAAGTTACAAGGGTGTGAAGAGTATGGAGAAGGGTTGCATCGGAGGTTAAAGGTCGAGTGAAATTGGGTGGGAGGGATGAGGGGTTCGGGGTGAAATTAGGTGGGTGGGTTGAGGGGTTAAGGGAGGGAGATGGAGAGTCTTAGGGGGGCATGGACAGAGAGCCAGGGGGGAGGGTAAGGATGTAAGTTGCAGTAGAAAGGAGGGAGGAGTGGGGTTAGGAATAAAATTGGAGGATGGGGAGGATGGGTCATTGTGAAGCGTGAGTTATTGGGAGTGGAGGTGTGCGGTGGGGATGTCAGGAGGTGGGGGGACACTAGGGGGAGGGGATGATTGGGAGAAGGTGACTGGGAGAAAGGATAGGCATTGGTAACGGCAGCGGATAGGGCGAGGGGCGCAGGTGATTGGAGTGTGGTGGAGGTAGGGGGAAAATAGGGGGTGGGGGACTCAAGGGGGAGGGGATGATTGGGAGAAGGAGATTGGGAGATAGGATTGGCATTGGGAACGGCAGCGGCGAGGGAGGGGGTGAAGGGGATAGGAGTATGGTGATGGTAGGGGGGATGGAGAAAGGGGTAGGAGGTAGGGGGGAGATGCGAGGGGGTTGAGCTGATGGGTGGACAGAGGGTTAAGAATAGTATTGCCTAAGAGGCGAGACAAGGAGCAGAAGTGGTGTTCAAAGATGGAGAGGTGGGATTCTGTAGCTTGAATGAGGATGTTACCGGATTTGAAAATGGAAATGTCCACTTTACCTGGGAAGACTGGGAAGGGAGCAGTGGATATTTTGAACCCATAAGGGATTTTGGTTGGGTTACTGACTGGGAGATGTTGAAGGAAGATGCTTTTCCATTTGGAGGGGCGTCTAGAATAGAAGATGTAGTTAGTTTTAATGGGGGAAGTGAGGCTGAGGTAGTTATCTACAATAAGAGTTTCAGGGTGACGGATAAGTAATCTGTGTTTGAAGTTTTTCTTAGCATTTTTAGATAGATTCGGAGGGTACTGTATAGCCCAGGAGTTAGGGCCATGTTTGGAGAGGGTGGGGTCCGGGGGTAAGAGTGCGAGGGCGAGGGGAGGCATATTGGGTAAGATATGGGATGGGGAGAGCTAGACGCAGGCAGAGCAGGTAGTAAGGGGTGGTGAGGTGAAGAGATTGGTGGAAGAGGGCGAAGGTGGAGGGATTGAGACGGGGGAGAGGGTAGAATTAAAGGCCAGGAAAGGGGAGTCTTGGAGGGAGTGTGAGGACGCGGGCAAGGAAGCTGCAGGAGGGGGAAAGCAGGTGAGTGAGTTTTAGGGAGGGGACGAGGTAGGGGAATGGTGAAGACAGAGGGCAACTGGAGGGACAGGTCAACGGAGAGGTTAGGGGGGTGGCGGGGAAGAATTCATTCATTGAGTGAAGGGAACAAAGGAGTCACGGGTGATGAAGACAATAGAGAATAACCTAGTAGGGCATCAGTGGAAGCACAATTTTCAAAAATATTACGTAAACAGTGGAGATAAGGGATGATAGGCTAGTGTATAATAGGAATTGCAATCGAGGGTAGAGTGTGTCATGGGCAATATTAGTGGCCCACGCAAAGGGGGCTGGGGATAATGCAGTGAGAGGCTGTAGAGTGGAGGGTAGAGAATGAGGGAGGGAGCAGAGTGTGTGTCGGAAGAATAGGAAGATGGGAGGATAAAAACGGGGTGGTTAAGTAGTAGGATGAGATACTTATGAAGAAATGAAGGAAGGAGCGGGGTAGATAGGCAAATTGGGGCCAGAGAGGTAAACATGACATCCAAGAGGATCAGGATTTCGACCAGGCAGCAGCCAGGAGAGGGCGCCGGGAAGGGCGATGTTGGTCAAGTTAGAGGGGGGAGGAAGGGGGAGAGGGGAAGGGATCGTAATGGTCTAAGCTGTGGTCCACGACGTTAGCCATCATGGGGGGAAGAGAGGATAGTCGCCATTTTAGGATAGTTGGTGGACCACCATTTTGGGGAGCAGGGCATCTTGGAGAAATTGGCAAACAAGTGGGGAAACAGGGGCAGGCAGAAACCATAATACAAGCATGGTGGATGCAGTAAGCAGATCAGAAATAAGCATGGGGGATGCAGTCACAAGTCAATTAGTGTTTGAAGCGATGAGGTATCAACCAGCAATATATCAGATCTAACAATCTGTCTATCTAAGAACAGCTCGAGTCGCTAATTGAAATACATGGAGCCGAAAGGAGAACGAAAGCTTAGGAGAACATGACCTTAGACCAGCAGCGTGCAATGCAGCGAGACATCAACAAATACGCAAAACAGCTGAGTCTCTTTCTGTTCTCGGGATGACGATCAGAGTGCGGAGGTAGAGAGCCTTGGGGGGAGGCTGTTCAGTCTCTTTCTGATTAACAATACAGAGGCTCCATCATGAGAGGGAATGCGGCGGTAGGGAGCCGGGGAGGGCGTCAGGGCTCTTACAGTTCACAGTATAGAAACTCCGTCATGGGTGGGAGGGCTGCGGAGGGAGCCTGGATGTGCAAAAGGACACAACGGGCTTCAATGGACAGTTTGCGTCGAGGCCGGGGAGAGGCTTTAGAGCCCACCTTCTGAGTTCTATAGTTTAGATGTAAACCGCCCCCTGTGATTAGGTTTTGTCAAGCCCCTGCAATGTCGGGGCGTAGATAGGCTCCAGCGTCGGATGTATGGGTTAAAACATACGTCTGATGGCGGAAGGGCTCCAGTCGAAGAGCTGAGCCCAGGAGGTGTGCAGGTCAGCCAGGCGGGGAATCAACGGGCATCAGGGCGGGACGAGGCGGCGTTCGAGGTGGAAGGAAGGCTTCGTTTATGTGACCGTGCAGGAGGCCAACGGATCAGCTGGTGGGGGCCCGACCGCGAGAGAAATAGGCTCACGCGCAAGCAAGCGACGGCGGGATATCAATCATCCCGTGGGGTTCCCACATGCCCAAATCCAAGGGACCCAGAGGGAAACAACTCCACGGCTCTGTGAGCTCCAGCGAGGCATAGGGCACGGGCGGGAGCTAAGGAACAGCGAGACGGCTAGTCATCAAGCCATGTGCTCAGAAGGTCTGATGCTGGAGGAGCCACTCCAGCATGGGTCCGAGGGAGTTGGGGACTCGCAAAATCTGAGCCAGAGGGTGCGGGTGCAATGAAGAGCGGTCTGGACAACAAGTCACCACAGCATAGGCATGGGGGAATTGGGGACTAGCACCATCTGAGCCGGAGGGCACGGATCAAGTGAAGAGTAGCCGGAACGGCGTCTGGAGGCTGGGGCGGTCGGAAGATGTAGCTGTGTCTGGCGTGGCAAACCAGGATGGGTCCGTGAAAGTCGGGCCCCTCCAAGATCAGAACCGGAGGGTCCGGACCAAGCGAGGCGGTAGTGGCCTGGATGACAAGCCGGAATGTCGTCTGGAGGCAGGAGCGGCCGGTAGTTGCAGCTGTGTCTGGCGTGGAAAACCAGGATGGGTCCGTGAAAGTCAGGCCCCTCCAAGATCAGAACCGGAGGGTCCGGACCAAGCGAGGCTGGAGTGGCCTGGACGACAAGCCGGAACGGCGTCTGGAGGCAGGAGCGGCCAGTTGTTGCATCTGTGTCTGGTCGTGGAAAACCAGGATTGGTCCGTGAAAGTCGGGCTCCTCCAAGATCAGAACCGGAGGGTCCGGACCAAGCGAGGCGGGAGTGGCCTGGATGAGAAGCCGGAACATCGTCTGGAGGCAGGAGCGGCCGGTAGTTGCAGCTGTGTCTGGCATGGCAAACCAGGATGGGTCCGTGAAAGTCAGGCCCCTCCAAGATCAGTACCGGAGGGTCTGGGTCAAGCTGGGCGAGTCGGCAAGGCGTCTAGGCACTGGAGAAGCCAGAAGCTGCAGCGGTAGTAGTCGGCGAGATCGTCCAGTATGGGTCCGAGAGCGTCGGGGACCCGCCGAGATCGGAATCGGAGGGTCCGTTGCAAGTGAGGCGTGGCAAGGTCGGCGAGTCGGAGGGTCGTCAAGTTGCTGTTTCTCATCTCCGGAAGGGTAAGATACGGTGCAATCTAGTTGTTAATGATAACAAGTAAGACTGGTTGCAGGAAATCATCAAGATAGCGGTGGATGGCTGGGTTAACAACGGGATTTCTACAGATTTAGTAGTCCCAAACCCGGGAGTCTCGGTGGTGAGCTCCTATCAGGCGGCCATCTTGTTCTCTTCTCTCATAGGTGTTTCTCTCATAGATTGTTCATAGGTGAAGTGCAATTTTCTGTCACCCCCTGATATTCAAGTTGATCTAGAATCTCCCTGACTTGTTTTTTAGCTTCCTGCTTTATAGGGTATTGCCTTTGAGCATTTGGGGAAACTTTTAACGGGATCACGTGGTGGGTTAAATCCTCATCCCAACCAGCATGATTTTTATACAATGCTGGAGCTAGGACAACCGCCCACTCCTGCGCATATGCATGTTTTAGGTGAATGGGAACGAGGTCGGAAAAGGCTGGAAAAATTCCAGTTTCTCCCCTAGGGCACTCCATGACGAATGCAGGCGGCCAGTCTTGTTCTGCTAATAGAATGTCATAACCAGATGACAGATTTTTCCAAAAGAGACCTTTAACTTTTCTGGGCTTGTCCCCCTCCATCCGGAGTGTTATCTCATGTAACTTATGTGGGACACTTACCCGAGTATCAGGTGTTTCCACCGTGATATACTCACTCAACTCCGCTGTCACCAGAAATTCCTTCAGGTTCTTGAGAGCTATCATTACTTCTGCTGCGCTGTCTAGCATCGTCAGAGCCCATTCCCCATTCAGAAGCTGTGTCCTCAGAATTCTGGGCATGTCTGATCTTGAGACCTGCTACCTTCTTCTTTTTGAACTGAGGTTTTGATTTTTGTTTATCCTCTTTTTTAGGTGCGTAGTCCACAGCGTGTTGCGTGTCTCTGGACTTTGTACGCTCCTTTGACCGTCCTTCCCTCTCGGAGTTTCGTGATGAACCCTGAAAGGAACGAGAGGAACGAGTATCAGTATCCTGATACCTGTCAGGTTTTTTAATATTATCCCTATTCCTGAGGTTATACCTTCTTTCAGAGTGCTCCTGTTGAGGAGACCTACCTCTAGACTGAGATCTGGTGTCTTTAGATTTTTGTTGTTTTTTATTTTCCCACTTCTTTTTAGGAGAAGTAGGTGTCTGCTTTGTAGTGTCCTTTTCAGGACTGCCCACCAGTTGTGGTTTTAATGCTTTCCCACCTAGACTGTCTCTGCCTAATTCTGCATATGCAGTTTCAATTATTTTGGATAGTTCGTGTTGTTGATCTTCTGGACCGAACTACCTCAGGCGTTGGCGGATCGCCACAGAAGCTGCTTCCCCCTTAATGTTAGCTAGTATTATGGCTGAGACCTGTTCAAAGTTGTTTAGCAACTTCATCCCTAAGTTAAGGGCAGGCTCTGCTCCGTACTCATTTTGTATCTGTTTCAATACTTCAGGTACTACTGCTTTTGACGGGATACCATGTGTTCTGGTATATATGGCAGCAAAGACTGAACCCCAAGAGGTGCAGTCCTCTACTTGTGGTGTGAGACCCATGGGCAAGCAGATTGTTAGAATTCTGTGTTTATCATTGGTTGTAGTATTCGGGAATACTGCTTCAAGCTGAGTTATTTTCGGAGCTATCCAGAATGGGATTTGTTCGCGTTTTGCTGGCATTTTGCCCATTATCGCGTGTAATGTTTGTGGAGTTATTTTATTAACTGTACCTTGGACTGTAGTGTCTTGTGCTGCAGCTGGTGCAGGCTGAACTGTTAAATTCCTCATCACAAATTATGTGAGGTTCCTGTAGATTTTAATTAAATCTCTGTGTTGTACGAGTAAGTCTGGCTGTGGCATTGCGCCAATATCAGGATGCGGTGTGTATGCCGCTAATATGGGCCATGTCGCTCCTGCTCCTCCAAGCGGGCCTAATCTTGCTCTTCCTTGTACGTGGGGTAGGGCACCTTTAAACCAGTAATTATGCTCCTGGTAAGTGAGCGGAACCTCTACTTCCTCAAAAGGAGTATAGTCCGCTGGTGTTTCACCTTCTAGGTAGTAGTGAAATACATTTGTAATTGCATTCACTGCTGGGAATGTAACCCAAGAATAGAACACCTCTGATTTATTGGATTCGTGTGCCTCAATCACGAAAATGACTGTACCACCCCTGGCTCTTAAGCCATGTTGTAGAAGTTTTATGGTGACTGCCCTTCTGAAATTTGGTGCAATTTGTATTGCATCTTCAGGGTCTTCTTCTAAACCGAAGAGGTTTGTTGTCGCTCTCCTTGTCATTGAGGTCGGAGATCCAAGTTTGGATGGGGAGAGGGTTGGATTTAGGGGAGAAGAGAATGATTTCAGTTTTTTTAGGGTTCAGTTTGAGATGATTTATTTGGAACAAGGATTGGATCTTGGTGAGGGTGTTGTTAAGGTGTAGGATATCGGCGTGGGTTTTGATCTTGTAGTACAGTTGAGTATCATCAGCGTAGAGGTGGTAGTTGATTCCTGCTTGTTTAAGGATGAGAGTGAGGGTTTCCATAAAGAGGTTAAAGAGAGATAGCGAGAGGATAGATCCCTGGGGGACTCCTAGGGATACCGGGGTGGGGCTAGAAAGACAGTTGTGAATTTTGATTTGCTGTGTTCGGTGTTGTAGGTAGGAGACAAACCATTTGTGGGTGG
The DNA here is from genome assembly GCA_963921515.1 of Calotriton arnoldi. Taxonomy (NCBI): domain Eukaryota; kingdom Metazoa; phylum Chordata; class Amphibia; order Caudata; family Salamandridae; genus Calotriton; species Calotriton arnoldi. The sequence goes on from CAWUFW010000601.1 coordinate 1,099,745, forward strand.
TACCATTAAGGCCAAAACGATCTCTGAGAACATTAGGTAGTGCAGAGTGGTTGACTGTATCAAACGCTGCAGAGAGATCAAGGAGGATGAGTAGACACGTCTCGCCATTGTCGAGAGAGTGATGGATGTCATCAACAATATTTAGCATGGCAGTTTCGGTACTACAGCCTTTTCTGAAGCCTGATTGAAGGGGGTCAAGTAGGTTAACATTTTCAATGTGTTTGTCTAATTGGAGCAGGACACATTTTTCGAGGGCTTTAGAAAGAAGGGGAGGTTGGAGATGGGGCGGAGATTATTTAGGTCATTGGGGTCGGCATTGGAGTTTTTAATAATGGGGGAGATTTGACCAAGTTGAAGAGAGATAGGGACACATCCTGTGGCCAGGGAGGAGTTGATGATTGTAGTCCAGGATGGTGCAATGATGTGTTTTAGGTCCTGGATATGGTTTGAGGGGAGGGGGTCTTTGGTGTGGGAGGATGACTTAAGTTTGGTGATGATGTTGAGAACTTCGCGTTCAGTGACAGGGAGGAAAGTATGTCAAGGTGCATTATTTTTTAGTAGTGAGTTAGAGTGATTGGGAGTAAGAGGAGAAGTTGTGGGTGTAGCAATGAGTGTGTGTTTCAGGGGGTGAGGAGAGGTGGAGAAGCGGGCATGTGAGCGAGCGGTGAAGGTTTTAGAAGTGGTGTCAGGAGAAGGAAGGGGGCTGGTTGGGGTAGGAGTAGAAGGAAAGGATTGGTCAATTTTGGAAATGTTTTCAGAGAAGAAGTGGGCGATTTCTTCACATCTAGCAGTTGAGGACAACAAGATGGGCGCTGCGGTGGAGGTTTGGTTATGAATGATGTTGAATAGTTCTCTAGGTCTGTTTTTGGCCCTATCGAGTTGGGTACAGAAGAAGGATGCCTTTTCGTAAAAAATGTGTTTCTTGTATGTTGATCTGGCTTCTCTAAGGAGTGTTAGGTTAGCAGGAGAGGGATGATGCCTCCAGGTTCTTTCCATCAGTCTTAGAGAACGTCTTTCCTTATTGAGCTCAAGGTTAAACCAAGATTTGGAAGGGATGTTTCTTTGATTTTTAAGTTTGGTTGGGGCAATTTGGTCGAGGACATCGGTGACAGCTTTATTAAAATGCTCAGTAAGATCATTTGCATTTTGAGAGGGAGGGGTGAGGCACAGTTGGGCTTGGAGTTTGGACTCAAGAACACCAGGGGGGATCTGTTTAAGGTTTCTGGTCAATTGCTTTGGTTTGATGGACTGGGTCGGAAGGGGAGGAGACGAGGTAGAAATGGTGAACAGTATGAGGTGGTGGTCAGACCAGTCAATAGGGATGATGCTGTTCAGGCAGGCCAGGTCCTTATTGGAAATAATGGCGTCTAGGATGGCTCCTTTGGTGTGTGTAGGGACCTGACAAAGTTGCTGGAGGTCATTGATCTCAAGAAGATTGGAGAGGAGGGTGGTTGTGGGGTCTTTGGAGTCATTTAGATGGAGGTTGAGGTCTCCAAGGAAGAGATTTCTAGAGTTAGATATAGAGGATTGGGTGAGAAGGTCAGAAAGTTCATCAATGAAGGGATGAGGATCACCAGGAGGGTGGTAGATGTTGTGCAAACGGATAGGGAGGGAACCTTTAATTATTAGTTCAGCTTCAAGGTATTCAAAGGTGGAGTGGTCCGAGTTGTTAACTATGGAGAGCTGAAGTTCATTTTTAAAGATTATGGCTAAGCCACCTCCTATTCTATCGGGTCTGTCTTTCCTGAGGATAGAGTATCCGGGGGGGGGAGAGTATGTCGAGCAAGCTCGTAGAGTAGTCATTGAGCCATGTTTCTGTGAGGAACGCGATGTCAATAGATTTGCTTAGGATGGATTCAGAGATTTCGATAGCGTGTCGGACAGCAGAACGACAGTTAACCAGCATGCATGAGAGGGGTTTGGAAATGTTTTTAGGGGGTGGGCAGGAGTGGATAGTGGTAAGTTGAGGAGGGGTCTAGGGGAGGAGGGAGAGGAGGGGATTCTGTTGGTCCCAAGGATAACAGGGATGGGAATGTTTTTAGGGGGAGGGCAGGAGTGGATAGTAGTAAGTTGAGGAGGGGGTCTAGGGGAGGAGGGAGAGGGGGGATTCTGTTGGTCCCAAGGATAACAGGGATGTTAGAGTGGTGGGGTTGGGGGTTATTGATTGCTAAATTGGGCATGTATGAGTTGCATAGTTCAGAAAGGTCGGAAGGAGAGAGCTGGTTCGAAGTGCGGCGAGGCCTGTGTAGATGGCAGCGGAGCGGGGTAGTATTCCGAGGAAGATTATAGTTAGAGGGGAGTTTACGGTTGGGGGGACCTTGCCCGGAAGAGTGTGGAGCTAGAGGTGAGGGAATTGAAATCTACTCTAAGTCTGGAGAGTTCCTTCGTTAACCTAGAGAGATCCCGTTCAATATTGAGAAGAGTCTGGGTTGAAGGAGTGGGGGGAAAAAAAGAAGGGGAGTGGGAGGGATGTTCTGTGTTAGCGCTGGAGGGAGGTGGTCTGTTGTGTGTTGGGTGTGTGGGGCCAGTGGGGGAGGGAAGAGGAGTGATAAGGCTGTGGGGTGAAATGGGAGGTGGTGGGGGGGCAGGAGGTTAACAACCTCAGGGTGAGAGGATAAAAAAGTTACAAGGGTGTGAAGAGTATGGAGAAGGGTTGCATCGGAGGTTAAAGGTCGAGTGAAATTGGGTGGGAGGGATGAGGGGTTCGGGGTGAAATTAGGTGGGTGGGTTGAGGGGTTAAGGGAGGGAGATGGAGAGTCTTAGGGGGGCATGGACAGGGAGCCAGGGGGAGGGTAAGGATGTAAGTTGCAGTAGAAAGGAGGGAGGAGTGGGGTTAGGAATAAAATTGGAGGATGGGGAGGATGGGTCATTGTGAAGCGTGAGTGATTGGGAGTGGAGGTGTGCGGTGGGGATGTCAGGAGGTGGGGGGACACTAGGGGGAGGGGATGATTGGGAGAAGGTGACTGGGAGAAAGGATAGGCATTGGTAACGGCAGCGGATAGGGCAGATGCGCAGGTGATTGGAGTGTGGTGGAGGTAGGGGGGAAAATAGGGGGTGGGGGGACTCAAGGGGGAGGGGATGATTGGGAGAAGGAGATTGGGAGATAGGATTGGCATTAGGAACGGCAGCGGCGAGGGAGGGGGTGAAGGGGATAGGAGTATGGTGATGGTAGGGGGATGGAGAAAGGGGTAGGAGGTAGGGGGAGTTGCGAGGGGGTTGAGCTGATGGGTGGACAGAGGGTTAAGAATAGTATTGCCTAAGAGGCGAGACAAGGAGCAGAAGTGGTGTTCAAAGATGGAGAGGTGGGATTCTGTAGCTTGAATGAGGATGTTACCGGATTTGAAAATGGAAATGTCCACTTTACCTGGGAAGACTGGGGAGGGAGCAGTGGATATTTTGAACCCATAAGGGATTTTGGTTGGGTTACTGACTGGGAGATGTTGAAGGAAGATGCTTTTCCATTTGGAGGGGCGTCTAGAATAGAAGATGTAGTTAGTTTTAATGGGGGAAGTGAGGCTGAGGTAGTTATCTACAATAAGAGTTTCAGGGTGATGGATAAGTAATCTGTGTTTGAAGTTTTTCTTAGCATTTTTAGATAGATTCGGAGGGTACTGTATAGCCCAGGAGTTAGGGCCATGTTTGGAGAGGGTGGGGTCCGGGGGTAAGAGTGCGAGGGCGAGGGGAGGCATATTGGGTGAGATATGGGATGGGGAGAGCTAGACGCAGGCAGAGCAGGTAGTAAGGGGTGGTGAGGTGAAAAGATTGGTGGAAGAGGGCGAAGGTGGAGGGATTGAGACGGGGAGAGGGTAGAATTAAAGGCCAGGAAAGGGGAGTCTTGGAGGGAGTGTGAGGACGTGGGCAAGGAAGCTGCAGGAGGGGGAAAGCAGGTGAGTGAGTTTTAGGGAGGGGACGAGGTAGGGGAATGGTGAAGACAGAGGGCAACTGGAGAGACAGGTCAACGGAGAGGTTAGGGGGGTGGCAGGGAAGAATTCATCCATTGAGTGAAGGGAACAAAGGAGTCATGGGTGATGAAGACAATAGAGAATAACCTAGTAGGGCATCAGTGGAAGCACAATTTCCAAAAATATTACGTAAACAGTGGAGATAAGGGATGATAGGCTAGTGTATATTAGGAATTGCAATCGAGGGTAGAGTGTGTCATGGACAATATTAGTGGCCCACGCAAAGAGGGCTGGGGATAATGCAGTGAGAGGCTGTAGAGTGGAGGGTAGAGAATGAGGGAGGGAGCAGAGTGTGTGTAGGAAGAATAGGAAGATGGGAGGATAAAAACGGGGTGGTTAAGTAGTAGGATGAGATACTTATGAAGAAATGAAGGAAGGAGCGGGGTAGATAGGCAAATTGGGGCCAGAGAGGTAAACACGACATCCAAGATGATCAGGATTTCGACCAGGGAGCAGCCAGGAGAGGGCGCCGGGAAGGGCGATGTTGGTCAAGTTAGAGGGGGGAGGCAGGGGGAGAGGGGAAGGGATCGTAATGGTCTAAGCTGTAGTCCGCGACGTTAGCCATCATGGGGGGAAGAGAGGATAGTCGCCATTTTAGGATAGTTGGTGGACCACCATTTTGGGGAGCAGGGCATCTTGGAGAAATTGGCAAACAAGTGGGGTAACAGGGGCAGGCAGAAACCATAATACAAGCATGGTGGATGCAGTAAGCAGATCAGAAATAAGCTTGGGGGTTGCAGTCACAAGTCAATTAGTGTTTGAAGCGATGAGGTATCAATCAGCAATCTATCAGATCTAACAATCTGCCTATCTAAGAACAGCTTGAGTCGCTAATTGAAATACATGGAGCCGAAAGGAGAACGAAAGCTTAGGAGAACATGACCTTAGACCAGCAGCGTGCAATGCAGCGAGACATCAACAAATACGCAAAACAACTGAGTCTCTTTCTGTTCTCGGGATGACGATCAGAGTGCGGAGGTAGAGAGCCTTGGGGGGAGGCTGTTCAGTCTCTTTCTGATTAACAATACAGAGGCTCCATCATGAGAGGGAATGCGGCGGTAGGGAGCCGGGGAGGGCGTCAGGGCTCTTACAGTTCACAGTATAGAAACTCCGTCATGGGTGGGAGGGCTGCGGAGGGAGCCTGGATGTGCAAAAGGACACAACGGGCTTCAATGGACAGTTTGCGTCGAGGCCGGGGAGAGGCTTGAGAGCCCACCTTCTGAGTTCTATAGTTTAGATGTAAACCGCCCCCTGTGACTAGGTTTTGTCAAGCCCCTGCAATGTCGGGGTGTAGATAGGCTCCAGCGTCGGATGTATGGGTTAAAACATAATTCTGATGGTGGAAGGGCTCCAGTCGAAGAGCTGAGCCCAGGAGGTGTGCAGGTCAGCCAGGCGGGGAATCAACGGGCATCAGGGCGGAACGAGGCGGTGTTCGAGGTGGAAGGAAGGCTCCGTTTATGTGACCGTGCAGGAGGCCAACGGATCAGCTGGTGGGGGCCCGACCGCGAGAGAAATAGGCTCACGCGCAAGCAAGCGACGGCGGGATATCAATCATCCCGTGGGGTTCCCACATGCCCAAATCCAAGGGACCCAGAGGGAAACAACTCCACGGATCTGTGAGCTCCAGCGAGGCATAGGGCACGGGCGGGAGCCAAGGAACAGCGAGACGGCTAGTCATCAAGCCATGGGCTCAGAAGGTCTGATGCTGGAGGAGCCACTCCAGCATGTGTCCGAGGGAGTTGGGGACTCGCAAAATCTGAGCCAGAGGGTGCGGGTGCAATGAAGAGCGGTCTGGACAACAAGTCACCACAGCATAGGCATGGGGGAATTGGGGACTAGCACCATCTGAGCCGGAGGGCATGGATCAAGTGAAGAGTAGCCGGAACGGCGTCTGGAGGCTGGGGCGGTCGGAAGATGTAGCTGTGTCTGGCGTGACAAACCAGGATGGGTCCGTGAAAGTCGGGCCCCTCCAAGATCAGAACCGGAGGGTCCGGACCAATCGAGGCGGGAGTGGCCTGGATGACAAGCCGGAATGGCATTTGGAGGCAGGAGCGGCCTGTAGTTGCAGCTGTGTCTGGCGTGGAAAACCAGGATGGGTCTGTGAAAGTCGGGCCCCTCCAAGATCAGAACCGGAGGGTCCGGACCAAGCGAGGCTGGAGTGGCCTGGATGAGAAGCCGGAACATCGTCTGGAGGAAGGAGCGGCCGGTAGTTGCAGCTGTGTCTGGCATGGCAAACCAGGATGGGTCAGTGAAAGTCAGGCCCCTCCAAGATCAGAACCGGAGGGTCCGGGTCAAGCTGGGCGAGTTGGCAAGGCATCTAGGCACTGGAGAAGCCAGAAGCTGCAGCGGTAGTAGTCGGCGAGATCGTCCAGTATGGGTCCGAGAGCGTCGGGGACCCGCCGAGATCGGAATCGGAGGGTCCGTTGCAAGTGAGGCGTGGCAAGGTCGGCGAGTCGGAGGGTCGTCAAGTTGCTGTTTCTCATCTCCGGAAGGGTAAAATACGGTGCAATCTAGTTGTTAATGATAACAAGTAAGACTGGTTGCAAGAAATCATCAAGATAGCGGTGGATGGCTGGGTTAACAACAGGATTTCTACAGATTTAGTAGTACCAAACCCGGGAGTCTCGGTGGTGAGCTCCTATCAGGCGGCCATCTTGTTCTCTTCTCTCATAGGTGTTTCTCTCATAGATTGTTCATAGGTGAAGTGCAATTTTCTATCACCCCCTGATATTCAAGTTGATCTAGAATCTCCCTGACTTGTTTTTTAGCTTCCTGCTTTATAGGGTATTGCCTTTGAGCATTTGGGGAAACTTTTAACGGGATCACGTGGTGGGTTGAATCCTCATCCCAACCAGCATGATTTTTATACAATGCTGGAGCTAGGACAACCGCCCACTCGTGCGCAAATGCATGTTTTAGGTGAATGGGAACGAGGTCGGAAAAGGCTGGAAAAATTCCAGTTTCTCCCCTAGGGCACTCCATGACGAATGCAGGCGGCCAGTCTTGTTCTGCTAATAGAATGTCATAACCAGATGACAGATTTTTCCAAAAGAGACCTTTAACTTTTCTGGGCTTGTCCCCCTCCATCCGGAGTGTTATCTCATGTAACTTATGTGGGACACTTACCCGAGTATCAGGTGTTTCCACCGTGATATACTCACTCAACTCCGCTGTCACCAGAAATTCCTTCAGGTTCTGGCGAGCTATCATTACTTCTGCTGCGCTGTCTAGCATCGTCAGAGCCCATTTCCCGTTCAGAAGCTGTGTCCTCAGAATTCTGGGCATGTCTGATCTTGAGACCTGCTACTTTCTTCTTTTTGAACTGAGGTTTTGATTTTTGTTTATCCTCTTTTTTAGGTGCGTAGTCCACAGCGTGTTGCGTGTCTCTGGACTTTGTACGCTCCTTTGACCGTCCTTCCCTCTCGGAGTTTCGTGATGAACCCTGAAAGGAACGAGAGGAATGAGTATCAGTATCCTGATACCTGTCAGGTTTTTTAATATTATCCCTATTCCTGAGGTTATACCTCCTTTCAGAGGGCTCCTGTTGAGGAGACCTACCTCTAGACTGAGATCTGGTGTCTTTAGATTTTTGTTGTTTTTTTTTTCCCACTTCTTTTTAGGAGAAGTAGGTGTCTGCTTTGTAGTGTCCTTTTCAGGACTGCCAACCAGTTGTGGTTTTAATGCTTTCCCACCTAGACTGTCTCTGCCTAATTCTGCATATGCAGTTTCAATTATTTTGGGTAGTTCGTGTTGTTGATCCTCTGGACCGAACTACCTCAGGCGTTGGCGGATCGCCACAGAAGCTGCTTCCCCCTTAATGTTAGCTAGTATTATGGCTGAGACCTGTTCAAAGTTGTTTAGCAACTTCATCCCTAAGTTAAGAGCAGGCTCTGCTCCGTACTCATTTTGTATCTGTTTCAATACTTCAGGTACTACTGCTTTTGACGGGATACCATGTGTTCTGGTATATATGGCAGCAAAGACTGCACCCCAAGAGGTGCAGTCCTCTACTTGTGGTGTGAGACCCATGGGCAAGCAGATTGTTAGAATTCTGTGTTTATCATTGGTTGTAGTATTCGGGAATACTGCTTCAAGCTGAGTTATTTTCTGAGCTATCCAAAATGGGATTTGTTCGCGTTTTGCTGGCATTTTGCCCATTATCGCGTGTAATGTTTGTGGAGTTATTTTATTAACTGTACCTTGGACTGTAGTGTCTTGTGCTGCAGCTGGTGCAGGCTGAACTGTTAAAGTCATCATCACAAATTGTGTGAGGTTCCTGTAGATTTTAATTAAATCTCTGTGTTGTACGAGTAAGTCTGGCTGTGGCATTGCGTCAATATCAGGATGCGGTGTGTATGCCGCTAATATGGGCCATGTGGCTCCTGCTCCTCCAAGCGGGCCTAATCTTGCTCTTCCTTGTACGTGGGGTAGGGCGCCTTTAAACCAGTAATTATGCTCCTGGTAAGTGAGCGGAACCTCTACTTCCTCAAAAGGAGTATAGTCCGCTGGTGTTTCACCTTCTAGGTAGTAGTGAAATACATTTGTAATTGCATTCACTGCTGGGAATGTAACCCAAGAATAGAACACCTCTAATTTATTGGATTTGTGTGCCTCAATCACGAAAATGACTGTACCACCCCTGGCTCTTAAGCCATGTTGTAGAAGTTTTATGGTGACTGCCCTTCTGAAATTTGGTGCAATTTGTATTGCATCTTCAGGGTCTTCTTCTAAACCGAAGAGGTTTGTTGTCGCTCTCCTTGTCATTGAGGTCGGAGATCCAAGTTTGGATGGGGAGAGGGTTGGATTTAGGGGAGAAGAGAATGATTTCAGTTTTTTTAGGGTTCAGTTTGAGATGATTTATTTGGAACAAGGATTGGATCCTGGTGAGGGTGTTGTTAAGGTGTAGGATATCGGCGTGGGTTTTGATCTTGTAGTACAGTTTAGTATCATCAGCGTAGAGGTGGTAGTTGATTCCTGCTTGTTTAAGGATGAGAGTGAGGGTTTCCATAAAGAGGTTAAAGAGAGATGGCGAGAGGATAGATCCCTGGGGGACTCCTAGGGATACCGGGGTGGGGCTAGAAAGACAGTTGTGAATTTTGATTTGCTGTGTTCGGTGTTGTAGGTAGGAGTCAAACCATTTGTGGGTGGTACCATTAAGGCCAAAACGATCTCTGAGAACATTAAGTAGTGCAGAGTGGTTGACTGTATCAAACGCTGCAGAGAGATCAAGGAGGATGAGTAGACACGTCTCGCCATTGTCGAGAGAGTGATGGATGTCATCAACAATATTTAGCATGCCAGTTTCGGTACTACAGCCTTTTCTGAAGCCTGATTGAAGGGGGTCAAGTAGGTTAAAAGTTTCAATGTGTTTGTCTAATTGGAGCAGGACACATTTTTCGAGGGCTTTAGAAAGAAGGGGAGGTTGGAGATGGGGCGGAGATTATTTAGGTCATTGGGGTCGGCATTGGAGTTTTTAATAATGGGGGAGATTTGACCAAGTTGAAGAGAGATAGGGACACATCCTGTGGCCAGGGAGGAGTTGATGATTGTAGTCCAGGATGGTGCAATGATGTGTTTTAGGTCCTGGATAAGGTTTGAGGGGAGGGGGTCTTTGGTGTGGGAGGATGACTTAAGTTTGGTGATGATGTTGAGAACTTCGCGTTCAGTGACAGGGAGGAAAGTATGTCAGGGTGCATTGTTTTTTAGTAGTGAGTTAGAGTGATTGGGAGTAAGAGGAGAAGTTGTGGGTGTAGCAATGAGTGTGTGTTTCGGGGGGGGTGAGGAGAGGTGGAGAAGCGGGCATGTGAGAGAGCGGTGAAGGTTTTAGAAGTGGTGTCAGGAGAAGGAAGGGGGCTAGTTGGGGTAGGAGTAGAAGGAAAGGATTGGTCAATTTTGGAATTTTTTTCAGATAAGAAGTGGGCGATTTCTTCACATCTAGCAGTTGAGGACAACAAGATGGGCGGTGCGGTGGAGGTTTGGTTATGAATGATGTTGAATAGTTCTCTAGGTCTGTTTTTGGCCTTATCGAGTTGGGTACAGAAGAAGGATGCCTTTTCGGAAAAAATGTGTTTCTTGTATGTTGATCTGGCTTCTCTAAGGAGTGTTAGGTTAGTAGGAGAGGGATGATGCCTCCAGGTTCTTTCCATCAGTCTTAGAGAACGTCTTTCCTTATTGAGCTCAAGGTTAAACCAAGATTTGGAAGGGATGTTTCTTTGATTTTTAAGTTTGGTTGGGGCAATTTGGTCGAGGACATCGGTGACAGCTTTATTAAAATGCTCAGTAAGATCATTTGCATTTTGAGAGGGAGGGGTGAGGCACAGTTGGGCTTGGAGTTTGGACTCAAGAACACCAGGGGGGATCTGTTTAAGGTTTCTGGTCAATTTCTTTGGTTTGATGGACTGGGTCGGAAGGGGAGGAGACGAGGTAGAAATGGTGAACAGTATGAGGTGGTGGTCAGACCAGTCAATAGGGATGATGCTGTTCAGGCAGGCCAGGTCCTTATTGGAAATAATGGCGTCTAGGATGGCTCCTTTGGTGTGTGTAGGGACCTGACAAAGTTGCTGGAGGTCATTGATCTCAAGAAGATTGGAGAGGAGGGTGGTTGTGGGGTCTTTGGAGTCATTTAGGAGGAGGTTGAGGTCTCCAAGGAAGAGATTTCTAGAGTTAGATATAGAGGATTGGGTGAGAAGGTCAGAAAGTTCATCAATGAAGGGATGAGGATCACCAGGAGGGTGGTAGATGTTGTGCAAATGGATAGGGAGGGAACCTTTAATTATTAGTTCAGCTTCAAGGTATTCAAAGGTGGAGTGGTCCGAGTTGTTAACTATGGAGAGCTGAAGTTCATTTTTAAAGATTATGGCTAAGCCACCTCCTATTCTATCGGGTCTGTCTTTCCTGAGGATAGAGTATCCGGGGGGGAGAGTATGTCGAGCAAGCTCGTAGAGTAGTCATTGAGCCAGGTTTCTGTGAGGAACGCGATGTCAATAGATTCGCTTAGGATGGATTCAGAGATTTCGATGGCGTGTCGGACAGCAGAACAACAGTTAACCAGCATGCATGAGAGGGGTTTGGAAATGTTTTTAGGGGGAGGGCAGGAGTGGATAGTGGTAAGTTGAGGAGGGGTCTAGGGGAGGAGGGAGAGGAGGGGATTCTGTTGGTCCCAAGGATAACAGGGATGGGAATGTTTTTAGGGGGAGGGCAGGAGTGGATAGTAGTAAGTTGAGGAGGGGGTCTAGGGGAGGAGGGAGAGGGGGGATTCTGTTGGTCCCAAGGATAACAGGGATGTTAGAGTGGTGGGGTTGGGGGTTATTGATTGCTAAATTGGGCATGTATGAGTTGCATAGTTCAGAAAGGTCGGAAGGAGAGAGCTGGTTCGAAGTGCGGCGAGGCCTGTGTAGATGACAGCGGAGCGGGGTAGTATTCCGAGGAAGATTATAGTTAGAGGGGAGTTTACGGTTGGGGGGGACCTTGCCCAGAAGAGTGTGGAGCTAGAGGTGAGGGAATTGAAATCTACTCTAAGTCTGGAGAGTTCCTTCGTTAACCTAGAGAGATCCCGTTCAATATTGAGAAGAGTCTGGGTTGAAGGAGTGTGGGGGAAAAAAGAAGGGGACTGGGAGGGATGTTCTGTGTTAGCGCTGGAGGGAGTGGTCTGTTGTGTGTTGGGTGTGTGGGGCCAGTGGGGCAGGGAAGAGGAGTGATAAGGCTGTGGGGCGAAAGGGGAGGTGGTGGGGGGGCAGGAGGTTAACAACCTCAGGGTGAGAGGATAAAAAAGTTACAAGGGTGTGAAGAGTATGGAGAAGGGTTGCATCAGAGGTTAAAGGTCGAGTGAAATTGGGTGGGAGGGATGAGGGGTTCGGGGTGAAATTAGGTGGGTGGGTTGAGGGGTTAAGGGAGGGAGATGGAGAGTCTTAGGGGGGCATGGACAGGGAGCCAGGGGGGGAGGGTAAGGATGTAAGTTGCAGTAGAAAGGAGGGAGGAGTGGGGTTAGGAATAAAATTGGAGGATGGGGAGGATGGGTCATTGTGAAGCGTGAGTGATTGGGAGTGGAGGTGTGCAGTGGGGATGTCAGGAGGTGGAGGGACACTAGGGGGAGGGGATGATTGGGAGAAGGTGATTGGGAGAAAGGATAGGCATTGGTAACGGCAGCGGATAGGGCGGGGGCGCAGGCGATTGGAGTGTGATGGAGGTAGGGGGGAAAATAGGGGGTGGGGGGACTCAAGGGGGTGGGGATGATTGGGAGAAAGAGATTGGGAGATAGGATTGGCATTGGGAACGGCAGCGGCGAGGGAGGGGGGTGAAGGGGATAGGAGTATGGTGGTGGTAGGGGGGATGGAGAAAGGGGTAGGAGGTAGGGGGGAGATGCGAGGGGGGTTGAGCTGATGGGTGGACAGAGGGTTAAGAATAGTATTGCCTAAGAGGCGAGACAAGGAGCAGAAGTGGTGTTCAAAGATGGAGAGGTGGGATTCTGTAGCTTGAATGAGGATGTTACCGGATTTGAAAATGGAAATGTCCACTTTACCTGGGAAGACTGGGGAGGGAGCAGTGGATATTTTGAACCCATAAGGGATTTTGGTTGGGTTACTGACTGGGAGATGTTGAAGGAAGATGCTTTTCCATTTGGAGGGGCGTCTAGAATAGAAGATGTAGTTAGTTTTAATGGGGGAAGTGAGGCTGAGGTAGTTATCTACAATAAGAGTTTCAGGGTGACGGATAAGTAATCTGTGTTTGAAGTTTTTCTTAGCATTTTTAGATAGATTCGGAGGGTACTGTATAGCCCAGGAGTTAGGGCCATGTTTGGAGAGGGTGGAGTCCGGGGGTAAGAGTGCAAGGGCGAGTGGAGGCATATTGGGTAAGATATGGGATGGGGAGAGCTAGACGCAGGCAGAGCAGGTAGTAAGGGGTGGTGAGGTGAAGAGATTGGTGGAAGAGGGCGAAGGTGGAGGGATTGAGACGGGGGAGAGGGTAGAATTAAAGGCCAAGAATGGGGAGTATTGGAGGGAGTGTGAGGACGCGGGCAAGGAAGCTGCAGGAGGGGGAAAGCAGGTGAGTGAGTTTTAGGGAGGGGACGAGGTAGGGGAATGGTGAAGACAGAGGGCAACTGGAGGGACAGGTCAACGGAGAGGTTAGGGGGGTGGCGGGGAAGAATTCAACCAGTGAGTGAAGGGAACAAAGGAGTCACGGGTGATGAAGACAATAGAGAATAACCTAGTAGGGCATCAGTGGAAGCACAATTTTCAAAAATATTACGTAAACAGTGGAGATAAGGGATGATAGGCTAGTGTATATTAGGAATTGCAATAGAGGGTAGAGTGTGTCATGGGCAATATTAGTGGCCCACGCAAAGGGGGCTGGGGATAATGCAGTGAGAGGCTGTAGAGTGGAGGGTAGAGAATGAGGGAGGGAGCAGAGTGTGTGTAGGAAGAATAGGAAGATGGGAGGATAAAAACGGGGTGGTTAAGTAGTAGGATGAGATACTTATGAAGAAATGAAGGAAGGAGCGGGGTAGATAGGCAAATTGGGGCCAGAGAGGTAAACACGACATCCAAGAGGATCAAGATTTCGACCAGGCAGCAGCCAGGAGAGGGCGCTGAGAAGGGCGATGTTGGTCAAGTTAGAGGGGGGAGGCAGGGGGAGAGGGGAAGGGATCATAATGGTCTAGCTGTAGTCCGCGACGTTAGCCATCATGGGGGGAAGAGAGGATAGTCACCATTTTAGGATAGTTGGTGGACCACCATTTTGGGGAGCAGGGCATCTTGGAGAAATTGGCAAACAAGTAGGGTAACAGGGGCAGGCAGAAACCATAATACAAGCATGGTGGATGCAGTAAGCAGATCAGAAATAAGCATGGGGGATGCAGTCACAAGTCAATTAGTGTTTGAAGCGATGAGGTATCAACCAGCAACCTATCAGATCTAACAATCTGTCTATCTAAGAACAGCTCGAGTCGCTAATTGAAATACATGGAGCCGAAAGGAGAACGAAAGCTTAGGAGAACATGACCTTAGACCAGCAGCGTGCAATGCAGCGAGACATCAACAAATACGCAAAACAACCGAGTCTCTTTCTGTTCTCGGGATGATGATCAGAGTGTGGAAGTAGAGAGCTTTGGGGGGGAGGGTGTTCAGTCTCTTTCTGATTAACAATACAGAGGCTCTATCATGAGAGGGAATGCGGCGGTAGGGAGCCGGGGAGGGAGTCAGGGCTCTTACAGTTCACAGTATAGAAACTCCGTCATGGGTGGGAGGGCTGCGGAGGGAGCCTGGATGTGCAAAAGGACACAACAGGCTTCAATGGACAGTTTGCGTCGAGGCCGGGGACCTTCTGAGTTCTATAGTTTAGATGTAAACTGCCCCCTGTGACTAGGTTTTGTCAAGCCCCTGCAATGTCGGGGCGTAGATAGGCTCCAGCGTCGGATGTATGGGTTAAAACATACATCTGATGGCGGAAGGGCTCCAGTCGAAGAGCTGAGCCCAGGAGGTGTGCAGGTCAGCCAGGCGGGGAATCAACGGGCATCAGGGCGGGACGAGGCGGCGTTCGAGGTGGAAGGAAGGCTCCGTTTATGTGACCGTGCAGGAGGGCAACGGATCAGCTGGTGGGGCCCCGACCGCGAGAGAAATAGGCTCACGCGCAAGCAAGCGACGGCGGGATATCAATCATCCCGTGGGGTTCCCACATGCCCAAATCCAAGGGACCCAGAGGGAAACAACTCCACGGCTCCTTGAGCTCCAGCGAGGCATAGGGCACGGGTGGGAGCCAAGGAACAGCGAGACGGCTAGTCATCAAGCCATGGGCTCAGAAGGTCTGATGCTGGAGGAGCCACTCCAGCATGGGTCCGAGGGAGTCGGGGACTCGCAAAATCTGAGCCAGAGGGTGCGGGTGCAATGAAGAGCGGTCTGGACAACAAGTCACCACAGCATAGGCCCGGGGGAATTGGGGACTAGCACCATCTGAGCCGGAGGGCACGGATCAAGTGAAGAGTAGCCGGAACGGCGTCTGGAGGCTGGGGCGGTCGGAAGATGTAGCTGTGTCTGGCGTGGCAAACCAGGATGGGTCCGTGAAAGTCGGGCCCCTCCAAGATTAGAACCGGAGGGTCCGGACCAAGCGAAGCTGGAGTGGCCTGGACGACAAGCCGGAATGGCGTCTGGAGGCAGGAGCGGCCAGTTGTTGCAGCTGTGTCTGGCGTGGAAAACCAGGATGGGTCCGTGAAAGTCGGGCTCCTCCAAGATCAGAACCGGAGTGTCCGGACCAAGCGAGGCGGGAGTGGCCTGGACGAGAAGCCGGAACAGCGTCTGGAGGCAGGAGCGGCCGGTAGTTGCAGCTGTGTCTGGCATGGCAAACCAGGATGGGTCCGTGAAAGTTGGGCCCCTCCAAGATCAGAACCGGAGGGTCCGGGTCAAGCTGGGCGAGTCGGCAAGGCGTCTAGGCACTGGAGAAGCCGGAAGCTGCAGCGGTAGTAGTCGGCGAGATCGTCCAGTATGGGTCCGAGAGCGTCGGGGACCCGCCGAGATCGGAATCGGAGGGTCCGTTGCAAGTGAGGCGTGGCGAGGTCGGCGAGTCGGAGGGTCGTCAAGTTGCCGTTTCTCATCTCCGGAAGGGTAAGATACGGTGCAATCTAGTTGTTAATGATAACAAGTAAGATTGGTTGCAGGAAATCATCAAGATAGCGTTGGATGGCTGGGTTAACAACAGGATTTCTACAGATTTAGTAGTCCCAAACCCGGGAGTCTCGGTGGTGAGCTCCTATCAGGCGGCCATCTTGTTCTCTTCTCTCATAGGTGTTTCTCTCATAGATTGTTCATAGGTGAATTGCAATTTTCTATCACCCCCTGATATTCAAGTTGATCTAGAATCTCCCTGACTTGTTTTTTAGCTTCCTGCTTTATAGGGTATTGCCTTTGAGCATTTGGGGAAACTTTTAACGGGATCACGTGGTGGGTTGAATCCTCATCCCAACCAGCATGATTTTTATACAATGCTGGAGCTAGGGCAACTGCCCACTCCTGCGCATATGCATGTTTTAGGTGAATGGGAACGAGGTCGGAAAAGGCTGGAAAAATTACAGTTTCTCCCCTAGGGCACTCCATGACGAATGCAGGCGGCCAGTCTTGTTCTGCTAATAGAATGTCATAACCAGATGACAGATTTTTCCAAAAGAGAACTTTAACTTTTCTGGGCTTGTCCCCCTCCATCCGGAGTGTTATCTCATGCAACTTATGTGGGACACTTACCCGAGTATCAGGTGTTTCCACCGTGATATACTCACTCAACTCCGCTGTCACCAGAAATTCCTTCAGGTTCTGGCGAGCTATCATTACTTCTGCTGCGCTGTCTAGCATCGTCAGAGCCCATTCCCGTTCAGAAGCTGTGTCCTCAGAATTCTGGGCATGTCTGATCTTGAGACCTGCTACCTTCTTCTTTTTGAACTGAGGTTTTGATTTTTGTTTATCCTCTTTTTTAGGTGCGTAGTCCACAGCGTGTTGCATGTCTCTGGACTTTGTACGCTCCTTTGACCGTCCTTCCCTCTCGGAGTTTCGTGATGAACCCTGAAAGGAACGAGAGGAACGAGTATCAGTATCCTGATACCTGTCAGGTTTTTTAATATTATCCCTATTCCTGAGGTTACACCTCCTTTCAGAGGGCTCCTGTTGAGGAGACCTACCTCTAGACTGAGATCTGGTGTCTTTAGATTTTTGTTGTTTTTTATTTTCCCACTTCTTTTTAGGAGAAGTAGGTGTCTGCTTTGTAGTGTCCTTTTCAGGACTGCCCACCAGTTGTGGTTTTAATGCTTTCCCACCTAGACTGTCTCTGCCTAATTCTGCATATGCAGTTTCAATTATTTTGGGTAGTTCGTGTTGTTGATCCTCTGGACCGAACTACCTCAGGCGTTGGCGGATCGCCACAGAAGCTGCTTCCCCCTTAATGTTAGCTAGTATTATGGCTGAGACCTGTTCAAAGTTGTTTAGCAACTTCATCCCTAAGTTATGGGCAGGCTCTGCTCCGTACTCATTTTGTATCTGTTTCAATACTTCAGGTACTACTGCTATTGACGGGATACCATGTGTTCTGGTATATATGGCAGCAAAGACTGCACCCCAAGAGGTGCAGTCCTCTACTTGTGGTGTGAGACCCATGGGCAAGCAGATTGTTAGAATTCTGTGTTTATCATTGGTTGTAGTATTCGGGAATACTGCTTCAAGCGGAGTTATTTTCTGAGCTATCCAGAATGGGATTTGTTCGCGTTTTGCTGGCATTTTGCCCATTATCGCGTGTAATGTTGTGGAGTTATTTTATTAACTGTACCTTGGACTGTAGTGTCTTGTGCTGCAGCTGGTGCAGGCTGAACTGTTAAAGTCCTCATCACAAATTGTGTGAGGTTCCTGTAGATTTTAATTAAATCTCTGTGTTGTATGAGTAAGTCTGGCTGTGGCATTGCGCCAATATCAGGATGCGGTGTGTATGCCGCTAATATGGGCCATGTGGCTCCTGCTCCTTCAAGCGTGCCTAATCTTGCTCTTCCGTGTACATGGGGTAGGGCGCCTATAAACCAGTAATTATGCTCCTGGTAAGTGAGCGGAACCTCTACTTCCTCAAAAGGAGTATAGTCCGCTGGTGTTTCACCTTCTAGGTAGTAGTGAAAACATTTGTAATTGCATTCACTGCTGGGAATGTAACCCAAGAATAGAACACCTCTAATTTATTGGATTTGTGTGCCTCAATCACGAAAATGACTGTACCACCCCTGGCTCTTAAGCCATGTTGTAGAAGTTTTATGGTGACTGCCCTTCTGAAATTTGGTGCAATTTGTATTGCATTTTCAGGGTCTTCTTCTAAACCGAAGAGGTTTGTTGTCGCTCTCCTTGTTTCGTCTGTTTCTTCCCCCATTTTTAATTGGAAGAAGGGAGGTTAAAGAATTGTAGAACTATATGTCCTTCAAGCTTGAATAACCAACAGCCAATAAATAGTATTCTCGTACTACTCAGCTGCGGCGGATTTAGTGCCCACCCACTCCAGACGTCTCTGAGGTTTTGTGAGTAGGTTCTCAGAGAATAGCATGACTGAACTACTCATATTCTACTGTTAAATACGTACCAAACCAACGTTGGCGGCGCCATGTCGTGTAGCTCCTATAGTACCCCTGCAGGACCTGCGCGTTTGGATAACATATACTGCGGGCTTGGTGGCAGACTGACTCCGTGCACCCCCACCGTATATGTTAGCCTGGTTTTGCATTAGCTAGCTCGCAGTGCCACTAGTGTCTCCTCTTATCGGGGAGAGATTAGTTTCTGGCAACCTTAGACCATGACAACCCTGATCCCTCAGAATCGTGGAAACAATATACTACTTTTCGCTCAGTCATTCGTGCTCACTTATTCGGTTTGTCTCAGAGAGTTACACAGAATAAACAGTCGGGCGTTTCAATAAGTATTTATTGAACAGTTGTTATTCTAGTGTAAAATATATGTGCTGCGGTAACCAGCAGACAATAGCAGAGATATATTATCAGCAGTACGATAAAAGCAAAGGGATAGAACAGTTCTACCATAGTGCGATAATCATGAGTACATACATGAATATAAAAGCATTATGCAAGTGTGCGTACTCCTACGATGCCTACCTAGATGTACCTGAGTGTACCTAGCATATGTGTGTAGGTCTTAGAAGCTAAGAGCCGAGAATCCTCCTAGGATTTAGTCGAACCCCCATACCTGAATAGAGAGAGAGTGTGGGACCCCGTCCAGGTCTCGAGTTGGACACCCCGTCCGGGTTGTGTCAGACCACTGTCAGCTTGAGCGACTGCATGCAGGAGCCTCAGCGTCTCTGGTCAGTGTGTCAGCATGGAAGTCTCGGTTCCCTCTGTCTTACCGGGGCAAGATGTGGTGTATTTATACCCTAAAGAGTCTCGGTCCTCATTATGGTTTGTATTGGACATGAGGAAGACGTCAGGGGTGAACTTTGTACATACATATTATGCCGGTGGTGTATTCTTAGAAATCCATGCATAATTAATGAGTACAGTGTGGGCCTGTGTTTGGAAGAACCCTGCTGTATTCAAAACCACAGGATAGATAACATTCAGCCCTCAGAGCTCGTTGTGTACTAGCTGGGACCAATGTAGGTGAAAGATCATGCCTATATAAGGAATCATACTATAATAGGACATGTACAGTTGTGACCATAATTGGGCATATGCGGCCATGACCATAATAGGGCAAGTACGAATATGACCATATTAGGGTAAATATGAATACGTACATTTTAGGGCATGTAAAAACGGGTCTACATTAGGGCATCTATGCGGGATATAACAGACCCACGTCTGGGCATAACCTGCCAACTTAGGGCGAACAAAGCAAACACAAGGAAATGATTGACGGAATGCTGAAACTTTTCAAACACTCACCCCCAGTCACAGATCTGGGTTGACTCCATCATAATTCTTTAGCTCACTTTGCAACCCCAGTTCAGACACAGCTATATGCAAATCAGTCTTGACCCTGTACCTCATGGGAACAGTCCAGACCAAACTGCCAAGCCATGTCTTCCCTGGACCGGAATCAAGCATCCTGGGACCGGTTTCGGGCTAACAGCCCTCATCAGCCAGGCTAGCTTGAATCCAATGGCAAAGTGAGCAAGGGACCCACGTCTGGGCATACCCTGCCAACTTAGGGCGAACAAAGCAAACACAAGGAGATGATCGACAGAGTGCTGAAACTTTTCAAACACTCACCCCCAGTCACAGATCTGGGTTGAATCCATCATCATTCTTTAGCTCACTTTGCCACCCCAGTTCAGACACAGCTATGTGCAAATCAGTCTTGACACTGTGCCTCATGGGAACAGTCCAGACCGAACTGCCAAGCCATGTCTTCCCTGGACCGGAATCAAGCATCCTGGGACCGATTTGCATATAGCTGTGTCTGAAAAGTTTCAGCACTCTGTCCATCATCTCCTTGTTTTTGCTTTGTTCGCCCTAAGTTGGCAGGGTATGCCCAGACGTGGATCCCTTGCTCACTTTGCCACTGGATTCAAGCTAGCCTGGCTGATGAGGGCTGTTAGCCCGAAACCAGTCCCAGGATGCTTGTTTCCGGTCCAAGAAAGACATGGCTTGGCAGTTCGGGCTGGACTGTACCCATGAGGCACAGGGTCAAGACTGATTTGCATATAGCTGTGTCTGAACTGGGGTGGCGAAGTGAGCTAAAGAACGATGATGGATTCAACCCAGATCTGTGACTGGGGATGAGTGTCTGAAAAGTTTCAGCACTCCGTCCATCATCTCCTTGTGTTTGCTTTGTTCGCCCTAACTTGGCAGGGTATGCCCAGACGTGGGTCCCTTGCTCACTTTGCCACTGGATTCCAGCTAGCCTGGCTGATGAGGCCTGTTAGCCCGAAACCGGTCCCAGGATGCTTGTTTCCAGTCCAGGGAAGACATGGCATGGCAGTTCGGGCTGGACTGTACCCATGAGGCACAGGGTCAAGACTGATTTGCATATAGCTGTGTCTGAACTGGGGTGGCGAAGTGAGCTAAAGAACGATGATGGATTCAACCCAGATCTGTGACTGGGGGTGAGTGTCTGAAAAGTTTCAGCACTCCGTCCATCATCTCCTTGTGTTTGCTTTGTTAGCCCTAAGTTGGCAGGGTATGCCCAGACGTTGGTCCCTTGCTCACTTTGCCACTGGATTGAAGCTAGCCTGGCTGTTAAGGGCTGTTAGCCCGAAACCGGTCCCAGGATGCTTGTTTCTGGTCCAGGGAAGAGATGGCTTGGCAGTTCGGGCTGGACTGTACCCATGATGCACAGGGTCAAGACTGATTTGCACACAGCTGTGTCTGAACTGGGTTGGCAAAGTGAGCTAAAGAACAATGATGGATTCAACCCAGATCTGTGACTGGGGGTGAGTGTCTGAAAAGTTTCAGCACTCCGTCCATCATCTCCTTGTGTTTGCTTTGTTCGCCCTAAGTTAGCAGGGTATGCCCAGACGTGGGTCCCTTGCTCACTTTGCCACTGGATTCAAGCTAGCCTGGCTGATGAGGGCTGTTAGCCCGAAACCGGTCCCAGGATGCTTGTTTCCGGTCCAGGGAAGACATGGCTTGGCAGTTCGGGCTGGACTGTACCCATGAGGCAAAGGATCAAGACTGATTTGCATATAGCTGTGTCTGAACTGGGGTGGCGAAGTGATCTAAAGAACGATGATGAATTCAACCCAGATCTGTGACTGGGGGTGAGTGTCTGAAAAGTTTCAGCACTCCGTCCCTCATCTCCTTGTGTTTGCTTTATTATGTTTTTTTTTAACCATTTTTTGATGTAAGACAGAACTGGGAGGATTCTGAGTTTTAATTTTAGAAACAGCACCCTTTTTACTTCTGGGAATAATGAACTTAGATATGGTTTGAATAATGAAGAATATTTAATGAGAGAGTATGATTGAAGTAAACCACTCATCAACAATGCTCACTCTGTTCGCACATGGGCCAGATGGAGCCTCTTTACAATCTTGGTGCTTTCCGTGGACGTTATGTTTGGCTTGGCCCAGAAGTCTGTACATCCAATGTTGTCTAGGGTTGGGCTACATGAGTCAGCCATGCGATCTTTGTATGGCCCTTACAGTTAAGTTAAATATGGCAATCAGGGATTAGCCAATTGCACATATACTTTGAGGAGTCAGAGCACATGCACTAGGGTCTGGTCAGCAGGACTCAGTGCTCCTCAGAGTCGAAAAACCAGCGGCATCAGTCCAAAAACTTGGGAGGTGAACATGCAAAAAGAGGCACTTTCTTACAAAACTAAAGGGACAAAAAATGGTATCATGCTGAATTCAGAGTAGATAAAATAGGAAATGTACAATAATTAAGTAAACATTAAATACTGGGATCTAGGTAATAATAGCTGTTAGTTTCACATTATTTGCACTCACCACTACCCCACTTTTAATTTTGATGGAGAGATGTAACCTTTATTATGTGCTTTCTCTCTTGTATCATTCACATATTCTAACAAATTGCTTCATTTTTACTTATGCTTTGAAAGAACAACTGTATGCAAAACCTATTACTACTAATCCTTTAAAATATACATCGAGTGGTATTTGGCTCTGCCCAGAGGCCTATTTCGATCCCATCTCATGATGTAGGCTGCATCATTCCACTTCTAAAGGAGTGCTTGCATTTCATTTCAATACAAGAGGGACTATATTACTTCGCAAAAGTACACTCAGTTATCACACTTTACATCATTTAGCTCACATATGGGAGAGAGGAGTTGGCCTAACGGCTAGGGCGGTCGACCTCAAATCTGGGGAACCGGGTTCGAGTCTCGGCAAGGACGCGCAACCTCCTGTGACTATGGGAAAATCACTTAATCTCTCCGTGCCTAACAAAAATGAAAGTGTCCTCATGTAACGCAACTGGTGCTCATGTAAAGCGCTCTGATACCCGATACCTTCGGGTCAAGTTCGCGCTATAGAAAACTCTGTAAAAAAATAAATATGCATTGCATAGAGAAAGCAAACTTTTTATGCACCCCAGCAGTCTTTTTTGATGTTTTAGCTATGACTCAATTGTGTATTTCCTGCCCGTTGTCTTTCAACTCTGTGTCTTTCCTATTGACTTTCCACTTATGTTAATTTTCCATGTTTTTCTTCTGTTTGATTTTTTTCTGATTTTTTTTCAGTTCATTTCTTGTCTATTATTCTCCCTCCTCTGTTTTCACACAGAAAAAAACTATGCTAAAGCCAATAGATCTGGCTTTAATGAACTAACACATGCAAACACACGCATGCACAAATGCTGTTTCTATTAGTAAGCACATTGAAGCCAGATCTAGTGGATTTATCAATGATTCTTGATTTGGAGCCTCACATGCAGTGAAATCCTGTCCCGGTGAAGACCCTATAAATTGTTTCTGAGGTATATGCTATTTATTGTTGGACTCTCATTTGTTAGCGTCAGCTCCGCATTGAGATACAATATTCAGATGCTTTCTTTTTTTTGGAAATGTCTTATAGATAGGCAATTGTATTGTATTTTTTGTACTTTATTTTTGTATATATATATATATATCTATATATATTTGCACATTTCATCTAATAGAGCACTGAGTCTTCAACCCACCTGTTGGACTTGGCCCTTTTTGTAGGGTTATCCCCAAACTTTTAGCTTCTTCCTCCTATTTTTTCCTGACCTGTTGTTGTTGGTTTTAGGACTCTGGGCACTTTACCACTGCTAATCAGTGCTAAAGTGCATATGCTCTCTGTATAAATTGTGAACATGATTGGTTAGCCATGATTGGCATATTTAACTTACTGGTCAGTCCTTAGTAAAGTGCACTAAGTGTGCCAGGGCTGAAATCAAATACTACTAGTGGGCCTGCAGCACTGATTGTGCCACCCACATGAGTAGCCCTGAAAAGATGTCTCAGGCCTGCCACTGCAGTGCCTGTGCGCAATTTGCTAACTGGCATGCCGACTTGGCAAGTGCACCCACTTGCCAGGCCCTAACCTTCCCTTTTCTTATATATATAGGACACCCCTATGGTAGGCCCTAGGTACCCCCCTGGGCAGGGTGCAGTGTATGTGAAAGGTTGGACATGTACTGATGTGTGTAACATGTCCTGATAGTGAAATACTGCCAATTTCGTTTTTCACTATTGACAGGCTATCTTGCCCCATAGCACTTAATGGGGAATACTTTGTAACATTTTACAAGCATATCTTCCCATAGGGATAAGATCGAAAAATAAAGTTTAGGCTCTCTGAACTCAGAATTTAATAACACATCTTTTACTAAAGATGGTTTTTAAATTGTGTGTTTGAAAATGCCACTTTTAGAAAGTAGGCATTTTCTTGTTTAACCATTCTGTGTGCCTCTGCCTGTTTGTGTATTGACTGTCTGGTTTTGGAGTGACAGGGGCTAGGGAGGTGCATTCTTTCAGACAGCCACCGGGGGGGGTTGATGTGTGTCCTGCCTTTACTGAATGAGTAAGGGCTGCGCAGAATAGACCTGGGCTGCATTCAGAGTAGGGGGAGGAGTTCTCACTAGCACCTGAATAGGCCTGGTCTGCATTTGGAGTGGTGGGAGGAGATTTCCCTTGCACCTGAATAGGGCCTGTCTGCCTTACACAATGCTGTCTCCACCTCCTGCCGGACAGCTGCACCAGAGAGGACAGACCTGGTTTGGACTGGGCTCTGAGACCCTTGCACAAAGAGAACAAAGACATTTTGGGGTATATGTATTAGACCTAAAACCCCTGAACTTTAGACTACTTCTGGAATCAAGAGGAACCTTTGCTGAGGAGAAAAGCTGGAGAAACTGAGGAGAAGTACTGCCCTTGCTGTGTGTCTTGGGTTGGCCTGCAGTTGCTGTTTCTGCCAAAGAAAGGAGAAGGACTTTGCTGTGTGCTGTGTCCCGTGCTTGAGGAAAGTCTCCAAGGGCTTGAGTAGAGCTTGCCTCCTGTTTTGAAGTCTCAGGAACACAAAGACTTCACCCCCAGCTCCCTTGAACTTACTTGCTGGGAGTTCTGACCTGGCAAGAGGTGCCTGTGACTGTCTTGTGCTTCTGGAGGTTGTTTCTGCTGTTGGGAGCTGGAAAAGCAACGCAACGACAAGGAAATAGACGCATCCCTCTTCTTGCGACAGTTCTTCCAAAGCAACGCCGTGGTGCGAGAAGAATCTCCCCTAATCGCGGCACCGCTGCCGAAACCAATGCAGCACTTGTCGCCATGGCAAGAATCGACACATCGAGGGATCGCGGCTGAAAAGGTAGAATCAGCGCCGCTCGCCGCCGCCGCCGCGTCGTTCTCCGACGCATCCCGGATTTCCACACATCGCCCCTGTGCGACAAGTTTTCCCTCATAACCCGCGGATCGGAATCATCTCAGAATCGACGCATCGCTTCCCCCTACAGTCTGGACCCGACGCATCGCTCGCCTGTGTACCTCGGAACTGTCGCATCGCATCCACGAAGGTCTCAGGAACGACGCATCTCTTTGTTTTTCGACGCTTCTCATCGCTGCGGCTGTTTGGCTTTGGGAATTTTGTCGCAACAACAGGTACTTTGCAAGAAATCACGCATCCATAGTTTTCTATGGACTCAGTTGCTAAAACCTTTTGAAAGTCATTTTTCTTAATACTTGTATGTTTGATTTTTGTCGTTTTGGTCTTGTTTAGCTTATATAAAGATACTTTATTTTTCTAAACCGGTGTGGTGTCTATTTGTGGTGTTATCACTGTGTTACTGTGAGTGTTGGTACAAATACTTCGCACATTGCCTTTGGGATAAGCCTGTCTGCTCGTGCCAAGCTACCAAGGGGGTGAGCAGGGGTTATCTAAAGTGTGTATCCCCCTTACCCTGACTAGAAGCAAGGGTCCCTATTTGGACAAAGGTACCTACCTCTGCCAACTAGAGACCCCCATTTCTAACACCACCCTTGCAGAAGTAACGACTTTTTGTATTTGTGTGAATATAACATTTATTAAATCATACTACATTTTGTCCCACTACTTATTGTTTACATATTTTCAGTGCATTTGAATTTGTTGATCTATTCTCAGTATGGTTGGGCCCTTCAGCCTGAAATTGTGCTCAAATGAAACCCAATGTTGCCATTGTTGGTTTTGTTTATATACACATTTCACCTACTTTCCTATGGATATTGTGTTGCCTGTACATCTCGAATATACTTTGAAAGCCAACCCATTGCCAAGTTAAAAAGTAAAATCTGAAACAAAGAAAACCAGGAAACAGGCATTTTCAATCTACACTCAAAGGAGCTGGAACAGCATTCATATCAGCATCAAACTTGCACAGCCTTTGTGTCCACAGCCTTTGTGTACACAGCCTTCAGAGAACACTACAACTCCAAATGATAGAATTCAATACTCATGATCATTTGCCTTTACTGTAATGGATCACGAATCTTAGCTAGGACTTCACATCACCCAGCGAGCAGCAAGCACCGTCAAACTACGCCGAAGCAGGAAGGCTTGAGCCTCGAAGCTTGGCTCAGGGGACCGGGAGGTATTATTTACAGGTTAACAGCGGGAGCTGGTTAGGGCAGCTAGTGGCATTTTGATGCCTACAAGTATTGCAGCCGGGTGAGCTCAGGGGATAGCAGCTGTAACTGCGTCAGCTTGCCTCAGGTAGCTGAGGCAGTGCACGGTGTGCAGTGGTGCGGCCGGTGCCTCCTGGGTATCGCTGGTTGCCTGGACTGCCATCCCGTGGTTATTGCTGCCTGTCTGCCCCTGTCTGCTATGGTGATGGAGTTGGAGGCATTCAACTGACCGTCTCCTCATGGAACAACAGTGGAACACTTTAGAAACATCAGTAAAAGGGCCAAAATCTTTTAAGGAGCCCAGAAAATTAGTGCACTGAGCAGCTGAGTTGCTAATTTGCCCAGACACTGAGCAGGATCAGGCAAATAAAAGTTGATATTGTGGCATTTCTGTGGTGGTGGCGGTGGTCAGTTATGCAACAAGAATTTTGCTACCTTATATATTGTATGTTGTAAAGAGCAGTGAGCGTCTGTTAAGCGAAAAAGGGAAGGAAAGAAAGACCCGAGCTAAACTCCCCCAGTACAGTGATGAAGAGTAGCCTTGAGCTAGCAAGTTCAATGGGTGGGGGCTCAGGGCTGGGGAAGACATCTGAGGTCACTGGAGCTGGGTCCACAAGGGTATCGACCCCTGGTGAAATCAAACAAGGAGTTTGTGGGGAAGCATTTTAGGGGTATGACATCAAAATAGGGCAAGGAAATGTACCCTTTGCTTCACTGATCCCTTCCCCTTCTACGTCAGATACAAATAGAATACAGCTACAAGAGTCTCGTTCCCCCCTGAACAAGGAGTAGCCCAGCTGGAGCCAAGATTATCTTCATCGCCTTGCTTGCTTTGAGGGGGACTGGGAAAGTGAGTTCCCAAGGAAAAATTATAGGGTCACAGTGGAGTCAAGAAATCCTGGATTTAGAGGAAACCACCACCAGTGAAACGTTACCAAAGGCTCTAAATGTTGCAGGCATCAGACTTGGCTGTGAGCCGGCGGGGGGGGACTTTGCTAAGCCCTATAAATGCGGTGAAGAGGAACTTCCTCCCACGTTACCATTTGACTTTGCTGTTGGTTCATGCCCCTCATCTTCAATGTTGGGTGTTATGGTCCTAATGCAAAAAACTTTGCAGGGCATTTTTGAGACAGTGGTGTTGAATACTGATATGTTGAAGTTCCATTAGGTCTATTCGCAGTCTATTGCCTCTGGAATGAAGCAGATAAATGATTGTATGCCTAAGTTGGTGAGACCTGTTGATGGGAGGGATGATCCAGCATGTTAGTATGGGGGGGTAGGTGTTGGGGGCGAGGAGGGTGAGACTGCTAAATCCACGGTTGTGGCCCCAATTTCAGAGGGCCCGACCTCGGTATATATATCTAAACTCCTGATGCTAATAAAGAAAAGAGGCAGACGCTATTGCTACTCCTCTGTCGTGGGACACCTAAGTCTGAACAAACAAATAAAAAAAAGAGAGCAGGAGGCAATATTTAGAGGCAGGAAAAGGAAAATCCTACCTGCTAGGCAACAGTCTCAATCCACAGACAGAAGTTCATAGATGAGAAAAGGAAGGGGGTATAGGCACCACCCTAGCTAAAGATAGTCTATCTACTACGCACCCAGCAAATCTTAATATAAATACTATGGGGTCAGAATGCGGGTTTTAATAAGGAGAGTAAAAGATGGGAGGAAACTAAAGGTGGTAGAAAGGTAAACACTCCTGAGGTTAGATTTGTCTCTGAAGGGGAACAAAGTTCTAATGAAATTCTGGGGGTGGGTGCTCCTCCCTACCTTGGACTCAAGGAGGGCTGGGGGAAGGAGGCAAACTCTCTATGGGTTTACCTAGAGCCAGCCCTGGGAAACAGGTGAGGGAAAAGATTAAAAAAGCTAAATTCTTTAAATAGGTCTCAGCTCCTTAAATTATTCTCCTCTTGCAAAGTCTCCACAACCTATCTAAAACAAGTGGGCTTCCTGGAAAACAGAGATGGTGAGGATGTCACAAAAACCCTGCTGTACTCAGGGTTGGTTAGAGACACCCTTCCTGAAACAGAAACTGAGCTAAAACTTCAGGGGGTGAAAATAACTAGGGAAATATTTTTAGAACAGTTTGCACCCCAAAGCCAGGATTTTCTGGAATTCCATGGAGGCCTCGAGGTGTACCAAGTTAAATGGGAGGATCATGTCAGATATAGACACATAAAGTAGTGAAGGTAGACTTCAAGTTATTTTATCTCAAGAGGATGGGTACAGATATAGGGGAAATCCCTTTGATCAAAAAAGGTATAACTGCCCGGATTGGGATGAGGCTGTCGGTGAATGGGCACATTTAAGTAATGTGGATTAGGGATGGGTTTCCCTGCACAGCTTCAGTTTGTTCTCCTGGGATTCGCATGGGTTAAATAACATAATGAAGTTGCAGGTGTTTAGAGAAATAATAGAACAGTATACAATTTTGTGTTTCCAGGAGACATGTCTGTGCAGAGAGACTCCGCAGATAGATGGCTTTTTGGGGGTCAATCTGAAGGCAGGAGGTAATGCCTCAGGACAACTTGGAGGGTCTGTTAATGTTGGTATCCACTAGAATTGCCTCAAGCGTATCGGAAGTTAAGACACAGTGCAATTTTCTACTCGATTGTGGTATAAAATTGCCAAATGTAAACATGGGGAAGAAATGTATCATCATTCTGAATATTTATATGCATGAAAGATGTATTTTTAATTACAATATTTAATTGTTCAAGGAAGTTGTGGTTAATATAGGTAAATAGGAATAGGAAAAATGTGTCCGGTATAACCCTCAAAGGATGCTTAGATCCTCAGAGGATGCTTAGGTCCTCAGGCGCAGGGTTAGGCGAGCCACATGGGGAGGCAGGAGTTTCATCCTGAGGACCGCCACGTTATGGAACGCCCTTCCTGTCAACATTAGGAAATGCTCAGATCTCCTTGCATTTCGTAAATTAACAAATACTTGGCTCGTTAACTGATAAGGAGATAATATTTATTTCTTCTTTTTGTACTATTTCTTCTCTAAGTGACAGGGCAGCAGTGCCAAGACGCCTCAGTGCATTCAAGTGCTATACAAAATAAAAAATCAAATCAAAAATCAAACTGTGCCCCCAGTACCTGATAATTTTGATGGGAGATTATAACCATAAATTGCTTTCTAATGTTGTGGATGAAAAATTGTTTAGCTGCTTTTAACATACAATGTATTTGGTTTTCCTCAAACAAGGCCTAAGGAAAGGATGTAGCTTAGTTAGACTTCCTTACATCAAACATCCTTGTGCGCCTAAATGGTCGAGTGTCTGCGGACACCTCTGCAAGGAAAACGTTTCAGCATGGTAATCAGATTTGCCCAATGGATTATGTATTTGCACAGTTATGGGCTTTTGAACTAATCAGACAATTTGAGGTTCTCCAGGTGGAGGGTACAGATCACTACTGCTTAAGTACACCATTAATTTGGTTATTGTACATAGGCAGACGAGGGATCTCCCTTTAAAGGCTGGATGTTCGAAGCATTTGAGAATAAGACTCTCAGAGAAGCTTTTATAAGCTTCATTTCAGCTTATTGAAATCCCTACAACATAAATATGGAGGCACCCTCTGATCTTATGTCTTAGTATGATGAAATAATAAAAAAGGTTGTCGCTTGCCTACAAATAGATCAATGGCCTTTAACATCACACAAAATTAACTTAAGTCCATGAAGCTGTCCTGGTATAGCTGGTTTGATATAGAGAATCTTAAAAAGTAATATTCAAAAGCTCGAAAGAAAGACAAGATACTCAAGAAATAAAATTAGGGGGGGTTATCTCTTCTTAGTTTAAAGAAAGAATTTACAAATCGGGTCACTAGGAAGAAGCAGGAATCAAATGCAAAATGTTGGAAAGTCATGATGGAGACCGTAGAGATATAAGGATATTTTGGAGGTTGGTAGAGAAATGGATGGGAAATTCCCAGGGACAATCGTCAGTCTCTGTGGTTGAGGACACATAGGTAGAATTTTAAGAGGGGGTCTATAACAAGGATGCCACAACTGTTTAGCACCCTATTAGATTCCTTGTTAAGGAGGAGGAGACAAAGGAGAGATTCACAGAGTTAACAATCAGGAAAACAATTGAAACGTTAAAACTTACAAGGCTGCTGTTCCTGATAACTAATCTCCGATAATAATAAAAACAAGTACTGCATTTGGATCCGTTTGTTTTGTACCCTCTTCCAGGAACTACTTTTGACAGGAATATTTCCAAATAGTTGGAAGGGAACGGTGATCAAACCTATATATAAAAAAGGCGAGTATGGCCTCCCAGGAAACTACTGGTAAATAAACCTGTTAGATGTAAGTGGCAAGGTTTTCTCAAAAATCCTCTTGGGAATGTTAAAGGAGTGGGCTGAAGTAAATTTTAACATCCCACAGGAACAGTGTATTTTTAAGGAGAACCACTCAACGATTGATCACTGTTTCAGCTCATGGGCCATTGATAAGAAATCTATAGAGCAGTGTGGAGTCCTACATTGTATTGTTGGGCACAAGTTGAACTGGACAGTGAAGGATCCCTTTCCAAGAGAATGAATATAAGAAATGGCTTGAGACAAGGGTGTATATTGGCACCAATATTCTCCCTCTTTTTGGGTGATCTCCCTAAAGTCCCCAGTCAATTGAATACATTTAGCCCAAAAATTAATGCCATGCATATTAGCTGTCTTTTATAGACAGACGATTTCACGATTTTTGATTTGACAGGAACCTGTTAGATTTGGGGGTCTCTAGTTGGCAGAGGTAGGTACCTTTGTCCAAATAGGGACCCTTGAGTCTAGTCAGGGAAAGTAGGTACACTCCTGAAATAACCCCTGCTCACCCTCTTGGTAGCTTGGCACGAGCAGACAGTCTTAGTTCAGAGGCAGTGTGTAAAGCATTTGTGAACACATACAGTAATCAAGTGACAACACTACAAATGGACACCACACAGGTTATATATTTATAAAAATAGGTATACTTTATATAGATTTATCACAAGACCATAAACGACAAAAATAATCCACAATACTGTCAAGAATGCTTAGTTCTGATCAAAAAGGCTTAATTCAAGGTTCTGTGCGAGTCGGTAGCCTTCTCCGGCTACTGCGATCTAAAGAACAAACAGAGTCTATCAAATCCAGCTGACCGCGTCGATATGGGCCAACACAGCGTAGGCGGACTCGGTCACAGTACCTTTTACTTGAAGCGGCAGGCACGGGCGTGCAAGCCGGATGGCTGTTCGTCACGGTTGCATTGCAAAATGGAAGCGTTGCAGGACGCGTTGTCCCTCGATGCGGTGTAGGCAGTGGCTCATTGACGTCGTCGAGACGGAGTCGGTGAGACCAGGGCCATGCGTTGCAGGGCGAGACGGTGCTTCGATGCGGTGCTGGCAGGTTGCGGTGCGGCGACGGAGCCGGATTCAGGAGCTGGCGTCGATCAGTCCGGACGGCGGTGCGAGTCGGGCGGTGCGTCGCGAAGCGTGCGAGCGGTGCCCAACTCTGGTGCGGTCACAGGACTCGAACTCAGCAACAGTGACCGTGTCGGTCGGACCAGATGGATTCGGTGTAGCGAGGCGTTGCAAGGTGCGGTGCTCACAGGTTACGGTGCAGGCAGCGGCTCGTTGACGGAGTCGGTGAGACCAAGGCCGTGCGTTGCAAGATGCAGGCGTTGCTCGATGCGGTGCTAACAGGACACCGAGCCGGTCGGGAGAGTCGGTCACAGCTCCCAACCTCTGTAGCCACTGAAACAGAGTTTCCAGCAGAAATTCACAAAGGGGGTGAAGTCCAATGAACCTGGGACTTCGATCAGGGGGCAAGCTCTCTTCCAAGCCCTTGGAGATCCTTCACAAGTTGATGAAAGTCACAGCAAAGCAAAAGTTTCTTTCTCCTTTCTTTGGCAGTCAGGCAAACCACTGCAGGCCAATCCCCCAAGTAGCACTTCAGGCTTAGGGATAGTCTCTCCTCAGTTTCTTCTTGGTTCCGCTCCTCAGCAAAGGTTTCTTCTTGTTCCCAAAAGTGATCTAAAGTTCCTGGGTTTGGGCCCCAGTACTTATACTCCTTTTCTCTTTGTTCTCTGAAGGCAGAGAGGCCTTTGCTAGGTTAAACCAGTTCTGTGCAGCTTTGGAGCACTCTGTGTACATGTCTCCTTCTTTTCCTTTCAGAATGTGGGGCAGGGTACTCAGACGCCCGGCAGGGGGTGGAGCCAGCATTGTGGAAGGCAGGCACAGCCCTATTCAGACCCAGATGCAACTCCTCCCTCCACTCTGGATGCAGATCTCTCTATTCAGCCCTGTGCTGCCTCACCCTGTCTCCTGTAGCCACCCCCAGCCCCTGTCACGCACAAACCAGACACACAATACACAAGCTGGCAGAGGCAGGCTGGATAGTTAGGCAAGAAAATACCCACTTTCTAAAAGTGGTATTTTCAAACACAGAATGTTAAAACCAACTTCACTAAAAGATGTATTTTATCATTCTGAGTTCAGGCATACTAAACTCGAATTTCTACCTAGTTCCCTGAGTCAGTTTAGGATTATAAGATGTTATAATCAAACTGCCCATTCTGGCCTATGGGGAAAAGGTAGCCTTGCAATAGTGAAAAACGAAAATGGCTGTAATTCACTATTAGGACATGCCACACACACCAGGCATGTCCCACCTTATCCTTAAAATGCACCCTGCCCGTAGGCCTACCATAGGGGTGTCTGATATGAAGAAAAGGGAAGGTTTGGGGACTGGTAGGTGGGTGCACTTACCAAGTCGACATGGCAGTCACAGACTGCACACAGGCTCTGCAATGGCAGGCCTGAGACACACTTTACAAGCTACTTCTGTGGGTGGCACAACCAGTGCTGCAAGCCCACCAGCAGCATTTGATTTACAAGCCCTGGGCACACTCAGTGCACTGTACTAGGGTCTGACAGTAATTCAAATAAGCCAAACATGGAGTCACTAATTCACATCACAATTTACAATAGGGAGCACTTGCACTTTGGCACTGATTAGCAGTGGCAAAGTGCCCATGAGCATCTAGTCCAGCAAAAACATATCGACAACAGTGGAGGCATTATGAAAAAATGGAAGGGAGACCTACGCCAAGGATGCCAGGTCTAACACGTGTCCCCTCCAGCTGAAATGTGGGGAGAACTATCCTACCCCTAGTGAGTTCTCATCACTAAGGCGGAAAAATCTGGACAGACCATCAGCATTGGCGTGTTCTGTACCAGGGCGGTGTTCCACCGTAAAGTCCATCCCCTGTAGGGAAATGGACCACCTCAACAGCTTTGGATTCTCACCCCTCATCTGCATCAACCATCTGAGGGGCCTGTGGTCTGTCTGAACCCGGAAGTGAGTCCCAAACAGGTATGGTCTCAGCTTCTTCAGTGCCCAGACCACAGCAAATGCCTCACGCTCAATAGCACTCCATCTCTGTTCCCGGGGAAGTAACCTCCTACTGATGAAGGCTACAGGTTGGTCTAGGCCCTCCTCATTGATCTGTGATAGAACAGCCCCTACACCATGCTCTGAAGCGTCCGTCTGAACAATGAACTAATTGGAGAAGTTGGGTGCCTGGAGCACAGGCGCCGTGCACATGGCAGTCTTCAAGGTGTCAAAAGCTTTTTGACAGGCGTCAGTCCAAATCACTTTCCTGGGCTGCTTCTTGGAAGTCAGCTCTGTCAAGGGGGCAACAACGCTGCCATCCCCCTTGACGAATCTCCTGTAATACCCGGTGAGTCCTAGGAAGGCTCTCACCTCTGTCTGGGTCTTGGGGGTCTCCCAAGCCAGAATAGTATCAATTTTCGGTTGGAGGGGTGCCACCTGGCCGCTCCCAACCTGGTGTCCCAAGTACACCACAGAACCCTGCCCAATCTGGCACTTACTTGCCTTGATTGTGAGGTCTGCCCTCCGCAGCGCCATCAACACTTCCCAGAGGTGGCGCAGATGTTCTTCCCAACTGGCACTGAACACTGCGATGTCATCCAGGTAGGCGGCACTGAAATCCTCCAGTCCAACCAACACCTGGTTGACCAACCTCTGAAAGGTGGCAGGGGCATTCTTCATCCCAAAGGGCATCACCCGGAACTGGTAGTGCCCATCTGGTGTGGAGAATGCTGACCTCTCTTTTGCCCCATCAGTCAAGGCGATCTGCCAGTACCCAGACGTTAAGTCAAACGTGCTGAGGTACCGCGCAGCCCATAACCGATCTATGAGCTCATCAGCTCTGGGGATGGGGTGGGCGTCAGTCCTGGTGACGGAATTGAGTCCCCTGTAGTCCACACAGAACCGGAGTTCTGGTGTGGCACCAGGCGCGGCAGCCTTTGGAACCAAGACCACTGGGCTGGCCCAAGGGCTGTTAGAGGACTCAATCACCCCCTAGTGCAAACATCTTGGAGACCTCCTCTTTGATGCAGGCTCTGACCCTGTCAGTCACCCTGTAAGCCTTGTGCTTCACAGGAAGACTGTCCCCAGTGTCCACATCATGGACGCACCAATGAGTGACACTGGGAACCAGGGAGAACAGGTCAGGGAACTGTCCCAACAGCTGGCGACAGTCACCCTGCTGCTCAGGTGTGAGGGAGGTAGAGAGGTTTACTCCCTCCACTGATCCATCTTGCTCTCGGGCTGACAGGAGGTCAGGAAGAGGCTTGGTCTCCTCTTCCATCCCATCATCTGTAGCTAAGAGCATGCCCACTTGGGACCTCTCCAAGTGGGGCTTTAGGCGGTTCACATGCAGGACCCGCAAGGGGTTCCTGGGAGACTGCAAGTCCACCAAGTAGGTAACTGGACTCTTGCGCTCCACCACCGTGAAAGGGCCGGTCCACCTGTCCTGGAGCGCACAAGGCTCCACAGGGGCCATGACCCACACTTTCTGACCAGGCTGAAGCTCGACCAGAGTGGCATTCTGGTCGTACCACCGCTTCATCTCCTCCTGGCTGGCTTCCAGATTTGCCTCAGCAAGCTCTCTGAAACGCCTAGTCTGGTTCCTGAAGGCCAGCATGTAACTGTATACATCCTGGGGAGGTTTCCTGGGAGATTGCTCCCAGCCTTACTTGACCAAACTCAGAGGTCCTCGCACCGGGTGTCCATAGAGGAGCTCAAAGGGGCTGAACCCTAGAGACTTCTGTGGCACCTCCCGGTATGCAAACAATAGGCATGGTAAGAGGACTTCCCATTTACGCCTCATGGGTTCTTCCAGACCCATAATCATGCCCTTGAGGGTCCGGTTGAATCTCTCAACCAGCCCATTTCCTTGAGGGTGGTAAGGAGTGGTGAACTTGTAAGTTACACCGCACTCCTGCCACAGGGACTTCATTTACTTGGACACGAAGTTGGTACCTCTGTCAGACACCACCTCTTGAGGGAATCCTACCTGTGAGAAAATTCCCATCAGTGCCCGTCCCACCACGGGGGCTGTCACTGTCCTCAGAGGGATGGCTTCAGAGTACCGGGTGGCATGGTCCACCAAGACAAGGATAAACCTGTTGCCCATGGCTGTCTTGGGGTCCAGTGGCCCCACAATGTCAATACCCACCCGTTCAAAGGGGGTGCTGACCACAGGGAATGGCTGGAGAGGAGCCTTGTGCTTCCTCCCACTCTTTCCACTTGCCTGGCAAGTCTGACATGTCATGCAGTGAGTGGCGGCACTCCTGCGCATCTGGGGCCAATAGAAATGGGTGACAAGCCTTTCAAAGGTCTTGTCCTGCCCCAGATGTCCTGCTAACGGTACATCATGAGCCAACCCCAGTAGGAAGGCTCTGAAGCGCTGGGGTACCACCAGCACACGGGCTGACCCAGGCTCAGCAACCTTAGGCTCTGAATACAGGAGACCATTCTCCCAGTAAATCCAATGTGATCCAGACTGATCACCTGCTGCCTGGTCTGTGGCCTGTTGCCTCAGACCCACGAGAGAAGGGCATGTGGTCTGCTCCTCGCAGAACTCTTCCCTGGAGGGTCCTCCTTCTTGCTGCCAATGGGTCAGCTCAGGTAGGTCCCCCAGTTCAGCTACCTGTTCCCCTGTAGGCTCCAGGGCATCCCCCTCAGGGTCTGCCTCCTCCTGGACCGTGGGAACTTCGGGGGCCGGTTTCCCGCGCCCCCTGCCTCCTCTCTCTCCGGCAGGCACCTGGGCCTCCCTTTCAGGCTCCAGGTCCTCTTGAACACCTTTAGCTGCCATTGACCGGGTGGTCACACATGCCCAATCAGGCAAGCCCAACATTTCTAAATGCGCACTCCGCTCCACCTTAGCCCAAGGTGAGCTCTCCAAATCGTTCCCTAACAAACAGTCAACAGGCATGGCTGGCCTCACAGCTACTTGAAGAGTACCCGAGACCCCCCCACTCAAAGGGAACCTGAGCCACCTTGCAGTGACTCTCTGTGTTGTCAGCGGCAACAACCGGATAGAATGCATCAGGGACAACCTGCTCTTTAGACACCAGGTGACACTTGACAGCTGTCACACTGGCTCCTGTGTCTCTCAGAGCCTCCTTCCTATGGCCATTGATGGTCACCCACTGCCTGTATTTTTTAGTGTTATCAGGCAGCTGGGTCCTAGGGACCATCTCAGAGTCTCCTAATGAGACAAGGGAAAACACTGTGGGATCCCCCCACCTTGGGCACCCCACTCCTCCCCCAGGGCTACACTAGCCAACTGCCGGGGGACTGCACCAGTGGGTGCTGGTTTTCCATGCAAAGGGCAACGAGGATCGTTTGCCTTGTGGCCAGGGGCGCCACACTTGTAACACACCAGTGGTCCCTGGTGAACAGGGGGGCCTGTCAGGGCCACTGGCTTCTTCTCAGGGGGAGGCTGGGAACCTTTCCCTTGGTTCCCTTGGGGTCTACTTTGGGGCCCTTTATGGAACTCCCTCTGTTTACCCTTGTCCCCCCACTCTTCTGCTGGGGACCCTGCCCACCCTTGGCGGAGTCTCCCACGTGACCCTTGTGGACCCGGGTACTCACCCAGCGGTCCGCCTCCTCAGCAAGCTGCCTAGGGTTAGTCAGCTTACTATCAATCAGGTGCTGGCGTAGCTCAGGAAAACAATTACTGGACAAGTGCTCCCATGCAATCAAATCAAAGAGCGCCTGAAAATCAGTCGCTTTGCTACCCTTTACCCAACCATCCAAGGCTCTGCAAAAAAAGGTCACATATTCAACCCAGGTACTGCCTTCAATATTCTTACAGTTCCTGAACCTCTGCCTATAAAGCTCAGGGGTCAAACCATACCTAGTCATTAAAGCATCCTTCATGTGGCTGTATGAATTATAGACTTCAGAGGGCAAATCCAACAAGGTATCCCGCCCTTCACTCAGGAACCGCCCCCACAACCCCGCTCCCCAATCCTTCTCAGGGACCCGGTGGGAAGACATGGCTACCTCATAGGCTTTGAACCACTGCCCAATGTCATCATTTTTAAAAAAACTCCTTCACCACATCTTTGGGAATATACACCCTAGCTTCAACAGGCACAGGCGGTACACTGCCACCAGAGGGAGTAATCTCTAAGCTTTTGGCCTTCAATTCCAACTCCCTCAAAACCTTCTCATGTTCGAACTGCATTTTCTTCTCTTCTAGGGCTAATTTCCTAGTTTGCATTTCAAATTCTAACTGCCCATTCAGCTTGAGCTTGGTCAGCTCCATTTCGTGCATCCTACTCTCTTTCCTGTCCTCCAACTCTTCTGGAGACAGACCTCTGGCAGAAACACTGCTACCTACTAGGGAAGGTGGTCTTCCAGCCCCTAGACCCAATAGCCCCTCCAGCTGCCCTTCTGCATTCTCAGCCCCCTCCACAGGGACACTCCTTGATTCGACCCAGGCCCTCAGCGCCTTTTGGAGGTCCTCCTTCCTGGAGAGCCCGGTCATGGACACTTTAAACTTTTTGCAGAAATGCTTGAGCTGCTTGAGGGTGTAGCATTCTAGCCTCTCCTCTTCCCAATCACACTCAACAGAGGCTACTGATGCTGGTTTCTCCATGGTGATTAAACTTGGCAGTTGCAAAAATAGGAAATCCCAGAAAAAATGCTATAAAAGTATGTGGTTGCGTTTTGGTCTGCACTCACTAAGTAGTGTTCACCAATCACTGTACATGAGTCACAAATGCAAGTCCAGAATCCTCACCGCTGACCACCAATGTTAGATTTGGGGGTCTCTAGTTGGCAGAGGTAGGTACCTTTGTCCAAATAGGGACCCTTGAGTCTAGTCAGGGAAAGTAGGTACACTCCTGAAATAACCCCTGCTCACCCTCTTGGTAGCTTGGCACGAGCAGACAGGCTTAGTTCAGAGGCAGTGTGTAAAGCATTTGTGAACACATACAGTAATCAAGTGACAACACTACAAATGGACACCACACAGGTTATATATTTATAAAAATAGGTATACTTTATATAGATTTATCACAAGACCATAAACGACAAAAATAATCCACAATACTGTCAAGAATGCTTAGTTCTGATCAAAAAAATCTTAATTCAAGGTTCTGTGCGAGTCGGTAGCCTTCTCCGGCTACTGCGATGTAAAGAACAAACAGAGTCTATCAAATCCAGCTGACCGCGTCGATACGGGCCAACACAGCGTAGGCGGACTCGGTCACAGTACCTTTTACTTGAAGCGGCAGGCACGGGCGTGCGAGCCGGATGGCTGTTCGTCGCGGTTGCGTTGCAAAATGGAAGTGTTGCAGGACGCGTTGTCCCTTGATG
Organism: Calotriton arnoldi; assembly: GCA_963921515.1. Taxonomy (NCBI): domain Eukaryota; kingdom Metazoa; phylum Chordata; class Amphibia; order Caudata; family Salamandridae; genus Calotriton; species Calotriton arnoldi. Next base: position 1,138,440 of record CAWUFW010000601.1, read on the forward strand.
CGGTGCAGGCAGTGGCTCGTTGACGTCATCGAGACGGAGTCGGTGAGACCAGGGCCGTGCGTTGCAGGGCGAGACGGTGCTTCGATGCGGTGCTGGCAGGTTGCGGTGCGGCGACGGAGCCGGATTCAGGAGCTGGCGTCGATCAGTCCGGACGGCGGTGCGAGTCGGGTGGTGCGTCGCGAAGCGTGCAAGCGGTGCCCAACTCCGGTGCAGTCACAGGACTCGAACTCAGCAACAGTGACTGTGTCGGTCGGACCAGATGGATTCGGTGTAGCGAGGCATTGCAAGGTGCGGTACTCACAGGTTACGGTGCAGGCAGCGGCTCGTTGACGGAGTCGGTGAGACCAAGGCCGTGCGTTGCAAGATGCAGGCGTTGCTCGATGCGGTGCCAACAGCACACCGAGCCGGTCGGGAGAGTCGGTCACAGCTCCCAACCTCTGTAGCCACTGAAACAGAGTTTCCAGCAGCAATTCACAAAGGGGGTGAAGTCCAATGGTCCTGGGACTTCGATCAGGGGGCAAGCTCTCTTCCAAGCCCTTGGAGATCCTTCACAAGCTGATGAAAGTCACAGCAAAGCAAAAGTTCCTTTCTCCTTTCTTTGGCAGTCAGGCAAACCACTGCAGGCCAATCCCCCAAGCAGCACTTCAGGCTTAGGGATAGTCTCTCCTCAGTTTCTTCTTGGTTCCGCTCCTCAGCAAAGGTTTCTTCTTGTTCCCAAAAGTGATCTAAAGTTCCTGGGTTTGGGCCCCAGTACTTATACTCCTTTTCTCTTTGTTCTCTGAAGGCAGAGAGGCCTTTGCCTAGGTTAAACCAGTTCTGTGCAGCTTTGGAGCACTCTGTGTACATGTCTCCTTCTTTTCCTTTCAGAATGTGGGGCAGGGTACTCAGACGCCCGGCAGGGGATGGAGCCAGCATTGTGGAAGGCAGGCTCAGCCCTATTCAGACCCAGATGCAACTCCTCCCTCCACTCTGGATGCAGATCTCTCTATTCAGCCCTGTGCTGCCTCACCCTGTCTCCTGTAGCCACCCCCAGCCCCTGTCACGCACAAACCAGACACACAATACACAAGCTGGCAGAGGCAGGCTGGATAGTTAGGCAAGAAAATACCCACTTTCTAAAAGTGGTATTTTCAAACACAGAATGTTAAAACCAACTTCACTAAAAGATGTATTTTATCATTCTGAGTTCAGGCATACTAAACTCGAATTTCTACCTAGTTCCCTGAGTCAGTTTAGGATTATAAGATGTTATAATCAAACTGCCCATTCTGGCCTATGGGGAACAGGTAGCCTTGCAATAGTGAAAAACGAAAATGGCTGTAATTCACTATTAGGACATGTCCCACCTTATCCTTACAATGCACCTTGCCCGTAGGCCTACCATAGGGGTGTCTGATATGAAGAAAAGGGAAGGTTTGGGGACTGGTAGGTGGGTGCACTTACCAAGTCGACATGGCAGTCACAGACTGCACACAGGCTCTGCAATGGCAGGCCTGAGACACACTTTACAAGCTACTTCTGTGGGTGGCACAACCAGTGCTGCAAGCCCACCAGCAGCATTTGATTTACAAGCCCTGGGCACACTCAGTGCACTATACTAGGGTCTGACAGTAATTCAAATAAGCCAAACATGGAGTCACTAATTCACATCACAATTTACAATAGGGAGCACTTGCACTTTGGCACTGATTAGCAGTGGCAAAGTGCCCATGAGCATCTAGTCCAGTAAAAACATATCGACAACAGTGGAGGCATTATGAAAAAATGGAAGGGAGAGTAGACCCACGCCAGGGATGCCAGGTGTAACACCTGGCTTCAGAGAAAATTAGATATATTTGCAGATTACTGCATGAAGAAAACATAAAAAATAAATATGGAAAATACCAAAGTCCTCCTGATAGGGAAGCTAAGGAAAAGCTTTGGGTTGGGCAATAAATAAAGTAAAAATAGAGAAAGTTAAGAAATACAAATACTTAGGGGTGTGGTTCTCTCATGATTTAGGATGGAAGGATCACCTTGCCGCGACACAAGCTAAGGTGCTCTCATCGGTAGGAGGACTGAAGAAATTTGACAATCGTTATGGGGGCCCTCCCTGCAGCCAGTGCTGGTGGCCACATGATAAGGTGGTTGGCATACGGGGCAAAAAGAGTTGGGACCTCGAAGAAGGAAGGTGTCTAAAAAAACTACTCTCTTTCCCATTTTCCTCTATGGTGCAGGCAGTTAGAGCAGGCCTGACGGGGTGGACGCATTTAGCACATGCAGAGATAATAACATTTTGGATACAAATATATAGTTTGGAAGTCTCCAAAATCTCTCTGTTATGTGAAAGGGAGATTTTACAAAGTCAGCTAACCTGGAGTGGGAGGGAGGATCCTAACTTATTGTAGGGAACTAAAAATAGAATTAGCAGATGGTACTAACCTGATAGGAGTGAGCAAGGAGGTGTGGAGAAGAATAACAAGGCAGGTCTCGAGGGAGGAGGATCTTATATATTTGAGGAAGAAACAATCTGTCTCCCACTTGATAAATTCTTGGATGGGAGGTGGGACCTTTCCCTATCTGGAGAGACTTCCTAATATCAAGATGTGTTGAAGTCTCCTGAGATTTAGATATGGCTTACATCCTCTTGGATTGTCTGTGGTTTTAAGCTCAACAGAAGTCCTCTTTAAAACCGATTTTTATAAAATATGATATTAAGAATAGGGGGCAAGCAATTAAACTATTGCTCAAAATTAGATTTTATTATGTGATTTATGCCATGGGGCAATTTTTATTGTCTGTTGATATTTTTTAAAGTTAAATTAAGATAATTTTATTGATATTGAGTGGAGTTTTTTGTTTAATCCTCTATGATGTTTTAGGTGATGTAGATTTCATTGGTTGGATGAATGTGTTTTAATTGTATTTTATATTGTGTTTTATACTGAGTGTTTTGTGCAAGATTTTCCTTGCTACATTGTGTTTTTAAAAACTCTTGTTTTGAAGCCTAAGGTCTAAATAAACATATGTTTTGACTGACTGACTTATCCCAAGGCTCACACCCATGTTTAGCCCTCAGCTTCTCTCTATTTATGTATAAAATGCATATAAGAGACCTTAATAATAGATGATCTAGGTATATACGTGGCAACAGACAGACCTAGTACAACATTAGTATAAATTTCTCATTGTCCTAAGACTAAGTTTTCCTGGACATTTATTCTAACACTTGTTTAAAAGTAGAACATTTTAAACCCCAAATTCTTCATCTATAATAATATAGTGTGATGTTCTGCATGGCTAGGCCAGAGCCAATGAGAACATTCTCTTTTCCTGCCATAAAAGCTATCTTCTGTTATTAGGCTTTCCCAAAAAAACTCAGAAATCAGTTTTGACTCTTGGCTTCAGCAGCATTATCATTTGTGTATGCTCTGCACACAAACGTATGGGCAATTTTGAGTTATACAATACACAATAATTGCATTGCTTGTTAAATTTTCTAATGCTTTATTGATCTGACTGAGGAAACACCAGTGCAAATACAAAATAACAAATACTACAGATATTGTTTGGCATGTGTACGAAGGCTACCAGCACTATAAGGGCCTTATTACGAGTTTGGCGGCCCATGAACTGCCGTACCTGCGGTGGCAGTCTGACCGCTGTGAGCTCGGCGGTCAGTCCCCCGTATTACGAGATGGTGGATTGCAGTTTGTAAGACTGCAAGCGAACCGCCGACACTGTCTGTTAACTCCAAACGTGGAGGTGACAGAATAGACCACCAGTGTAACTGTCGGCCCAATTACGAGTTGCTTTACAGCCGGTGAGACCGTGGCAGTCCAACCACCACATCTGAGATGGCGAAAAAAGTGAGGTATATAAGGCTGAAACTCACCTCTATTCATCTCTACACGTTTTCTGCACATCCAGCCACTGCTGTACTTGCTCGATCACGTCCTAAACCCACACCATTGTGGACTAAATCAGCGGTAAGTCATACAGCTACCAGTTTTCATAGACTCCTCAGCAAAACAATGCCCAGCCATGGACCAGGCAAAGGAGTTGGGATCCCTAAGTAATTTCCACGTTTACAGGGACCCTGTTTGGGATTGTTTCATAACAATAATCAAAAATACATCTGTAGGATGGCCTCCTAGGCCAAACACTGGTACTGCACAGGCACACTGTACACAAATGGACATATGCTTACAAATTATATTCAGTGATAGTGATGTATGCATTATTTTGTGCTCCATAACAGAACCTCCTCATCAATATCACACCTATTAATGTCTGTCACACATATCTTGTGCCCTTTCTCAATTGTCTGCCACTTGACTGCACCTTCCATGAGGCCCTGTCGCTGCAAATTTAACCAAGATGCTAGACTCCTTTTGTCCCTTCTCACTTGTCTGCCATGTCACTACTGATCTTCACACATCATGAAGCTTACCATTTCTCAAGTGTTGGCAAAGTGAGATTGAAGTGACCGAAAGTGAGATTGAAGTGACTACAAATACCATGAGGTCCTGTGTCTGCAACTCTAACCACAATGCTATAGTGAATGTGACACACCTACACTGCACACACCCCATGTCCTGTTGTGATGTCAAATAAACATCTGTATGGATGTGTCATTAAAGTGAAACACACCTTCTCTGCTATGACTCTGTATTTGACTCTCACACATCACCCACATGAAAAGGAAATGTCAGTCAATGGGATTACATAGAATCAAAGTGAGAAGCATTCTAAGGGCACAATGGAAACACACTCTGCAGGATAGCTATGCCTCTATCAGGGGAAACCCTGAAAGGCTGGGGCCCTGGAGCATGGTACAATTTGCACATGCCTGACAAACTCAATGTGCACTTGACATGGGAAATGAAGTACAGCAGGACATTCAATAGCATAACCAAGTGCCATGCATATGTAGGGAATGTGTAAGTGCAACTCATGAAAGCAAGCACAGCACTAACAACATGTGGCACACATCTAGATGAAGTAGCTGTCAGGTACACACAGAAAAGTTGACACATGTCCATGCAGAACTCCACAAAGGTATGACAAGTTAACACCCTCCATGTGTGGATAAACAAATATCTAACTTCAACCCACCTAACACATATCCTACATGCATCAAAAGCAGAACCTAAATGATGTTAACAGTGGCCAGGTCAGGCTGAAATACTTACCATACAACATGCCACCCAATGCAATGTCTGCACCATTTGGATTTCCTCCCACAAGACATCCATCAAACATTTCCCCTTGTCCTGTGTAACTCCAGCACTAGCTCCAAGGTCACATCATACAAACCATCACATCATACAAACCACTTTAACTGGATCAGCAATCAAGTTTGAAAAAAACACAATTGTAGTCACACATCCCTACCTATACAATGACATCAAATAGAAAAGTAATGGCATGACCAATGTCTTCAAAACTATGAAAATATTTTAATGACAGTACGTCACAACAGGATTCAAACAAAGGCCAATGGCCAATCCATTCAGTATACATGTGACACAGCACAATGTTGTGCCACCAAAAGTGCCCTTACTAACTCAGCCAGGGAACCTCCTCACAAAGGGGCATCCATTGGGCACAGTAGGCACCTCCAAGATGGTACTTGAGACAGAGGGGGTTGAGGCTTAGTGAGGGGTGGGTTTGTCCTTGGGAGGGATTTGTATGTTTTTATAATTTTGGCCTGGGTTCAGGGGTGTGGGGATGCGGATTTAAAGGCGTGCAGTGGGAAGTGGAAGGGGTCCTTGGGAGCGGTTTGTATGTTTTTTTTAATTTTGGCCTGGATTCAGGGGAGTGGGGAGGCTGCTTTTCAGGGGTGGAAAGGGAAGTGGAAGAGATGGGTTTGAGTGTGGGAGAGGTTTTTGGGACTTTGGGTGGTGGTCAGGTTTCACAAGGGAAATGGAAAGGGCAAACAAGATATCTTCACGAGGAAAATGGGTAGGATGCATGTGATGGAGTTCAGATTGAGAGGAAGAGGGAGTAGATGTGTGAGCTTGGTCTGCTGTCTGCGCTGTGTGTTGTGTTGGTGTATGTTGTGTGAATGCCTGTGAGCAATTGCTTTTTGTGCCTGTGTGTGCTGTTGACATGCTTGGTGTTGTGGAGGGCTCTGTATGTGTTGCTGTATTGTCTGTGGGTATGAGTGTGGCTGTGGAGGGCTCTGTGTGTGTTGCTGAGTCATCTGCGGGTATGAGTGTGGCTGTGGAGGGCTCTATATTTGTTGTTTACTGTGCTTGGGGGTATGTTGGAGAGGTGAGGGAGTCTGCTGTGTGCATGTATGTTTGAGTTTTTTTAATGATTTGTGTTTGTGTGTGTGCTTGTGTCTGATGAAGTGTGGGCATGCTTCGGTGTGCTTGTGCTTGGGATAGGAATGGGAATAGGGAATTTGAATAGGGAAGGGGCAGGAGGTGGGGTGGGGTGGAAGGTTGGATGGGTGGAGGTCTGCCGCGAGGGAGGAGGCCAGAACCTGAAAAGATCTCTGTAGGCCAGACATTGCAGTGTGAATGCCTTCCAGGTAGGCAACCATCTGGGTAAGCTAGTTGCTTTGCCCCTGGATGGTATTCAGGACTGCATTCTGACCCACTGAGAGGCTCTTCTGGAGGTCAATAGCCTCTTTATTAAGGGCAGTGGGGCTGACAGGGGCAGGGGCGGAGGGACCTGGAAAGAAGGAGATTGCTCCCCTCTTAGAGGAGTGGGAATGGCCACCTTGTGAGGGGACATCAGGGAAGGTGGTGGTGGCGATGTAACTGGGGATAGCACACAAGGATGACAGTGGTAATGATCCTGTTGGATCCACTACCACTTGTGAGTGTCCACCGTAGGATGACTCAGATGATGACAAGCTTGAGCTGCTGTCCTCCAATGCACTCCTCACACCCTCCTGGCCACTGGATCCCTCCGTGTCTGACATCTCACGTCCGGAACCGCTGTGACCAGCAGTGTCCCCATCGACATTGGCCCCTTCTCCTCTGCTTGCCCTGGACGTATCTGAGATGACATGTAGCATGGGTTTATTGCAACTGCATTTCCACACCTGACCATCACAAACCAACAGAAAACATTGAAGAAGTACACATATATCACACCAGCTTCATGGTTCACTCTACAGGCTTTACATTTAGCATGAGCACATACATGCATGCAACATAACCTGCAAACAGTTGGGCCTACTCATGTCAGGATAAATGTAGACACTCACATAGGAACGCTACAGTTCTACATCTCACTCCCTCATGCATGTCACCAGTCAGTGAATGAGTATTTTGAAACACTATTGTAGATTAACCATCAACTGGCAAATGCACACTGGCCAACATTTAGGCTCTAATGCTGATGGAACCAGTGATGTTTGCACTCTCATTTCACTGTATAGCCAGTATTTACCAATGGGAAATGTACAGTCACTGCATGTACTGTGAACTCTCTGTCATGTCACGTGCAATAAGGCCACCATCACATGAGAGACATAAGCGAGAATACATCAGTCGTCGCACAAGCAAGACAAGTTGCCTGTGTGGTACAATTGCAAAAAGAACAATTGATGGACAGAGTGCTGAACAATGTCAAACATTCACCCCAGTACAGAGATCTGAGCCTAAATCCATCGTTTTTTGCTCCCCATGCCATTCCAGTTTAAACCCAGCCATATGCAAATCAGTCTTGACCCTGGTCCACATGGGAACAGTCCAGCCCGAACTGCCAGGCCAGATCCTCCCTGGACTGGAAACAAGCATCCTGAGACCGGTTTCGGGGTTTCACCCCTCGTCAGCCTGGCTAGCTTGACTCCAGTGTCATGGACAGCATGGGACCCACGTCTGGGTATACGTGCCCCACTCGGGATGACAAATGCAAAAAGAACAATTGATAAGCAGAATGCTAAACTATATCAAACATTCACCACAGTACATAGATCTGGGCCTAAATCTTTCTCATTAATCTGTGGGACAATTGTCACACAGATTTAATGGGAACATGAGATGATAACTCACTTAATTCAGCCAGGTGTCTGCTCAAAAGGAGAAAAGTGGATGTGGACATGAGTCTGCTGTGTTCCAGGTCAGAAAGATAATGAGAAGAGCATCATGCACCTGCTAACACACACTAACAATGACTCATCCTGTTTGTAGAACATGGGCCACCACCAATATGGTTGGTGAAACGCCTGTCTGTAACTTTGAGTGTTACAGACAGGCGTTTCACCAACCATATTGGTTGGCAATTTAACTTGTATGACTCTGGCCAGGACTCACCCCCATGTAGCTGCCGTTGGTCCTCAACTGCCCATCAAGCTCCGGGTAGGCCACCACCAGTATGTGGGCAATCAGGGGGGTCAGGGTCTGACACGTGCCCCTTCCATTCTGGCAGGACATCCCCAGCTGGCCCTTCGTGATCTTCCAGGTCCAGCGATGCAGGCCCTCCCACCTCTTTCTGCAGTGGGCACTACGCCAGTTTAAGACCCCCAAAGTCCGCACCTTGCAGGGGATGGCTCTCCAAATGGGCTTCTTCTGATGGGTGTTGACCCGTGTGGAGGCAATAGATGTAGAAACTGTTTTTTAACTGGAAGTTTGAGGATAACTCTCAGCTTGATACACATTTTGTTGACATTTAGCACAAGCATTTATCAAAAGTCAACGTATTACATGTGTCCATGTTACATGCTAAGCACAACTAAAGCATGGATTCACACTTTTGTGGTCATCTGATGAATAACCTCAACCCTGGTTATGACCTACACTGACTGCGGGAGCCCACTAACGTCATGTAGGGCAGGGCCATCCTGCATGGGACATGATGTGAGAAACCATGACACACAGCACACCATTTGGGCCTTCTGATGGGTAAACTACCTGTGCATGACTGTCCATGCACCTTTACTGCCATGCCAAATGCACTGATGCATATGGTCCATAGAGACAAGTAGCATAGTATACGCAGCATCCGAAGACTAAGGTCACAAGGTAAGGGCTGGTATGTGTGACACTGAAAGCTACCTCTGTGGGGGATGTGTGTACATGAGGAGTACTTATTGGAATATCCTAGTAATTCTAAATAAGTTTATGTGGTTTGTACTGCTATCACAGGACACACATTTTGCCATATGTGGCACTGTAACAGGGATGACAATCAACATACCATTGTGTGAGTGGTGTGATAAGTAATATTGCAGCCAAGCAGATGATTCACATTTCTAAATCTAATCAAAAGTAACGAAACATCTATACTGTTCATGTCTCAGAAGCACTATAGCCCTGTACAGTGGAAGTAACACTATTAGAAAAGTGTCAACAGACCTGTGTGAGTAAGAGGACACTCATTAGTGACATACACACATTGACACTGTGGGTCAATGGAAAGAAGAATCAGGTCAGGGGGTCAGCTTAGTCACCATGCCTCATAATATCCATGTAACAGCCATCAGGGCTACTAGCGGTACAGATGACTCTTTTTGGGAACATCCATGGATAAGCAGGTCTAAGGGGACATTACTCTGTACATAAGTTCTCCTGCCACAGTAACTCTGACCCAGACAGCCCACATATCAATAGCTACCTCCCAGACAACTGTCTTACAACGTCTGATGTGGGCTGATTGATCTGTGGGATGGTACACCTGCCTAACATCATCCTCAAATGCTTACAACAATATACAAACATGGCTCATGGTATGAAGCCTAAACATAACTATTGATATATACCATGATGTGCTCTACAATAATCTTAAGCCTTGCATAGATATATGCATGTAGCACAAGTAGAAATCACCCTTATCACACATTCCAATGGTGACCTTCTCTCTTCAAGGTACAGGGCCCCATAATCCATTACATGTGTGTCCTATGTAGGGGCCACACATTGTATGCAATCAACTTAATGCTTACACTTTGACACTCAGAGGCACATTGTAGCCTATGGGACTAGGAAGGAAGCAATTAAATAGAGTCAAATATGTATTTGACATAATTAACTGTTCCTCTCGTGACCCATAGAGCTGAGCATACAGACGAAGAACCTCATCCACCAGGGTATCCAGCTCCTCTGGAGTGAAGGGACGGGCCCTTTCCCCTGCAGTACATGCCATGATTGCTCCCAGAGGTGGCAAACAGCAGCTACAATGGAGGAGGTGTTGAGAGCAGTAGTGTCAGGAGACAAGTGAGGTATTTTTCCAACCGCCGCGTACATGTACGCTACATATGCGGTAATCAGCATCAGCACACACAGCCATTGGACCGTGAAAGTCACTGTCCCCAATGTTAGTCTCTGGCTGTGTCTGCCGTGAATGCGATTGCCCACCACACGGTTGACTTCTGCCAGCGATGTATATTCAACATGTCCTATTAGCGAGGTCAGGCATCCGCCATGTTAGCAGTTGGGAAAACTGAATTGGTGAAGTGCATCACCACCACTACAAATGAGGGCAAACACGTTTACATTTGAAATGCTCTGTTCCCATATAATGTCCAGTACAAAACTTCATCTGTGTAGTGCAATACTATGCACATAGGCAACATGTGCGCGGTGCACTGAACACCGTTGTTGGCGGTATTTCACATGAAATGTTATGCTACCCTCACTATTGTGCCAATTTACAACTTCAGAATTGAGGATGTGTACATTTCTGTTACAGACCTGTGAAGGCCACTTTGGGGATGACTGGTGGATGTTCAGGATTTGATAGTGATGATGTGAAATGGAATCGTTCGTGAAGTATTAATGTTCAGACACCTGACATTTGCCTTACTCTTCACATATGTTGCTCTGCACACTGTGACCAAAATACATTTTTGTGTTACTCCACACATAGGTCCCTGGGAGAGGGAGGAGATGCCAAGCTCCAGTGTTCTGCCCATTTCTAGATCTTCATACCATTAAAGAGCGACATGTGATCCAGAATTTTCATTTAAATCATTAAACAATACTGGAGTTAGGTCATTGGTTGGAACCTGACCTCATACCTCACATCACTTATCCTACATCAATCCCACCACTTGTGAAACAAATGTCTGTATTGCATTTTTTGGCCACAGGTTGTTTGAATTCACTCTCGCTATTTCAGGTTGAATGTCGCAACTTATGTACAGTGAGGTACTCCAAGAGGTGCTAGCAGCACTTTTGAGACATGTGGACAGCTACATCCAGTTCCCCAGTGTGAGAAGTTGGCCTTGTATATGCTGTCCAATAATTAAAGTGGGCACCCTCTACCAGCCCAAACAACCCTCATGGTGATTTAAGAGGTCAAAGATAACCTTAGAAAGCTATCCAAGTGGTAGCTGTGGAGAGCTGCCTTTAGACTTAGTCATGAAGGAATGTTAAGCAGTTTGTTTTACCAGAATGTAACCCTATAGTATTGGTTAAATGAAAGGAGAATCACACAATAGTTATACAAATATGTATTTATTGTTTTAACACACTCTAAGTACGACACAGTATATTCTACATGAAGATACTCACAAAGCACACAATACTGTAGCACAGAAACAATCATAAGTTGCACTAATACACAGTGGGCTCCAGGGGGAGACCAAACCATATGCTAAAATAGTGGTATAAGAACCACGACTCGAGTCAAGACGGTGTTTAGAGGATGTAGAATCGCTGGGACCCCAAGGAACCACCCAAGGTGAGTAAGTAGAGACCCCACGGAGGACGGGTGCAGTGCGGGAACACAACCACGTGCTACGTACAATTCTATGGGAGAGTCGCGGTTGCAGTTTTAAAGTTTAAGGAGCCTTCTGAGTGGACTTCGAAGGAACCCAGTGGAACATAGGAGGTTGGATAGCCACCCCACCCATGGATACCATAGTACCAGAGTTACCTATCCCAGGGAAGTGCATAGGTCTGAAGTGGCGTCAGAAACCGCCGTCGATCTCTATGGAGGACCTCGAAGAAGAGCCACTGCCGGGAAGAAGAAAAGTGTCCATCTAAATCTAAAGGTGGATTCTTGTAGAGGAGTACCTGAAAGCAAAGGGGACAGAGTCTGGGCCACTCAGGAGTGACCAGGGGCTCGGTAGACGAATGCCCACCGATGTCGGCTGCTTCAGGTGTGTTGAGCGGGTTCTTGACTCTGCAGCCACCGGGACCAGGAGATGTCGAGGACAACCAGGAGCCGGATACGAGCTGTCCCACAAAGGATGTCAAGTACTGAGGGGTCAGTGTCCGGCTGGAGTACCAACAAGCCTTGGCAACAGCAACCCATGCAGAAGGTCAAAGAAGGTTACGGTTCAGACCAGGAAAGTCCAGGAGACTCACTGAACACAGGGAAGTCAGGGCAGGCCTGGAGCAACCAGGGGAGCCCAAGAAAAGCAAAGTTGACCCTCAAGAGGACCCACAGGCTGGAGGCACAGGAGTTGTAAGGGGACCTTGAGCAGTTTCACAAAGCAACAGCCCACGGAGCACTTGGTGTGAGGAGGCTGTAGTTCTTTGGTGGAAATGGTGCCAAAGGTTGAGGCTACTCGGAGCCCAGTGCACTTGTTTTGGAAACGCCAACAAGCATATGCACTTGCAAAAGTACGTGGTGCACAGGGGTATGGGTAATGTAGCCCCCACAAGGGATTATGACCTCAAACTTGGTGAGAGGGCATCTCAGACCTTGAGGGACTTGAAAACCCACCACCTGTGTTGCTGGAGCCTTTGGAGTCCGTGGGAACTCAGGAGCAGCAGACCAGTCAGTTGAGATGTGGTGCCTGCAGTTGCAGGGGAGTGACTCCTTCACTCCAAGGGAGATGTCTTCAGTTGCCCTTGATGCTTCACAGGTCCTACACAGAGCCTGTAGGGTGCACGGGCACAGACGATGCTTTGGACGGAGAGGGAGACGAAGTCGGGCCCAAACGAAGTCCAGCAAAGACCAGCGTGCCAAGACGGTCGAAGGTCAGTGGTTTCTTGATCAGAATCTTGTCCACGTCGAATCTAGGGTCCTACAGCCAGGTAGGCCCTTTTGTACCCACGGGAGAGGGTTGGACAGATTCAGGGGACCCTCCCCGGGGAGGATCTGGACAGTGGGGAGGTACTCCCATGTCCTTTGTGCAGTTTCGCGCCAGAGCAGGAGCCAACGGCTCCCAGGACTGGTTTGAATTGGACTATGCACAGGGACACCAAATGTGCCCCTCATGCAGACTTTTGGTCGCTGGCAAGCGCACCCACCCAGGCCTAATACATTAAATCCTGTCTGGGAGGTGGTCACACCTCCCTGTGACAGGATGCCTATTGTTCTGCCTTCCCCTGCTTGAGCTTGGCTCAGCAGCAGGAGGGCATAAACGTGTCATTGGTCGGCAGCAACCATTTTGTGCTGTCCGGGACTAGAAGGCTGGTACTGGGAACACCAGGGACCTCACAAAGCTTGTTTCTGAGGGGTCGAATCATACCTCCCACACAGGTTACCGGTGTGGGGGTATGATTCCACAATGTTTGACACCAAACACAATAGGGTTACTTTCAGCCGTTTTAGAGTTGGTCATCACGTGGCCGCATAATGCCACTCTATATGTTGTAAATGGCTGTAGCACTAACAACCCGGGAGAATGGACTCCGTAGGCTGCAGGGTGTCCTGCTCATGCAGTGGCACCCTCTCAATTAGAACCAAGCACCCTGCCTTCAGGATTGTTAAGGCCTGCTATAGGGGGGACCTATAGGTTTTAATTGTAGTGACCCTTAGATATAGTAAACCTATATCTTAAGTAAGTGGTGCTTGCACCAACTTACACGGGCTGCAATGGCAGGCCTGTAGGTTCCATTTTGCATGGCCTCTCATGGGTGGCATAATACATGCTTCAGCCCATGGGAGGCCTCTGGGGTACCTATGCCCTAGGTACATGGGTACCATATACTAGGGACTGACAAGGGTACCCCAGTATCCAATTTGGAGTGTACCTAAGTACATAACATAACAGTTTAGGGAGAAAGCAGATAGACTGGGGTCCTGATTAGCAGGGTCCCAGTCAGACTAGTCAAAAACAGTATAACTTGAAGCAAAAAGTGGGGGTAACCATAAGAAGCAGATCCTACTTTCCTACACCCAGACATCAGGATTTAGCCACTGTGAAGGGGGATTTCTATGCTTTAGGTCACATCCCACATGTGATTGGATCCGTTGATGGCACACATATTGCCTTAGTACTACTGCATATCAGGGAGCAAGTGTACCGCAACAGGAAGCACTATCATTCTATCAATGTGCAAGTTGTCTGCTTGGCGGATTTGTACATCTCAAACGCCTGTCCCTAGTTCCCAGGATCCGTGAAACAGCACCATACCCCAGCTGATGTCACAACTACAACCGGAGAGGGCCTGGCTTGTAAGTAAGTGTGATCTCTCCTAACTTTGTGTGGGTGATGTCAGGTAGTAATCTGAAAGTGCGAACTCATTGTTGCACTTCTGTCTGTCCTCCATCTAGGAGACACAGTGAATCCCACCCAACCTGCCATGGTTGTTGGCACCTCTGAGTAATCCTACTACGCCAGGGGAAGTCTGCTTCAATGAGGCCCATGGAAGAACACAGCAGCCTGTGAAGCGGGCTTTATGGCTCCTGAAAGTCAGATTCAAATGTCTGGACAAGACTGGGGGAGCCCTCCTCTACTCACCTGGGAAGGTGTGTAAGATCACGGTGGCCTGCTGCATGATCCACAACATTGCACTGTGGCAGAACATCCCTTACATCGCACAGGGTGCAGGCCATGAAGAGCCACCGGGTGAGGAACCTAAAATGCCAAATGATGATGATGATAGTGGTGAAGAGGAAGGAGCTGACTTGTGTCAAAATCTCATCCGAAACTCCTTTGCCTGAGTGAAAGTATGGAGGCGCTCTATTTTAACCCCGATGGGCTCCCACAGCGTGGGGGCCAGAAGCCAGTTGTTGTGTGCCAGAGTGCCAGTTGTTGTGTGACTATGCGTCCTAGCCTTTCCTGTGGCAGGAAGCTGCCAACATTTCTGTCGGAGCTGGGAGGTGCTCTATTTTAACCCCGATGGGCTCCCGCAGCGCTGGGGCCAGAAGCCAGTTGTTGTGTGCCGTGTGGGGGTGGACTACGAGTCCCAGCCTCTCCTGCAGCAGGAAGCTGCCAACGTTGCTGTCTGCCCGGAAGGCACTCTATTTTAACTCCGACTGGCTCCCGCAGCGCAGGATACACACGCGGAACGCGCCCAGGCACTTTCACGCTAAGACCATGCAATCGACCCATAGAAGTCTAGTTTTTAAAACTTTTTCTTTTTTTCTTGTGGACTTATTGGCTATTTCGTTGATGTTTTATATCCTCACCTGTTACAAGTATTGGCAAACGCAAGGCAGGTGATCCTGCGAAAAGTGAAATACATGCCAAAAAACCACAGAGACCTGGGAAAGCTATACCTAATCCCTCTTTATAAGACTCCAATACATTGACTGACATTGGTACGCTAATAGAGGAAGTGGAGTTGCTCTTGACCAAAAGTGAGAAAAATAGAAAGGGTAAATAACCAAAAGTTCCAGCTAGGTTTAAAAGGTCCAAAATACCCTACTCCCCTGATCTGTGTCCTGTGACACTTGTGACAAGTGAAGTATCTGCTGACCACTTGGATCCTATAGAGCAAGTTCCATCCAGTTCTAGAGTAACTTGTAGCCCTGAACTGGTCGGTATGGCCCCATTCCCTCTATAACCTGAAATAAACATTGTTTCCAATGTGACTTGTCACAATCGTTTTGACCCTTTACAATCTATCAGCTCAAATGAAGAAACTCTCACACACAATATACCTGTACCCGAAAGAAAACCAGTCCAGTCTACTGAAACGGTACATATTGACCATGGGAGAACAAATACTATTGAAACACTGGACTGCAAATTGGACCATCTTAAAAGTTTAATCTTCTCCCTGGCAGCCCAGGTTACTAGCCTTTTAGCTAAGTCTTGCTACTGCTGCTAGGACCATATGTGTAATAAAGGTATTTCTGAGCCTTCTTTGAAATTTCAGCAAGGCAATGCCTCAAGTACTACAATTAGTGGGAAATCAAATTTGAACATGAGTCCAGTGAATACTAGAAATCACATTAGGATATACTCAGACAAAGTCGATGATACTGAAAGACCACCAAAAAGAATCTCAAATTTAAATCCTCTTGTGGACCCTCACAGATCTCATATGCAGCATATTCTAAACTATTCAAAATGCCCAACCACCAAAGCACCGCCAGCTGATATCCCGAAGTTCCAGAGGATCCATCATAGTGAAAGTTGCCCACATCCAGTAGTCAATATAGGACCACTGATCTCTCTTTCATTAAGAAGCTAGCCTACAAAAGGCTATTTCAATCTGCCACAAGAGCCCCCAGCCACTTCCACCAGACGATCAATTTACATGGTCCAAGTTCCGAAATTGAAACCGGAATCCTTCGAGGACACAGAAACCTTAATTAATAAAGTGACCCATTGGCTTAAAGTGGAGCGAAACTGTCTTTCAGTGGTCAGATCGGACATTGTGCATGCAAAAAGATATACTCTTAATCTATCCTCACATGATTACATACAAGTTGTTCTATGTTCCAATCATATGGTTGAGAATCTCATTAACTTTGAATTGCTCACTTGTTGTCTTACAGGGGTCAAACTGTTGGGAATAAGGCTGAAAGCATCCCCACGTTCATGGTTAGAACAAGGGAGCTTACTAGGGATATGCTCAGCCCTCTCCCCCACGGTACCATAACCCCTTTGCCCGTTGCCACATCTAATCTGGAGGAAATTGACTGACTAACAAACAAATCTGAACTGAATCCTTGCTTGTCCAACAAGAATATATTGTGCAAAGTAACCAATGCAAACTCTAAGGTGACTAATAATGGTAGCTGTATTCCATCAATAAACAAAGATGATTTAAGTCCGGTTATTGACAACAAGAGTAATCCTTTGATAAATTGCTGCACAACAGAAAACGTATCTGTTGAGTTATCTATGGCTAACATAGACAACATCTAAGAAGGCAATAGGTCCAGCAGGAATAGTTGTTTGCTAACAAGCATTAGGTTATTATCATTGAATGTAGCTGGTCTAGCCTCAAAGTAGTCTGATCCAAATTGGGTGTTGTTCTTTGAAGAACATGGCATGTGCATGCTCCAAGAAACCTGGGCCACATAAAAGGTGTTTATAAATGGGTTTACCACCTTTAATGTAGAAGCAAAACCTGCAGAGCAATTTAGGAGCAATCGGGGGCTTTATGATTTTAGTTAGAAATGGATGTACCTTCTCACTTACAATAATGGACATAGATTGACCTGACTTAAAGGGGATTATTGCAATTTTTGCAACAGGTCTCCATTTGGCCTTTATAAACATCTATGTTAGAATGATAAGGGCAACCAATTAATCATCCACTTTACCTCTTTTGGAAAAGGTCTTAGACACCCTACAGATAAACACAAAAATCATAGTGGCAGGGGATTTTAATACTGTTTATGAACCCTCAATATATCTAAATGAGATTACTGGAGAATAAGATGAAATCTAGGGGTATCCCATTATTGATAGGACAACCAACGAAAACCTCTCCACTCTTGCACTCAAATTGGCTTCTTTAACAGTTAGCAGGGGACTCAGGGCATGTAATGGACGTACCATCTCCGATCCCGATATAGCACCAACCTTCAAGCGAGGAATGAATACCAGTGTCAAAGATTACGTCCTTATTGATGTGAGTTTATGGTCACTCTTGGCTGACATGAAAGTGGTAACGTGATCTGATAGTGACCACAACTCTTTGGAAGTAACACTAATGGATGAACCCCTGAAGCGAGAAGTCAATACATCTTACACTATAGTTCCAGCCCCCCTTGTAACTAACAACCGCCACTATGTTATATGTCTTAATGTCATGTCAAATCAAAAACTATAATCACAGATTTATAGTTTATATGTTGTACATCTAGCGAAATATGTGGGGCTTAATGAAGTAGGAATCCCCATCTTAAATGTACACAATCAGTTGTTTGTGGTGTTGCAAAAGGTTTTTTATAAGTATGTTTTTCATGTAAAACCAAGTTCTACTAAGGAATCAAAGTGATTTGACCAAGCGTGCACATCAGCCAAGAGCTCTCTAAGGTTGGCCATCTTAGATAGCGATAGGATTAAAATTAGTAAAGCCAGATGCACTTATAAGGTACTATTGAACCAGGCGAAAGGAACTGGGATGAAAAACTTTAGCAAGACTAGTTAGCTGCTAGCAAACTAAAGGACATTAGGTCTTTCTGGCATGTAGTAGCTCAAACTAAAACTGATAGTGCGAGAAATTACCATTATAATATCACGCCCCATAAATAGGTGGCACACTTTCTACTCTTTATACTAGAAAATATTGCAATGACCGGAAGACTAACAGCAGCTTGGATATCTCTAGAAAATTGGACAACATAGAACCTGTAGAAGAGATTGCCCCTATTCTCTTTAGTCTTGAAGATACAAATAGAGCTATTGACTCCTTAAAAGCTAAGGCACCAGGCCCAGAGAGAATCCCTGGACATTTTTTTATAAAACAGAGCCCCAGATATGGTCAATTTACCTAAATCTACTAGTTAATGCAATAGCGGCAGGGGGTAAATTGCCAGACTATTGGAGTGGGGCTGAAATTATAACAACATTTAAAAAGGGCGACACAGGCGACCCTACAAACTACAGGCCAATTAGTCTAATTGATAATGCCCCCCAAAAAATTGCTAACATTTTTTAGAGAGATTACAAGATTTGGCATACTCAAATAAAATTATGTTGTCTTTCCATGCTGGCTATAGAGCAAAGATTAGTACAATTCATCAGATTTTAAGGTTTACCATTTTATACTGGAAATATGTTTTATTACAACATGCTGGGCCCGATTCACAGAAGTAACCTGAGACGAAAGTCTAACTTTACGACTTTCAGTGTTCACAAAGGGCATTTACGAGGAGTAAAGTTAGACTTTTGGTCTAAGTTTAGACCAAAAGTCTAACTTAGACCAAAAGTCTAACTTTACTACTACTAAAGTTAGACTTTTGGTCTAAGTTTAGACCAAAAGTCTAAACTTAGACCAAAAGTCTAACTTTAGTAGTAGTAAAGTTAGACTTTTAGTCTAAGTTAGACTTTTGGTCTCAAATTAGACCAAAAGTCTAACTTTACTACTCGTAAATGCCCTTTGTGAATACAGAAAGTCGTAAAGTTAGACTTTCGTCTCAGATTACTTCTGTGAATCGGGCCCCAAATCTCAACGTGGCATTCGTTGATTTAAGAGCCGCATTTGATCTAATTCCACGCTCAAATCTATGGCGAGTTTTGGCAAATGTGGGGATCCCAGGTAATCTTATTCAACTTATAAGTAAACTTCATGAAGAAAATTACGCTCAAGTTCGATGGAGCCCAAATGGAGAACTGACTGACCGCAACCCTATTGAGCGTGGTGTGCGCCAGGGGTGCATTCTTGTGCCAACGTTGTTCTCTTTATATATGAATGATGTTGTGGATGTCTTGGAACACAGCAGAAACGATTCCCCTGTTTTGAACAACACAAAAGTACCAATTCTTTTATTTGCCGACGATTCCCTTCTCATTTCTAAGACACCTATGGGCCTCCAATGCTTAATCGATAAATGTTTATGCTTCTGTAGATCTAGGGGCCTGGAATTAAATGTAAATAAAACCAAATTTATGGTGTTTGGTAAGGGTATGAGTAAAAATTGTAATATTTGCGTTGGCAGTGAGATTTTAGAAAGGGTACATAATTTTGAATATCTAGGGGTTACACTTATGAAGAACTTTAAGTGGACAAGTCAATTAAATAAGAGTACTCTTGTAATTGAGCATAGATCCAATGCTATTATTAGATTTCACAAGCAAACAACTTCACGTGCAGTTTCACCAACTCTGAAAATTTATCATACCAAGGCTCAAGTTGCGGCGCTTTATGGTGCTGAGATCTGGGGCTGTGTTGACACCCATTCCCTATCTATAGCTGAAAACTATTTTGTTAGGAAGTTGCTTTCTGTCCCAATTAGCTCACCCCTTACCCCATTATGTTTTGATGTGGGATTGAGAAGAATTGCTTACTTGGCTGTACTGAAAATGTTTTGTGTATTGGGTCGGTCTTTGGACCACACCTGAGCTAAGAGACTGCAAGTATTCCCTTAAAGACATATTAAAAGCTCCAGGAGCCAGGACTCTTCCTTGGCTTAAATTTGTTTGTAATTGGGTTTACAAAGTTACTGGGTCGAGCCAACTGCAAGTCGTAAAGCGGACCGTAGCATTTTGAATGCACGCTGTTGGGCTTATATTAACCATGGCG
Source organism: Calotriton arnoldi (assembly GCA_963921515.1). Taxonomy (NCBI): domain Eukaryota; kingdom Metazoa; phylum Chordata; class Amphibia; order Caudata; family Salamandridae; genus Calotriton; species Calotriton arnoldi. The sequence continues at coordinate 1,158,707 of CAWUFW010000601.1, forward strand.
ACATAAAAAATAGCTCAAAAGGTTCCCTGACCAATCTGTTTTTAGATTTTAAGCCTTTTCCGGTTTTTGAGCAACTTTTAGATTTAATATCTTCTCCTCTAAGCAATAGTCTGTATATACGCTTTCGCTTTTGGACCCTTCCGATAAGATTGTTTCTCATAAGTGGCGTTCTGAACACGATTCTATCGCCTGTCCAGCATGTGGCTTGAGTGATGAGAATGAGATACACATACTGTTTTTTTGCCCTGTGTACCACATTTCCTGCAGTAAATGGATTCGTCCAATTTGTCGTGATATAGGAACATCTAGACACTTAGTAACCTTTAGAATCTTAAAAAGTGATACTGCTCCAAAAATTGTATTTGCAGTAAGTAGGTTTTTACAGGCAATTTGGTACAATAGGAACAACATTTTAAAAGCAGCTGTGTAATGCTCGTGTCTATATAGTCAGTAATCTTTTCTTTTGTAACTTTTATTAGATTTTTTAAAAAGAAGAGAAAAAAGAAAAATAAAGATTTTTTTTTATCTCTTAAGATTTTAACATTGTACTTATATATTTTATGCTGTGAGAAACTTACTTGGAAACTGTAATTGTAAATTTTTTTGCCCCTTGCACATGATTGATGGTTGTATTTTGCACTGTTTCTTGTATGGAGTATCTGCACTGATCTTTCTTGCATTGTATTTGTCAAATTGTTGCTTTAAAAACCCTTAGGATGCTGCTATTGATGTAATATCTCGCTATGTAATTGTAGATGTGTCCTGTAAAGATTTTATTATAGTCAAGGATGTAACTATTATTTTAATATATACTTCATTTGGGTTAGGATGTAGTACGTATGAATTGTTATTGCACACCTGATGCTTTTATATCTTATTTGTATTGTGTCTTTTCTTGTGTGTGTACACTTTGATGGTTTTTGATAACCAAAGAAAGTATTATATACTATGGTGTGAGTTGCGATGACTTTGACTATTGTAACTCTTGTAGTGATGTTGTGAGGAGGATGTTAATGCTACATACTAGGAATATATGGATCTGGAAATTTCTGGAGAAAGGTGTATGCTTTGTAAGTGTAGCTTTGTGCAGCTGTAAATGTTGTCTTGAACTGTGTTGTCTAGAAGTTGAAAATGTGGTGTGTGCCATATGTACGGTTTCTTAGCTAATCTCTCTGTGTTTTTAATTTTTTTTTAACAGAGTTTCATGTAGCGCGAACTTGATCCGAGGGTACCGAGTATCAGAGCGCTTTACACGAGCACCAGTTGCGTTACATGAGGACACATTCATTTTTGTTAGGCACGGGGAGAATAAGTGATTTGCCCAGAGTCACAGGATGTTGCGCATCCTTGCCGAGACTCGAACCCGGTTCCCCAGATTTAAGGTCGACCACCTTAGCGGTTAAGCCAACTCCTCTGCTTCAGGTACCTTCACCATGGCATTTTCATTTGGACATTTCAGAGTTGTGACATTAGCAGGTATATGATGCTTTCAGACATATGAAGTGGATGTGGATTGGTCCCGAGAATGTCTGTCACAGAGTTTGGGTGTACAAAGCCGGTACCAAGACAGCTTGCACAGCGATAGAAAGGACGTTACCTGGCTTCCATTGGACTTGTTCCCTGTGGTGTGTTGGTCCTAATGCAATATGTGTCTTATAATGTGATCCAACACAATGTTGTGTTGGTCCCAGTTTATGCTAGTATCCCTTCACATTGGCTAGTTCTTTATTGTGTATGAACTGTATGTGGCTGTTGATGTATCTCCTCATTGTAGGCCAAAGTGCTTGTGGCACAACACTCACATTTGTCTGTGGCATTCCACCAGCTGCAGGCAACACTGGATTGAAATGACCCTGTGGTCAGAAACTGTTATACTGACACGTGTCTGTTTATTTGTTTATTTGATGTAGGATTCCTTTTGTGAGGTTGGCAATATGGCTCCAACTGATGATGTAGACATAGTTTATTGTTGCCTATTGTGTGATGCTGTCAGATGTATCCCCTCCTTCCATGTGATTACTGACACAGAATAACTGAGTCATGTCTTATTTTCTATGTTTCTGGCATCATGTCAGCCTATGATTTGAACAATGTAATAAAGATGTTATCTGACCAGACACTTGTATCTGTTGTTGTGACATGGTAGTAGTCCTGAGTTAGAGATTGTTTACATACAACATATTCATGCTTCCAGAAGTCCATAGTTTTGACATTGCAAAGTTCACATGGCAGTACATTTAAATTTTTATATGTGAGAATTACAACAGGAGACAATGATTTGGTGACGTATTTTTAATGAAGTGCACAAGGATGAGAGCAATAAATTAACTAAAAATTACACAGTACAAACAAAAAGTGAAGTCTTCAGTCATGGTGGATAAAACCATTGTAGTAGAGTCCAAATTGTCTGGAGTCCATGGTCCAACATACTACTCCTATCAGATATGGAAAAGTGAACAGGAATAGTCCACAAAGTGAATGTGTAGCACACACAGGAGGACTTAAGACAAATGCTAACAGAACAATGGTGACATAGTCTTACCACACTCTGTATAGTTCCCACAAGCAATGGGTGCTCAATCTCAGGGCCAATCATCCAAAAGACCCCAAAATTTACAAAATGCAAGATAAAGTGAGAAACATACACATGGTGCTTAGTCAAAACATGAAAATGTCTCATGCTGGAAAAATACCCAAAATCAAGTAAAGAAGTAGAGTTACATCAATGTTACAACAAAGGAGATAGACATCAGAAAATGTTAGGCTTTTTTGAAAATGTATCTTTTATTTGTTTTCTTTCATTAAAAGCTGGGAAAAGGACACATAGGAGGACATTAGGGGCAAGGTTTCTTCCTAGTCGTGGTGGGTGTCTTGCCATCCCCACCTCCTGGATTTTTGGGTGATCATCCCCTCTTTTTGCCAGAGGTAGGATCCGAAGCTGCTGAGACAGGGGCGTGTGCAGGTGTGTCGTCCTCTGACAGGGCCTCCCTACCTATGGCTGAGCAGATGTTGACAACCTGGATGTTCTGTGACCACCGGAAGGGGTAGATGCAGGTGGAAAATCCCAGCAGAGGGTGGTTTTGATGTCCCACTGTACCCCAACCAGAGAAGCCATGCTGGTCTTTGTGCCAGCCACCTCAATGTATATGCTGGCCACATCGGTGTATGCTGGCAACCTCCTGGTATGTGTTCCTCTGCAGCTCCTTCATTTCCCGGATTTCAGTCAGTACCTGGCCCATGACACTTTGGGAGTCTTGGGAGACTCCCAGGAGTTGGGTGATGTCATCCTGGGTGTCCGTGTCCCTAATGGGCTCATTCTGCGGGCCCACAGTAACCCTCCCATTATGCCTACCCCCCTGGCCCTGTGACCTTGGAACAGACTGCACCCTCCTACTGGGTCCTAGTTCCTCAGTAACTGGAGTGGTGATAGCCAGCTCAGAATGCAGGGCTGGGGTGCACAGGATGGTACTGACTGAACTAGGTGCACAGGCTGTGGGTTCAGTGGTTGGCTGTGTTGTTGCATCTGTGGTGGTAGGTGTTGTTGTGAGCACAGTGAGCCCTACTGTTGCCGTCTGCCCAGGCTGACCAGATGGGCCAGGACTGTCACTCACGTCCATCTCTTTAGGAACATTGTCATCACTGAGGGCTTCATCCTGGGCTGCAGAGGAACTCTGTTTGGTTTACAACCTATGGGCAGGTGAGAAATAGAAAACATTGTTATTGGTGGAATTGAGGTATTGATATCCACACTGTTTGTGTCAAAGTAAATGGGGACCTAGAATGGAACAAAATGGATGGAGATTAGTATTGTCATCTATTTGCGTGGAGTTGAAGTTGGTTACTAGACATTTGAATGCATTCAATAGATGTAGTAGATTTCAACAGCTCATTAGATGTGCAGATATGCAGCATTTTGGCTTTAGAGATAGACATGACATCTCCAAATCTCTGCTATAAACACAGTGTAGTAATAGCCTTACAGCTAGAGCTGTCGACCTCGGAGCTGGGGAACCATGTTCGAGTCTCGGCAACAACGCTCATCATCCTGTGATTCTGGGCAAATCACTTAATCTCCCTGTGCCTAAGAAAAAAAATGAATGTGCCCTTATGTAATGAAACTGGTGCTCATGTAAAGCGCTCTGATACTCGATGTCTCGGGTCTAGTTCGCGCTATATAAAACTCTTAAAAAAAAAAAAAACATGTCCACGTGTCCATTCCAAGGCCTAGTTTTGTATAATACAGGTAAACACACAGCTTGGTTGTATATTTAGTATTGTTTATCATGTGAGGATGTGAAGAGTGCAGAGTCAATAGTGTCAGTTGATGAGACCAGGACATCATCAAGCAAAGTATTCAGACATATATCTGAGTGGAGCATTGTCTGTACATTGCACAGTCCATGATGAGAGATGATGTTATGTTATGTTATGTTATTGAGATTTGTAAAGCGCACAAATACCCGGAGGTGTCTTGGCGCTACGGACAAGGTAAGTCACTGGTGAGTCTCTAGTTGCGGAAGAGCCAGGTTTTTAGCTCTTTTCTGAAACATGGCAGACAAGTGAAAAGGGGCAAAAGGAGTCTAGCATCTTGGTTAGAGTTGCAGTGACAGGGCCTCAAGGTAGTTGTAGTCACTTCAATCTCACTTTCTGAACACTCGACAAACGGTTAGTGTACCATACCTGTTGGCAACATGCATTTGGGATGGGCCATACTTTTACATATTCACACATATCATGGGTCCTGGATTGATATTTCTTTTGTTAATCCACTTACAGGCAGCATGTGGCATGTCAGGGAGTTGGATACATGTGCTCTGACATGTAGCAGGAATATATGACGTTACTTCGCATGCGTATACAACGCATGCCTTTACAACGCGGTCAGTACAACGACTGCGTTGTTACCACACGTACCATTACAACGCAAGTCATTACAACGACTTGCTGTAGGGGGCGCTGGAGTTTGGAATAGTATAATTTCATATTCCAACTCCAGTCTGTGCAACAGTAGGGAAGGTGTTGGATTTAAAATCCAACACCTAAAGCCCCCTACAGCAAGTTGTTGTAATGACTTGCGTTGTAATGGTATGCGTGGTAACAATGCGGTCGTTGTACTGACCGCGTTGTAATGGCACCGCGTTGTACCAACAGCGTTCTAAACACTGTTACCCATGTAGCAGTACACATTAACGCAGACAAACCAACATCTCAGATACTTTGTTTTAAGAGGCGCAGACAAGTTATTATGTAGAAGAACTTTATTAAGTTCACTGGAACAACCCCTAGACACGTCCTCTTTCTGCAACTGCCAGCTCTCCTCTCCTGGTCAACTCAGAATAAAGCATCCTGGTTACCATGGAAGGAATGCTGAGCAAGTTGCCAAGATACCATGTTAAGATGCAACACATCTTCCTTCCTTAACAATCATAACAAATTAAATACAGGTTACGGTACAAAAGAAAACACAATACAAAATGAGAAGAAACAGAAATATAACATAAATGATTTAACAACACTTTGCAATATGTAATGCATAAGGTATATCAATAGGTCACATAGTCACTGTGCCACTTTGGAACCATCCTGACACGTTTGTCAATGTTCACATCATCACATCTTTTATCTAAATGATTATCACCTTCTTTTTCCAACCAGGTATTGACTTCCAATTTGTTACACAAGGTTACACTGCGGATGTTCCACACCTTGCCATCACTCAGCCAAACGCTGTTACCACTGACTTTGGTTATGCGTTTTGGTACAGACCATTTTGACAGACCTCTTTTTTGCAATCCCACACAGTACGTTCTTACCCAATCTCCAACCGCAAAGATTTGAGTATTCTTTTTCAACTTGTCGTTGTGCCTGTGCACATACTTATCCTGATGTTTCTTTACCCTATTCTCTAAACTCTTACTGCATACAGGTCGTGAGAAATCCTTAAACATCCACCCAGGAGCAACCTTCGTGCCTGGTTGTCTACCTTTAAGGAGTTTGAATGGGGACTCATTAGTGACTGAGTGAGGTGTGGTTCGGTAGCTCCACAACATTTCCTTCACCGCCTCTTTACACTCTCCACCACTCTCCTCAGATAATTGTACGCATTCTTTCAATACTCTGTTGAATCTTTCCACGAGATCATTTTCCCTGGGATTGTAAACAGCTGTGGTATGATGAGTAATGCCCATCCTGGTAAGGTATGTCCTAAATTCATTAGATATAAATTGTGGACCATTGTCCGTGATTCATTTATCTGGACATCCCTCTCTGCGAAAGATTTGGTCACAAAATTCAATGACATTACATGCTTTAATGTCACCAGTAAATGCCACTTCTGGCCATTTTGAGTGGTAGTCAATTAACACCAATGCATACTTGTTTAATATTCCTTTGGCCGAAAATGGACCACAAATGTCCATTGCAACCTTTTCCCATGGTCTGCTGGGAAAATTAGTTGGAGAGATAGGTGACTCCTCTGCCCTATGTGTTTTGTCACTGCACATGCATTCCATGCATTCACGTACATGCTCCTCTATGTTTTTGTCCATCCCTGGCCACCAAAAGGTTTCTCTAGCTTTCCTCTTCATTCCGGACATACCACTGTGTCCCTCATGTAATAACTTCATTAGTCTATTCTGCAAGCTTTGCGGAACCACCAACCTACCACTTCTGCGTAGCACACCATCCACAACTGAGAGTTCTGTCCATACTGTCCAAAACTCCCCAAATTATTTTTTTTAGAATGAAATTAGATCCAGATGGATTTGACAATTCCATAATCAGTTCCTTGAAGATAGTGTAGTTTGTTACAGCTTCTTTCCACTCATCGCATGATATTGCACCTTTACATGACTCAACTACACTTGCTACCACGCAATCATCATTAGAATCTACGTCATCATCATCACATTCCAATGGTAAGCGTGATAAACAATCGGCATTAACATTACGAATGCCAGGGACATATTGCAATGAAAAATCATATCCTTGAAGCCTGAATATCCATTTGGCAATCCTGGGTGTTGCCTTTGCAGCTTCTCTAGTGGTAAACAACTCTATAAGCGGTCTGTGGTCAGATCTAATTTCAAAACGTGTGCCCCATATATAATTCTTGAAATAGTTTACTCCCCACCAGCATGCAAGTGCTTCCTTTTCTATGACCGAGTAAGTAGCTTCCGCACCCTTGAGGGTACGGGATGCGAATGCTACTACCCGCTCATGTCCCAAGTGCTTTTGCATCAACACTGCTCCTAGGCCATACGCACTAGCATCCACTACAATTATGCTCTGATGAGAAGCATTGAAAGGTTTCAAAGAAACAGCTTTGACAATTTGTTCCTTGATGGAATTAAAATCCCCTTGACATTCATCCGTCCAGTCAAATTTGACCCCCTTTCTCATTAAACTTCTGAGCCTGTGAACTTTGTCAGCAAAATGCTGAACAAATTTGGAATAAAATTCCGCAAGACCCAGAAAGGAGCGTAATTGTTCTTTATCTTGCGGTGATGGAGCATTTGTGATGGCATCTAGTAATTTCTTTTCAGGTTTAACTCCATCCCTGGATAAGGTGTGCCCTAAATAATCAATTTGCTTAACACCAAATTTACACTTCTTAACTCCAACCGTCAATCCTGCATTTTGCAATTTCTCCAATGTTTTTGTTAACATTGAGACATGTTCTATACGATTGGACCCCCACACCAATACATCATCTTGGAACACCAGCACATTAGGTAACCCCACCAATATTCTACTCATTACTCTTTGGAAAACCGCCGAGGCGGATGCCAGACCAAATGGTATTCTGATGAACTGGAAGGCTCCTTCTGGTGTTATGAAAGAAGTAAGATGTCTTGAGGATGAATGCAATTTGATCTGATGGTATGCATTAGACAGGTCGATCAAAGGAAAGTATTTGGCATTATTTACAGAAGACACCATTTCATTGATGTGGGGTAATGGGTATCTGTCAACTAAAATATTACGATTGAGGTCTCTCAAGTCAATACACATGCGTAAGTTGCCGTCCGGTTTTTGTGCCAAAACCACCGGACTAAGCAATTCAGACGACTCAATGGGTTCAATAACTTGTGCCTTGCATAACCTTTGTAATTCTGATTTCAACTTCTCTCTAAGCGTAAAAGGCACACTCCTTGCTTTGTGCACACACGGAACATTATTCTGCTTAAGTACAATGCGGTGTTCAAATTTTTCTAAGCAACCTAATTTTTCTTCAAATAATTTAGGGAACTTAGTGCTCCATTTAATTGTTTCAGCATCTTCAGTAGCTAATACTTGTTGTGGGTGGTTAGGATCTAGGGTGATACCCAACATTTTTTGTTCACACCATCCAAGCAATGCTCTTCCTTTTTCTACTACATACACCTTGCTGGTAGCTACCTTTCCTTTGTGGGACAAGGTGTACTTGAAAAAACCTAATAATGGAAGTTTAACACCACAATACTCAACTGGTTCCACATCAGGCAGACTCAATCAGTGACTTCCTACCTTCTCCCACGTGTTCTTATCTATAATAGTATAAGGGGAGCAAGAATCTGCCCACACAGTTATCTTAGTCCCATCAATGCCTAAGTCACATTTGGGTGGGTTGTAACCCTCAGACACATCATTTATAACGTTATCGCAAATAACCATTACTTCAACTTCTCCGTCATTGTCAGAGTTGTCTTCCTCACTATTTTCTCTAATAGTATTCACAGGTGGCTTCAATTTTGTATTAGGTAATGATCCAGCTTTGCACATGCGTGCTAAGTGACCAATCTTTTTACATTTGTAACATTTCTCTTTGACTGCAAAACATTTGTCAGAATCAGCTGTGTGTCTCATGCTACCACATCTGTAACATACTTTGTTATTTTTAGATATGGAAGTGGTTTTACTATTACTTTCCTTCTTTTTCACAGAATTTTTCTCTACAGTACACACCTTGTTTGTGACAGGTTTCTCTGAGCCTAACTCCTTGATATACTTGGAAGTATTCTCGACTCGCCTTGCTACTTGTATAGTTTTTAGTACGGAAGGATCCTTCATATCTAATAGTCTCTCTTGAATTTTGGTGTTACTTGTTCTGTTTATAAATTGATCTCTTATGATCTCCTCATGAAGGTCTCTAAATTTACAGGTGGCCGCAAGTGTTCTCAACACAGAAATATATTGCTCCACAGACTCCCCCGGTAGTTGGGATCGAGAATTTTTTTTTATGTCTTTCTACTACTATGCTAACCTTTTTACCGTAGTTTTCTTCTAGAGCTTTGACCACCTCAATGTATTCATCACTAAAAATCACCTCATCATACTGTAGACTTACATCCACATCCTCTTTTTTACCCCCCTCTTCGCCCTCTTCTTTGTTCTCATTTTCGCTGGTATTCTCTTTAATGATTATTTGTTTCTTATCATTGCTAATGGGTAGTGTTTTCAAAACCTTCCTACCTTCTACTCCTAAATTATGTTTAAGTAATGCCACTTTCCTGGAAGCTATAAAATCCTCTCCACCAATGGCCTCTAAATAGGTTTCAAACGACTCTATCCAGTCTTCCCATGGTAAGGTGGGTTCCCCAGGATTTTGTAAAAACTTGGGTGGAGCAGTGATAGATGACATGTCCATACTGATTGTGCTACCTGACTGTAAACTAAAATGTGCTTGTGACTATTGTTATTCCTAAACAACACACTGTTAGTGTCCTAACGATACAGTAAATATGTACCAACAATAGTTATGCACGTTATAGTGTTCTGGTGACTAAATAATAATGTTCACAGTTCACTGATCTAAGATTACCTGAAAGAGATAAAAGAAATTAAAATAAACTAACAAAATTAATGTAGTCACCGTTGTCTATGTAGCTGGAGTTCATAGCAATCCTAAAGGTTGTACATAATGGCACAGTTCCTATTTGCTCCTTTTCCTATTTGCTCCTTGCAATAAGCAACTTCCTTCTTCCCTGCTGAAGTATTCAGTTTCTGCCTGCTGTTCCCTTCTTGGAGCGCAACACCGGCACTGTTTCTCTCCAGTTGTGACACTCTCTCATGTTTGGCTGTTATGGCAACCTCTCACTGTGTCTTGCAGGGCATCGGCACACGCTGCACATCACAACGCAGTGCTGCACCCACACTGCCTTGCGCTGGTGACGCGTCGGAATTCAGGAGCTGCATGTCTTCTCACTGTGACGCGCAGCACAAGCCATGGAATGGAGACATCAACAACGCGAGGAGCAGCCGGTGAGCAAATTTAAAACGTAACATGGGTTTTAAAAAACAAGTGCTCCCGGTCCCACAGCGGCTTCAGGGGTAAGATTCGGTTGAACACAAGTTCACAAAGCCATTGAACACCGGTTTCCCCGCACCCCAGTCAATGCTCCTCTGCTCCCAAGTTCTCTCACTCCGCTCAGTGTGTACTCCAGGCAATCAGCTCTAACGTTTCCGCCTCTACACACTCCGAGGCTGCTCCTGCAGCATCGGCACTTCTCCGGAGACAGGTTTGCACCGCGCTTGACCAATACAGTTCAGGCTCCCACAGGAGTATAAGTGTCACTTCTTACCCGATCCACACGAGTATAGGTGTTTCTTACACGATTTCAGCTGCCTTCCAGCAAGTGAATGATAACAAGTTCTTATTTGTTGATGCCAGTTAGTATCAGCCTTCTGATGTTCCAGCACAGCAGCACGTTCCTCAGCAATGCAGTGCCACAGCACAGTAGTAGGTACCGTTAAGTGCCAGTTAAGTAGTAATCGGTCCAGGGGTTGTCATCTCACTCCATTGCACGACCAGTCTGCCCTCTGGGAAAGTACATCCCATCCTCGTCGCCACTTTTAAGAGGCGCAGACAAGTTATTATGTAGAAGAACTTTATTAAGTTCACTGGAACAACCCCTAGACACGTCCTCTTTCTGCAACTGCCAGCTCTCCTCTCCTGGTCAACTCAGAACAAAGCATCCTGGTTACCCAGGAAGGAATGCTGAGCAAGTTGCCAAGATACCATGTTAAGATGCAACACTTTGAGTCTTGCATGTTAGGAAAGTAGATAGAGAACACAATAGCAAAATCAGAGTCGAGAGCAAACAGGAAAAGTGATATGGTGACAGTTATTGAAGTGTAACTTACCACAGTTCCATCCCCCAGGTAATCCTATCAAGTCCTCAGAATGCAGGATGGTCTCTCCTCCCAGGGACAGAATTCTAATGGTGCACTGAGAGGGCCACCGCCAGTCCTCTGAGCCTCCAGGTGATGGTTGTCGTACCGGGTACGTAACCTCAACCTGAGGTCCTTCCACCTCTTCCCAATGTCAGTCTGTGGGTGCAGGGGGGTACCAACAGCCTTCACTCTGTTGACTATTTTGTACCACATTTCAGTTTTCCTATTGAGAGGAGTATGCTGGACTTGGGAACCAAAAATGTGTGGTTCCACTGAAATGATTTCATCCACAATGACTGTCAACTCAAGCTCAGAGTAACCTGTTTTTTTTCTGGCAGACATGATGAAAAAATAAAATGTGAGTGACTATTTGAAAGGAAAAACAAACAAGAGATACAGGTAAAAAGGTGAAAAATAAAAATTATAGGTCCTGGAGAGTGCTAAATGGGAAGATGAAAAAAGGGGTGCCTTATATCAAAATGCAAAAAACAGTGGCACCTGTCTTGTGGGCTGCAGATGGGAAGCAAAGGATGCTGGTCAGGGATGAGATGTGTTTTATAGTGTGATTTGCAGGCATGTCCACTTGGCCAAAGCACATCAGCTGTGTAGTTTTTAAATCCTTCCAATGGTCACTGTTGTGGTGTTTTTTTGCATGTGTACCACGGAGGTATACAGCCATTGAGTAACCGCTGTTTGTTAACCTCCGCTGCGATACTACCAGTACAACTGTGTAGTCATAATATGCTTGGCAGGTAGACAGTGGACCTGACGGCGCCAGAGGACACAACGCCAACATTGCATACTGCTTCTGTCCCGGCGGGAGAAGCACCTTGGCTGGCATTTCAGACAGCACAACTCATAATATGGTGGGCGGTAGACTACCGGCGCAGTGGTGTCGCAGATGACTCGGCATTCGGGCGGTCAGTCCGACAAACTCTAATCATGGCCCAAAGTGATGTTAGAGTATATTGCAAAAACGCCAAATGAGAGGTTTCAAAATAACTTGTCTGTTTCATATGTGCTGGAGAAAGGCAAATGTTTATGAAACAAAAATATGAATTGGTCTATATTTAACGATGTCTAAAAGTTTCCTATTAAAACAGTATTTTGCCTCTTAATTATGTTTCTAAGCTGCAGGTTCCTAATAAGTGCATATCCATGTTTTAAATTAAGAGTGTTATTAGCTTCAAAAATATTGTTCACTCTATTATTAACTGAATAACAAACATTTCTCAGCATGTTTCAGAAATAGCAAAACATGTGAACGGATCTTTAGTAAATATAAGATAAAAATATAATTGTGCTTCCATTTGCCACCAATTAGTGATGAATAGAAATAGGAAGGCACCCAGCTAGCAGTGTACACTAACAATATCAGGGTTAGTGAGGACAGAACATGAAAATATTCAGACAATTACACTTTCTTCTTTTGAAAATCTCAGGAAATACAATATTCCTTCAAAACCAATTTTAATTGAATTCATAGGACCAGTACATTTTCCCACAAAAAGAGACTTTATCCCCGTGCATTGATTTATGCATAATTTCCTACCCTTAAATACTCACAGACTGTCTCTTTCCCGGATATATTAAGAATCTAATATTTAAAGAAAATAGTGGTTCCTGGACGGTCTTTCCTGTGGGAAGCTTTTGGCTCCAGCAATGTCAAAGGTTGCCAATAGCATTCTATCCCTGTCTACTTAACACACTCTTCTCTAAAGCACAGACAAACTGAGGAAGTTTGCTGTCCTTTGTACTGTACTGTGCAAAACTGAGAATCTCTGCAACTGCTGATCCATTGTGCCCATCTACTTTTCTTATAATACATTAGCAGGGTATACTAAAAACTCAAATTCAGACGATGCTAGAAAAAGCCACTGATGTTGATCAATGTCAGTTACAGTGGTTTATATGAATGGAAACAGCATTTGTTTTTAATAGAAGTTGAGCGGAATAAGCCTTTACCATTGATCCTTTACCATGGATGCCTTTACCACACATGCCTTTAATATAAAGGTAAGTATCACAGAGGTGAGTATTTGTAAGGTTTTATGTGTGAGTCGAGGTAAAGGGAGGTATGGGTAATTTAAGGATTTTAGGGGCACATGCATCACGGTAGGCATTTGCGATTCCTTAACAGCGTTTATTAAGGAATCGCTATTAATGAATCGCAATTGCCTATGCATGTAGGTTTCGAAAAAAAATAGTGATTCCTACACATTTCCTATTAACGAATCACAATTGCGATTCGCTAATAGGGAATGCTTTCCCATTCATTGCTATGGGCCTAGAGGCCCATAGGAATGAATAGGAAACCATTCGCAATTTCCGATTACCAAATAGGTAACCGCAAATTGCGAATGCAATTTCAAGGGTGCTAGGGGGCCAAAAGGCCACCCTGATGCACCCCCAAAATTGGCATGTGTGTGCATGTGGCGCACACACATGCCCCAAAGGCATGTGTGTGCCACATGGCACTTTGAAAAATGCAAGTTTTTGCATTTTTCTAAGGAATTGCACATTACCATTCCCTAAACGCATTCGCAAAATAGGTAATCCCAAATTTTGCGATTACCTATTTTGTGAATGGCTTTGGGCTTGATGCAACCCAACTGGCTAATTACCGATTGCAATCGGCCCATTTGCGACCGGTAATTAGCTTGATGCATGTGCCCCTAGGTGCTGGTTGAGGTAAATAAAGATAAGTTTAATTTTAGCGTTTAGGGGTGGGTAGAGGCAAACGTAGGTAAGGGTAATTTTAGGGTTTTGGACAGGAATGAGGTAAAGAAAGATTAGGATTATAAAAGAGAGTGAGGATTTAAGGGGAAAGTCCCAAAAATAAAGTACATATATAAATTATATATATACAGCGACACAATGAAATGTTAATAGACATGATAACTATGTGTCTCACGAACAACATATTCATGTTCAATAAGGAATGTTTTAGAAAAACAAAAGGTACAGCAATGGGATTTTCCTTTTCCCCAAATTATGCAAACCTGACCATGGGTTGGTATGAGCAAAAACATGCTTGGAAAGCGGAAAATGACAAATTCATGGATAAAATTATAATGTGGGTTACGTTTTATCGACTACCTACTCCTCATATGGGATGGCACAGAGGAAGAATTTGCGACCTATTATGAAATACTCAATAACAACACAGCAAATCTAAAATTCACATATAAAATTAGCTCAACATCAGTTAATTTCTTGGACATACAGATCTATGTACTGAACAACACAATTCAAACAACATTGCACAGAAAAGGAACCTCCACGAATGCAATCCTACATGCTGAGAGTTTCCATCAGAAAAATCTGAAGTGGAGCATCCCCTATGGGGAGTTTTCTCAGAATAAGGAGAAACTGCTCATCTGAAATGGAGTTTGATAAACACAGCCAAGACACACAACAACGCTTCAACAATCGGAAATATCCTAAAAAGATAACTGAAAAAGGCCTGGAAAGAGCAAAAACTGTAAAGCAAACACAAACCTTACAGGGACTGAAGAACAAAAACAAAGGTGAAGATAATAACAAGAAAATAAGATTAATAGCAACCTACTCGGCTGAAACAAGCAAACTAACCCAGATAATAAAAAAACATTGGGGGATTTTAAAATTGGACTCAACAGTTGCAGCAATAATGGGAGACCATCCAAACATCACGTATAGAAGAGCACGCAACATAGGAGACAAACTAATCCACAGTCACTTCAAAGTAAAACATCAGGATAAATGGTTAAAACAATGTGGCTTTTGGCCATGTAAGAAGTGCAAAGCATGCAAGATAGCGGTGCAGAAAAAGGAATTGATATTAGAGAACGGCACGAAATGGACAATAAACCAACATATAACATGCAAGAGCAAATTTGTAGTGTATGTAGTGGAATGTCCGTGTAAAGAGAAGTACACTGGAAGTACAACATGTGAAGTCAAAAAACAGAATTTTGGAGCACATAAGGGCAACAACAAACAAAGACCGCAGTAATGCCATTGCAAAACATATGGAAGAATATCACAATAGCAACTGGGAAGAATTACAATACTTTGCTATTAAACAAATACAAAATCCAGAGAGAGGTGGAAGTCGAGAAAAATGTCTTTGACAGAAGGAATCACAATACATTTTGTCATTGAGGACCCTCAGTCCTAAAGGTTTGAACCAGGATGAAGAACTTTATGTGCATTTGTAATTGAAAACGAAGATATTCTATATCTGATATCAGTATGTCAAATCAGACTATCAAAAATTAAATCAACCCACTGGAGGGTGAAGATTGGACAGAATTGATAGTGAGAGATAAAGAAAATGAGGATTGACATTGTTCATTCATGTCAAGATGATATAAAGATGCTCACTGGTGGGCAAATAATGAGACCTCACAAAATCAAAACATAAATTACACGAGAACTGATACAGCTCACTGGGGAGCAGTGAATAAGAATTAATTAGACATGACTTCAAAAATTACACCAACTGATGACTTCGTCAAAGGAAGAAAAATAAGGATTTACCTGAAAATAAAAATATAAAGAAACATAGCTCACTAGTGGGCTAGAAACGACGGAATTATATCAAGATATCAATATTATTGACAATAGACAATTGCACAGATTTGCCTCAAACCTTTTATAAATGAACAAAGTTTATTAAGGTTTCCATTTAATAACAGAATTTTAACTTTGCACTATAGCACTTTGGGCACTTATTCGCTTTAATTAAATATGCACTGTAGAATACTGCACGTAGTCACTTTAAATAAATTTGACTACATGTTCCAAGAAGCCATGCGGTGGAATAGGAAATGAGATCAGTAATGGAAATAAATAATGCCCCAACTCTTACTATTGTTCATCCCGTGATCAAGGCCTCAGGAGGAGACCGAAACACGCTGGGCTTTGTAATGAAGTTCGGTGCACAATAAAGCACTTTTGCAGCAATAAGCCTAGAGAGTGCATTCTCCTTTCTTCACGCCTTTGCGAAAAACGAGTAAAAAATAAATATAAATATATATATATATATATATCGAAACAGCAAAGCAATCTCCTCGAAAATCATCCGATGATGAGAGAGAGACACGGACTCCAGAATGAGTGGCAATTTTCAGGTCTTTATTGATGAAGCCAAAATACGACGCGTTTCGGACAACACAGTGTCCTTGTTCACATATATATATATGTATATACTCGCATTGAAAAAACCCACAGGTTATAGGGACGTTATCGTTAGGTTCAGATTTCATTATACAAAACCATAGAAATTCAGCAGTTATAGTTATCTGAGCTAACTATAACTTACGCCCCCACAATTCACTGCTTATGACTTCACATATTATATCACTCATGACATGGTCAGTGACATCACCCGTGACATCTCAAATGACATCACTGATTACATCATCCAGTGTGTGTAAGTGTTTTGAAAATGTTTCTGAGACTTAAAGATATATACTAAGGTACTGAAAAAGGGTGATACTATTTCTAACATATTTCATGAGTGGGTATGTGAGTGGCTATATGGATGGGTGAGTGGGTATGTGAGTGGCTGTATGGGTGGGTGACTGGGTGTATGAATTGTTGAATGAGTGGCTGTTTGAGTGAGTGTTTGGTTAAGTGAGTTGGTGTGTGAGTGGCTGTTTTGGAGAGTGAATGTCTGTGTGAGTAGCTGTATGGGTGAGTGAGCAGTTGTGCAAGTGGTTTTTGGAAGTGTGAATGGGTATGTAAGTGGTTGTGTGGAAGTGTGAGTAGTTATATGGGTGAGTGAATGGCTGTGTTGAGAGGCTGTATGGGTGACTGGCTGTGTTAGTGACTGTATGGTTGACTAAGTGGGTGTGTGAGTAGCTGTATTGATGAGTGTGTGGTCATATACATTTTTATATGGATGAGTGAGTGGTTGTGTGAGTAGCAGTGTGAGTGAGTGGCTATGTGAGTGACTGTATGGGTGAATGAGTGGGTATGTGAGTGTCTCTATGGATGAGTGAGTGGGTGTGTGAGCAGTCAAATGAGTCTGAGATTGGGTATGTCAGTGGTTGTGTGGGTGTGTGAGTGAGTGTTTGAGAGGTATGGCAGTGTGAGTGGGTGTGTGAGAGGTTCTGTGGATAATGTCATTAGGGATTTCACCAGTGATGTCATTTGAGATATCATCAGTGATATCATCAGTGATGTCACTGACCATGTAATGAGTGATGTAATATGTGAGGTCATAAGCAGTGCATTGCGGGGCTTAAGTTATAGTTAGCTCAGGTAACAATAACTGCTGAATTTGAATGTTTTTCTATGACTGAAATCTGAGCTTAACCATAACATCCTTGTAACCTTTGGTTTATTGAGTGAATTTCTACGGTTCTTTTCATTCTATTTCCTAACTATAAACTCCCTGTAACCTTTATTCTTTCAGTGAATTTCTAAGGTTTTTCCAAGTTCTATTTCTAGAGTGTTATGTCCCTGTAATGTTTAGTTTTTTTTTGTTAATTTGTAGGGTCTATTTTTAATACTAAAGGTACTACAATTTATGTTGATTTTTAATGTAGTTTTTTTTATTGCAGACATTCTTTTTTATAAATATATTTTCTATACCTTTAAAAACATAAAAATCACATATGTACTCAATGTAAAATATATAAAGTTTTTATTCATTTAATCAAACAAATGTTATTGTTTATTTAATTATTTTTTGGGTACCGTGGTACCTTTGTGGGTCCCAAAACATAGGTGGGACTGGTACTCTCTGGTTTTTAATCCCGATCACGTGATCGGAATGAATCTACGAGTATGAATCCGTGGAGCCGCCCAAAATTCTATAAATTATTTCAAATATGTACACCCCTCCATTTTCATTAATGAAATCTGTGTGAACATATTTTCAAGTGTATATATAAACCACCTTATATCTGGTTGTCAAGAAAGTTACCCTTTTTTACAAGTTTTGCGAATCTATGCACCGGATTTGGGAATTCACTCAAAACCACACCCAAACCTTGTCTTTTGATTGGATATATGAGGACCCCACCCATGTACATGGAAAACCACATCCAAAAACAGTTAGTTCTCCAGAGAAGTCTCTAGAAGGGGGATTGAGAACTAGGGGTGGGCAAAGTACGTGGAGTTCTGCTATGTGGAATTTCGAGGGGTTGAAAAAAACCTCTGGTCCGCAACGCGGAGTTCCGCTTGCAGGAGGAGATTGCCGGCACGCCAGTTCGTGTTGTGTTAGGAATATGGAGTGCGTCTTCGTGCCCCAAATCATGCGTGAATGGCACTAAGCGGTTCTCAAGTGAGTTCCTGCATTCCAAATCACACGCAAACGGTACCACGTGGTCCGCATGGTCATGGCCATCTTGTTTTTCTGCTCTCTGTTATGGTGCCTAAATCTAATCTCTCTTTAATCTCTCTAATCCTCCTCCTTTATTACTTATCTGACCCTAATTTTTATTTTTTATAGTAGTGTGTGTCTTTGTGTTTGTCTATTTTCTCGTTTTTGTGAAATTATTTTTGTGTTTTTTGAGACTTTTTGACATTATTTTCCCTTACTTCCATATTTCTTTCTTCTTTCCTTTCCCATACTTTTCCTTCTTTTTTCTACCCCACCCAGCGCCATGGCAGAGGGACGACTTCCTTGAGGGCAGTGCCGCTTCCCATGTGTGCAGTCCCGGTCGATCTTTGGAGAGGAGGAGGTGGCAGCGCTAGTTTTTTTGTGCAGCACGACATCCTCTCCATGCTGGCAGCAGGGCTGGTACGGGGTACCCCCTGCTGGAGCATTGGTGGTGCTGTGCGTGTGGCGCACCAGCCAGGTTCGGCTGACGGATCGCTGGGTGGACATTCTGGACCACGAACAGGACATGTTCGACCTGCTAGGCATCGAGAATCCGGGGCTCCGTGAGTATTTTAAATATTTATTGTTTTTGTGATCTACAATGCTGGGTGAAAGGGTGCATGGGTGGGTAAAGTGATGGATGGGCGTGAAGAAAGGGTGGCTATTGAATGAATGGATAATGGATTGGAAATTTTGGTGAAAGACTGAATGAGAGAAATTAAAGCTTAATCATGGTGGCTATGGGTGAATTAGAATGAGAGGATGAATGAATATTTGGATTGTTTGAACGAATATGCAAGGCAGTTCTTCTCATGAGGAGTATGCTGCTTATTTGGTTTATTTAGGTTTATAGTTCAAAGCTATGGCTCTAAATGAGGGTATTTTTTATTCTTCATTCTACTCCCTCGACTAACTGTGGGCCCGATTCACAGAACTAACTTAAGACAAAATCCTAAACTTACTACCATTTTGGTATTCACAGAAGGCCCTTACTCATTTTGGTATTCACAGAAGGCACTTACTCATTTTGGTATTCACAGAAGGCACTTACTCATCAATGAGTAAGTGCCTTCTGTGAATACCAAAATGAGTAAGTTACTCAAAATGAGTAAGTCACTCAAAAAACTCAGTTAATGCGGCATATACAATGTTTTCATTACATTGCAAACTGAGCACACAAGGTGTATTGTTTCCCTTTGCCCCCCTCAGTCACCTCTAGTAGTTCACTCCTTTAGTTTTTCCTAAGTTCTTCCGTCCCAGCCTACCAAACTGGAAAATCCATTCTTGGCATTTGCCAAATTTTATTCTATAACCATGTGAAGTGAAGTGATTCCAGAATATATTTTATGGTTTCCATAACAGATTTATTTTACACTGTTCAGATTTTTCCCTTTCGAATTGTACAGTGACAGAATAAGCCAAAAATGACAAATCGTCAGTTCTACCCTCCATGTTTAATCCCTCTACCCTACCCCCTGCAGTAGAGTAAATCAAGGGGCATATTTGCAAGCCCCTATCGCCACAGGAACGTCACTTTTAGTGATGTTCCTGTGGCGATAGGGGTTTCACCTTACTTACAAGGCAGCACTAAGCCACTTAACATGGCTTAATGCTGCCTTGTAAATACGGCACCATTTCACGCTGTACTCAGCGGGAAAGGGGAGGGCAAAGGGTGTTGCGGTGGGCGTTCCACTGCAACACCCATTGATTTTGACGCTGCCCCCTATTTACAAGAGAGGTGTAAATAGGAGGCAGCGCCAAAATTAACACCAGGGAAAACCTAGTCTTGAACAGGCAAACTGAGGAGAAATGCTTTATTTCTCCTCGTTTTTGCTGTTTCCATGTGTGCTGCATTGTGCAGCACACATAGAAACAGCAACAGGCCATTGATTGTTTATGTACTAAAAGCTGACCCTTTCTGCACATAAACAATCTTAAAAAAAGAATGTTGTCACTTCTATGTGTGATGCATTAAGCAGCACACATAGAAGTGACAAAATGCCACTTAAAGATTGTTTTTGTGCAAGAAGGAAGAACTTCCTGAACATAAACAATGTTCCCCTCAACGCAGACACCCTTGCACTATGGTGCAAGGGTGCCTGCGCTGGCCCTAGGCTGCTAAATTTAGCGCTAGCGCAGGGGGAAAAGCAGGGCTGCATCATATTGTTGTAAATATGGTGCAGCCCTGCGTTTTAGAAGTGGCGGAGCGTAGCGTTAAGCCAAGGAAGCTGACGCCACGCTCCGCCACTTAAATGTAAATATGCACCCAAGTTTCCCTTACTTGCTTACTGCCCAGCGAATGAATTTGTTGAAAATATGTGGTGGTGGGCAAGGCCACAGAGTTAAGTGGGAGTAAGTGCTTGATTTGATGTCAAGTTTGGCACATGGGATACACATTGACGAATGTGCCAAATACAATCTATATAACCCGTTCCTTTCCCTGTAGTGCAGTCCATTAGATTTATTTTCCCCAACGTCTATTTACGGCAGACAGGATAATATTAATATATGCATTTCATTTGTGAGTTGTGTGACGTAGTATCTTATTATTCATCTGCCTCTTTGGTGACTGGGTAGAAAGAGAAATGCATTTGGCGAAGACCAGGGCCATTGAAAATAAAAATTGATAATTGTCAACTACAGCTGCAGACAGTAGCAAACTAGCCGATGCACTGGCTAGCTATGAGCATGTCTTCATTATTTTACCACAACACACAACTTGTACTCCATATAGTGCATACGCCGTACTCATTAATGAGAGGTAATTTCTTTTTTAACTTAAAGTATCTGACTCTGTTTATAGTCACTTGAAAAGCTTTTAGAAGAAAAAAATAATCAAATCACTGCTTTTTTAAATCCAGTGATGTTAATCTGCCAGTTAATACTTTTCTGCAACACAGTCAGTGCTTTTTTATGTTTGGCATAAAATATGCCTTTTGACTCTCCTAATCATAATCACATCAAATAAATTCCATTGGCCCTAGGGGACCAGCAATGTACTGCGACTGTGCTACCCAGTAATTTAAAGTAATTGTTTGCACAGAGCATTATTTACAATTTGTCTTTTTCTCAATATAGCTGCTCCTACTAGTCATGCCAGACCACCCACCAGGCAGGAAATAGAGGCCGATTTGCAGCGGCAGAGGCTAGAGCGTATCGAGCAGGAATACCTGCGGCTGGTGGTCCTGGAAGAGGAGGAGGAGGAAATTAACACACAACAGCCGGGCCCCAGTGCAGCTGGTCCCCCTCATCCTCCAGCCTCCTGGCCATCCCATTGCCAGTGCCACCACCACCCAACTGCTGCCACCCCTACCACACTGACAATAGGCTATTTCTGCACTGCATCCTGCAGCGGCTGAACACCATCGAGGACCGGTTCACCATGATGGAGCAAAGCCTGGACTAGCTCCGGACCTATATACACAATGCCCTCTTCTAGCCCTTTTTTCAAAATAAATTTTTGCCAGGAGTGACTTGTTGGGGCTGGGTAGAGAGGGTAGAGAGGGTCGGAAGGTAGTTGGGACTGGAGAGACTTTTTACTTGGACATTTTGATTTTTGGAGCTTGTGTTAGTTTTGTTTGGGGAGAGGTGTGGGCATGTTGTGTGGGTAGAGAGGGTGGGTTTCTTTGCAAATAAATAAAGGGGAAAACTACTTTATATAATCTAAATTTATGCCTGAAGTAGTTTCTTTTACTTTTACTTTGCACTGCCGCCTTCAAGTAGTTTTATGCAGCCTGTTTATGTGCTTGTAACTTAAGAGTGAGTGTAGCACTTAGTTATAGAGTTATACTTCTCTAACTATCTTCAGCATTTGGGGGAGAGCTGCCATGATGACCTATATTGTGTGCAACAATCTAGATAAACAACATTAGCAGTTAGTTACTTACTTACTAAGTTAAATTTCATCCATACTAGTTGTCTTACCTGAATATAGACACGGCAACAACAGGGGAGGCATCACAACTTCACAACTGTAGGATTAATCTGAATGATTGATTCATTATCCATCGTAGGCAACTAAATTGAAGTAGAAAGACTGAGTTAGTGGATTATATATTTATCAAAGGTTTACAAAGAATTGACACCACCTGAGTACTACATGATGACACAACGAGAATGCCCAATTGTTCTAAAGTACAAAAAATAGCAATTCTAGGACATTTTGGCTAATGTGGAGCTACTAGTGTTATTTGTGAAATCCTCAAGTTATAAAAAATGGACTCAAAGTCTGGAGTGGACAAGCTTAGGTTAGACGGTTACGCAACACAAGGCCTGAATGATGATGCTGCCAACTGATGTTCTTCATTCTATATCTAAAATATGGATCATTTTTAATGCACAGCTTGGTAATGAGCTGGTCTGGGCTATAGCTTAGAAGATTCTACAGTAAGTTGGTGTTGCTATCACCACATCCGCCCCACTAAGTGTGTCATCCATTGATGGTTTAAATTAAGCCACACCTCAGTAAATCACACAGCACAGGGGAAGAGGGTTAGGGGTTTGATGAATGGATGGGAAAGGGGATTTGGGGAAAGGTTTGACAAAGACAAACACCATTACACAAGGGCAATATTCATCTGGGCAATAAGCAGCAGCACATCATTCGCCATCAATCTGTTGTTAGAAGGAAACTAAGGAATGAGTATGACACAGTACAGATAAATGCATTGCAAACAGTCCTTCTGCCCCTGAGACCCAAGTTATCAGATATCTAAATGTTCTGTCTTCTAGGTTGGGAGTGAACCCACCCACCCACTTCTATTAATATGATTGTTAAAAGAAAAATGATACTGTATTGCAAAATTAGGTGGTGCATCTACATTCGTCTCAGGATTTCTACTCTTTGGTGCCTGTCTGGACTGGTCTGGTAGGCAAGCAGGAGTGTTGTTGAGCTCAGCTAGCTTTCGCCTTTCGTTTGTGCAGGAGACAAGAAGAAGACCCGCGGATTGTAAAAGAGAAACTGTATTTTAGAGTCAAAGAGAAGGACAGAAGGACAGAAGGAAGGTAAGCTTCATGAGGAGTGTATCAAGAATTCTTAGAGGCAGAGAAAAGAAGCAAGAAGGGCACTCAGAGTTTCTCATTTGCCACAAGTCCAAGAAACAAACACACACACAAACACACAGAGCAGCATTTCACAAATACTCCTCTCTCTGTTCCATATAGCTGAGTACTAGGCCTCAGAATCTTGTTTTACCTTTGAACTGAAGTCGATACTCAATAACTTCTTGCTTCTAGCTGTTGATGAGGTAGTCCCATAGCTCCTGCCCTGAGTTCTTCTATGATCCTCCTCCTCACTTCATGTAACTCAGTCCTAGACCAGTCATCATCATGATGAGCCGAGCACAATAGACGTGGAGTGCACTGCTGTTGAACAACAAGTAGAGAAACAGAATTTCAGTATTTATTTTGCATAGGTTTTTGTTTGTTAACTAAGGTGACTGTTCTGTTCTCTGAAGAACCCGAAAAAAGGAGAGCACCCTGCAATTAAATCTGGTTAACTGTGACAGGGCCTATCACCTCCGGGTAAAAAAATGATCGCCCATCACTCAAGTCCCAAACATTGCAAATCAATAATCATCTCAAGAAATGTCCTGTATTACAGTTCAACACACCCTCCCTCACTGTCAGCCTCCACATCAATCATCACTCGCAGTCACTTGATAATCTGATCACTTATTGCTGCAATAGTTACCTGTTCCACTCCAAGCACGGTGGTAGGTACACTATCTCCCATTTAATGCACGCAACAGATTGGAATTTGGCAGTCTTGTAAATCAAATGATGACTGGGGCAGCCATCCAAGATGATTAAAAAAACAGGAGGATCATAAGAGTTGACCATACAGGTTAATTCATTTTCGCTAAGTAAGTTTGTGAAGGCCAATCACCTCCAGGGAAAAAGATGCCCATCACTCAGGCCCCAAACATTGCATCTTAGGCAAGTTCCCACATTACAGTTCAAAACCCTCCCTCACTGTCTGCCACCACATGAACCATCAACAAGAAATAATTCAAAAGCTCTATGGGGGCACTGGCCTACTTAGTCCAGGAAGTAGAGTTTGTCCTCCAACTCAGTTGGTTCACCCAGAAGTTGGTCATCTAACACATTTGGTTCAATTTCGAACCAATCACCGTCCTCCTCCTGTGCTGCTGTTTCAGGAACTGTGTAATTGTGTGGTATAAAGTGTTGGTACATTTAGATCATAGTCAATCTCTCCACGTTTTGAGGTGAGAGACTGGTTCTTCTCACTGTAACAACTGCACCAGCGTGCACTGAACACACGTTCAGCAGCCACACCGGTGATAGGACAAGCCAGATACTTTATTGTCAGCCTGCTGAGCTCTGGCTATTGGCGCATCTACCCAAACCAATAAATCAATCGATTTTGACCTCTTTTGGGTCATCCAGATACTCCGGGAGCATCCTGTGGATGGTCATTGGTGCTGCCACTTGCTCAAACTGTTTTGCCATTGCCTCTGCACTGGACTTAGCCTGGTATTTGTAAAGTGCAAACTAATCACCCGTAATGGTCTCAAGGCGCTGGGGGCTGTTGGGGAGATTAAGTGAGCTATTGCCCAGAGTCAAATGATGCTGAGCTGATCGGCCTCCTGTGCTGGGATTCGAACCGTGAGCCCCACGCTCCGGAGTCAGCCGCCCTGGCCGCTGCGCCACACCTCTCCATCGAGCCCTGCCAATTGACACCAATATAATGCAGAGGTTGGGTCCGGTCCTTCTGTTGCTGTAAGTGCTGGTGTTCTGGTTGATGGTGTTTTTGGCTGCTGTGAGACAAGACTGCCCGCTCTGGAAGTTGAAGGCGGCACCCCAGAACTGTGGGGTGGGACTCTAAGTTCCAGCCGTTCTTCTTCCAAGTCTCTGGCTTGCTCTACAATCCACCTCTTGTATTTTAAAACATGCCCTTCAGAGAAAGGAATGGATCTGGGTAGAACTTTTTTGCACTGTGGATCACGCAGTGTGGCACAGATGTACTCTTTGGACTCAATGATGTCATGTTGCAGCCTTGTATTACAAACCAAGTGAAGGACTAAGGTCTCAGCCAAGGCATTCGCTTCTGTGTTTTTATTCACACCTGCGGGGGCAAACCTTTCAGACACCTTCTTTACTTGGCCTTGGAGGAGATGCAAACACGGGATAGCTTACCCATCGTACTGTCTTCCTTGCTAACTTCCTGTGTGAAAATCTCAAAAGGGAGTAGCGTCTGTGTCAGGCATTTGACTAGGCCCCATTCGTCCACATCCATGGCCATCACTTTCCCAACTCCATCCCCTCCTCTGTGAAAGACATAGTCATTGATCTGTTTGTACTGCTCAAACAGATGTTGCAACATGTAAAAGGTTGAGTTCCAACATGTTGGCATCTCCTGTATCAGGGCTTTAACTGGTGCTCTATTATTACACTGAATAATCCGCAACTGCTTCCAGGCTTTAAAAGAATGGCTGAGATGAGTGCAGATTCTTCTGCAGTTGGCCAGTATGTTGCTGACTATGTCTTCCTTTTCGAGGAAGACTTGCACCACCAGGTTTATGCAATGTGCCAACCACAGGACCCTAAAATAACCTCTGTCTGACTATGTGGCCTTGACTATGTTACTACTATTGTCCGTGGCAACAAATCCAATTCTTAGACCTCTGGGTTGCAGCCATTCATACACCTTGCTGTTAAATTCCTCCAAGATGTTTACAGCTGTATGTGATTTCTCCATAGCGAACATGGCCACTGTTGCATGCCGCCGAAAGCTCTTAAAACTTTCCTCAGGGTCAACACCTGAAGATATATTTTGCTTTACCCCAGCAAAAGGGATCCTGTGTGCAGTGATGCACATGTAATCAGTCACCTGACAACTGGTCCACATGTCTGTCATCAGGTGGATGCTGCCGAGCGTGGAGTGACCGAATTCCGCAAACTCCATGAGCGGAGTTTACTGCCCGAGCTTATTGAGAACCAATGGCGCTCTGCTTTTACAGAATGGCTGAAGCTACATCTTCTGTGAAGGACTAACATCCATACCCTGATGAGGAGGCAGATACACCACCTTGAAGAAAAGAAAGTGTTGGAGAGGTATGGTGCAGCGGCCAGGGCAGCTGACTTCGGAGCATAGGGCTCACGGTTCGATCCCCGGCTCCGGCGGCAGCTCAGCACCATGTGACTCTGGGCAATAGCTCACTTAATTTCCACGATGGCCCCCAGCGCCTTGAGACCCGTAAGGGTGAGTAGTTTGCACTTTACAAATACGGATTTATTTATTTTATTATTATTATTATTATTATTATTTTATTATTATTATTTTATTATTTTATTATTTATGTTGTCTGCAAGCACTTTACAATACCTTCTGAGGAAAAGAAGGTAACAGCAAAATATATGCTGTGCAATATTTGCAGCAAGTAGTTATCCAGAGGCACTGCAAAGAAGTATTTACATAGCAGAAGTTCCATGTGGAAGCTCTTAAAAACAATTCATGAAAGGGTCTACAACCAGATAATGTGGGAGAAAAAAGGTGCAGCAGGACAGTCTGCCTCTACAACACCCTTGGAAGAACCACCATCAGCTGTAGTGATTACAATACCAGCTGCCTGTGAAGAATTGAGTGAAATGGTTACTCACTGTGTGAACTGCCACATGCTTGTGGCTGTAAAAGTATCCTCTGTGGCTGTGTACTGGAATACAGTGAAGAAGCATCGTTGTTAGTATTTCTTTTGTTTTGTGGTTCCAGTTATCACGTGATTTTTTTGAAGCCTGAAGCAAGTTGCTTCCTTTCATTTCCCCATCCTTACCCTTTTGCTAACCTGTTCATTTTCTGTTAAAACAAATACCAAAGAAGAAAGAAATTACAAAACTGTTAAAAAACCCTTCTAGAAACGAAAAACTATACGTGTTAATACCACCATCCGGTCAAACAAAGAGCTATCTCTGTGTTTTTAATGTGTTAGTGACTGTATTGGTGTGAGAGTGGGTGTGTCAGTGTATGCATCAGTGTATGACTGGGTGTGTTAATGGATGTATTAGTGTTTGGCTGGATGTGTCAGTGTCTGCTTTGGTATATGCCTGGCTGTGTCAGTGTCTGTATTGATGTATGCCTGGGTGTGCCAGTGTATGCATTAGTCTGTCCCTGGGTGAGTCAGTGTATGTGTCAGTGTGTGATTTGGTGTGTTATTGGATGCATTAGAGTTTGGTTAGGTGTGTCAGTGTCTGCATTGCTGTATGCCTGGGTATGTCAATGTCTGCTTTGGTGTGTGCCTGGGTGTGTCAGTGTATGCATCAGTGTATGCCTGGGTGTGCCAGTGTATGCCTGGGAGTGTTATTGGATGCATTAGTGTTTGGCTGGGTGTGTCAGTGTCTACTTTGGTGTATGCCTGGGTGCGTCAGTGTGTGCCTAAGTGTATTATTGGATGTGTTAGTTTTTGGCTGGGTGTGTCAGTATCTGCATTGCTGTATTGCTGGGTGTGTCAGTCTATGCATCGGCATATGCCTGGGTGTTTCAGTATGTGCATCAGTGTGTTCATAGATGTCTTATTGTATGCCTAAGTGTTTGGCTGGGTGTGTTAGTGTCTGTATTAGAGTGTGGTTGTGTGCTTTATTAACTGTATCAGTATGTGTATGGATGTTTGAGAGGCTGTATCAGTGTTTGGCTGATTGTTTAAGTGGCTGTATCAATATGTGACTGGGTGTGTCATTGGCTGTATAGGTATGTGCCTGGGTATGTCAATATCTGTATCAGCATGTGGATGGGTGTATCAGTAGTTGTATCAATGTGTGTCTGGGTATATCTGTGGCTGTTGTAGTGTGTCCCTCAGTGTTTCAGAGATTGTATCAGTGTGAGCCTGGGTCTCTCAGTGGCTGTATTGGTGAGTGCCTGGGTGTGTCAGTGGCTGCATTGTTCTGTGCATGGATGTGTCAGTCTGTGTGTGGTTTTATCAGTGTATGACTCGGTATGTGAGTGGGTGTATATGTGTATGTGTTTTGGTGTGTGAGTGAGTGTATCAGTGTATAACTGGGTGTATGAGTTGCTGTATCTGTGTGTGGCTTGGTATGTGAGTGACTGTAGGAATGTGTGACTGGGTGTATGAAAGGCTGCACGGGTGTATGAGCCTATCAAAGTAGCAGTTTGCATGTGGAAATGGGTGTAACTGACTGTTTGGGATTTTGAGTGGCTGTATGGGTGTATGTGTGGGTATGTCAATACCTGTCTAAATGGCTCTATAGGTGTGTGAGTTCATGTATGAGTACCTGTATGGGTGTGTTTGTGACCCATAAGTTAAATTAGTGGTATACATATTTATAACTTTACAAATATGTTTTATTAACACATTAGAAAACAATTTAAACCAAATAAAAAAATGAACATAACATAAATTATTTAACTATTCACAAATATACTTTTGGCTATATGAGTGATGGGTACATTAGTACTTTTGTGGGAGTGCAACTGGGTCTGTATTTGCCTGTCTGACTGTGTCAGTGTGTGCAAATTACACACTATTAAATTACATAATATAAGCAAGCACCCATATCCAATTTCAAACACATTCATTCATACTGACATAAAATTAATATACCTTCAATGTACCAATTCCTCTTTCGCCTTTCCTGCTCACTGTAATTTTAGTTAATATTCTCATCTAAAGACGCTTCTATTTTCCCTTCTTTTGCACTGTCTATAAGCTACACATTTTCTTTCAGCTTACATACACTCACCATTCTTCATCTAAATTCGCTTTTAAATACTACAAAGTAATTAACAAACGTATAAAAGCTCTTTGCTGTTCTCTCCATTTTATTTCTATGCCTGGTAACATCTGTTATCATTTCAAATCTCCAGTCAGAACTCCAGCAAACCACCTCCTCTTTCAGTAGAATAGCAGCTAAAATGCTACTCTTCAGCATGTGATTTTACTTATGCTGCTCTAGTTAACAAATCACAGGCTTCCTTTCATCTTTCATTTTTGTTATACCACTACTAAATGGTCAGTATTTCTTTAACCCGGTCCATGTTTCCTGTGAAAATGCCCCATTTGGCTGTTTTTTCCCACAAATCCGCAAACCCTTCAAAATGCTCAGCGCAGCTCCCCATGTCAACTTTGAGGTGGATTTGCAGGTCTGCATAGGATCTATGGCTGCATGTGTCTGAGTGAGTCTGTGAGTGGGTGTGTGTGTCTGTGTGAGTCGGTGATGGGTGTGACAGTGTCTGTCTGGGTCTGTGAGAGGGTGTGAGAGTGTATGTATGGGTTTGTGAGTGGGTTTGATAGTGTCTCTGTGGGTCTGTGAGTGGGTGTGTGAGTGTTGGTGTAGGTCTGTGAGAGGGTGTGAGAGTGTCTGTGTGATTCTGTGAGAGGATGTGACAGTGTCTGTGTGGGCCTGTGAGTGGGTATGAGAGTGTCTAAGTACGTCTGTGAGTGGGTGTGAAAGCACCTGTGTGGGTCTGTGAGTCGGTGTGAGAGTGTCTGAATAGGTCTGAGAGTGTCTGTATGGGTCTGTGAGTGGGTCTGACAGTGTTTGAGTAGGTCTGTGGTTAGGATTAAGAATACCTGTGGGGATCTGTGAGTGCGTGTGAGAGTGCCTGTCAGTCTGTGAGTGAGTATATGAGTGTCTGTGTGGTACTGTGACTGGGAGTGTGAGTGTCTGTGTGGGACTGTGACTGGGTGTGTCAGTGTCTGTGTGGGTCTATGAGTAGATGTGTGAGTATATATATATTTTAATTTGCACGGGATCCATTGACACGTCACAGATTTACATGAGGGGCCGTGCTGCGCTATGCGGTGGGGCCACAGATCTAGCATGTGATAATCAAAACATTTGTAGGCAATTTCTTGCTCATCATACCTACTTTTGACACCTATGTAACACAAACATGGGGCCAAGGAACCTCTACCCTGATCCCTTCATATAAATTGCAGCCTACATTTCAGCCCCAGGGACCGTTGTCTGATACATAAAATGGCGGCCACAACTTTTCTCTTAGATTGCGGCCAGTCAATCAGAGCTTTGCTGGTGGTGCTTGACTTTGTGGATTCCCCACGGGGGGTCCCCGGAGGGTCCACGCCCCCAGATATACAAATTTGTTTTTCCTTTACTTTGTCAAAAACTGCTCAACAGATTTACACCAAATGATAAAAAGGCCTCTTTCTGGACCAAGAGCTACCTTTCTGCCAAGCTTTGTGTAATTCTGTCCAGCAGTTCGGACTGTAGTCGTGTTCAAAATCCCTATTGGAAATTGCATGGGGAAAAAGCATTTTGGGACCCCCCTTTCTCTCGGCCCCTGCTCCATGAATCACCATGAAACTTTCAACACAGCAGCTGAAGTGATTGGCGTACTAGTTTGGAAAATTCTGTGAAGATTCGTCAAACAGCCCCAAAGTTATTAGCAAAACAACAAGCGCATCGTCTATGGAAACTAGGTCCTTACTATAACTACCTACTGGTGACCGCCAGTATATTCACTATAAAAACAAAAGGTTACAGGCACTTTATAGTTGAGAAATAGAATTCACTGAAAAAAGTAAAGATTACAGGGGCGCTATTGTTAGATTTAGATTTTGCACACACAAAACCATAGAAATTCTGTAGTTATACTTACCTGAGCTAACTATAACTTATGTCCCCGCAATGCTCTGCTTATGATCTCCCATATTACATCAGTCATGACATGGTCAGTGACATCACTGATTACATCACTGATTACATCACTGATGACATCCCAAATGGCATCACTGATGTCATCAAGGGCGAGGACCCCTGGCCCAGGTCAATTAGAGGAACTGAGGAAGGTAAGGTCATACTCTAGTAAACAACTAATGACCATTCTAAGTAATGGTAACTATGGAATGCAGGTCTGTCTGCATTTTAATCTGGAGATCTCTCTTAGTAAAGAAACAGATTCGTGCCCGACTTGTGGGTTCAGGTTAGAGGCCTATGACAGGACACCAATAGACCTTTCTGATCAGAGAAATAACACTATAACTCCAAAAAACGACAAAAATAAGGACAAGATTTACTCTGCTCTGATCAATGCGCGCTCTCTCCCTAAACATAAATATGAGATAGCAGATCTATTGGATAAATTTGATTTGGATCTTTTATTTATTACGGAGACATGGGCTGATCCCTCAGCTGGCCCAGATTTTTGTATTGCCACTCCGGATGGCTACTCAGCATATAGATGTGATAGAATTTTGAAGAAAGGAGGAGGATTGGCACTCATCTATCGAGAGGAGTTCTCAGTCAGGACAGAGGTGATCACCACTGCGGTTTGTGAGGCATTTAATTTTAATATATTGCTCTCTAAACACCAGTCTTTCAAGGGGACTTTATTATATCGTCCACCAGGCCCCAGGGGAGATTTTCCGTCAATAATAAGTAATCTATTAGAATCTGTTGCAGCTGAATCCAATTATACAATTTTGGGGGATTTTAATTTTCATTTGGAGGCCCTCCTAGACAAATATTCGAGAGTTCTCATCTCTGATTTAGAGGCTTTAGGATTCTCCCAAAAAGTAAGGATGCCTACTCACTCAGCTGGACACACATTAGACGGTCTGTTCTCAAACAGTGATCGCATCTCAATAAGGATGGTTCTTCCCTTGACATGGTCTGACCATTGCGCAGTAATATTTGACATTAGGATATTACAGCCCATCTCTATGCATACCAGCCCTACCCCCTCTAAACAATTTAGGGCTTGGAGTAGCATTAATCAAATCCATCTTAGACAAAATCTAATAGATTCCCAACCAGAGATTGTGCCGGACCCTGAACTGGCCTCTACTAATTATACTGAATGGCTCCAAAATGCATTTAGCAAATTAGTTCCCTATAAGACAGTCTCCAAAAACAGGAGAACTCCTTCAGCACCATGGTTTACCGAGGCGCTTAGACTGGAGAAACAACATTGCAGGAATAAAGAAAGACATTGGCGCAAAGAATATAATGACTTGGAGAAAACACGCTATAAAGCGGCCCTGACAAAGTATAAACGTCTTATAATCATAGAAAAAAGTAACTACTATATCAGAACGATAGAAACAGCACAAAACTCTACTAAGCAATTGTTTCATGTAGTTTCTAACCTGACAGGGCCATTGGTTAATACCACCAAAGAGGCATCTCAGTCACTTTGT
This sequence comes from Calotriton arnoldi, assembly GCA_963921515.1. Taxonomy (NCBI): domain Eukaryota; kingdom Metazoa; phylum Chordata; class Amphibia; order Caudata; family Salamandridae; genus Calotriton; species Calotriton arnoldi. The sequence continues at coordinate 1,191,311 of CAWUFW010000601.1, forward strand.
GACTCTTTAGCTAGTTTTTTTCAAGACAAGGTGGGCCAAATTTATTCAAACTTCAATACGCCTAAAGGTGACGTGAACCAACTAGATGACAATAATAGGAATAGAGATTCTCCTAGCTTCATGGAATTCTGGCCAGTGCCGGTGGAACAGGTCATTGACCTGGTTAAGACAGTCAAATCAGGATCCCCGTCTGACCCATGTCCCCCATCAGTTTTAAAAATGATTCCTGACCTGATGGGTACTAATTTAATGAGCATTTGTAATGCTATGTTTTGCTCAGGCTCCTACCCTTCTATATGGAAAAAGGCCATCATTCAGGCGTTGTTAAAGAAGAACAATCTCGACCCAGGAGACACCAAAAATTACAGACCAATTGCACGTCTACCGTTTCCAGCAAAAATCTTTGAGAAAGTCATGAACATCCAGCTAGCACAGTTTATAGAAGAGAACAAGCTGTTAGATGACACCCAATTCGGCTTTAGGAAAGGACATGGCACAGAGACTGCACTGATTAAAGCATCAGATGAAATAAGAATGGTGCTGGATAGAGGAGGTGCCGCAGTCTTGGTGCTTTTAGATCTATCAGCAGCTTTTGACATGGTTGATCACACCACCTTGATCAACCGTGTCTCAGCTATGGGTGTCGGACGAAAGGCCAAGGCCCTTCTGTCCTCCTTTCTTTTCAAACGGACCCAGTCAGTCAGTATGGGTGATTACAATTCATCAGTCTTCTCTCTCCCCTGTGGTGTTCCGCAGGGATCGTCGCTAAGTCCAACATTGTTTAATATATATGTGGCGGACTTAGCACGAGTAATTAAAAGCTTTGGAATGGGCCTCACGTCTTATGCCGACGACACACAACTTGTGCTAGCGGTGCATAAAGACGGGGAAGCAGTGGCGGCTAGCTTTCGAGACGGCATGTTGGCCATTAGCTTATGGATGGCAAACAATTGCCTTAAATTAAATTCAGACAAGACCGAGGTAATGGTCTTCGGTAACCTTACCCCTGGTTGGTCTCCAACATGGTGGCCAGTTGAACTGGGATTACTCCCCACCCCTGTCAAGAAGGCCAGAAACCTAGGTGTCATGTTTGATGAGAGCCTTACTTTTAAACAGCATGTTAACGCAGTGGCCTCTTCTTCCTTTTATGTTTTAAGGATAATAAAAAAATTGCTACCTTTTCTTCCGTTGAGCACTGGAAAAATACTCATCAGTGCCTTAGTTATGTCAAGAGTTGATTACTGTAACGGCCTTTTAATCAACGCTCAAGAAAATGTTTTGAACAGGCTGCAATGGATACAGAATACAGCCGCTAGGTATTGTCTGGTACTCCGAAGTTTAAGTCAATTTCCAAGGTAAGGCGCCAGTTACATTGGCTGCCCATAAAAAGCAGAACTAAATTTAAAGCGCTAAGCATTGCTTATAAAGCAGTTCATGGTTTAGGACCCGAATACCTGAAAAAAGCTTTTCGGGCATATACGCCCAACAGAGCTTTACGCTCCGCAGGAGCTAACCTTCTGATCGTTCCCAGAACAAATAAAGTCAACTGGGGCGACAGAAGATTTGTAGTGACAACGGCTAAACTTTGGAACCTGCTCCCCCTACAAATTAAGACCAGCCTAACGCTCCTATCCTTCAGAAAACAAGTAAAAACCTGGCTATTTGAGCAATAAGGGGCCTCTCCGCTTTCCTCTACAGTCCATAGCGCCGAGACACCTATGGGTATTTGTGCGCTCTAGAAATTGCTAACATAACATAACATCACTGAAGGTGTGTGCAAAATAAGCCACATTTTGTTTGTAGAGAGCAGAGTGGTAAAGGTGTAGCTTTGCATTGTAAAGATCAATGCGTAATGTTACATCTGTGATAACAGAATGCTTTATAAAGTCATACAACCCAATGTGACAGTTAAAAATGTGGACTCTATGGACATTCTTACTTGCTTTGGCACTGGGGTTATGGCACATGCTTATCTCTCTCAAACAGTGACTTGTAGAAGGACAGCAGGGTCCAACTGCCAATTCAGTACACCAAACAAATGTTTCGACCCATCTGGCTTTCAAAATAGGCCAGTCCTGATCATAAGGCTCAGTTCCATTAGTGCTGTTTACATTTCTCGTACTGGAGGTGCGGTGGTACAGTAGTAGCACAGGGTAGTCTTAACAGGAAGGCACCAGGAGCTGCAAGATCAGTATTTATTTTCAGGCTTGTTAGAAAATGAAAGCTCACTGCGGCTGCAGAGTGAATACAAGGTAAATTCATTTGCATTTGCCAATTGCAGGGCACTGCTAAGTGGCAAAAAATGGACTGACTGTGAAAATGCCCACTTTCTTTCCCATTTTTCTTACATCCAGGACAGAGGATATGGCTAAACAGCTAGAGCGGACGACTTTGAAGCTAGGGAACCAGGTTCGAATCTTGAGAGAGGCTCAAACATCCTGTGATTATGAGCAAATCACTTAATCTCCCCATGCCTAAAAAAATGAATGAATGTGTCTATCTGTAATGCAACTGGTGCTCATGTAAAGCGCTCTGATACTTTCTGGTCGAGTTTGCGCTTTATAAAACTGCAAAAAAAAATGCCACCATTGAATTTTGATGGAAGGGAGGGTGCATGTTTGTTTTGTGCTGGAAAAGACAAATGTGGAGCACACATTTCCCTTATTTTTTCAAGAACGCCATTCAACAACAGTTTCTGCTTATATTTAATTTCTGTACCAAGTCCAAGTTAAACCTGCAGCTGAAGTTTTAAATGATGCTGCTGCCACCTAATTTTTCACAGTTGGTTTTGGGAAATATAAATGTGATGCATTGCTTCAAAAAGATGTTCATAGTGAAGTATCTATCAAAGCAAGAAACTGCTTGCAAATATGGTGCTGGAGAAGCATCCGTGGAGTTGGCAGATTCTGTATTGTAATGTGGTGTTATTTGATTACTTGGAAGGATGCCTGATCTTTTCCTTGTCTCTACCAGGCTCACTACAATTTTCCACTAGGCTTTCCCTTTCTCCCTCTCCCACACTTCTTCCCTGATTCCCTCTTCTACATTTGTTTCACTCTTTGCCCCTTTTTCCTGTCTACACTCATTCAGGTACATGCATCAATGTATGCTTTTGCGATTCCTTAATTGCGATTATTAAGGAATCGCAATTAAGGAATTGCAAAAGCCTATGCATGTAGGAATCGCTATGAAATTAGCGATTCCCAAACATTCCTTAATTGCGACTCGCAAATTGCGAGTCGCAATTAAGGAATGCCTTCCCATTTATTCCTATGGGCCTACAGGCCCATAGGAATGACTGGGAGATTGCATGCGCAATTTGCGAGTACCAATAGGTACTCACAAATTGCGCATGCAATTTCAAGGGTGTCAAAAGGACACCCTGTTGCACCCCTGAAATTGATCTGTGCACACATAGTTGCGCACACACATGCCCCAAGGGCATGTGTGTGTGTAACCTACAACTTTGAAAAATGCACTTTAGTGCATCTTTCAAGATTTTTGCAAATTACCATCAAGTACAAATTGATGGTAATTTGCGCCCTATTAGCAAAATCGCAATTTGCGATTCCATCATGCATTGCATTTAAGGAATCGCAATTTGCAATTCCTTAAATGCAATCGCAATTTAAGAAATCTCAATATTTTACGATTTCTTAAATTGCGAGAGGCTGACAGGTTGATGCATCGCAGAAGCCCTTTTTGCGGTCGCAAACGGTCGATTTTTGCGAATCGCACCGTTTGCGCTCGCAAAAATGGTTGATGCATGTACCTGCATATTCCTTAATATAGATTTTGTAATCTGCTTAGTGTGTTATCTCTCCTCTTCTTCACCCGTGCCTCTAACCTTTAAATTCTGTCACTTTCTACCTTGTTTTACCTAGTCACCTGTCTTGCTACTGGACATCCTGCCCTCTCTCCTTTACCCATGTACCATTATTTTCACTGTATCTCCTCTCTCCAACTTCTCACTTCCCATCCTCTTTATCCTGCCGCACTTATCTCTTCCTTTTCTCTGGCTTATACTCCAATTACCCATTCTATATTTCCCTTATATTATTGTCTGGACTCTCTTCAATATGGCTCCCTTGCATGAATGTCTCACTCTCTGCTTTCTTTTGTCATCTCTCCTTTTCGTATAAACTTCCTGACCTCGCTTTGCTGTTTTACCTCATATTACTCTCTGCACTCTTTCATGTCTCAATGTTTGGTGACCACGGGAGGGCCAGAGTGTCTTGGCAAGGACTAGAAATAGTGCAGCTACATTGAATAAAAATGTTTACAAATTGCACCATTTGCCCATTATTTAAAACCAGGTTCCTTCCTGATGGGTGGGGTAGGGTGGGTATTCACGCTGACTATGCTCACGTTCACCTTGCAATTTAAGAAACATTTTATGCCCGACCACATTCAAAGTACACCAGCCGCCTCTGTTGGGTTCAGATTATTGATCTTTAAATTCAAAAGAAGAAAAGCCCTTTGTAAACTTTATGTAGCCCAGGAGGGTTCCTTGGAATTAGAATGGAAAGATCAACAATCTTTAAGCATTCAAAGTGATACAAATAGTCCCGAACAAGAGCTGGTTGCACATGAAAGTGAAAACACTAGAGGTTTTTAATGAATCATTTCCCTACAGTCTTTGAAAAAGAAATTGGGCAACTGACAGGATTCTCACATCGAGTCAAATAAAAATCAGATGCCACAGCCACAATAAATAAGATTTGTAATATGTCTTTAACTGTTAGAAAGAAAGTAAAGACTAAGGTAAAGAAACTTCTTCATGCCAAAATAATGGAACCCTTTGAATCTTCTGAATGGATTGCACATTTGGTTGTAGCCAGATGAGCCAATTGCAAAATGTGTTTGTGTTTAGACCTTAGAAGTCTAAATAATAATATTGTTGTTGATCAGTTTCCTTTGCCTAGGAAAGATGAAATTTGTCTAAAACTCATGGAGCCAAATGGTTTTTTACCATTGGCCTATCATCAATCATCAATGTATCACCAAATATCTTTGCAGCTGGAGAGCAAATCCTTCATTACATTCATCACCCTGTTTAGCCGTTATCAATTTTACCACATGTCTCTTGGTCTTGCCTCAGCTGTGGCAGTTTTCTAAAGGCTGATGGGTAAATTGTTTAGTAATATGCTGGGTGGATAATATGTTTTCAAGATGAAATTCTTGTTATAGGGAACACTAAAAAGGAACATGATGCCCGATTGTTTAGTGAGATGGAGGTGCTCAATTGCAGAGGTCTCACAGCAGAGATATCTAAATGTAAATTTGCTGAGCAAAACGTTTCTTATCTGAGTCATATTATCAGTACTAAAGGCATTAGTCCCAATATTAAGCAGGTTGAAGCAATTAAGAATGCTTCTGCTCCCCAGTCCATGGAAGACATAAGATCTGTTTTAGGCATAGATAAATACTATGCCAAGTTGTTTAAAAACATTCCCACCAAAACCTTTCATTTGAAAGGTTTGCTCACTAATAAAGTTAAGTTTGAATGCTCTGCTGTCCAACAAAAGAAGTTTTCAAGACATCAAGATGGTATTTGTAGTACAGCCAATCTACAGTTTTATGATACTGCAGCAGTTACTTTCTAGGATCACCAAGAATGCCAGAGGTAGAGGACCTGGAACAGTTCATTTTCAACAAAATGATGATGGAGGTGAAAGTATTGTAGGTTACGCTTCACACTCTCTTTCTCCCTGTGTGGAAAAAGTATTCTGTCGATAAGGAAACATTAGCATGCGTGTGTGCTATGGAATTATTTTCACAAATATATTTAGGGTCAAAAATGTACTGTTCGCAGTGATCATAAACCTCTAACTAACCACTTTCCACAGATGTATTATTGTCTACTTCCTCCAGTATTTCCAGGTTATCAATGCAGCATTATGATTTTATTTATGAAGTATAGTATTTTCCTGGAAAGAAAAATGTTACCACAGATTTTTTTAGTCGAATCTCTATACCTTTGGTTGAAATAGATGTGCATGAATGGAATGATTTTAGTTTTGCCTGAGTAATGGATCTCCGAGAGTGTGAGCGAGCTATTTCTTAACAAGAATGGATGGTGGTGTATGATTCTAAATACATTTTGTTAGAAAAGTCTGAGTGTTTGTATAAATGTTGGTGCAAGGAATACAAAACTAACCTTGTGCCTCATTGAATGCCTTGGGGCAATATTGAATTAGATCTAATGGGTAAGATCATTTGAGATGGTGGTACTTATAAGTACCTAATTGTTCTTGTTCCTGTTTGTTTTCCAAATAGGTAGGATTAAAAGTTAATGATAAAGTAGACACACAATCTGTTATTAATTTTTTGTGTTTGGGTTTTGCTAAAGAATGATTTCCAGGCACCATACTAACCAATAATGGAGTACAATTAACGTCACATGAAATGGTAGACGTTTTGCAAAGTTCAGGCATTAAGCAAAAATGTACTTCCTCTAATTATCCCAGTGGTAATGGTCCTGTAGAAAGAGTTAATCATAATATAAAAGCTACATTACAACTTGCCAATTTTGCAAGGGAGAATTTTTACAAAAAATAGAAAAATGTTATGGGCTTATTGGACAACAAAATTACACTCAACTGGTTTAATTTCCTTTATTGTGATGAGAGGGCACATCCCACATTCCAAATCTAATCCAGGTTGGGTGAAAAGAAGCAGGATGGTGCACTGGGTTCTAGAGTATGTGAAACGTTCAATCAAAACAGCATAAAATAAATACAAGTATTACTATGATGAAAGACATGGAGCAAAACAAGTCAATGTATGTGTGGGCCAATGGGTTAGTATCAAATCTGGTAAAAAAGTACATAAAGGTGAAAGTAAATATCAATCAATCAAAAATTTATAAAGCGCTGCAAATCACCTGTGAGGTTCTCGAGGCGCTGGAGCTGCTTGCTGCTGCGTGGAGGTTTCATCATTCAAACATCCAAGTCCTTAATTCTCCTCTGAATTGCTGGAGTGAGGGTGGGGTCCTGAGGTGCAGGGCGAGGTTGTTCCAAGCCTTGGCTGCCAGATGTTAGAAGGAGCATCTGCTGCTGTTGGGTTAAAGGATCCATGGGTTGTCTGCGAGGGAGAGGAAAGCTGATCGAAGGTGTCTGGTTGCTTGGTGGATGATTAGGCATTTCTTGATGTATGCTGGGAGTTGGATCCTTTGGGTTCTGCCGGTGATCCATTTGAGGGCATTTCCTTGAATTCCAATGTGGTGGACTCTGTTGATAAGGATGTGGTGGGAGATGGTGTCAAATACGGCGGACAGGTCCAGGAGCATGAGGGCTGCTGTTTCCTCATGGTCCAGGAGGGCTCAGATGTCGTCTGTGGCTGTGATCAGGGCAGTTTTAGTGCTGTGGGTAGCTCGAAATCCAGATTGGGAGGGGTTCAGGAGGTTGGGTTCTTCTGGGTGTTGGGTGAACTGCTGGTTGATCACTTACTCAAGGACTTTTGCTTGGTATGGGTGCAGAGAGATGGGCCGGTAGTTCTTCAATTCGGCTGGGTCAGCCAATGGTTTTATCAGGAGGGGCCTCACTTCACCGTGTTTCTTATCCTCAGGAGAGGAGGCCGCAGTGATGGAGGGTCCATGGGTGCTTCCGAGTGCATGGAGTTCATGATGGAGATAGTATCTTGCATGGTGAGGTGTTCCCAGTGGGTGAGAAGGTGTTCAGAATTTGTGGGTGTGAGCTGGTTGATGCTGTCTGTGGCAGAGGGTTGGCGTTCAAAGTTTTCGTAGATTGCTGAGATCTTTTCAGGGAAGAAGTCAGCATGGTTGTCGCACAGTTCCTGGGAGGGAGTGATGTCATTCCCTGTGGGTGCGGGATTAGTGTACACCTTCACAATGGCGAAGAGTTCTTTGCTGTAGTTTACCCTGGCTTTAATGCGGTCTACTTCAGTGTTCTTCTTGGTTTCTTTCAGGAGGGGGTGGTATTGGTTGAGCGCAGACTTCAAGGTGGTCGTCTCTGGTTTTTTGCTGATGCGCCACTTCCTCTCAATTTGTCAGCAGTTGCATTTGGTTGAGTGAATTTCCTCAGTGAACCAGCTTACTCTTTTCCTTTGTTCTTTGACCTTGACTGCCTTTGCCGGGGCGTTGGCATCGGCACATTCTGTAATCCACTGGGAGAAGCTCTTAGACACTTGTTCAGGGTTGTGTGTAGAATATGGGATTTGGGAGCAAAGAGTGTTGTTCCACTGGTCTTCTGATGCCTTTTCCAGTCTCTTCACATAGATCTGGGGGGCACAGTGCTGGGGTAGGTGGTTCCTGAGATGATGAAGTGTACACTGTGGTGGTTGGACCAGGTGTGTGGTATGGTGTGGATGTACCTGACTCTGTCACTGGAGGTGAAGATGGATTGAGCGTGTGTTCTGCAATGCGGGTAGAGTCTGTGACGAGCTGCTTTAGGCGAGTGTACCTAAACATGTAAAGAAGGTTCTTAAGAATGCTGTTGTGTTAGATGATGGAAGTGTGCATCACATACGTATTCCTGTATTAAAGAATGTTTGTAGTAGCGAGACAACTGGCTGTATCATACTTTAAAGACATTTTTGGTGGTTTCTAGATGAAGACTGTAGTAGCAGAAATATCAGTGACAATGAGAACTCTCCACATTCAAATATAGAATCTGTAGTGAATGTGCTGATTCATTATGGATTTAATCTTTTAGAAGGAGTTGATGATGAGACTGTTGACAATGATATCACCTCAAATGGGCAAGAACAAAGTTGCCAAGAACTGAATGCCATGCAAAATGTTAACGTAGCTAAAAGTGGAAGGATTAATAAAATTCTTTCTAGGTTCAGTGAGTGCATGATGTGCAAGTAGTAATAATTTTTACTCTGTTGATGCTCCTAAAATTATTTACACAACTATCATTTGCAATGTTTTTTATGACTTTTTTCTTCATATATACTTCGTTGCTGTTCTGTTTAAAAAAGATGTGGATTGGTGCAGTGTATGCCTTTAATTGATGTGTTCTATTCATGTTTGTATAGTATATAATGTGAGGTGCTTGTTCTGTGGAAAGTTAGGGAGCCGCAGAAAAGGTTTTTTAAAGAATAGAGGGTTCATATGATCACGTCTACAGACTCATCATTACAGGGCCCCTGTGGGTTAAAAATGTAGGGGTGAGGAAGTAGAGGGCCCCATAAAAAGTAGCATAAAAATAATGTTTAGGCCAACCAAAAGACTGTTATAGTAATCAAGTCTGCTGACAGCCAATTAACGTTTTGGCTGTGTTGAATAGTAAGGGTGAGACAATCTTGTATACATTGAGTAGCTAACCATTACAATGGTAGCAATGGAAACAGAAGAGTTGCACATCCCATAAAAAGGCTATTGCTGCATGACGCTCGGCCTCTACCTCAATAATGGTAGTACATAACATATTAAACTCTGTGCATATGGTTAATGCCAAGTCATTCTTCATGCGTATTTCGTTTAACAAAAGGTATTTATCCAAACAAGGAGGCAAAGGGATAAATACTGCAGCCAGATAAAACCACATCGAAGAATATGACCTTTTCACTTTCGTAATAAATGTGTGCATTTGAGTTTATTAGTGCAGTTGCTCCAAATAAAGTACAGGTATACTCCCAAAAATATATCCTCATTTGCATGTTCTTCCCCGTACTGATTTCTTCTCAGGTTGTTTCTACATTTGTGTTTTCATCCATCCTTCTGTCATTCTGTCAGCACACGTTACTTAACAGCTTAAGGGATTGGCGACCTGAACGTCTTTTAAAGCTGCAGTGGCCTGAGGGTTATCCGTGTAAGTAAGACATTAACGGGGTTGCTTTTTTCATTGTACATATTCTTAGCATTTTATGTTTGTATTTGTATCTTTTTGGAACATTTCAGTGCAGCACTGGTGTAATGTGTTGAAATTGTACTATTCTGTGTTTAAAAAAAAAGTTTCGTCATTTCCTCTAGGGTTTTTTTTTTCTAGCACATTATCTTTTCATAAATACGCGCAGAAGAGATTAGGATATGACAAAAGGCTTTTGTCAGGGACTTGTGTGAATTTTGGAGTAATTCTCAACAACATCAAGACAACCCTTCATGCTGAAATGTGCTACTGTGACGTCTGGACATGGTGTGCTTTTAACTTCTGTCAGAATGGGCCCCCAGGGAGGGAAATCGTTGAAGGAATGCCCAGGCAGAATATCATGCAGTCATGGGAACTGCGAAGGCTACACTGTGTTTAACATCCTTCCGTCATTACAAAATCACTCAAAAGACGACGCGGATTTGGGGATGTAAAAAAAAAACAAAGAAATAGAGTTTCAGCCTATTAGGACACAGTACCATCCTATAAATGGGCAAGGAAAGTTATTTATTTAGGTCCTAAAAACAATAATGTCCCTTCTGAAGAAAACAATCATTAGAAGAGGTGATGTTGTAGGACCATACAGAACTCAGGCAATAACATCTGGCAGCAACATTTGGCAAATTAGGATATTCAGTCTGACGGTGCCATAGAGAGTAATGTCGACAAATGCCACACCGCGAAGTCTTGAGTCTTGCCCTTCAGAATCCTTGGATAAGGTTCTGCGTTTGGAAGGCCAAGGTGCCTGCCTTACCTCTGGTGGCTATGTCTCAGGGCCTCAGCCTCAGTCAGCGAGACAAGAACAGACTCAGTCACGAGTCACCTGGATTTAAGAGCTGGTGGTACTGCTGTTACTGATACCAGCGGTATTGGTAGGATCATGTCCTGGTATCACTGATATCTTAGAGCCCAGAAGCAATGATCAATAATATGCAGGAATTGGTATATTTGTATCGACTTATGGATAAACCTATAATTGGGATCTTTTGTTTACTAGGAGCAAAGTTATGAAATTATGCCCTAGAACATTTTCCCCTGGTATGAGACTACCACACTGAAGAATACTGGGAGAGGCAGTAATGCATCATATTAGATTGGCTTTTTTTTAGCAGCAACTCCTGTTATTGTTCCCATTGGGAATTCTGGAGCACTCAGTAGGTAAAGGTGGGCTTTGCTAAACATGTCTATAGTAGGCCTATTCTGGTGACAAAGGACTGTCGCATTCTAATAAACTCTATGATGTTATCAATATAGAATATCTCATGAACTAAAAAAGATGGCAAGTGATTTAAAATAGTGTATGTATTTGTCAATGTGAAAAATATAATTAAATTCAGCAATGCAGTTTTCTTGCATTGGTAGCTGTATGCGGGAGCATAATGTCTGACACTCACTATATATGGGATAATCTAGCCCCCGCCGTACATTATAAGAATATTGCACGTAACTGAGGAGTTTCGTGACCATGGACAAATGAGATCAAATACCAAGGTCCTTTATAAGGTAATGGAACTCTGTTTTAATTGCATAGGTTATTTTTTTTAATATATAGTCACACCATCAGTCTTCCCTCAAACAACTGGAAACCTCATTGTCTTGCTCTTCGATATGAAACATATCGCATTGTTGCAAACATGAATAATAAAGCGAACTCTATAGTGCAAAATTAAATACATCAAAAAAGTTTGAAATTTGCTGTAAAACATATTCAAATTAGTTTAGGTTTATAAAGGACTGTAGCTCACAGTGAGTAGTACTATGCAGAGATTTTTCTTTCATGTAATGGCCAAAAATAATCGTGTTTTCATAAACATTTCCATTCTATCGATCAGTACTCATTTTACATAAATGGATCATAAGAATAAAAAAACTGTTCTCATTTTTTTATTTAAAATGTAGCCGCAATGATTCTGTGTGACCTGCCTTTCATCTTGGCTGCTGGCAGAAGGCATTTTGTCACCACAACTCAACTGTAATAAAGTATTACAGTTGAGCAAGTACATCAATTTCCTATTACAGATGACTAGAGACATCAAAACTTGACTGTAATAAGAAAATTAGTGAAGGGTTTTAATACTGGATTGCAGACTCCCAAGCATATTGGTATAATTAGACGTTTGTGAAGTGCAGAAACATTGGTTTTATGACCGTACTTAGATGACATATCATTTCCAATGCGATTCAGATAAGTGATCATCACAAGAAAATAGACCCAAGATTGACAATAGTGATTTTCCATGTAGAAACAATCCTTAACCATTTCTGTGCGACTAGAATGTACTCTAGTAATACATTCATAGCTAATACAGATGCCTGTCTGTGTAAGAAAGATACAAGAGACATTACATTAGGAGAAGACAAATAAAATGGATGGGTTTAATGTAACGTTCCAAAAATTGGCCTATAGCAGTGCGCACCACACTGCCTTTCAAGCGGCAAAGGATTCCCTATGAAATGGGAAGGAGGACAATGCTGCAACATTTCTCTTCATCTTGGATGCTAAAACCTCTTGCATCGGAGCTGACTCTACATGGAAACTCTGAAGCTGAGTTCTGAATATAAGCATTTTGTAGGGCTTGAGGTAGCAGCCCAGAGAAACAGCTGATAGGAGATGCCAAAGGCCACCGACCTCATAATCTGAGACTACCATATAGCACATGACTGGTGGATTGATATTTTTGAATACATGGATCAGGGTCATGAAGAAGAATCCTCAAGTGATTCTCTTCAATCATGTTTATTTTCAAAGCATCAAAACCAAACAACAGGAGTTTTACCAATAAACCCAGTTGAGACCTGGGTGTTTAGAATTTATAGCAAATAACAGTGCGTCAACAGGAATTATATAAAGCATGCACAAAAATTGTTCAAGAAGGGGAGACAGGGAGGCTTGAGTGGTAGTTTGAGTAATGCAAGGAGAAAACTGTATTTTTAAGGGAAAAAGGGCAGTTGCACCTCTATTTACAATTAATGTGGCTGGAGTCTCGGAGGCCCCACTGTGACAGGGACTAGCTCTGAGTCCAGGGCTACCAACCCCTGGTCTCTAGCGAGTGGCCCCTATTTTCCCTGTGCCTTGAGACCAGGGAGGGCTGGGCCCCTTTAGCCGGGGTCGGCTTTGTGTGCCTGCAGGGGGCGACGTGCCTTCGACGGAGCTGTGTGGTTGGATCCTTTTGCATCATGAGGTGCGTATCATCACCAGCCTCCTCTGAGTGGAGGCGAGGCCTAGTTAGTGTACGGGGGCCGGCGCTGCCTTGGGGTTGCCGGTGTGGCTCCTGGGCATGGCCACGGCTGTCCGGGGTTGACACAAGGAGTGGTGGCATCCTGGGCCAGAGGTGGTCGACCTGTGATGCTCGTATGGAGGTGCAGTGAGTACCCCTGCTAACACCTTTACACTTCTGTCATCCCAGATCCTGGAGACCCCTCGCCCTACCTGTCTACATTGCCTCATTGCTCATCTTGAGACCAGTGCGGAGGCCTAGTAGCACATTCAGGGGCCCGCCTGCAGCATGGATTGGGATCACCGACTTCAGTATTCACTTCAATGCGCCCTGCTGAGAAGACTGCAACTCTGCGGTGGTGCCGTCTTTGGCTAGATGTCAGGTGACCGCCCGTGGAGGGGTGCCGGTGTGCGGGCTGTCCACATCTGCTGTTCGCACCTCGCAATTGTTTGCAGCCCGATCCCACCCATGTGTTCGACATCCGGGAGTGCTTTCCCACCAGGCCCTACAGACTGCTGTGCCAGGGCTGTGTTTCATTGGAAAGTTGGCCTCCACGTGGGCATAGGCCTCACATATCCACCCTTCAGCCCTCTGCATCTACCTCTTGGGCTGACGCAGAATGGGTCCTGAAGCAGAGAAAGCTACAGTTTTAACACACTATAGATCAGTTCAGATTCTAGACAACAGCAGACATTGCAGGTGGACTACGTGATATCCAACGAGCCCTATCCCGAATCGAAACTGCCCTGTGCGACATAGATGAGGCAGAGGTGCAGAGGCCTGATGACCTGCAACTACTGTGCCGTGTGTCCCTCATTGATGAGTTTCAGGAGCTGGCTGACCGAGAAGTGGTGCACTTGAGAAAACAGGGTAGGGCGTGACGTTATGGGGAGGGCTAATGCCCAGGGCAGACACTCACAGGACTGCTTCACCTGCAGAGAGGTGGGGGATACATCCCTGAACTGCTGCTTGATGATGGGACGCAAACGGCAGATAACAGGGTGGTGCTCGCTGAGGTCCTGCTTTATTATGCCCCTTTACACACTTCCCGCTACGCGGGCGATGGGAGGGATGTCGCTGAATACCTCTCAGAGATCACTATGGCCTGCTTCACAAATGCACACCAGTGGTTCCTAAGAGAACCCATCTCTACACAGGAAATCATAGCCGCCATTGACTCTCTAGATAGGCCCCCGGTTTGGACGGCCTAATGTGGGTATTCTATAAGGCCTATCAGCACCTCCTGCACCACACCTACTTGCCATGTATGCTGAATCGCTAGATGCCGGGGTCCTGCCCCCCTGCACTGCGAGAGGATGTGATTACGCTTCTTCTGAAGCCAGGCAAAGACCCCCTTAACTGTACCTCCTACATGCCACTGCCCCTCCTCAATTTCGACAATACAATACATGCCAAGATTATTGTGACCCAGTTGTCACTGTTACTTGAGACAATTTTATCTCCTTTGCAATCAGGCTTAATTCCCCATCGCTCCACCTCTCTCGCCTTTTTATCAGTGTTGAATAGAATATCACCGGACGTTCCGGTGGCACTTCTTGATGCAGAAAAGGATTTCAACTCCCTTGAATGGCCTTTTTTGCATGCTACGCTACAAAAGTTGGGGTTGCTACATGGATTTATCTCTCCAATAAAACTCCTCTATTCCAAGCCATTGGCACGCATTCACCCCAATGGCTCCCTTACCACACCATCTGCAGTTACTTATGGGACAAGGTAGGGCTGCCCACTGTCCCCATTACTATTTATCATTGCTATGGGCCAGCTGGTTCAGCATTTACAGGTGAATCATCTCCATCATGGCCTGCATTTTCGAACTGGTTGGATGCTCCTGTGACTGTACGCTGACTATTCTTTACTTTTTCTCCACCATCCAGCAGATAATTTAGCTCCCATTGTGCATGAGTTTTTGTGTAAAAGACTCCTCTCTGCCCTACAAATAAACTGGAAGAAGTCAGAACTATTCCCACTCACGGAGGCAACGTCACCGGTGACGTGTAAATTTCCACTGCCATGGTGCATGGATTCTGAGAAATATTTTGGCATTCACATCCATCAGGATAAGGAACAAGTTCTCTGATTAAACTATTGCCCAGCAGTGGACAGATTAACAGCACAGGTTGATGACTATTGCTGGCGGGTCATGTCACGATTATAAAAATTGTGGTTCTCCCCCATTTTTTATATCTTTGTCTCAATATCCCTCTCTCCCTCACCAATGCCTTTTTTGCCACGCTGCAGAGTCTGCTCCTATGATTGATCTGGGCAGACCATAGGCCTTGGGTGGGGTGGGATACTTTGGCACTCCCCTATGAGCAGGGAGGGTTCGGCGTGCCACATCTGCAGCTCTACTATCTAGTGGTGCAGTAATAGTATGCCCATCACTGGTACCCTACAGTAGGCCAGAGCACAACCAAGTGGAGGGGGTGCTGTTTTGCGCCATCCTTCCTCAAGGGATCCCTTGGATCCCAAAGATATCCAGCCACTTTCTACCTCTTGATGGGCATGGCATAAGCTCCTTAGAGTCTTAGGTAGTTACCTGCTATACACTCCCTCCTTACTCTTAGCAGATAAACCATGGTTCCCTTGTTCGTCAGAAACCCTTGCTGAAAAAACCCTGGCATGACATACGCTGCGTACATTCGGGGATCTCTTTCCAGATAGCCAAGTACTTTTCCATGCTGATGATGTACATTTTGCAATGGCCACCAGTATTGACCATTTCATTCTGCAGTGCGTGTACAGAGCATTGCATGCACAGATCCCATCTTATCCACTCCCTTCGTGCAATTCATCTCACTGACTGTAGTGATAGATGACTCTGATGGGGGGCACCTGGTTTCCAAGCTCAATCATACCAGCCTGAGCGGGAACACTTGGAGCAAGATCTCCACCGGCCTCTGTCAGATCAGATTTGGTACTACAGCTGTCAGCAAACGAAAATTGTTTCTCTGAATCACAGACACAAGCTTCTACATTTCAAATTTCATAGGCGCGCTTACACTACACCTCAGTCCTTGGCTAAACTTGACCCTATGAGGTCTTCTTGCTCTCTTAAATGCCACCTTGATGATTCTGACTTTGTGTGCCTTGCATGAACATGCAACCATATAGAGGGGTTCTGGACAGAGGTTTTTACATAGTTCTCATTAATCATAGGGCCCACTCTATCTCCTGACCCACTCCTGGCACTGTTAGGGTATGTCCCTAAGGGGGTTCATACATTTATCGCATTGGCACTATTGTTGTTGAAGCGAGAAATTGCTCTGCATTGGGGAAGCAGCCAATGTAAAGGGATGGATAACCAGCCTTTCCTTTTGGGACACCACAAGCAAAATTCATTCTTCAATACAGCCGCCCTTCGACTTCCCCAAAAAGATATGGCAACCACTAGGTGACTATTTGCTTCAGCAAGAACAGCTAGAATTAGAGAGCAAACCTACTGTTCAATAATGTATACTCTGCACGTTCCATGGGGCACGTGTGCTCCGGATACTAACATGCCTATTATGATGCTTATATATCCGCTGCCTGGGGTTTCTCTCTTATTTTTACTCCTTATTTTTTCTGTCTCCTTATTGTGACTCGAATGCTTTGTAACGTGTGATGTAATTGGTGAATGCATTCTCATCAAGAATGGAGGGTTCTTCCAATCATGTTGCTTTCGATATTGTACATGATTATTCCCCCCTGATTGTGGGGTATTGTTTGTGAGTTTTGGGTATAAGTTAAAATAATAGATTTAAAACAAAATACATGAATTCACTTTTGGTTTACTATACATCTAATTCATTGACTTGTCTTGTGTGCTTCATCTCTTCTTTATGTTTTTCTCTCTATTAATCTATATGTAGTTTTTATTTTCAGGTGGTGTATTTATTGACTTTGTTGCCAAGTAGAATATTCTCAGTTATAGGCCATGTTGCTAAATAAATATAGTATTCTCAATGTTTTTAACTTAAAAGAGTGATTAGTAATAATTTCCTCTTTTATTAGTCAAACTTTGCCGATTTCTATCATTCTTATTGTTCAATTGCAAATTCCTTCTGCATGTTTATAAATATTACAAAATATGTAAAACCAAAGAAACATGCATTAGTGCTTTCAAGTGGCTAAATTTGTAAAGTTACATAATTAAAAATGAGGTGAGATATACACAAAACGATGACAGTTTGACTCACACAACATGTAGATTATCAAACTTGAAAATAAGTGTTCACCTTGGTCAAAGATCGTGCTAAAACAAAAAACTACTTTGCCACAGAAGTCCTCTAGTTCTTGAAGTTCTGTGTAGGGATTTAATCCACACACATGCACAGTTGCACAAAAGTGACCTTTGTCCTTGAAGATATCTCTATATAAAATGAAAGACTATAAGGTTAACCCAAATGCATTATAGGCAAAATGGGCCAGACTCCAGCCGCATGAGTCTGACAGCCGTGGCTCGTGCAGGTAGGAGCTGTAGGGCGGTGGGGCCGGGTGGGGGGGTGATTTCAACAGACAACCATGAGAGAAAATTAATTATTTATTTAATTTTCCCTTGTGGCTGTCTGTCGAAATCCCCCCCACCTGGCCCCACCGGCCTACCGCTTCTACCTGCACAAGCCACGACTGCCAGACTCATGAAAAAAATAAAAGTTCAGGCAGAGATTTACATCTCAGCCTGAACATACCTTTGCTTTTTTTACATTCACAAACATTCCCAGAAGTACACTTTGAAATCTAGGGAAGTTTCCCTGCCTACTACTAAGAATGTCATGTGACATCTGCTGTCGGCTCAGTAGGAACATAAGACAGCAGAAAGGGAGGAATGTAAGGCCTAAACTCACCTCTACTCACCTCTGCTTGTCTTCTACCATCATGGAGCCCATCAGACACGTCTTGCGGCTTCTCTACCTGCTCAGCCATGTTCAAAACCCAGTCCAACATGGCCAAAATCGATGGTAAGTCATACATCTAGCTGTTACCATAGACTCCCCTGCAAAACGATACTCTGCCATGGACCAGGCAATGGGGTTGGGTCCCTAAGTAATTTGCACGTATACAGGGACCCTGCCTGGGATTGATTCATTACAATCATCAAAAATACATCTGTGGGAAGCCCTCCTAGGTCAAGACATTGGTACATAAATGGACATGTGTTTGCTAATTATAGTCTATGATAGTGATGTGTGCATTATTTTGTGTTCCACAATAGTACCTGCTCAACTATATCACACCTATAAATGTCTGTCACACATCTTTTGCCCCTTCTCACTTGTCTGCCATGTCACTACTGAAGTTCACTCAAGATGCAGGTTGCCATTTGTCAAGTGTTGCTAAAGTGTTGCTAAAACGTTATTGAAGTGACTACAACTACCATGAGGCCCTGTCACTCCAACTCTAATCAAGATGCTACACTCCTTTTGCCCCATCTCACTTGTCTGCTATGTCACTACTGAAGTTCACTGGTCATGCAGGTTACAATTTGTCAAGTGTTGCTAAAGTGAGATTGAAGTGACTACAACTATCATGAGGACTTGCCACTTCAACTCTAACCAAGATGCTACACTCCTTTTGGCCCTTCTCACCTGTCTGTCATGTTACTCTGGATCTTCACTTGTCATGCAGGTTACCATTTGTCAAGTTTTGGGAAAGTGACATTGAAGTGACTGCAATTACCATGAGGCCTTCTCACTCCAACTTTAACCAAGATGCTACACTCCTTTTGCCCCTTTTCACTTGTCTGCCATGTCACTACTGAAGTTCACTCAGCATGCAGGTTACCATTTGTCAAGTGTTGGGAAAGTGGCATTGAAGTGACTGCAACTACCATGAGGTCCTGTCACTGCAACTCTAACCATTAGTGAATGTGACACACTCACATTACACACATCCCAGGTCCTGTTTTGATGTCAAAGAAACATTTGTATTGATGTGCCATTAAAGTGAAACATACCTTCTCTTTTACAACTATGGGGCCGATTCCGATCTCGGTCGGAGGCGCACCCAATACTATTCGGTCGGGAAAAAAGCCATGCGAAAGCCAGTTTCCCGACCGATCCGTACAGTACACCGAACGAGCAAGTACGATGCGCACAACAGCAAAAATCCCGGCCGAGCCGTACTCACCCAAACCAGGTCCTGTTCTCCGACCGAGGCGAATCCGGAAACGCCGAATCGAGTCGCACGGAAGGAAAATGCAGCCCCGTCCGGCCGGACAAGTACGATGCGCTTTCCGTACGCGCCGAACCACGTCGCTACGCACGGCACGTCAAAGCATCCGGGAGAGGCGCACATAAGCTCCGAATCGCGCCACAACACGATCCACGGCTACGAGACGAACACAGCACCGGCGAGGACGACGCGAAGCGGCGAGGACGAAGCCAAGCGACGAGGACGACGCGAAGCAACGAGAAGGACGAACGACACGAACCAACCATGAATCCCTTCGTCCCGATCATACCAATATTCTACATCTACTACCGGAACAGGCACGGACGCGTACGGCGCAGAAGGTAAGTCAGACACCAACCACAAAACACATACAACACGTACACGACACATCACACACATACACTGGGAATCTGAATATACTTACACCAGCAACAGCAGCACCATAGGGGCGGGATGCCCATCACCAATGCCACATATGCACACAGGGGCCTGAATGCGCGCCACCACCCCAACCCAGGGGGGCTGGATGACAACCACCACAACCACCCTCAACCAGGGGGCAGGATGCCTACCACTACTACCACCCTCACCCAGGGGGCAGGATGCCCACCACTACTACCACCCTTAGCCAGGGGGGCTGGATGCCTACCACCACCCTTAGCCAGGGGGCTGGATGCCCACCACTACTACCACCCTTAGCCAGGGGGGCTGGATGCCTACCACTACTACCACCCCACCCAGGGGGCAGGATGCCTACCACTACTACCACCCTTAGCCAGGGGGGCTGGATGCCTACCACTACTACCACCCCACCCAGGGGGCAGGATGCCTACCACTACTACCACCCTCACCCAGGGGGGCAGGATGCCCACCACTACTACCACCCTTAGCCAGGGGGGCTGGATGCCTACCACTACTACCACCCTCAACCAGGGGGGCAGGATGCCTACCACTACTACCACCCTCACCCAGGGAGGCAGGATGCCCACCACTACTACCACCCTTAGCCAGGGGGCTGGATGCCTACCACCACACTTAGCCAGGGGGCTGGATGCCTACCACTACTACCACCCTCAACCAGGGGGGCAGGATGCCTACCACTACTACCACCCTCACCCAGGGGGGCAGGATGCCTACCACTACTACCACCCTCACCCAGGGGGGCAGGATGCCCACCACTACTACCACCCTCACCCAGGGGGGCAGGATGCCCACCACTACTACCACCCTTAGCCAGGGGGCAGGATGCCTACCACTACTACCACCCTCACCCAGGGGGGCAGGATGCCCACCACTACTACCACCCTCACCCAGGGGGCAGGATGCCCACCACTACTACCACCCTCACCCAGGGGGCAGGATGCCCACCACTACTACCACCCTTAGCCAGGGGGCTGGATGCCTACCACCACCCTTAGCCAGGGGGGCTGGATGCCTACCACTACTACCACCCTCAACCAGGGGGGCAGGATGCCTACCACTACTACCACCCTCACCCAGGGGGCAGGATGCCTACCACTACTACCACCCTCACCCAGGGGGGCAGGATGCCCACCACTACTACCACCCTCACCCAGGGGGCAGGATGCCCACCACTACTACCACCCTTAGCCAGGGGGCAGGATGCCTACCACTACTACCACCCTCACCCAGGGGGGCAGGATGCCCACCACTACTACCACCCTCACCCAGGGGGGCAGGATGCCCACCACTACTACCACCCTTAGCCAGGGGTGCCAGATGCCCACCACTACCACCCTTAGCCAGGGGGCAGGATGCCCACCACTACTACCACCCTTAGCCAGGGGGGCTGGATGCCTACCACTACTACCACCCTCACCCAGGGGGCAGGATGCCCACCACTACTACCACCCTCACCCAGGGGGGCAGGATGCCCACCACTACTACCACCCTTAGCCAGGGGGGCTGGATGCCTACCACTACTACCACCCTCACCCAGGGGGTGCCAGATGCCCACCACTACCACCCTTAGCCAGGGGGGCAGGATGCCCACCACTACTACCACCCTTAGCCAGGGGGGGCTGGATGCCTACCACTACTACCACCCCCACCCAGGGGGGCAGGATGCCTACCACTACTACCACCCTCACCCAGGGGGGCAGGATGCCCACCACTACTACCACCCTTAGCCAGGGGGCTGGATGCCTACCACTACTACCACCCTCAACCAGGGGGCAGGATGCCTACCACTACTACCACCCTCACCCAGGGGGGCAGGATGCCCACCACTACTACCACCCTCACCCAGGGGGGCAGGATGCCCACCACTACTACCACCCTTAGCCAGGGGGCAGGATGCCTACCACTACTACCACCCTCACCCAGGGGGGCAGGATGCCCACCACTACTACCACCCTCACCCAGGGGGGCAGGATGCCCACCACTACTACCACCCTTAGCCAGGGGGGCTGGATGCCTACCACTACTACCACCCCCACCCAGGGGGCAGGATGCCTACCACTACTACCACCCTCACCCAGGGGGCAGGATGCCTACCACTACTACCACCCTCACCCAGGGGGCAGGATGCCCACCACTACTACCACCCTCACCCAGGGGGCAGGATGCCCACCACTACTACCACCCTTAGCCAGGGGGCTGGATGCCTACCACTACTACCACCCTCACCCAGGGGTGCCAGATGCCCACCACTACCACCCTTAGCCAGGGGGCAGGATGCCCACCACTACTACCACCCTTAGCCAGGGGGGCTGGATGCCTACCACTACTACCACCCTCACCCAGGGGGTGCCAGATGCCCACCACTACCACCCTCACCCAGGGGGGGCAGGATGCCCACCACTACTACCACCCTTAGCCAGGGGGGGCTGGATGCCTACCACTACTACCACCCTCACCCAGGGGCGCAGGATGCCCACCACTACTACCACCCTCACCCAGGGGGTGCCAGATGCCCACCACTACCACCCTTAGCCAGGGGGGCAGGATGCCCACCACTACTACCACCCTTAGCCAGGGGGGCTGGATGCCTACCACTACTACCACCCCCACCCAGGGGGCAGGATGCCTACCACTACTACCACCCTCACCCAGGGGGCAGGATGCCCACCACTACTACCACCCTTAGCCAGGGGGGCTGGATGCCTACCACTACTACCACCCCCACTCATAGGATGGACAATGCATGACACAACAAGCACACCACAACCTAGGGAATGCAAGATTAAGACATCCCCCACCACCATGACAAGCGTGTGAGCAGGCTGTGTCAAATGCCTACAACACCGAACATGACATTGAACATACAATGTGACCCCCTAGCACATGTGCCACACATATATGTGTGTGGCACCCACAATGCAAGCAGCCCATGACCATTGTGGCAATGGGGCCTAAACCCCCATCATCACAGTGACCAAAAGGCAAGTGTGGGGTCCATAGCTGAAGCACATTTTGACCATTGTGGCAATGGGGCCTAAACCCCCATCATCACAGTGACCAAAAGGTAAGTGTGGGGTCCATAGCTGAAGCACAGTTTGACCATTGTGGCAATGGGGTCTAAACCCCCATCATCACAGTAACCAAAAGGCAAGTGTGGGGTCCATAGCTGAAGCACATTTTGACCATTGTGGCAATGGGGTCTACACCCTCATCATCACAGTGACCAAAAGGTAATTGTTGACAAAGAAAGAGCTGCAACTGCCAAACTGCATGGATCATTCCTGGTCACAGAACCAAAAACTCATCTGTGGCAAAGTAGTGTATGTGTCCCATTGCAACATAAATTGGGGGAGCCAAATACTGCAGTGCAAATGAAACATTCCTTTGGCCATGTGCAGACAAACAACACCCATGGTGGCTGAGACCGTCAACAGTCATCAATGACACAATGACAGAAGTGACCATCAGAATGCAGAACCACATATTTGCACCAATGGGCACACAAATGCAGATACCCTGTGGAGACAGCAGATGTGAGGTGAACAGATACCATACCATGGCAGCAATGGGACACACAAACCATGATCACTGTGCTGACCGATGACCTAGGAGTCCCAGGGACAGCAGGGGAAACACACCAAACAACATACAGCCAATGGCACACCCAAGATATGCCAATGCAGTGGTGCAGATGCACAAACACAAACAGGCAGACCAACACTGTCATCATACACAGCAGGTGAGGGGTGGGGGTGCCATTGTCCCCAGGCAACAACACAACACATGAGGAGAGCTGAATACCAATCATACAGATGTGCATACACTGCCACACTAAGGTAACTCATGGATCCAAATCCCCTATGTGGGCAAGCAGGCATTGACAGGTGAGAGGGAGCACAAAACACACATGTCACACAGGCACGTAGGAACAACAACTGACACAGCAAGTCACAGACACACCACAGCACCACCCCCAGGGCCCCCACAATGTGGTGACCCTGGGCTGAAGAAAAATACCACTGTGATGACAAAGCTAAATGTCGTTCACACTGTGAACCACAGTCAGGTGTCCTGAGCAACTAACTACCATCACACCTACACAAGCACAAATCAATCAGCATGGCCAGTAAGCCAAGGCCAACATGGAGGCAGGGGACTAGCCGGGCAACAACTCTCATCTGCACACACTCAACACCACACCCCTCGACCTCCAACAATGTGCAGCAGTGAAGTACACATGCACTGGTGACATTGCACATGCACCCATTACTATTCCAGGGTGGTGGGTGGGAACCAAGGTGTAGAAACACATCACACATGGACACTCAACAAGACTCCTGAATGTCTGACACACTGCACACTACGCTGTACATGGACATGACGGCAATACCACACCGACCAATGGGATCCCAGCCACAGTCACACACCAATGAAGAAACCAAGGTCACCCACAAAGAACACACATAGACAACAACCAACATTGCAGCCCGGACCCTAAGGAGTGCCAGCAGTCACACACACAACGTGTCACAATCACTGAAAGATAACACAAACTGGAAATCACATGACAGGGGCAAACAACAAGTGCCAAAGGGAAACCTGACTGTGACCCATCTGCGTCAGCACACAAACTCTGCCCTGACAGCAAACACACCTATGGGTGACACCCTGATGACCAGTAATGTGCCATGCACCCACATCACAGAGAACACAGGGAGAAGACTTTGGGGGAACATAGCTCAAGTCAGCAAGCATCACAAACAGGTACAACACTAGGGATCACAGCATGCGCAGATGAATGGAAGTGAACACACAGACATGCACATACAACACACACCTTGGGCGCAGGCAATGTCACACGTGTACACACTGCCATGAGGGGACTCCACTCCTGTGTGAGGAAAGCTGTGCCATATGTTGCCTCAGTAGGGCCCCATCATGTCAGCTGAGCACTTGGTCACACAATCAACAATTAGCACCAAATGAGGGCTCCCATCACATCAGCCTGGTCATGGATGTGCCAACGGAATCATCAGCACAGATCCAACACACTTGTATAGCAATGTTGCACTGACTACACGGATGAGTCCCTCCCCATTGATGCCCAAACCTGCATGTCCACTGGAGATGGCAACACGGTCAGGGAAGTAGACAAAAGCAACGATGGCAGGCACAACAGATGTGCAGGGGTGGAAGCCACAGATGTGAAATTGCCAATGTAAGTAGGAAACCCATTGCCAAATACTGAACACATGACACCCTCAGATGCTGCTATTGATGACATGGATACACCACATGATAGGACACATTCCCCCTGGACCACATGGGTTCCTGCACAGTAACACTTCATAATCATGAGACCAGATATCACCATCACTGCAGCAAGGGCATGGTTAGCTGCACCAACAACATGTACATCTGAAGCATGAGCACTAGAGAAAAGAAAGTTGCTTTATTCAGCATATGTGTTGAGGCCAAACGAAGTCCTGAAAAAAGAGCAAAGGCCAATGGCCAGTCCATTGTCAAAGTTCAAACAGGGTGACACTGGCAGATGTCACCCTACGCATGCCTGCACAATACCAGGGACAATCCACTAGGAGGGGCAACCGGGGGGCAGGCCAGGCACCGCAGGGACAGGATCAGGGCTCACCAGGGGAGTCAGGGAAGGGGTGGTGGGTGCTGGAGAGCCACTGACAACTGCAGTGGAGGTGTCTGACATGGTGTGTGCCGGCACAACTGGGGGGCATGACACAGATGTCGTGGGTGCCGGCACAACTGCAGTGGACCCTGCAGATGGGGTGGACAGGTCCGCCACTGCAGTGCCCAAGTCAGACAGGGCGGTAGTGGACTCCACTGCAGTGCCTACCTCCAGGGGAGGAGAATGGGGAACAGGCAAGGTGGGTTGGACAGAGGGGAGGACACCCTCACCACATCAGTGGCACAGACAAGCGCAGCGGGGGTGTGGTGCTGGGAGAGCAAGTGGCAGGGGAGAAGGCCGGAGCATCTTGGGGATGGTATATCTGTGGGTGGGGGAACCTGGGGCAGGGTGTGGTGGGGGCACCTGTGCAGTGGGGGCCTGAGGGATGGAGGACGGAGACCTTGTGCCTGAGCTGCAGGGCGGTGGCGGGGTCTTGCTCTTAGCACTCCGGGGGACTTGCGGGTGGGGGCCTCAGTCCGTCTGCGCCTGGGGGAGGGTGTCCGGGGGCGAGGGGCACTCTGCTCCGTGTGGGTGGGCTTCCTCTTCCCCCGGGATGCTGGAGCAGCTTCATCGGTGGGGAAGAGGCCGAGGTCACAGAGGAAGAGCTGCTGTGACTTTGGGGTTGCAGGTGAGGCAAGGGAGGGTGCTTTGGAGGGAGAGGGAACTGAGGACTGCGCAGTGCATGTGGATGCGTGTGTGTGTTCCAGGGCCCCATCCCCTGTGAGTCTGGCTTCAGTCCCCTGAATGTGCTTGCGTGTGCGTTTTGTCATTGGCGTGTGTGTCAGTGTGCTGGATGTGTGTGTGCTGGTGTGTGCCAGTGTGTGTGTGCCTGGGATGGGTAAGGTGCTGGGGAGTGTGGATGGAGCAAAGGCAGGAGGGGTGAGGGACCGTTTGAGGAGGGACACTGCTGCCGTCAGGGAGGAGTCCATGGACCTATTGCCCCTCTGTAGGTCAGACATGCCCGATGAGATGCCCTCCATGAACGACACCAGCTGAGTCAACAGCGCGGTGTGCGCATGGAGGACACTCAGCATGGCTGTCTGCCCTACATGGAGCTGGCGAAGGAGGTACACAGACTCCTCACTCAGGGCAGCAGGGGACACAGGGGCAGGGGGTGCGGTGCCTGGCCCAAAGGAGACACGCTCCCGGACATGGGAGCCTCCACGGACCTGGGGAATGGGAGCCGATGGGAGGGCGGTGGTGGTGCTGGTGGTGGCGGGGACAGCAACACTAGCTGGGGTGTGGTGGCTGCTGACACCCGCCTCCACAAGGGAGTCATCCTCCGAGTTGCTCTGGTCCTCAGCTGAGGTGGATGCTGCTGAGGACTCCTCGGTGTGGCTCCCCTCGCCCTCCGTGCCACTGGGTCCCTCCGACCACTCCTCGGCTGCTGACCCAGTCTGGCTCTCCGGCTCCTCCTGGTCCGTGGAGCTGTCCCCTTCCGTGGCCGTGGATGTATCTGCAAACAATGGGGAAACAGACAGACATCAGTCACCTGCACATAACGCACACACCACTGTGAGCACAGCACATCACAGAGCAAGCCCTGGCATCATTAGTTGTACATTGCTAAAAGTGCACTAATTGAACAGGAGAAGTCAATTGTCAGTCTGATGCCAAGCATGGCACTCACATCCCACATGGCCTTGCACCCATCTGTCTGGTGTCTGTTGGATTGCAACACCCCAGTGTTGACACATGCACCAAGTACACAGTAGTTGGACAGTGCAGAGGACACGGTGTGGACACATCACAGCTCTTGCCACTGAGTCAGTACAGGTTTACGGATGTAAGGGATGCCCAGAGTCAAATAGGAAATGCATGTGATGCATACCAGCGACAGACACCATGATGCACCCATGTCCTGATAGCCAGCGCCACTATGGTGTGCATGTAGCACATGTCACTCCCCTGCAGGATCACCAATCAGTAGACACATGCCATGGCGGAGGCATGACTGCAAAGTCATACATCACTGTCTCAGTGATGTATGACTTTGCAGCCAGACAACAACACTCTGCACTGTGTCACAATAGTAGGTCATGGGGAATGCAAGTCCTGGAGCTGCACAAGTGCACATGTACATCCCCCACAACACATCCTCTTAACCCTCATCTGTCCAGGTCATACCTATTGGACATATGGGAGACCTGTGACACTACCCTACATGTCAGAATACAGGCATTGTGTAAGCAATGGACCCACCCATGATGCCCACCACAGAGTCAGGGAAACAGATGCTGTCTCCCACCTTGAGTCAAGCAAACTGCAAGGACACAGTCCTAAGTGACAGAATTCCCTGCATGTAAGGGCCACACCTGGGTATCAGATGAGGAGTGGGCAGTGCACAATAGAGGGACATGGCTCCTGGACAACATGACTGCTGTACTGTGGCAGTTCAACCTGGCCCGAGGAGGGCACATAACATGTTAGACAGAGTACACAGTGCAGTCTTTGACTCACCCCCTCCTTGCTGCTCTCTGGCCTTCAGCTGCCCATCCAGGTCTGGAAAGACCACCGCCAGGATCCTGAGCATGTGGGGGTCAGGGTCCGTGTTCCGCCCCTCCTGCGAGGAGGCGACAGCTTCAGCTGGACCCGTGCAATCCTCCGGGTCCAGCCCCGAAGGTCCTGCCACCTCTTTTGGCAGTTGCGGATCCGGCGCTTGTAGACCCCCACGGACCGGACAGCCCGGACGATGTCCTTCCAGATCTCATGCTTCCGATGGGCAGAAGCCTGTCAGGATGACAAAGTGATAAGGACATTACTACACATGCAACATATCCGTGCATGACACAGTTGCATATACATGTCGCAATCACAGGGGCACATGGTGTACCCAGGCAGTGCACGGCTGCCCATGGACAGTTTTCCAGAAGTCACTACATGGTATCATAGCATGGGGAGTAAAACCCTGTTCAGAAGCACTGTCACTGCACCATACCTGTCCAGTGCAAGTCACTACACACTATGGGGGGTGACAACTACTCAGTGAGCCTGCTAGCCAGTGGTGTGCTGACTCTCAGCCTTGCTAGTCAGACAAAATGCACATTCAGAAAGGCAGTGCACAGAACACTCACCTGCTCCCCTGGTGTCCCATACAGCTTGCTGTACTGTGGAAGTAGGCTGTCCAGCAGGGCCTGGTTCTCTTCAAGGCTGAAGGCTGGGGCTCTCTCCACAGTACGTGCCATTGCAGGGTCCAGAGGGGCAGAGACAGCAGCAGTGCAGTGGCAGATGTCGTCCTGGAGCATGTAGTGCAGGCAAGTGGGCTCTCAGGGGAACATGCAGCAATATATATGTGCTGGAGAGGCAGATACTGTCCCTTGTGTCCAAAGTGATAGGTCCAAGTCGTTTGCATCTTCTGAATCTGGCCAATCCATGGAATAGCAGCACCAAAACACGCCCACAGCATCCTTCAAATCTTCAACTTCATGACATACATTATTTTGCAACATTGTTGTGGGTGACCAACTGATTTTCCAGCAACCGACTCGTTCGAATATTCAAAAACGCGTCCGTTGCCAGGCAAGCCCATTGTCAATGGGTGCGCACCGATCGGTCCATTGCTGTTCAACGCGCACAGGGGTACAACGCGTACCCGCACACATTGAAAGCAATGGGCCGGCCGGAGGCACCGATCGGTCCATTGCTGTTCAACGCGCACAGGGGTACAACGCGTACCCGCACACATTGAATGCAATGG
Source organism: Calotriton arnoldi (assembly GCA_963921515.1). Lineage (NCBI taxonomy): Eukaryota > Metazoa > Chordata > Amphibia > Caudata > Salamandridae > Calotriton > Calotriton arnoldi. The sequence goes on from CAWUFW010000601.1 coordinate 1,220,357, forward strand.
GCCGGCCGGAGGCACCGATCGGTCCATTGCTGTTCAACGCGCACAGGGGTACAACGCGTACCCGCACACATTGAAAGCAATGGGCCGGCCGGAGGCACCGATCGGTCCATTGCTGTTCAACGCGCACAGGGGTACAACGCGTACCCGCACACATTGAAAGCAATGGGCCGGCCGGAGGCACCGATCGGTCCATTGCAGTACAACGCGCACAGGGGTACAACGCGTACCCGCACACATTGAATGCAATGGGCCGGCCGGAGGCACCGATCGGTCCATTGCTGTTCAACGCGCACAGGGGTACAACGCGTACCCGCACACATTGAAAGCAATGGGCCGGCCGGAGGCACCGATCGGTCCATTGCTGTTCAACGCGCACAGGGGTACAACGCGTACCCGCACACATTGAATGCAATGGGCCGGCCGGAGGCACCGATCGGTCCATTGCAGTACAACGCGCACAGGGGTACAACGCGTACCCGCACACATTGAATGCAATGGGCCGGCCGGAGGCACCGATCGGTCCATTGCTGTTCAACGCGCACAGGGGTACAACGCGTACCCGCACACATTGAATGCAATGGGCCGGCCGGAGGCACCGATCGGTCCATTGCTGTTCAACGCGCACAGGGGTACAACGCGTACCCGCACACATTGAAAGCAATGGGCCGGCCGGAGGCACCGATCGGTCCATTGCTGTTCAACGCGCACAGGGGTACAACGCGTACCCGCACACATTGAAAGCAATGGGCCGGCCGGAGGCACCGATCGGTCCATTGCAGTACAACGCGCACAGGGGTACAACGCGTACCCGCACACATTGAATGCAATGGGCCGGCCGGAGGCACCGATCGGTCCATTGCTGTTCAACGCGCACAGGGGTACAACGCGTACCCGCACACATTGAAAGCAATGGGCCGGCCGGAGGCACCGATCGGTCCATTGCTGTTCAACGCGCACAGGGGTACAACGCGTACCCGCACACATTGAATGCAATGGGCCGGCCGGAGGCACCGATCGGTCCATTGCAGTACAACGCGCACAGGGGTACAACGCGTACCCGCACACATTGAATGCAATGGGCCGGCCGGAGGCACCGATCGGTCCATTGCTGTTCAACGCGCACAGGGGTACAACGCGTACCCGCACACATTGAATGCAATGGGCCGGCCGGAGGCACCGATCGGTCCATTGCAGTACAACGCATCACTGTACATGTGACTGGCATATGTCAGCATGCCTGTCTCAGATGGACATATGCCAGCCACAGATAGCTCCCAGGGAGTGAGGGGCACACCTACATCACGACAGCCTGTCCAAACCTTATCATAAGGCATGTAAGGCTGCATTTCCTATTGTGTGTATGTTGGTGTACATGTTGTCCTGTGGGTGTCACCTGTGGGCAGCCACCCCCAGGCTGTGCACGTGTTCATGGGGACAGGATCATGGGTGTTACGTGTACGTGACCACTGTGATGTGCAACTGTTCATATCTGTGCATGTGCCATGGTCACATTTCACAGTGGTGTTTGTGTATGTCATGTCACATACCCCGTGAGTCCCATGTGGGACGGTATGTTTGAGCCAGGGTGTCCCAGTGGCACAATAGTGATGGCCCTCCACAGTCTTTGTGCATGTAGTGTTTACAATGTCTCTGATTTCATGTGCACAATGGGAGACAGTCTCCACATCCACGTTGTGTGTGCATGGACTCTGATGTTGTGCGTGTGTGTCACAGACGTCCATGGCTCTCCTGCCATGGCAAGTGTGGCCACTACCTGTGGGGGTCATGTTTGTTTTGTTGTGGTGTACACATGATACTCCAGGTGATGCCAGTGTCCATGTGGCATTACAGGGTCCCTGGGAATGTGCCTGTCGTTGAGCTGTGGTGCCTGGGGCACATCTGTCCTCACATGTCACTGGGGGGTGACTGTGACACAGCATCATGATATCCAATGGGCCAACCTGGGACAAATTGATGCCACCTGTAGGACCGTGTTGACAGATGTTGGCCATGTATGTACCATAAATGTCGTTCCGGTACTGCACACTTCATGTAGTTGTGCCTCATGATGATGTATGTTGGGATCTTGAGTGTGTTCAATGCCGCATATGTGGGGTGACTGACGATCTTGCTTACTTCTCCTCTGCACTGCAGGAGCTCCTGCTGTCCATCGGCCATTCCCAGACCTGGCAACGATGGTGGAACGGGACAGCATCCGACGGTACCGCTTCACCAGGCAGCTGATTGAGGATTTGGCAGTGCAGTTGTCCCCACATTTGCAGCCTGGCCGGCCGTATCCTACAGCGCTGACCCCCAAGGTGAAGGTGATGGCAGCCCTACACTTCTTTGCCACCGGTACCTTCCAACATACTGTGGCGTCTGCTGGTGGGATGTCACAGACCATGTTCAGCCGTGTGCTCCGCGATGTTTTGGCGGCAATGTTGCTCTTCCTGAACCGGTACATCTATTTCCCTAGACTGCGACGACTCACTGACGTGAAGAGTGACTTTTATGCCCTGGGGAGGATGCCGCATGTCATTGGCTCCATTGATGGGACACATGTGGCTTTGGTACCACCACAGGCCCAGGAGCAGGCCTACAGGAACCGCAAGCACTACCACTCGGTCAATGCACTGGTGGTGTGTCTTGCAGACATGACCATCACACACGTGTGTGCCCGTTTCCCTGGTTCAGCACACGATGCCTTTGTGATGAGGAGTAGTCGCATCCCCAGGTTGATGGCACAGATGCAGAACCAGCGTGCCTGGCTTGTCGGTGTGTACTGACTTTGTGCCATTGTGTGTGATCTGATCTGTAGTATTCCGCCCACTTTTCCAAGTCAGCTGATGTGCACTTGTCTGTCCGTAGGTGACTCGGGATACCCCAACATGCCGTGGTTGCTGACACCCCTCAGGAACCCTGTGACACCTGCCCAGATGCGCTACAATGAGGCACATGGTCGGACCAGGAGAGTGATTGAGCGGACCTTTGGTCTCCTGAAGAGCCGCTTCCGCTGCCTGGACAAGACCGGAGGGTCCCTCCCATATGCCCCTGCGAAAGTGTGCAAGATTATCATCGTCTGCTGCATGCTCCACAACCTGGCAGTGCGGAAGGAGTTGCCTCTCATCCAGGATGACGATGACCAACATCCGCCACCTGTGGAGGATCCTGGCCTGGACCACGATGCCAGTGACGATGATGATGATGATGGTGATGGTGATGTCCGCACACAGCTCATCACCAACTTCTTTAGCTGAATGTGAGTATCCTGAGGTGTCATGTGAATGATGTGAGTTGGCATGATGTGTGGGTGGTGCTCTGGTGCTGTTGGAGTGTGTCCATGGGCTACTTGACAGGATGTGTGTTGCGATGTGTGGTGACAGGTGGGCTGTACTCCCCAACAGTGTTGACATGCTAACTTGGTTCTGGGTGGGTATCTTGTAACATGTATTGTGCATGAGTTTTGCTGTTCTGTCCTGTACTGCATTGCTTTTGACTGTGTGTCATTTCTGTCCTTCACAGGGTACTTTCAGATTCGTTTGGTGAACTGTGTCCACCGACGACGTGATTGCACATCCAGGCTGGTAGCTGTTGTGTCCCTACAGGTGATGTGCGCCACACCCATGGACTTCCTTCTGTCTACAGTTGTTGACTGTGTGCCCGCTACCAGGTGGGGTTACCTTGCATCTGTAGTGGTTACGGCATGTTGCTACTGTGTAATAAACCTGTGCTTCACTTAGTGATGTGCGTTGTCTGTGGTCACACATTTGACTGCCATTTGCTTACTGCACCTGTGGGCTACTTGACTACAACTGGGAATGGGTGTGGTGTCTGTGCATTGCACCGTCTTCCCTGGCAACATCAGTGTAGGCAATGAGTCAGATGGCCTAGGTGTGTATGTGTTGTGTAGCCCTGGTGGTGTGTCTCCCTCATATGTGTCACGTTGCCTGTACTCACATGCCTGTGTTGTCCTTGCTGTTGCAGTTCGCATACACTGTGTAATTTTGCAGTTCATCATCCCCATAACAGCACCCACGTTGGAATCACGACAGAGGCAAGTATGGTGTATTAGTGTGTTTATTGTGATAATAGTGCATAGGATGGATTGTGCTGTACATGAATCTTGCAATCCCAAGTTCCTAGATGAATAGAAAGTCCAGGTAGACAGGATCCCCAGTATCGGGGCCACTGTTGTCTGACACATTGTTCCAACTTATACTCCCCATGCAATGTGTGGGAGTAGTGTTGCCATCAACAGGGTGAACAGTCTGTGCACAAAGGCGAAAATCCAGAACAGGTTCAGGCTTCCTGGGAGTTGCACTTGGCCATCAGCCTCTCACTTTCCCCTCCTCGGACGACCCCTCTTCTTGGGGGGGGGCCCTCAAGTGCAGGCTGCTGCGGTGCAGGGGACTCTCCGCCAGAGTCCTCCTCCCTCCCTGTGGCAGTTGCAGTTTGTTCGGTACCAGATGTTGTTGGCACACAGGGAGGTGTGGACTGGTTGCTGTTCATCTGGCGGAGGCATTGTAAAATGTCCCTGTGCACCGCCGTCATCTCATGTAGTACATCCCACTTGGACTCCACGCGGGTCATGTGGGAGTCCACACGTGACATGTGGGAGTCCACACGTGACATGTGTGACTCCACTTGGGACATGTGGGAGTCCAAGCGGGCATGATGGGCAGCCTGCTGCTGTTTGATGTCTCTGAGGAGCCCCACTACCTGGCTGAGCTCTCCGGTGCTGGACTGGTACGCATCAGCTATGCGTACCAGTTGTGGGTCTTCATGCACACCAGCAACGTCTGCAAGCAGCGACCTCTGTCTCCCACCCCTCCCACCACCCCTGCTGACATGTGCAGTGTGTGCAGTTGCACGCACAGATAACCCTGGTCCACCTTGGGGGTTGGTGGTGGTGGTGGTGTCCATGGCCCCAGGTTGGTCCAGGGTCACTGCGCTGGTGTTGTTCCTTATTCTGTCCATGTCGGCAGGGATGGTATTCGTGGTGACAGTCGTTGGAGGGGTGGGTGCAGGGGGTGCAGCTGGTGGACCTGCTGGTGCTGCAGCTGGTGGTCCTGCTGGTGCAGCATGTTGACTTGCACCGGATGTGCCAGGTTGTTCTTCATCGTCCGAGGAGGACAGAGGCTGTACGACGCCAGTGAGCTCGGCATCCTCTTGAGCCTGGGACTGGGACTCCTCAGCGTCTGCTGCTGTGTCCCTATCATCACCTGTTTTTGGGAGACACAAACAATGTATGTCATGTTTCTGCAGGCATCAGTGGTTGACACACCTGACAGTTGTGACTGTGCCTCGGGGTGCGGGCCTGTACATTGTATTGTCCTAAGTCGTCACAGTCAGGGGTTGATATTGGTGTGGCACATTGTCCTGCATTATTTGGGCATTTCTATGTATTCTCTGGGGTGTGAACATGGTCTGCATTGATTGTGTTTGGTTGACAGCCAGACCTCCTTCCCACCCACCCACCCACCCAGTCAGTTATCCCACCATGGAACGTGCTTGCATTGCAGGGAGTGTAAGTTGTCTCTCAGGATGTCAGTCAGTGGTGTCCTGCTGTTTGTTGGTGCACAGTTGGCAGCAGGGCCTTGTGCTCCCCACAGCAGTAGCCAGTGTCAGCCATCTTGTGAGTCCTTCTCCACTCCCTGTGATGTGAGCATGGTTCAGGGTGGTGTTGATGGGACAGTTGTGGGGGTGAGCTATGTCTGTGACTACGTCTCCCATCATGCTATTGCCTCCACCCCCTTCCCAGCATGCCCATGCTTCCTTCCTTTTGACTCTGCTTCCCTGTGGGGTGGGCTGGCTGTGCTGACAGGATGGCTGGGAGTGTTGTCCTGGCAGTTGTTTGGCTAAGAGTCCCAAGAGTGTCCCTGTGCTTCACACAACATAACCCAGGGTGGTGGTGCTTTGTGGGATCTTGTGTTAGGATGGAGGGCATTGCATTCTACCAGGTGGGTACTGTGGAGTTTGTGTTGGGGGGGTGTGAGGGGAGGTGCTGGTGACTATAGTCAGTGCTGCAAGTCCCCCTTCCCACCTAGCCAGCCAGATAGCCCAACATGGAACGTGCTTGCATTGCAGGGAGTGTAAGTTGTCTCTCAGGATGTCAGTCAGTGGTGTCCTGCTGTTTGTTGGTGCACAGTTGGCAGCAGGGCCTTGTGCTCCCCACAGCAGTAGCCAGTGTCAGCCATCTTGTGATTCCTTCTCCACTCCCTGTGATGTGAGCATGGTTCAGGGTGGTGTTGATGGGACAGTTGTGGGGGTGAGCTATGTCTGTGACTACGACTCCCATCATGCTATTGCCTCCACCCCCTTCCCAGCATGCCCATGCTTCCTTCCTTTTGACTCTGCTTCCCTGTGGGGTGGGCTGGCTGTGCTGACAGGATGGCTGGGAGTGTTGTCCTGGCAGTTGTTTGGCTAAGAGTCCCAAGAGTGTCCCTGTGCTTCACACAACATAACCCAGGGTGGTGGTGCTTTGTGGGATCTTGTGTTAGGATGGAGGGCATTGCATTCTACCAGGTGGGTACTGTGGAGTTTGTGTTGGGGGGGTGTGAGGGGAGGTGCTGGTGACTATAGTCAGTGCTGCAAGTCCCCCTTCCCACCCAGCCAGCCAGATAGCCCACCATGGAACGTGCTTGCATTGCAGGGAGTGTAAGTTGTCTCTCAGGATGTCAGTCAGTGGTGTCCTGCTGTTTGTTGGTGCACAGTTGGCAGCAGGGCCTTGTGCTCCCCACAGCAGTAGCCAGTGTCAGCCATCTTGTGAGTCCTTCTCCACTCCCTGTGATGTGAGCATGGTTCAGGGTGGTGTTGATGGGACAGTTGTGGGGGTGAGCTATGTCTGTGACTACGACTCCCATCATGCTATTGCCTCCACCCCCTTCCCAGCATGCCCATGCTTCCTTCCTTTTGACTCTGCTTCCCTGTGGGGTGGGCTGGCTGTGCTGACAGGATGGCTGGGAGTGTTGTCCTGGTAGTTGTTTGGCTAAGAGTCCCAAGAGTGTCCCTGTGCTTCACACAACATAACCCAGGGTGGTGGTGCTTTGTGGGATCTTGTGTTAGGATGGAGGGCATTGCATTCTACCAGGTGGGTACTGTGGAGTTTGTGTTGGGGGGTGTGAGGGGAGGTGCTGGTGACTATAGTCAGTGCTGCAAGTCCCCCTTCCCACCCAGCCAGCCAGATAGCCCACCATGGAACGTGCTTGCATTGCAGGGAGTGTAAGTTGTCTCTCAGGATGTCAGTCAGTGGTGTCCTGCTGTTTGTTGGTGCACAGTTGGCAGCAGGGCCTTGTGCTCCCCACAGCAGTAGCCAGTGTCAGCCATCTTGTGAGTCCTTCTCCACTCCCTGTGATGTGAGCATGGTTCAGGGTGGTGTTGATGGGACAGTTGTGGGGGTGAGCTATGTCTGTGACTACGTCTCCCATCATGCTATTGCCTCCACCCCCTTCCCAGCATGCCCATGCTTCCTTCCTTTTGACTCTGCTTCCCTGTGGGGTGGGCTGGCTGTGCTGACAGGATGGCTGGGAGTGTTGTCCTGGCAGTTGTTTGGCTAAGAGTCCCAAGAGTGTCCCTGTGCTTCACACAACATAACCCAGGGTGGTGGTGCTTTGTGGGATCTTGTGTTAGGATGGAGGGCATTGCATTCTACCAGGTGGGTACTGTGGAGTTTGTGTTGGGGGGGGTGTGAGGGGAGGTGCTGGTGACTATAGTCAGTGCTGCAAGTCCCCCTTCCCACCCAGCCAGCCAGATAGCCCACCATGGAACGTGCTTGCATTGCAGGGAGTGTAAGTTGTCTCTCAGGATGTCAGTCAGTGGTGTCCTGCTGTTTGTTGGTGCACAGTTGGCAGCAGGGCCTTGTGCTCCCCACAGCAGTAGCCAGTGTCAGCCATCTTGTGAGTCCTTCTCCACTCCCTGTGATGTGAGCATGGTTCAGGGTGGTGTTGATGGGACAGTTGTGGGGGGGCAATATGTGTGACTGCGACTCCCATGATGCTATTGGCTACACTGACTTGGCCAGCATACACAGAATTCCTTCCTTTGAGTGGTCTTCACTGTGTGTTGGTGTTGTTGTGGTGGCTACATGTGTGGATGTGTGTGTTAGTTCTATTTGTGCCACTGCCTAGCTGTAGTTGTGGTTGTGTTTGTACATGTGTTGGCACAGTTGGATGTGACTTTTTTGATGGCATGTGTTGTGTTTATCTGACTGACATACACATTTTGGGATGATTCTGTTCTAGTTGCTGTGTAATTGCTATGTGTGCATGGTTTGACTCTCCCCTTGACAGTGATGTGTGTGTTTTGTGGCAGTTTATTGTGTACATTTGTTGTGTACTCACCAGGCTCTGGGATGTTCTCTAGTCCATATACGCTCACTGGCGGAAGGATGGCCCGCACCTTCTCCTCCCAGGGCCTGAGGTATATTGGCTTGGCAGGAGGGCCACTGCCGGTCTGTTGGCTGTTGCTGTAGTCTATCTTCAGCAGGTCCCGTACCCTCCTGCGCACGTCATACCACCTGTTCTGGATGTCCGTCTTTGTGCGCCGACATGATGATTGGGCGTTCACCCTGTTGATGATCCTCTCCCACATCTTGGTTTTCTGCGACATGGGGGTCTGTTGGACCAGAGTGCCAAACAGCTGTGGCTCCACCCTGAGGATCTCGTCTACCAGGACTTCCAATTCACAATCTAGGAACTTGGGATTCTTCTTGGGGGGCATGGTGATGGGTGGTGATGGTGAGTGATGTGTGTGTTGGTGTGCAGGTGAGGGTGTGTGAGTGTGTGTTTTGCTGGGTGTATGTGAGGTAGGTATTTGTTGGTGTGCTGATGGTGTGTGGCTTGTGTGAGGGATGAGCTGTGGGTGTGTGGTTGCTTTCTCTTGGGTGCTGGCAGTGAAATGGCATTTGCAAAGGCTCATGGTAGTGATTTGTGTCCTTTATATAGGTGGAGTTGTGGGTGTGTCTTTGTTCTCTGTCCCCACCCCCCCAGTATTTATTGGCTTGGTAATTGCTTGTTTGGCCTTTTTTTGGGTGATTTTTCCTTTGTGCTGTTTGTGTATGTTGGAAACGTTCTTGTGACCGAGTCGGACCCTGCATTGGTCTCGTACGGTGTTTTCCGTTTCGTTCACGCTGTGTTTGTGCAGTTTTGTATGCTGCGTACGCGTCGGTCGCGGTGTATTGTGTTGCTTCGGCTCGGTTTTGTATGCGTGTCGGTCGTACGGCTTGTCCTCCGTCCGACTCGGTCGTGTTTTTCGCGCCTTGCATCGTATATTGCGGGTTGGAGTTGGCGGGTACGATTCGGTCGGATTTGTTCCGGGTGCGTGTCGGTCGGTTGGATTCGCGTGTTTTTCCGGCCGGATTGCTATTTTCCGAGCGGCTCGGTCGGTCGGCTTGGTTTCCTGACGTGTCGGTCGGATTTATCGCGGCTTGCATCGTACTTGGCGTGTCGGGCGCCACTGGTACGTGTCGGTCGGTATTTTTTCCGGATCCGAGTCGGTCGGTGCTTTTTCCGGCCCGAATCGGAATCGACCCCTATGTATGGACTCTCACACATCACACACATGAAAAGGTAACGTCAGTCAATGGGATTACATAGAATCAGTTTGAGAACCATTCTAAGGGCACACTGGAAACACTCTCTGCAGGATAGCTATGCCTCTGTCCGGGTGAACCCTGAAAGGCTGGGGCACTGAGGCAAAGTACATTTTGCACATGTCTGACAAACTCCAGGTGCACTGGACCTGTGGTTGAAAGCATATCAGGGACAGCCTATAGCAGAACCAAGTGCCATGCATGTGTAAGAAATGGGTAAGTGCAACTCACAAAATAAAACACAGCACTAACAGCATGTGGCACACATCTAGATGAAGTAGCTGTAAGGTAAACACAGACAAATGGACACGTGTCCATGCAGAACTCCACAAAGGTATGACAAGTTGACACCCTCCATATGAGAATACACAAGCTACATCATAGGGAGAAGTGCAACCTAATGATGTTCAACTGTGGCCAGGTCAAGCTGAAATACTTACCACATACCATGCCACCCTAAGTAATGTCTGCCCCATTTGGATGTTATCCCACATCGACATTTATCCAACATTTCCCCTTGTCCTGTCTAACGTCAGCACTGGCTTCAAGGGCACAGTATACTAACCACTTCAACTGGATCAGCACTCAGGGATGAAACAAACTCTACTGTACTCACACATCACTAAATGATTAATTACTGCCTTCTGCGCTGCCCAAAAGTATTTTTTAATATCGAGTAGGGCTATTCCCCCGTCATATCAACCTCTTGGCAATTTAGTTAGGGCAATATTTAGGGGTACCCCCATCCCATAGCAAGGTTCTAGCTTCACCCTCTATAGTTTTTAAATAGATCACGGGAACGGGGAATGGTGTATTTTGAAGCATGTACAGGAACCGTGGCAATGCCATCATTTTAAACAAAGCCGCTCTGCCAAGCAGTGAGAGTGGGAGCGATCTCCAATGTTGAACATCACTTTAAAGATGCAGCAGAGGGGCCTTGGAGATTATTAGCAATGAATAGCACAGTGTCCATTGTGGCATAGATTCCCAGATAACAGAATTTATCTGTCACTAAACTTGACCCACATTCAGGCGGTAGGGTTGGCGATTTACCACAGAGAACATATACCGTGGACTTGGACTAGTTAATGTTGTATCCAGAATATTTACCAAAATTAGTGAAAATATCTAATATTCTATAGTTGGAGGATTGCGGAGCAGCGACGTATAACAGGATGTTGTCTGCATAGAGAGATATCCTATCCTCCCAGTCTGCTGTTCAGCGCAGGCCGCGAATCAGCGGGTCAATTCACATGCAGGCAGCCGATGGTTCAAAAAATACATGGCAAGAGAAGCGATCCCTGGCTAGTCCCGCATTGGAGGGGGAACACCTGGGAAGTCTGACCATTTTTAACCACCTGAGCTAATGGCTTAGCACAGAGGAGTCACAGCCAGGACAAAAACTTGGGACCGAAGCCCATTCGCTCTAACACGGCAAATATGTAAGGCCATTCAATGATGTCAAAGGCCATAAGGGCATCAAGCAACAGGACCGTCGCATCTTCTCAAATTCAGTCAATGCGACCCAACACTCCAAATTAAGATGGATTTCTGCCAGACATAAAGCCTGATTGATTAGGATGCACCAATTTAGTTATTATCTGAATGAGCCGGGATACCAGAAGCTTTGCTAGAATTTTTGCCTCTGCGTTGAGGAGCAAGATGGGTTTGTAGGAGGTAGATTGGTCCTGGTTTACCCTGTTTATGTATTACTACTAGTGAGGCCAGCCTTTGATCCTCAGGATGAGCACCTTTTGTTCGTCTCTCCATAAGCATCCTTAACAAGTGAGGCGCAATATTGCATACGGTGAGTTTATAAAGTTCTATTGGGAGAACTTTGGGTCCCATCGCCTTGCCAGACTGGATATTTCTAATCGCCAATTCGACTTCCTTCTCTGTGGGATCAGTCTTCATGAGAGTTCTATCCTCCACAGAGAGAGTTGGAAAGGGCAGATCAGCTAGGAGTTCATGAGAGTCCACCGTAGTAATCTTACCTAGGGGAGAATACAGATGGGTATAATAGGTCGTGAAAGCATTGGCAATATCTTGTGGATCCCTCAGGTGTTCCCCATCTGCAGAGCAGATATCGGTTTCCCAGCGGCTCGCCCTCTCACATCTGTCTAACCATGCTAGTAGTTTCCCCGCTTTGTCTTCTATTTCATGCATGCAATGCTGCATTGCACGATATCGGACCTTAGCTGCCTAGTCACTATATCTCTGTATTCTTGTTGCTTGAGGCCCATAGTATGTCTAGCATCTCCGGCCTCGTCCACTACCAGAGCAGCTTCAAGGTCTAAAATGTCACGTTCAAGCTTCTCCACTATGGCTCTTTTTACCCTTTTGTGCCCTACCATCAGTGAGAGCACCTGTCCCTTGATGACAGCCTTATAGGCCTCCCAGAGTATTTGGCTAGAGTCCACCGACGTCACATTCATAGTGCTCCATGGCTTTTACCAGTCCCTTGCGCAAGCTCGGGATTTTAAGATACCTGGAATTCAGTGTAATGGCCCTTCGAGGTTGTGGCTTGTCCAAATTATAAATGTCTCATTTCTGGGGAGTGATCAGACATTTCCCTTGCCAAGTGACATACATCTCGAAAGTGAGGAACGCTGTCGGACAATGTTTAAAATAAAATCAATTTGGGAAAGGCTACCATGGGCCCCTGAGAAGAAGGTATAAAGGAGCTCAGTGGGATTATCCGCACGCCAAACATCAGCTATTCCTAGGGCTGAGAGGAAGTCTGCTAGGTGGGAGAGGGAAGGCGTCACCCCCCACGGGGGAGGACGATCTCTATTATCACAAACTATTATATTGAAATCTCCCCCCATAAGGAGTTTTCCCATAGGTATTTCAAGCAGAAGTTTACCCAAGTCTGGGAAGGTCGCACTATTCAGACCCGGTGGAACATATACTGACAGAATATTGATTGTTTCACCCTCCCACGTCCCAGAAAGGGCTACATATCTACCCAGCTAGTCAGACCAAGTTTGATTAACAATAAGGGGAAAGTGCATCCTAAGGAGTATTCCTGTGCCCCGGGAGCCAGAAGTAAACCCAGTGTGGACCACCATCTTGTATCCTCACCGGTCCAAAGCCTTACAAGCATTACCCATGAGATTTGTCTCTTGTAGAAGGACCACATCTGGAGAAAGTCGCTTAATAGATTGAAGCACTACCCCACATTTGATTCTATCCCCTAAATCATTCATGTTCCAGGACAAGAGCTGAATCTCCGAAGTGGTCAGTGTAGGTGCCATCCTTTCCCATTACCCAATCCTGTCTATCGAGCCCCTCTTCAGCAGCCCCTTCAGGTGGCTTACAAAGGAGCAGATCACAGACATACACTATCACAAGATAAAGCAGTGTGGTGAAAAAGAAAAGTTGGTGCCATTCAGTCAGATAAGCATGAAAAACAGAACAATTAACCTGACCCCTGTCCTCACACCACTGAGTTGAATCCACCCCCTCTCTTTGCCTTCCTGCATAACGATCCTAGAACTTCCCTGCCCCTCAACTCTGCAGAGTGTTTGTCACCCCAACCCAACATAAAACATTAAGGAGAGCATGGTCAACCCAAGATGTCGCTCGCTTCTCCCCACCTAAGGAACATAGGGGGATATTCTCAAGAACGTGTGTTAACTATCGCCAAATTCGCTTAACGCAACTTCTCACATCGCAGTCTATCGCGGGAAAATAACACTGTGTTAACGCAGTATTCTCAACCCGGCGGCACCATGCGATAGTCTCACGATAACGCGACAAATGCCTGCGTTAAAATTAACGCGACGCCGAAAAAATGCGAAACACGAACGCAAAAAAAGTTGCGATGTCCCAAATTGCGAAACAAAAAATCAGCGATAACCAGCGACAGGCCTGCGATTCCCACGCGTCATGCGTGAGAATGCACTATAAAAGCGGAGAAAAAAAAGAGAAAAAAATGTAACTGCGTAGCACCATGGACGCACCCGGACCGAGTGCAGAGGACAACGCGAACCCCACAAGCCCCACAGACGACCAGCCAGGAACCCCGGGGAAGGGCAAGGAGAAGAGGAAGACGGGGTTCAGTCCGCAGGAAAACCGGATCATCGTCATGGAGGTGACAGAACACTACCAACAACTGTCCGTCACCTCCACTGTGTCATCGGCAACACAAACGGAAATATGGCAGTCCATCGTGAACAACGTGAATGCAGTCGGAGTGTTGAGGAGGTCAATGGAGGAGGTCAAGAGGCGCTGGCATGATGTGAAAAGCCAAACCAAGCAGAAACTCGCTGCCAACCGGAAGGCAGCAACGGCGACTGGAGGTGGGAGTCCTGCGCCACAGGAGGAGCTGGATGAGCTGGAGGAAATGGTGGCCACAGTCATCAGTGCGGAGACGGTGCAAGGAGTTGGGGGTCCGGACACTGCTCGATATGACCTGACCCAACAGCAACAGGGTGAGTAACGACCAGGGATGGGGGGAGATGGGCACAATGGCACACATGCACAATTATGTGCAGCACACTGCACACCCACAATGACTGTGGAACATGTCCCTGATGTCCTTGGCACACTGCAGCACACATAGAAACACCAAGTAGGCCCCCGTCCACCATGTGCACAAATGGCACATCCCATCACCAATCTCACAACCTACCCATGCACATGTGCTGAACCCAGCAAAGCAGCGGCTCTGTGAGCCACACTGACAATGCAAGTGACACTGCATGACCAATAGCATGGCTGCAGTCAAAATACATGACATGGTGCACGCCACGACACTGAGGTGGCCCAGTGTGGATAACATCCTCAAAGGAGCAGGTCACACTCTGACACATCCACGTGCACATACAACCCCTGATGTCAACAACACATCTGCAGACAAACAATGCACAAGAGTCCAAAATCCGTCCAAGAGCACAAATGACCCAAGTCGCCAACATTTCAGCACCGTAAAAGCACACAAGTCAAACGCACACCACTTCAAAGGGATAAGGGGCTGCTAAATCAGAGCTGCAGGGGCGACTCTCTCCCAATGCAGCACACACACATAGCAATCACAGCACATCAACATTGTCGACAATGTGGTACAAAGTGCCACACTTACACCACAGAACAGAGGACACAACTGGTGCCGCATGTGCGTAGAAACTGGCCAATCACATCAGGCATAGCAGAAAACTGTCAGATGATAATGTACGAGTACAACCTCACATCCGTCATGTAGTCGAAATGTCCACTGTCTCCCATCAAATACCCAGCTCCTCCAAAACAGTCACAATGTACATTGTCATGCAGTCTGTATGTAAACATGTACAATGCGTGCACATACATGGAACACACTGTTAACCTGCATCTCCCCTTTACATTGCAGAGGGACAATCAACACCTCCTGCAGAGCAGACCAGACATCTCTTTAGTGATGATGAAGAGGACCCCCTGGCCATCTGCTCCGACACCCTCCAACGGCTCAAGGACAGCCTCCGCACCCCACCTCCAGCAGCAGGGCAGCCCAGCTGCATCGAGGTGATCCCACCCCCTGCACAGACCACACAGCAGGAAGCACCCACCACCACGGCTGGCTCCCAGCACCTCACCGAAGAACACATGGCATTCCAACGCCATGTGTCAGACTGCCAGAGGGGGCTGGATGAACAGGTGCGGGTGGGTTTCGACCTCATGGCAGCCAAACTAGATGCCATACGTGGGTGTCTTAGTCCCATCAGGGACCACTTACAGTCCCTAACGGACACCCACAGTCCGCTCCATGCCCTACAACTATCCTTGGCTGACCTCGCTGGAGGCATTACTCGGATACAAGAACTGTCTAGTCAGACAGGCTCCAGCGACGACAGCACAGAGTTGGCACAGATGCGGAGGACAATGGAGAACATGGAGCGGATGCAGGCAGGAAGGATGGCTGCCACGGCTGAACACCAGCGAGATGTAGCTGGGATCTTCCATGCCCTGCAGATCCTCATCTTGCCATTGCTGCCACAGAGCCTGTCCCAGATGACTGCTGCAGGAACTTCGACACACACATCTCCGCCCCCTGATGTGTCAGTGGCAGACAGTGATGCAGCCATACCACCTCCGCCCCCTGATGTGCCAGTGGCACACAGTGATGCAGCCATAACACCACCACACACACCTGACACAGAAGACATATCAGAGGACAAAGATGTGGATGGTAATGACTCTGTGTCAAAAAGGAGGTTGTAGCATTCATATGGCCTGTTTCTGCTTGGTACAGCCCTCTGCATCATGCCCTGGTACAACACCTTCCACTGTCCCCCGAAACACTCAGCGAAATTCACCTGGACCCCGACATGGACTGCCATATCTGCTCTGGTTACCAATGACACAGCAAACAGGCTGTGGACTCAACCCTTCCTCTACCGATTAACTTGTCATTCCCTAAAGGACTCTGTTTGGCCCTCCACTGGGCAACCATGTAATGTGGGGTGTGCATGGCCATGTACTGCTCCAGCTCCGACACTCCACAGAATGTGAATAAAACATTCCTAATCACACAGATGTGTCATGTCTATGTTCATTCAAGTATAACAGTATGGATGACTGTAGGGACATTGATTGCACAAAAAGGTACACCCTGGGAAATGACATCAATGTGCATGTTTGACCGTGACACACATGGCCAATTAGATGGCTGTGAAGGTGTGAACTAGCTGTGGCCCCATTGATCATGAACAACAATCTCGCAACCCCCCAACGTAGCCCCACGTCCATGTATTAAATAGGGCTGTGTGTAAAAATGTCAAAGTCGGTAGGAGGCCTAAAGTAGTGTCCCACATCACATGTGACAACAGAACATCTCTTCGCATACCTACACACACTCAACTGTGTGGACACAGCCTGGTTTGATGGAACACATTGATCCACATGGCAAGAAGTTGGACACCATACTCACATTTCTGAAGACACGTAAGCGCACAGGTCTACCAGCAACTCTCCCAACCACAATGTCTGGCTCACAGAGGTGGAGCTGGCAATAGGGACTCACCCCTAAGTGAAATGTGTCAGTCAGTCCCTCCCTGTGTAGGGACAATGCTCATTGAGGCACATGATTTGGCATGCTAATCAACACTCATCACAGTTGAACACTAGTGAAGTTGCGTACACTTTATTAGCATGTGCGTGTCAGTACGGGCAAGACAAGGGCCACAACATGCAGACCAATGCATCATACACTAACAGGCAGCAAAGGAACATGTAGAGGTGCAAGACATGGGGAGGCCCAAATGAACACCAATCATTACGGATGCCAACGGTCTCAGCCCACCTTGCCTTGCTGGACGAGTCATGTGGTGTTTGGCGAATGCTCATTGCACCGTGTCAGGGGACACCACTCACAGCCCATGGGATCTGCATAGTCCTGTACCACCGGACTGCGCTGACTGTCTGCTCTGCTGACAGTGAGCAGGTGAAGGAGTCCAACAAGGTCACATGTAGTACTACATTGCCATGAGTGTACTCTCCCTCCAGCGGTGTGTCAGGTTGAGGAACGTTGCCAGGCGCCGCTGTCCACTAACCTTGCACAGGTGTGTGTCAAACCGCAGTGTTGCACGCACATGCATTCTGAGTCCAGGCGAATGCAGCCATGTCCACTGTTATGGTGGGATATGTGTCCATTTCTCCAAGATGCAAAAGGGTGTTGGGACCTGTGCTATGGGTTACAATCTTTAGTGGCTGCAGGAACGTAGTTACTCGTCCATGAAAGCGAGCGCAGCTTCATGGACAATCAGTTCCAAGAGTACGTCGTTGTCGACTTCAACGAACATGGGGGCAAGCCAATCCATTATCTGGTCCGGACAGATGTGCTCCGTCCACGCCGTTTCACCAATCCGCAACACAGCCCAATAGGGGAGCGCTTCGATGTGGTCACTGCACACGAGGAATTGTGCAATCTCACATGCCCAACTGCCAGCACATACGCCAAATATCAAGGCATCCCATGAACGGGTATCACGGTAACACTCCTGGTCGTGGTCCAACAGAGGGCGCACAGACATGTCATAATCCAGTTCCGCTACCGTTGTGTTGGATAGGCAGACATCCATGGGCCTCTCGAATATGCATGCTCGACAGTGGAACCAGGGCTGGACGCAAGTGACGTACGCAAGACGGAAGCTCAGACGGTAACTGATGCGCAACACTGCCAGTGGCAGTGCCCCCAACAAATGCAGCATTCAATCAAGGTACAGTTCCACGTGACAGGGGTTGTGCATGTGCCCGGGATGTTCTGACATTGCGTTGTTCGCTCTCGTAGAACTGGCACTCTTCTGACCTGGGGCTGTTATGTGGATGATATGCCACAGCTCGGAGCAATGAGTCGTATGAGTGTGCAAAGTTTGGACATATGGGTTGTCCTGTACGTAAGTGTCAAGGCCATTCCATGCAGGAGTACCTCGAGCAAGGACTTCTGTGTGTGGGGTGTGGATACGTTGATCTTTCATTAGCGCTGTGTGTAGTGTGGGAGTCATCATCATCTGCCATGGTATCTCTCTCAGGGGGTGCCTGCCGCATGCAATTCCAAGGTCGGAGGTGCAGATGTCCTTCCGCCTTCTGTATTGAGACAAAGGAGCTTTCATCCCTAATGTTAGTCTGACTACTGCTTGTATCCTGGGAATGTGATGTGGCTTTCGCGCTGCAATTGAGGCTAGGCCTTGTGCTTATGGTGCACCAAAAGCGATGAACACACACAACAGTTGGCATGTATGAGCCAAGACCCAGAGCGGCCTTGCGCTCCTTGTGCAATCCCTTCGTGCGCGGACAGCCTCCGGCTGCATGCAACATTGCAACATTGTCGATTGCGGGCCGTGTGGTGCAGACACTGCAACAGAGACACACACATCAGTTGGTTTCCTGTGCAGCCCAGATATGAACCATGCCCAGAGGCCAGGGATAATTGTTCACACCCCTACGCTGGCCTGGCATACGGCGAGCCAGCCCACTCGGCTTACGTATAAAGGGGGGGACGACAACGCTACGTGTCCCAGTTCTTCCACACTGCCTGAGGTGACATGGCTGCGTCCGCCTGGCATATGACGAGACTCAATCGTATAGGGTCCATGACTTGCGTTGCACGGAATCGGTGGTACCGGTTACACTGCGGTCGGCACAGGCCTACCGCCACGGGATGGTGACTTTCTGTGCACTGAGGTAGGGGCACCTAAAGTGCTTAGCGGGTGTGCAGCCTGCGATGATGCTGTGTGCACTGATATGGTCTCTGCCATTGCAATATCAAGACCCAGAATCAAGTGTGTGACCTGGTGGACCGCCATGTAGGCCTGAGCCAGCGGGCAGCATGGGCCTACCGCCACGTGGCGTTGCCTCGCGGTTCACAGAGTTAGTGGCACCTATAGAGCTGAGCGGGTGTGCAGCCTGCGATGATGCCGTGTGCACTGATATGATCTCTGCCATTGCAAAATCAAGACCCAGAATCAAGTGTGCGACCTGGTGGACCACGGTGCGGGGCTGCATGATGTGGAGGCTGCCAAGGTTGCGGGCCCCGGGCTTGGAGCTTGCACCGGCACGTGGTGAGCCCTCTTGGAGAAACGCCGGTGGCGGAAGGTGAGCAGTGAGGCCTGGGTGCGCAGGGGCGGGCAATCCCCGCTGGGCGGTGGGAGGGGCTGGGGTGCAGCAGCCTGTTTGCGCAGGGGCGGGCAAGCGATGTTGCCGTGTGCAATGATATGAACTCTGCCATCATTAGCTGTGGACTCTGTTTCAGATGAGGGACCTGGTGGACTGCAGTGTATACCGGCACGTGGTTGGAGACACACCGGTGGCAGCAGGTGAGCTGTGAGGCCTGGGTGCGCAGTGTCAGCACTGTCTCTCCCTGTCCCTCTCTTCCTTTCACTGTCTCTCTCTCTCTCTCTCTCTCTCTCTCTCTATCTTTCTCTCTCTCTCTCTCTCTCTCCCTCTCTTTCTTTCACTGTCTCTCTCTCCCTCTCTTTCTCTATCTTTCTCTCTCTTACTCTCTCTCACTCTCCCTCTCTTTCTTTCACTGTCTATCTCTCCCTCTGTTGCTCTCTCTCTCCTTCTCCCTGTCTCCCCCTTTCTCTCTCTTTCTCTTTCTCCCTCTCTTTCACTCTCTCTCTCTCTCTCTCTCCATTTCTTTCTCTCTCTCTCTGTCCTTTGTTGAGCGCATGACACACCTTCTTATCTTCAATTTTGTCTTGCAGGCTGTGACTTACAGATTGTCCAGAAAAGACCCGCCATGACTCTTCCAATTATTAGTGTTGAGTTAAATTTGAATAAAATAATTATTTTTGAAATTCTAAGATGTATGAATGTTTTTCCTTTTTCTGACCACACATGAATGTTAATTGTTGTACTTGTGCGACATCCGGTGAATTGTTATGTTCATGAATTTGTAAGTTAGATGTGAAATATCTTGGTCCGGGGGGGGGGGTGCCCGGGGTAGGGCCCCGGGGTGGAGGTCCTGGTGGGGGCGGGGGGCCTGGGTGTGGTGGCGGTAGGTGTTGTGGCCCTCTTGGGGCAAAGAGCTGCATGATCAGTAGCTCCATGGCATCTGTTGTTCTTCAGGTGTGGCTCTGGGCTGGGCTCCCTTTCATGGTGCAGGTTGTCGTCCGACTTAACACCAGGTAGGAGCAGGTGTTAAATCCCTGCTGCTAACGTGCCTTATCGCATGTTTTTGATTCTTATCGCCGATCTGGCTGGTCATTGAGAATGTAGCGGATTGGTGTTTTCATGGCTTTTTGCACGGGAACGCCTACTCTGCATCTCATTAGCGTTAGTTGCTGGTGTCATCCGTGGCGATGTTTTTTGCGGCTGCTATCGCGGGAAAACTGGTGATATCGGCTGTTAGCACCTGCTTGTGAATAGTGCAATGAATTTATCGCCACTTTGGCTGCGATAAAGTGCCGCTAACTCGGCGATGAGTCCTTGAGAATATGCCCTATAGTGTTACCAGCTGCCCATGATGTAAGAAAGGAGTAACCTAAAGGATAGTGACCCACACCAGCCCCCTGTTGCAGTAGTATCTCTCTGACTGGAAGTACCCACTAGTAGTGTGAAGGATGTACACTTGGTTATGTAACAACAAACAGTCTCAGGGCCCCCAAATGAGTCCATAGCTTTCAGTATCAGTTTTCGCTATATATATATATATTACCTACTGGCGGTCGCCAGTAGGTAGTTATAGTTAGAGCCTAGTTTCGACAGGAAAAGCATTTTTTGATTTGCCAATAACTTTGGCACCGTTTGACGAATCTTCACGAAATTTTCAAAACTAATTGTTCTTTCAGGCCAGCTCCTGTCTGGAAAGTTTCGGGGTGATTCGTCAAGGGGGGGCCGAGAAAAAAGGGGGGTCCCAAAATGTGTTTTCTCCATGTTAATTTCCATAGGAAACTTTAGACACGGCTACAGCCTGAACTGCTGAACGGAATTACACCAAAGTTGGCACAGAGATAGCTCTTGGTCCAGAAAGCACACTTTTTTTAAATGGTGTAAATCCGTTCAGTAGCTTTTGAGTTATTTAAAGATTTACAGATATATATATTTGAGAATTGTGAGATCTGATTGGCTGAGCCCTCCCGAGCACAAGCTTGGCTCTGATTGGCTGCCAACACTTCAAACCAGGAAGTGTTGGCAGCCATCTTGTGCCTCAGACCGAGTGAGAAGGAAAAAGGTGAGAGAAACATAAAAAAAACAAGAAAAGGGGGCAGGGTAAAAACACCCTGACCCCCAGGCCCAAACAAAGCATATTTTTTTGGCGTTTTCCGCCGGGTCGCGCTGTGTGTGCGAACCCAGTCAAAAATGAAAAAAAAACGAAGAGCGGGCTCCCACACTTCTTTTTTAAAGCCCCCGGGTGGGCCAGGTCCCGGGGGCAATGCTTATTTATGTAGTGGGGGCCCGTGGGGGCCCCCGCAGCCCCGGGGACCACTACCTCCCCGGGGCAATCCTTATTAATGTGCGGGGGCCTCGCGGGCCCCCCCAAGCCCCGGAGACCACCACCTCCCCGGGGCTAAAATAAATAATGTGTGTGGGGGGGCTTGAGCCCCCCACACTGCCCCAGGGACCACCACCTCCCCGGGGCATTGTTTATTTGAATGCGGGGGTCCGATGCGGACCCCCGGCCCCGGGGACCACCACCTCCCCAGGGCTTTCAAAATGTAGGGAGGGAGCCGCGTGGCCCCCCTCCTGGAGTCCTCAATGGCCCTGGGGACCGCCACCCCCCCAGGGCCAGCTCCTGCAATATCCCAGGGTGCCCACCCCCGGGACATTGCTGTTTGCTATGGCAGGGCGGGAAACCTGCTCTCGCTTCCAAAAACCGAAGCAGAATTGCTTTTGCACAAGGGGAGCTGCATGTCAGCAGCTCCTCTTGTGCAAAAGCAATGCCGGCTCCCGCAGGAGGCTGGGAGCCGGTGGGACCGTGGGGGCATTGGGGCTCCCCCCACGGTCCCCGACGGAGAGGCCAAGCCCCAGGGGATGGGATCCCCGGGGCCAGAAGTGGCCTGGGAGGGGTGCCACGCGGCCCCCCTCCCCAATAATTAAAACAAAATTTTAAAAAAAAACAGAAAGGCCGGCCCCGGGGGATGGGGTCCCCGGGGCCATATTTGGCCTTAGTAGAGGGGCCACGTGGCCCCCCTCCAAATATTAATAAAATAAAAGTCTGGCCATGCCCCGGGGGATGGGGTCCCCGGGGCCTAAATTGGCCTCGGGAGGGGGGCCACGCGGCCCCAAAAATGATATAAGAAGGGGGGCCACAAAACCCCCCTTCTAAAAAAATATTTTAAAAAAAGCCGGCAACAAGCGCACCAGGTACCTCCAAAAAGCGCCACAGAGCTGGATTGCAGAGAAGTGGTCCGAGGCCACAAGTGGACTTCATCCTCCGAGTAGCAGTGCGCCAAGAGCCGCGCTTGCAGACTGGTGTAAAAAGGGGCATGGCCTCAGACCACCTCTCTGCAATCCAGCTCTGTGGCGCTTTTTGGAGGTACCTGGTGTGCTAGTTGGCCCCCAGGGACCCTCAGTATTCAAGGGGTAATTCCCCAACTTACAACGTGGCAGGGGGCGCGTTTGCAGAGTGGTGGAGAAAGGGGACGTGGCCTGGTATGAGAAGTTAGCAATCCTGCTGTGTGGGACTTACTGGAGGTAATAGGAGGGGTAGTTGGCCCCCAAGGTTGACGTTGGGGGCTAACTACCCCTCCTGTTACCTCCAGTAAATCCTACACAGTGGGATTGCTAAGCGGTGTTTGGAGGCCACGCTCACCTTTCTCCACCACTCTGCAAACGCGACTGCTATGTTATAGTTGGAAATTAGCATTTAAAAAACCTTAGAAATTCACTCAAAAAACCATAGGTTTTAGGGACGTTATAGTTAGAAATTAGCATTTAAAAAACCTTAGAAATGCACTGAAAAAACCGTAGGTTTCAGGGACGTTATAGTCAGAAACTAGCATTTAAAAAACCTTAGAAATTCACTGAAAAAACCATAGGTTTCAGGGACGTTATAGTTAGTTGGACATTTCACTCGTATAAAACCAGAGAAATTCGTCTGTTATAGTTAGTAGAGCTAACTATAACTCGCGCCCCCGCAATGCACTGCTGATGACGTCACATATTACATCACTCATGACATGCTCAGTGACATCACTGATGACATCTCAAATGACATCACTGATGACATCACTGATGACATCATCCACATGATCATCTGATGCACCTCCTCACACTCTAATGAAACCTTTCATACTCCCACTCTAAAATACAGACTACCAATATCGAAACCATGGACACACCAATAGCAGTTAGTACATACCCGCTCAGTGATTCATACGTCAACACACACATCCACCCACTAACCCATATAGTCACTCACACACGCAGTCATTCATCAATACAGCCACTGATCTATCCACTCATACACCCATATAGACACTCACACACTGCCATTCACCCAAAGAGTTACTCAAAAACCTAGTCAGTCACCCAAAGAATACACTGTGTTGTTTTTGGGCTATGAGCTCAACAATGAAGGTAGGGGCTTAGCTCCCCACTTCCTGGAGAAGTGCGCACTTCTGTGCCCTCCAACGACCGTGAAAAAACATCAGTCTTTACTGGGATTTTTGAACTTTGGGCGTTCTTACATTCCCGAATATGCCCAGCGTATCAAGCCTCTTTATGCCTTGATACAACCAACCTTTTCGAAGTCGTGCTGGCTTCCGGAACACTCAACTATACAGCAATCTTTGCAGTCTGATCTCCTCGAATCTAAGTTCTTGTTGACTCGTGATAACCACACGAACCTGGTGATCAGAATAGTGCCAGGGGCAGTGGGTTTCAGTTACTTGACGTTTAACGAAGGTGACACAGTACCTATTGCCTACAAGTTGCATCTTTACACTTCTGTCGAGTTGCGTTTTTCAACTGTTGAGAAAGTTTTGACTGCAGTGCAAATGGTGATTCTTAAAGAACGCGCACTGGCACAGGGAAAACGCATCTTGGTTGTCACACCCTATCCTGCCCTAGAGGCAGTGACAAAGGCAAGTGTACCAAACTCTAAGGCTTTGCACCCCCGTTGGATACAATGGGCTACTTCTTTGACATCACCGGATGTCACCTTTATCTTTTATTCCTCTCTTCAGACACAGGAGTTCCTACAGTATGAATTTTTTCATCCTCCTCCTCTGTCTTTGCTGCCGCTTGAGGAGTACAAATATATCATTTACACCGATGGTTCGGCGCAACCGGCCACGGGTTCTAAGCATGCATACTCAGCAGCATGGGCTATTGTGGCAGGTACCATGGTGAACGGTGAGTTCAAATCGAGTGTTGTGCACACGCAGGCACTGGGGGACAGTACCGCACAATTGGCCGAGCTGCGTGCTTTGGTGCTTGCGCTTGAGTTTGCAGACCCAGATGTGGCTACACTTATTGTATGCGATTCTTACTACTGTGTTCAGTCTTTTAATGACAACTTATTCTTTTGGTCTCAGAACAACTACAGAGATTCTAAAGGCAGCGCAATTAAGCATAAAATGCTTTGGGTTCGGGTAGCAGAGCTTAAACAACGTCTGCCTCTCACACAGGTGATTCACACTCTTGGCCACCAGCGTGTGGGCGCACACGCGGTCGGTAACAGTTTGGCAGATGAAGCTGCCAAATCAGCAGTAGCCACGTGCTCAGTAGCAGCCGTTACAAGATCCATGACAAAAATAGATAATGAGATTTTGGCAGCTATTGCTGCAACTAAGGAAGGTTCTAATTATCCACAGGGTTTCCCTTCCAAGTACTCTTATCACTTAACTCCCGACAAGATTCCTTATGTAAGAATTCCTGACGTTGGTGCTCGGCTGATTCCCAACGCGGACCGCAGAAATTTGTTGATAACAGCCGCACACGAAGGCTTGGCTTTGGCCCATGCTGGCGTGTCTGCAACTGTTTCAATCTTGCAGCAGCATTACTGGTGGCGTGATTTATACAAACTGACCCTTAATTATGTCCTTTCTTGTGACATCTGTCAGCAAATTAAGCCCTCTACGGTTACACGTCCGCCACAAACACAGCTCTGCATTTCTAATAAACCTTTTGGTTGTGAATACCTTGATCACTGCGGTCCATTTTCTTCTGATACTGCATATAAATATATCTTAGTTGCAGTTGATTCGTGCACAGGTTTCATCTGGGTTTGGCCACAACGCAGTGCTGACGCTCGAAATGTCATCAGGGATTTGCGTGTCTTGTGGTAATTTTTGCCTGTGGCACCTTCCATTCTGACCAAGGTCAAGCGTTCGCCTCTAAGGCGTACAAGGACGCAATGAGGTCTATGGGGGTGCTGGTGCAATTTTCGTCTCCATACAGGCCTGAGGGCAACTCAATTGTGGAGCGAATGAACCGTGACTTAAAGCAATCCTTGACAGCTAGAGTCTTAGGTACTGGCAGGAACTGGTTGACCCACTTGTATGGCGTGCAACGTGCACTTAATAATCTCCCTAGAAGATCTCTGGGTGGGCGGACCCCATACGAAATGCTCTTTGGCATACAGATGTTTGTGCCAGACCTTGATGGTCTAGACATGGCGGCAACAGCCGCAATCTTTGACGTAGATAATCATTCTACTATGTTGCAGGACTTACAAGAGACCCATGACAGACTTGCAAACGAACATTTACCTTCAGCCACAGACGCTGCGTTGCAGATTCCGGTTGCCGGCTGGCTTCCAAAGATTGAAGATCTGGTCCGAGAGAAGGTGGAGAACAAAAAAGAATTTGGCCCCTCTTATCGTGCACCGCTTCCAGTTCTTGGCTTGAAGAGTACTCGTACAGTCATCTTACCACCGCTTCCTGGTCGCAAAGACAACAGATACATCTCAGTGGACAATGTCAAGCTACACCATCTGGCCGATTCTGAATAGTGTAACACCTGCGGTATCATGTCCAGAAATTTCAAGAAATCCTGTTCGTGGCCCTCCTGACTCCACAGGCGCCGATGTTGCCATCGGGATGGTCGCTTTGCCGGATCACCTGCTCAACCTCCTGGCTTCCTCAAGCAATGAGGAAACTGAGTATACTTACCCCACGAGTGAGTCAGTGGCTCATTTGCCTACAACCCCACTGAACCCGACTCGTTTTTCCTTTGATTCGTCTTCCACCTCATCATTTGCCCCGACCAAATTCAGTATTTTTGTATCCTGGTTCAGAGACAATTTTTTGGTCCCTCCATGGACATACATCTGGTTGGAGCTATTCCTGATTTTCCTGTTCATGTCCGTTGGCTTTGTGACAGTTTTTTTCTTGCTCATCAATGGTCACTACTTGCCAGAACGCTCTGCAGTGAATTCTGTGGCTGGAACGTTGGCTCCGCATTCTTCTTCACACATCATGAAGCGTGACCACACATTTGTGAACATTTCCGCCTTTTCAGTTGCAGATGGCATCGTATGGGATGCAGTGAATTTCCAAATTCATGGACCGACTGAAATTATTAATGTCCCTAATGTGCTTCGTGTTTCCATGGGTGATGTGGTAAAAAGGAATATTCATTCAGATTATTGGGATGTGCATGCCATTGAATCGTTATTTTCTGATTTGAAATATTATGCTGCTTTTAATGCTGAGGATTTGTACTTAAATTCTGCTAATTATGCCGATTTGTATTGTTACCAGCATTAGGGTAACCATTTTCTGCATAAACCCAGTACAATTCGAGGTAGTTTTAATTAAACCCAATGGGAACATTGCCAGACCCCTCTGCAAGGTAGCTCCCAAACACTGATAAATAAATGTACCTACTTTACAGACTTTGACAGATCTAACCCCTGGTCCTATTATTTTAAATTGAACATCTCTTTAACCCTTTCCGTGCTCATGACGAGCTCAGCTCGTCATGCTGCGCGGTAGCGCTGTGCGCATGACGAGCTGAGCTCGTCACGACCCCACCCGCGATCGGAATGTCCAGCATACGAGCGGAATTCCGATCGCGGTCAAGGGGTTAAATCCAAAGGTAATGTTGACCCACACCAAATTGCTATATTCCAGTTCCTTTATGGACGCATTAGCTGTGGGTGGCTATGAGCACTGGAAAAACACCATTGACGTGAAATCTATTTGGAGCACTAAATCATGGCAGGTACGCGGTACAGAAGCCTTGCACCGCGCTTGCCTTATCCCGACACAAATATTATTTTTAAACAGTACTATATATCAAACAACTTGTTTGGGTTTGGCAACTTCCAAACAATTGAATGCACCTTCCACTCCTGCGTTGTCTTCCTGCCGAACAGAAGCTTGCATTTAAATATTTCCCTTGAAAGTTTGCAAGCGTTGTTTCAAAATAACTCATTTAATGTCTCTACACTAGATCGCTCCGCCTGGTTGGTGTGGCCCATAGCCTCTAATGCCTGCCAACTGCGTTTTCATGACTCTGCTCCTGGTTACAAATAGGATAGACCAGATCCACGTTTTGTGGACAAGTATGAGTGAGTAATGAAAGAGTGTTCTTGCTCCCGCGATTCCTGAAAGAGTCCGTGTTCTGGGATGTCTAATCATTGGTAGCTACCCTGTAGTACGGAGAACGAATGAGACACTATAGCTAGTCGGATTGGGATTTTGGGCACTAAGGTGGATGGTTGGTACACCACTATACACTGAGGTCCTGTTTTCCTGTGCATAGTTCTGTATATGTGCAGAATCCCCGCAACAGTGGCGGTCATCCTACTTGACCTGAGCTCCGCATTTGATACGGTCAATTATAACATCTTATTTGACAGGCTCAGAATGCTGGGAGTCTCAGGCAAGGCCTTGACATGGATTAAATCTTTCCTGAAAGATAGAGTATTTCAGGTGTTCGAGGGGGATTACACCTCCAAATGTCTGCCACTCTCATGTGGAGTTCCCCAGGGCTCATCATTGAGTCCCACCCTTTTTAATATTTATCTCAAACCACTGGCCGAACTAGTCCTACCTTATGCGATTCAAATCATTACATATGCGGATGATATGCAATTGGTGGTAGCATTAAAGCATCCAAAGAATACACCAAATCATCTTGAATCCTGTATGGAAGCTGTGGCCATGTGGATGGACCAGTCTTGTCTCAAGCTCGATGGAGACAAAACTGAGTTAATAATCCTAGGTAACCACCTCTGCGCTTCAATGGAATCAGTGGGACTAAGTTGGCCTAAATGTCTTGGTCTACCACCAACCCCCAAAGGTCAGATCAAAAGTTTGGAAGTCTGGCTAGATAAATCTCTCAATTTTAATAGCCAAGCAATCAAATTAACCGCATTATGTTTTGGCATTATCAGAATGCTTTGGAAAATCCTCCCATTGATCCCGGTTCCGGCACGAAGAGTGATAGTACAGGCATTGGTGCTCTTGTGGCTAGATTACGGGAACTCCCTCTACTTAGGCACCACAAAGGCCACCATAAGGAAACTACAGGTGGTTCAGAATTGCACAGCTAGGCTGCTTTATCACACTCCCCACCTGCAATCAGTTAAGCCAGTTCTAAAAAAACTTCACTGGCTGCCAATAAGCGAACAGATTAAGTTCAAAGCTTTGTGTATAGCTCATAAAACACTCGGGGGGACAGGTCCCAAGATAAATCACTCTCTTTTTGCTTTTTACCACCCAACAAGATGTCTTCGGTCAGCCAGCCAGTTTCTGGCAGTGATACCAAAGATTAGGAGAGCAAGATCAGGCGGTCGCATGTTTTCCCACAACGCTGCCAAACTATGGAATACTCTCCCCATCCAGCTGCGTTCAACCATTCATCATCTCTCTTTCCGGAGGCAGCTGAAGACTTGGCTCTTCCAGAGTCTGCCATAATCAGTTCATCTTCTTCTGCTCTGCTTGTCATTGATAGCGCGGGGATGCCTAAGGGTAGCCAGGCGCTTTATAAATATTTGTTAATAATAATAATAATAATAATAATAATTACTGACATAAGCACACACTTATCCATGCAGCCACTGTCACAATCACTCACTGTCACATATACTCACTTATATACTCCAACACTCACAAATACTGCCTGTCACATATGTAGTTACTTACACATATACCACTAACACATCCATTCACTCATCAACACAGCTATACGTACACTCACTCACCCATACACTCCCTAACACACGCACTCCTAAACGCATACACCTAGTGAATCACCCACTCACACATAACACAGCTATACGTACACTCACTCACCCATACACTCCCTAACACACGCACTCATAAACGCATACACCCAGTGAATCACCCACTCACACATCCATGCAGGGAGTCACACCGCCCCACCCACACAGACACTCAGGCACCCATACAGGTTCACAGACAGCCAATCATTCTTCAATATACCTTGGCATATATAGATATAACATTCTTGAAATTTTTAGAAACACTCAGTCACTGGATGATGTCATCAGTGATGTCATTTGAGATGTCATCAGTGATGTCATGAGTGATGTCACAGAGCATGTCATGAGTGATGTAATATGTGACGTCATCAGCAGTGCATTGCGGGGGCGCGAGTTATAGTTAGCTCTACTAACTATAACAGCCAAATTTCTCTGGTTTTATACGAGTGAAATGTCCAACTAACTATAACGTCCCTGAAACCTATGGTTTTTTCAGTGAATATATATATATATATATATATATATATATATATATATATATATATATATATACACTGCATTGAAAAAACCTTAGAAATTCACTGAAAAAACCCACAGGTTTCAGGGACGTTATAGTTAGTTGGACATTTCACTTGTACAAAACCAGAGAAATTCGGCCGTTATAGTTAGCTGAGCTAACTATAACTCGCGCCCTCCCAATGCACTGCTGATGACGTCACATATTACATCATTCATGACATGGTCAGTGACATCACTGATGACATCTCAAATGACATCACTGATGACATCATCCAGTGACTGTGTGTTTCTGTAAAGTTTAAATATGTTTTATATATATATATATATATATATATATGCCAAGGCGTATTGAAGAATGAGTGGGTATATAAGTGTCTGAATGGATGATTTAGTAGGTGCGTGACTGACTGTATAAGTGAGCTATTAAATGTGTCTTAATGAATGCATGGGTTAGTGACTAAACTGTGTGAATTTCTGTATCAGTTTGTCAGTTGGTGTGTAAGCGGCTGCATGGGGTGGTGAGTAGCTACATGAGTGTCTAAATGGGTTATTGATTGGTTGTCTGAGTATCTGTATGGGTGCCTGAGTGTCTGCGTGGTTGGGTGGGGTGTGTGTGACTCTGTGCATAGATGTGTGAGTGGGTGATTCACTGGGTGTATGGGTTCAAGAGTGCATCTGTGAAGGGCTGTATGGGTGGGTGAGTGTGTGAATGGGTGTGTTGGTGAGTGAATGGATGTCTCAGTGGTACATGTGTGAGTAACTACATATGTGAAAGGCAATATATGTGAGTGTTGGAGTATATAAATGACTATATGTGAGAGTGGTGATTGTAAGAGTGGCTGTATGGATGAGTGTGTGCTTGTATCAGTGATTGTATAAGAGAGTAAGTATGTGTTAGTATCTGTATGAATAAGTGAGGTGGTGTGTGTATAACTGTATAGGTGAGTAAATGGGAGTGTGATTGATTCTTTGCATGACTGACTAGGTGTGTGAGTAACTCTATGGATGAGTGGCAGTGTGTGAGTGTCTGTATAGGTGTATGAGTGCATATGATAGTGCTGTATTGATGAGTGACTGCATGTATGAGTGACTGTATGGGTGAATGAGTGGATGTGTGTGTAGACCTAGGAGTCAGTGAGTGGGTATGTAGTAACTGGTATTGGCGTGCCTATGGTTTTGAAAATGGTAGTCTGTATTTTAGAGTGGGTGTATCAAAGGTTATATTAGGATGTGAGGAGGTGCATCAGATTATCACGTGGATGATGTCATCAGTGATGTCATTTGAGATGTCATCAGTGATGTCATCAGTGATGTCACTGACCATGTCATGAATGATGTAATATGTGACGTCATCAGCAGTGCATTGCGGGGGTGCGAGTTATAGTTAGCTCAACTAACTATTATGGCCGAATTTCTCTGGTTTTGTACGAGTGAAATGTCCAACTAACTATAACGTTCCTGAAACCTGTGGTTTTTTCAGTGAATTTCAAAGGTTTTTTAAATGCTAATTTCTAACTATAATGTCCCTGAAACCTATGGTTTATTTCAGTGAATTTCAAAGGTTTTTTAAATGCTTATTTCTAGCTATAACGTCCCTGAAACCTGTGTTTTTTTCAGTGAATATATATATATATATATATATATATATATATATATATATATATATATATAGATATATATATATAGATATAGATATAGATATATATCCAACACGGAAAGCTACTTCCCAGACCACAGACCCAAGGAAGGTGGTGCGTGCGCCGGCGAAGCAAACCGGCATACAATTACTGCAAAGTTCCACCCCACAGCGGGGATAACGCACTCTCAGGACACAACACACCAACGATGAAATGATGCTCAAGTTTTCATTTAATGGCTCCTCGTAACGTAAAGAAAACTTGAGCATCATTTCATCGTTGGTGTGTTGTGTCCTGAGAGTGCGTTATCCCCGCTGTGGGGTGGAACTTTGCAATATATATATAAAAATGCCAAGACCGCAAAAAGACCCAAGCATGAACAAAACAAAAATAACTAATTATCTCCAAAATCCAGAAAAAATACGAAGATCATAATAATGGAAAGAGTTGAAAGACTTATAAAAATAGTACTAACTGAGACTGAAATCAAAATTAATTTTCTCTTCAAAATAATTTACAAACAAAAAAAGTTTGGTTTAAAACATGTCACCTGAAAATTCTGTCAAAAAATGTAAATATTGTAAATAGAAATGCACATTAAGACAAGTGAACTACATTTCCCACAATGCCACATTATTGGCAAACTGTGTTTGGTATAAAATATTTACATAGAAAAAATACTCACTAACTGTGACAAAGGCCTCGCAAGGGCTGAAACGCGTTGGTGTGAGCCAGTACAGCTGAAAAATAAAGGAAGCTTACAACTGGATCTGGAGTGCATCGTAATTTTGTTATATGGAATTAATTGGGCTTGGATTCAGCCCCATCACGATTGCACCAGTCTATGAGCGCGCTGCGAAAGGAATCCATTTGTGTTGGAATGTGAATGAAGCAGCGGCGTCCGTGAGCCTGTAAATCTACTAAGGAGGAATACATCACTGCCGAGTGTGAGCGCTAGGATCTGGGGTCGGAGGACGCCAGCAACACGGGAGTCTCCTCGGAGGTGAGTGGAACAACATAAAAGATGAACACAGGCTGCCAGACGGCTTTAAAACTGCTTTGAAGTAATTTATAACGTAAAGGAAAACGATTCCGAGTACGTTTAAGTCAGCAGTTAAAGACAGATCCTTAAACGCATTATACAACAAAAGCTGTCACATCAATCTACTGGCTCGAGTGAGAGATTTTTTCAGATAACAGGTGATAACAAAGAAGACATGGAAGCGCGAAAAGCAAAACGCGCGCTAAAAATACCATCTCTGTTCCAAACAGATGCTTCCATAACAGCAAATACAGCAACAGGAGAAAGCAATACACGTGTTAATCAGGGGCAATCTGCAAAGCAACTTGTATTTCAATAAGAAAGACTGTATAAGAAGGAAATAAATAAAAGCTGGGAGGTAATAGCCCTGGAACAATACATAGAGGTAATAAGAATACCAAGGGGGCTACGTATATTCACTGTGCCTACACACCCTGAAACGAAAACGGCGCTGTTAGAAGAATGGGGACAGAATAATATGGAATGTTCGATGAACATGATGAGAATCTTGGTCAAACACGCCAAAATAGATATTGATGAAATAACTAAAAATATAGAGGAATTAGAGAAACTAATAAAAACTCAGACCAATAAGGAAGAAATGAGTAAACTGCGCAAAGAAATGGAAACGCGCTTAGAACAAGCATTGGCATAGCCAATAGGTCTCGCCTTTGGGACCTTATAAGTGTTTAGCCATGCAACAATTGTGCTGCATAACTGACACCTGGTTAAACACATATACGGTCCCAAAGGCGAGACCTATTAGCCAATAAGTCTCGCCTTTGGGGCCTTATAAGTGTTTAGGCAGAGCTATTGGTTTTGCCAATGTTTTTAAGAGCATTGTGGCTGCTGTGCAGCATGTTGAAAAGTTATAATAAAAAAGACTTATAAGCATTTTTGTTACTTTATATATAACTAAGACGACATTATGTACAACTGAATGACCCAATTAAAAAAGAATAAACATAAGAAAGGTCTTGTCGTTTATTTTGTCGTTGCAATGTTGGCAACTTCTTCCTGCCTATTCTAATGTTGAGGTGGTGCTTAGTGATGCTGAGGTGGTGTTGAGTGATGTTGAGGTGGTGCTTAGTGATGCTGTGGTGGTGCTGAGTGGTGTTGAGGTGGTGCTTAGTGATGCTGAGGTGGTGCTGTGGTGGTGCTGAGTGATGCTGTGGTGGTGCTGAGTGATGCTGGGGTGGTGCTGAGTGATGCTGGGGTGGTGCTGAGTGATGCTGGGGTGGTGCTGAGTGATGCTGGGGTGGTGCTGAGTGGTGGTGTGGTGGTGCTGTGGTGATGCTGAGTGATGCTGTGGTGGTGCTGAGTGGTGCTGTGGTGGTGCTGTGATGCTGTGGTGGTGCTGAGTGATGCTGTGGTGGTGCTGAGTGGTGTTGTGGTGGTGCTTAGTGATGCTGTTGTGGTGCTTAGTGGTGCTGAGTGGTGGTGTGGTGGTGCTGAGTGGGGCTGTGGTGATGCTGAGTGATGCTGTGGTGGTGCTGAGTGGTGCTGTGGTGGTGCTGAGTGATGCTGTGGTGGTGCTGTGCTGGTGCTGAGTGATGCTGTGGTGGTGCTGTTGTGGTGCTGAGTGGTGGTGTGGTGGTGCTGAGTGTTGCTGTGGTGATGCTGAGTGATGCTGTGGTAGTGCTGAGTGATGCTGTGGTGGTGCTGAGTGATGCTGTGGTGGTGCTGAGTGATGCTGTGGTGGTGCTTAGTGATGCTGTGGTGGTGCTTAGTGATGCTGTGGTGGTACTTAATGATGCTGTGGTGGTGCTGAGTGATGCTGTGGTGGTGCTGAGTGGTGCTGTGGTGGTGCTGAGTGATGCTATGGTGGTGCTGAGTGGTGCTGTGGTGGTGCTGTGGTGGTGCTGAGTGATGCTGTGGTGGTGCTGAGTGATGCTGTGGTGGTGCTGAGTGATGCTGTGGTGGTGCAGAGTGATGCTGTGGTGGTGCATAGTGATGCTGTGGTGCTGCTGAGTAATGCTGTTGTGGTGCTGAGTGGTGTTGTGGTGGTGCTTAGTGATGCTGTGGTGGTGCTTAGTGATGCTGTGGTGGTGCCGAGTGATGCTGTGGTGGTGCTGTGGTTGTGCTGTGGTGGTGCGTGGTGGTGCTGAGTGGGGCTGTGGTGATGCTGAGTGATGCTGTGGTGGTGCTGAGTGGTGCTGTGGTGGTGCTGACTGATGCTGTGGTGGTGCTGAGTGGTGGTGTGGTGGTGCTGAGTGATGCTGTGGTGGTGCTGAGTAGGGCTGTGGTGATGCTGAGTGATGCTGTGGTGGTGCTGAGTGGTGCTGTGGTGGTGCTGACTGATGCTGTGGTGGTGCTGTGCTGAGTGATGCTGTGGTGGTGCTGAGTGGTGGTGTGGTGGTGCTGAGTGATGCTGTGGTGGTGCTGAGTGGTGCTGTGGTGGTGCTGAGTGGTGCTGTTGTGGTGCTGTGGTGGTGCTGAGTGATGCTGTGGTGGTGCTGAGTGATGCTGTGGTGGTGCTGAGTGATGCTGTGGTGATGCTGAGTGATGCTGTGGTTGTGTTGAGTGGTGGTGTGGTGGTGCTGAGAGATGCTGTGGTGGTGCTGAGTGGTGGTGCTGAGTGATGCTGTGGTGGTGCTGAGTGGTGTTGTGTTGGTGCTGAGTGATGCTGTGCTGGCTCTGATTGATGCTGTGGTTGCGCTGAGTGATGCTGTGGTGTTGCCGAGTGAGAGATAGAGTGAAGATATAATGCCCAATTAGAGAGGGTGGTGAGAGAGAAAGAGAGAGAGAGAAAGGGTGTACATAGAATAAAGAGTGGAGCGGGATAGAGAGAGAGAAAGAAGGGGAGAGAGAGTGAATGAAGGAGTTTGAAAGAGAAACAGATAAAGGGGTGAGAGAGAATGAAAGGCTAAAAAAGATAGAGAGGGGAGAGTTAATTAAGTAGAGAGAGAATTAGAGAGGGGAGAGAGAGAGGAGAGAGACAATAAGAGTGGGGGTGTGGAGTTTAAATAGAGTGAAGAAGTGACGCGGAAAAAGTAACCTTAAATATAGCTTTGTGCTTTGCGCGAATAAATATAAAAAAAAAAACAGTGAGAGACAAAAATACTGGTAATTAGGCTGTGACTCCCAATATAAAACAAATAGCGATATAAGGTGAAATCAACCCACCGAAGCAATATTTCTAACTAGACAAAAAAAAGCTTGCATTTCAATGCTAATCGCTGTTGTTTTTCATGTGACTGTAGTCCAGGGCCCTCAGTTGGTAATGTGAGCTGCTGCTGCGATTGAAACATCAGAGTCCAGAGAGTTAATGAGCCATGACGAGGAAATGAGGAAGACCAGATGGCAGCTGCGCGTGCACGCCATCGTGAACTCAAGCTGGTCGCCAGCCGAAAGCCAGTGTTTGCACTTCCAAAACCCGCTTACTAAAACTCTCGGCCAGACCAGCGCAAGCGCTGGTGCAGGCCGAGACCTAAAAATACGAAACAGAAGTACAAGAGCGCAAACAAAGAAAGTTTAAAAGGGATGAGACGGACTAAATGTATGGAAGAATATTAACATTTGCCAAAATATTTGATGCTTTAAAAAGGAATTACCAACCAAACAAATATAAGAACACAGGGGACATCCCAAGTGAATCAGATGTAAGTGAGGGAGAGATGACCGCTGGAGATACAACCACTGCAACTCCGATTTTTTTAGACGAAATGAGACTGATGCACATAGATCAATCAATACAAAGAGGAAAAGGAAGGGGGAGAGGCGCATACCGGGGACAAGGCAGAGGGAACTTGGATGCCTCAAGAAATCAAGAAAGACAAGAAGAGGGAAACAGAAAAAGAAAGTATCCCCTGCGCAGTTTGAAGAAGTAATGGAGGAAAATCTAATTGTAAATTTATCTAAACACAAATTAACGACAGAGGAAACTACTTTATTAAATAAGGGACTCTCCTTCTGTCCGGAAAACCATTTCAATTACACTCAAACCAAAATTGATCTATACAAATATGTGAGAAAAATAAAGCTTGCTAAATTTCACGCGTCAAAAAAACTAGGGGAAAGAGAATGACAAACTACAGAAAGTGTGGCAAATGAAATCATTGAATTAACAATTGATCAAATACCAGACTTACAATGTATGTTCGAATTAATGTTTAATTTGGATGAAGGAGAAACAAATGAACAACAAATACTCCATGATCTGTCATTAAAAACCAATAAGCACCCCCCACCGGTCTCAAGAAAAAGTCTAAATTCTGTCCAGCTATGTCGCCAGGGAATAAATTTGATCTCTTTGCGGAAGCAATAACTGAAGAACTGGACAAAATGGAAAAGATCATACACCCTAATCAAAAGGAAAATCTAACTTGCAAAGAAAGGGAGGTTCTGAAATCCTTAAAGGATAATAAAACGCTAATAATTAAACCTGCGGATAAGGGCGGAAACATTGTCCTGTAAGATATAGAGGCATACAAAAATTAGGCATACAGACAATTAAATGACACCTCCAAATATACAAAGCTTCAAAACAACCCAATCAATGATATGACAATACAATTGACTACCAAATTAAAATCCTGGCATGAAATGAATTTATTGAACCAGGAAGAACTACAGTTTCTGACGAATGAATTACCAACTATTCCAACTATTTATTTTCTGCCAAAAATACACAAATTATTAGTAAATCCACCGGGCAGACCAATTGTGTCATCATGTAACTCTCTCTATGAAAAAATATCGACATATGTGGACTATTTTTTAGCCCCAATAGCACAAAGCTTGAACTCGTATATACGGGACACTGGAGACTTCTTAAGAATCCTAAATGGAATAGCATGGAATTCAGGATACATCATGGCCACAGTGGATGTAGTCTCACTATATACATCAATTGAACACCAAGTTGGCCTGCAAGCATGTAAATATTTCTTACAACAAAGAAGCATATCAGAATTTGAACACACGAAAATGTTGTTGTGCATGATTGAGCTATGCCTAACAAACAATGTCTTTATCTTCAACCATGACCTGTATCGCCAAGACTGTGGGACTGCCATGGGCATTTCATTTTCGCCAAACTACACGAATATCGTGATGGGTTGGTGGGAAAAAGAAATAGCCTGGAACCCAGCCAACCAGAATTATGTGGACAAAACAATCTTATAGGTCAGATTTATTGATGACTTATTCATAATATGGAATGGCACAGAAGTAGAATTTATGGAATACTTCAATATTCTTAATGAAAATGATGTGGGGCTAAGCTTCACTTGCACCACAAACACAGAAGGCATTGCTCTTTACCGGAAAGAAACTTCAACGAATAGTATATTACATGGCAAGAGCTTTCACCCAAAGTCCCTTTTGGAGAGCATACCATATGGGGAATTCACAAGAATGAAACGGAATTGCTCAAAAGAAAGCACCACTACAGGGATTGCTTTTTTCACCTTCCTTGGGTGATACGGCTGAAGGAAACAGAGGATGGGCACTGAAAATCTGGCAGGCCAAATGAGGGACAGACATAATGCATGGAATATGTAACAGGACCTTCAATGTACTCCGGAAATATCCTAATTCTAGGTTTTCACCCTTGATAACTGGTTGGATGATGGCAAGAATCCATAATGGTTGACAATGTGGTGTTCTTTCACATGGAAATGTAGGTCACAGAACATTAATGGTAACTCGACAAGAGTAACGGTCTTGTTTGATTGTCAGATTTACAAGGCAGAAACATAACCCAGGAGTACATTCATTACTGCACATAACGGCTTTATTTTACCTTCCCATTCCTAGTTTTCTGGTTTTGAAGTGGGTATCGGTGCGGTATTGAGTTACTGCACCTAAAGTTTACACACTTTCCTTCGTTCCGAACATTTTTCCATGCACATTTAACGAGGCACTGCTTTGCAGAAAGTACACAGGGAAAAATGGCGAGTTTGCGAAATTAGCACAACTGGCTGCAAACAATCGCGTCACTCAGAATGAGAGCACACGAAGAAGCCTCGCTCACGGGCAATGTGTAAGGTACTGCACGGGTCTCAAAATCTCGCTAACGGTACCCATGCTTCTCGGGTCCTCCTTTGCAGAACAAGTTGTCATCCAAACCGACTCCTCTTCAGATTAACTACAAACAGGGAAAGAGCAAGCAACTTTACTTAGCTCCATTACCTGTCTAATGGTTACAATCAGCAGGCCTCAAACCATCCTAGCACAAAGCAAGCTAATAAAACGCATGGATCAGGTGGCACATGATAAAACCTTCTATTCACACAGCAGCAGACTGCATCAAAGATGAAATACAGAAAACTACAAGCAAGAACTTACAAGATGGCTGACACTGGGTACTGCTGTGTGGAGCACAAGGCCCTGCTGGGAACTGTGCACCAATAAACAGCACAACACCACTGAATGACATCCTGAGAGTCAACCTGAACCCACTGCAAGGGTGGCATGCTTCATGGTGGGATAACTGGGCCAGGTGGAGAAGGATGGCCGGATGTCCACCAAATACAACCAATGCTGGCCATGCACACACCTCAACATTCATAGTGAAATGCCCCAGGTATGCATGACAATGTGCTACACCAATATCAACCTCTAACTGTGACAACTTAGGACAATGCAATGTACATGCACGCATCCAGAGGTACAGTCACAACTGTCAGGTGTGTGAACCATTGATGCCTGTAGAAACATTACATACAATGTGTGTCTCTTCCAAATACAGGTGACGATGATGGGGACACAGCAGCAGGCGAGGAGGAGTCCCTGTCCCAGGCTCCGGGGGACACAGAGCTCACTGGTGTGGAACAGCCTCTGCCCACCTCGGATGGCGAAGACCTACCTGGCACCTCCGGTCTGAGTCATCATGCAGCACCAGCTGGTCCAACATCTGCACCCCCTGCACCCACCCCTCCAACAACTGCCAACATACAGACCACCCACGCCGACACGGACAGACCAAGGACCACCACTGACAACAGCACAGGGTCCCAGGCCCACCGTGGAGCAACGGATGACAACACCACTAACAACCCCCAAGTGGGCCTCGGGTCACCTGTGCGTGCCACCGCAGGTCCTGCACATGTTGCCAGGGGTGGTGGGAGGGGTGGTAGACATAGGTCGCTGCTTGCAGAGGGGTCTGGACTGCATGATGACCCACAACTGGCACGCATCGCTGATGCGTACCAGGATAGCACCGGAGAGGTCAGACAGGTAGTGGGGATCCTCAAGGACATACAACAGCAGCAGGCTGCCCATCATGCCCGCTTGGACTCCCACATGGCCCGTGTGGAGAAACACATGTCGGGCATGGAGTCCAAGTGGGATACATTGCAAGAACTCACAGCGGTGCATAGGGACATATTGACATGCCTCCGCCAGATTAGCACCAACATGGCCACACCTCCCTGTGTGCCCACAACATCTGGTGCTGCAACAACTGACACCACCACAGGGAGGGAGGAGGACTCTGGCGGAGAGTCCCCTGTACCGCAGCAGCCTGCACGTGAGGGTCCCCCCACAAAGAATAGGGGTCGTCCGAGGAAGGAAAACTGAGAGGTTGATGGCCACGTACATCCCCCAGGAAGCCAACACCTGTTCCGGAAATTCTCCTTTGTGTGCAAATGTTTCACCCTGTCGAATGCAACACTACTTTCCCACATGACATGGGGAGTTCAAGTTGGACTAATGTATCATATGACTGTGGACTTCACTCAGGACATTTCTGCTACCAAGACTTCCAACTCATCTGGGAACTTTGGATCACAATCACAATGTACAGCACCCACCATCCTGTGCACTATACACACACACATTTCTGTAAATAAAATCACTAGTACACCATACTTGCCACTGTTGTTATTCAAATGTGGATACTGTTATGGTGATGATGTTCTGCTAAATTACACTGTGTATGCTAACTGCTACAGCAAGTACAACAACGTCGTGTGAGTCATGGTGACGTGATACATATGAGGGCGACACACCACTAGGGCTACACAACACAGACACCAGGGCCATCGGACTCATCGCCCACAGTGATGTTGCCAGGAAATACAGTGGAATGCACAGACACCACACATATTCAGAGTCTGTGTCAACTAGCCCACAGGTGCAGTAAGCAAATGTCAGTCAGATGTGTGACCACAGACAACGCACATCCCAAAGTGAAGGACTGGTTTATTACACAGTTGTAACATGTTGTTACCACTACAAATGCAAGTTAATCCCACGTGGCAGTGGCCACACAGTCAACAAGTGCAGAAGATATGAAGTCCAGGGGTGTGTGGCACATCACCTGTAGGGAAACGACTGCTGCCACCCTGAAAGCTGAATCATGGTGTTGGGGGATCCAAGTTGACCAAACAACTCTGTAAGCACCCTGTGAAGGACAGACATGACACACAGTCAAAACCACTGAAGAACAGGACAGAACTGCAACACTCATGCCCTAAACATGTCACAAGATACCTACACAAAAGCACGTTTGCATGTCAACACTGTTGGGGAGTACAGACTACCTGTAAGGACACATCGCTGCACGCATCCAGTCAAGTGGCACATGGCCACACTAAAACAGCACCAGGGCACCACCCACACATATCATGCAAACTCACATCATTCACATTGCATCTCCCTGGATACTCACATTCAGCTGAAGAAGTTGGTGATAAGCTGTGTGCGGACATCACCACCATCATCATCATCATCACTGGCATCGTGGTCCAGTCCAGGATCCTCCACAGGTGGCGGACGTTGGTCATCGTCATCCAGGATGAGAGGCAACTCCTTCCGCACTGCCAGGTTGTGGAGCATGCAGCAAATGATGACAATCTTGCACACCTTTGCTGGGGCATATGGGAGTGCCCCTCCTGTCTTGTCCAGGCAGCGGAAGCGGCTCTTCAGGAGACCAAAGGTCCGCTCGATCACTCTCCTGGTCCGACGACGTGCCTCATTGTAGCGCATCTGGGCTGGTGTCACAGGGTTCCTGAGGGGTGTCAGCAACCACGGCATGTTGGGGTATCCGGAGTCACCTACAGACATACAATTGCACATTAGCTGAGTTCAAAAAGTGGGCGGAATACAACATAGCAGAACACACACAATGGTACAAAGTCAGTACACACCGACAAGCCAGGCACGCTGGTTCGGCATCTGTGACATCATCCTCAGGATGCGACTACTCCTCATCACGTAGGCATCGTGAGCAGAACTGGGGAAACGGGCACACACATGTGTGATGGTCATATCTGCAAGACATACCACCAGCGCATTGATCGAATGGTAGTGTTTGCGGTTACGGTAGGCCTGCTCATGTGCCTGTGGTGGTACCAGAGCCACATGAGTCCCATCAATGGAGCCAATTACATGTGGCATCCTCCCCAGGGCATAAAAGTCACTCTTAACGTCAGTGAGTTGTCGACGTTTGGGGAAATAGATGAACTGGTTCAGGTTCCTCAACATAGCCACCAAAACATCGCGTAGCACATGGCTGAACATAGTCTGTGACATCCCACCAGCAGTCGCCACAGTGTGTTGGAAGGTACCGGTGGCAAAGAAGTGTAGGGCTGCCATTACCTTCACCTTGGGTGTCAGCGCCGTAGGGTACGGCCGGCCTGGTTGCAGATGCGGTGCCAAGCGCACTGCCAAATCCTCAATCAGCTGCCTGGTGAAGCGGTACCGTCGGATGCTGTCACGTTCCACCATCGTTGCCAGTTCAGGGAATGGTCTATGGACAGCTGGAGCCCTGCAGTGCATAGGATGAAGAAAGAAAGATTGTCAGTCACCCCACAGATGTGCCTTTCACCATACTCAATTTCACATGATACATCATTACAAGACACAAGTACTTGATGTGTGTGCCGTTCTGTTCGGACATAACTCGCACCTACATGGCCATCATCTAAGTTCTCAGTACAACATGTGTGCACAACAGGTACCAGGTTGTGGTATGGGAAACCATTAGGCTGTATCACAGTACCCATTTACTGCTGTCACGTTCCACACACACACCACAGTGACATGTCTGGACAGATGCGCCACAGGCATCACAGCACATTGACAGGTAGATTCCCAGGGACCCTGTCTTGCCACATGGACACTGGCATGACATGGCGTATCATGTACACGTCAGAAAAACAAACATGACTCCCACAGGTAGTGGCCCCTGTTGCCTCCGCAGGACAGACATGGACGTCAGTGACACACACACGCACAACATCAAAGTCCATGCACAAACAACGTTGCTGTGGAGACTGTCTCCCATCGTGCACATGGAATCAGAGACATCGGAAACACAACATGCACACAGACTGTGGAGGGACATCACTATTGTGGCAATGGGTCATCCTGTTACGTACATGCCTTCCCCCATGGGACCCTAGGGGTATGTGACATGTCACACACATACACAACCTGGAATTGTGACCATGCCACATGCTCTGAAATGAACTGTTGCACATCACAGTGGTCATGTGCACAACACACAAAGGACCCTGTCCCCATGAACACATGCACAGCCTGGGTGTGGATGCCCACCAGTGCCACCACAGAAACCACATGTCAAACCCCATACACAGAAAAGGTAATGCAGCCTTACATGTCTTAGGAAACAGTGTGGAGTGGGTGTGGTGTTGTAGGTGTGCCCCTGTGTCTCTGGCAGGTATATGTGGCTGGCATAAGTTCACCAGTGACAAGCATGGTGACATATGCGACTGACCTGTACAGGTACGCGTTGTACAGCAATGGACCGATCGGTGTGCCCGGCCGGCCCATTGCATGTGTTGTGTGCGGGTACGCGTTGTACAGCAATGGACCGATCGGTGTGCCCGGCCGGCCCATTGCATGTGTTGTGTGCGGGTACGCGTTGTACCCCGAAATACGCGTTGTACAGCAATGGACCGATCGGTGTGCCCGGCCAGCCCATTGCATGTGTTGTGTGCGGGTACGCGTTGTACAGCAATGGACCGATCGGTGTGCCCGGCCGGCCCATTGCATGTGTTGTGTGCGGGTACGCGTTGTAACCCGAAATACGCGTTGTACAGCAATGGACCGATCGGTGTGCCCGGCCGGCCCATTGCATGTGTTGTGAGCGGGTACGCGTTGTACCCCAAAATACGCGTTGTACAGCAATGGACCGATCCGTGTGCCCGGCCGGCCCATTGCATGTGTTGTGTGCGGGTACGCGTTGTACCCCGAAATACGCATTGTACAGCAATGGACCGATCGGTGTGCCTGGCCGGCCCATTGCATGTGTTGTGTCGGGTACGCGTTGTACCCGAAATACGCGTTGTACAGCAATGGACCGATCGGTGTGCCCGGCCGGCCCATTGCATGTGTTGTGTGCGGGTACGCGTTGTACAGCAATGGACCGATCGGTGTGCCCGGCCGGCCCATTGCATGTGTTGTGTGCGGGTACTCGTTGTACCCCGAAATACGCGTTGTACAGCAATGGACCGATCGGTGTGCCCGGCTGGCCCATTGCATGTGTTGTCTTGCGGGTACGCGTTGTACCCCGAAATACGCGTTGTACAGCAATGGACCGATCGGTGTGCCCGGCCGGCCCATTGCATGTGTTGTGTGCGGGTACGCGTTGTACCCCGAAATACGCGTTGTACAGCAATGGACCGATCGGTGTGCCCGGCCGGCCCATTGCATGTGTTGTGTGCGGGTACAGCGTTGTACAGCAATGGACCGATCGGTGTGCCCGGCCGGCCCATTGCATGTGTTGTGTCGCGGGTATGCGTTGTACCCCGAAATACGCGTTGTACAGCAATGGACCGATCGGTGTGCCCGGCCGGCCCATTGCATGTGTTGTGTGCGGGTATGCGTTGTACCCCGAAATACGCGTTGTACAGCAATGGACTGATCGGTGTGCCCGGCCGGCCCATTGCATGTGTTGTGTGCGGGTACGAGTTGTACAGCAATGGACCGATCGGTGTGCCCGGCCGGCCCATTGCATGTGTTGTGTCGCGGTGCACGCGTTGTACCCCGAAATACGCGTTGTACAGCAATGGACCGATCGGTGTGCCCGGCCGGCCCATTGCATGTGATGTGTGCGGGTACGCGTTGTACAGCAATGGACCGATCGATGTGCCCGGCCGGCCCATTGCATGTGATGTGTGCGGGTACGCGTTGTACAGCAATGGACCGATCGGTGTGCCCGGCCGGCCCATTGCATGTGTTGTGTGCGGGTACGCGTTGTACCCCGAAATACGCGTTGTACAGCAATGGACTGA
Source organism: Calotriton arnoldi (assembly GCA_963921515.1). Classification (NCBI taxonomy): domain Eukaryota; kingdom Metazoa; phylum Chordata; class Amphibia; order Caudata; family Salamandridae; genus Calotriton; species Calotriton arnoldi. The sequence goes on from CAWUFW010000601.1 coordinate 1,264,950, forward strand.
TCGGTGTGCCCAGCCGGCCCATTGCATGTGTTGTGTGCGGGTACGCGTTGTACCCTGAAATATGCGTTGTACAGCAATGGACCGATCGGTGTGCCCGGCCGGCCCATTGCATGTGTTGTGTGCGGGTACGCGTTGTACCCCGAAATACACGTTGTACAGCAATGGACCGATCGGTGCGCACGCATTGGCTGGGGCCTGGCATGGCAACGGACGCGTTTTCGTGGCTCCAACGAGTCTGATGCAGTGAATTCAGTTGGCCAGCCACAACAATGTTGCAAAATCATGGATGTCATGAATTTGAAGATTTGAAGGATGCTGTGGGCGTGTATTAGTGCTGCTATTCCATGGATTGGTCAGATTCAGAAGATGCAAACGACTTGGACCTATCACTTTGGACACATGGGACAGTATCTGCCTCTGCAGCACACATATAATGCTGGCTGTTCCCCTGAGAGCTCACTTGCCTGCACTACATGCTCCAGGACGACATCTGCCAACAACACTGCTGCTGTCTCTGCATCCTCTGGCTACTGCAATGGCACGTACTGTGGATAGAGCCCCAGCCTTCAGCCTTGAGGAGAACCAGGCCCTGCTGGACAGCCTCCTTCCACAGTACAGCAAGCTGTATGGGAAACCAGGGGAGCAGGTGAGTGTGCTGTCCACTGCCTTACCAATTGTGCATGTTGTCTGACTAGCAGGACTTACAGTGTGCACACCACTGGCTAGCATGCTCACTGAGTAGTTGTCACACCCCAAAGTGTGTAGTTACATGCACTGAACAGGTACAGTGCAGTAACAGTGCATTCCAAAAAGGTTTACTCCCCATGCAATGACACCATGTAGTGACTGCTGGCAAACTGTTCATAGCCATTGTTGCACTGCCTATGTACATCATATGCCCCTGTGATTGAGACATGTATATCCAACTGTGTGATGCACGGATATGTTGCATGTGTAGTAATGTCCTTTTTCACTTTGTCATCCTCACAGGTCGATGCCCACCAGAAGCAGGAAATCTGGCTGACCATCGCCCGGAAAGTAAGATCCGTGGGGGTCTACAGGCGCAGGATCCGCAACTGCCAGAAGAGGTGGCAGGACCTTCGTGGCTGGACCCGGAGGATCGCAAGGGTCCAGCTGAAGCTGTCGCCTCCTCGCAGGAGGGGCGGACACCGGACCCTGACCCCCCACATGCTCCGGATCCTGGCGGTGGTCTTCCCTGACCTGGATGGGCAGCTGACGGCCAGACAGCAGCAAGGAGGGGGTGAGTCCATGACTGCACTGTGCACTTTGTCTGACATGCTATGTGCCCTCCTCTGGCCTGGTTAAACTTCCACAGTACATCAGTCATGTGGTTCAGGACCCATGTCCCTCATTTGTGACATGCCCACTTCTCCTCTGATACGCATATGTGTGGCCCTTACAGTCAGGAAATTGTGTCACTTGGGGACTGTGTCATTGCATTTAGCTTCGCTCAAGGTGGGGGACAGCATTTGTTCCCGTGACTATGTTGTGGGATTCATGTGTGGGTCAATTGCTTACACAATGCCTAAGTTCTGACATGTAATCTGGGTGTAACTTTGATATGTTGTCCACTTGATGATCTGAATCACCACATGTCCCTGGGGAATTTGGCACACACCCATGCTGCCGGTGGGAACAATGTTTGGGCCTCAGGAGTATGTGTATCAAGTGTGTCACACGTGCTCAGCCACATGCCTACTGTCCAGGACTCATTCCTCTTACAGGTGGAGCTGGACAGTCATGCCTACTACAGGGCATACAATACACTCTGTACTCCCACACCCGTGTACCATCTGGCATGTTGTGATCAGTGAAATGTTCCCTCAGGTGTCTGCCTCTGTGTCATTGTGCTGTGTCCTCGTTGTCAGGACTACTGGTACGTTTATCGGTTAGGGCTCAGCATGCCAGCGGAGATGTGACCATGATAGACGAAACTTCTGTGATTTTTAGGTGTCTTATCACTTGACTGTGCACACAGGTGTATGCGACTGTGACTTTCAGGCAGCTGTTTCTCATTCACAGCACACTGTGAGGTGCTCATGTTCAGAGAGTTGTGTTTCATGTCCCCCATATGTCCAATTGGTATGACGTGGACAAGTAGTAGTACTGATGATGTGGTTTTTGGGGGATGGACATGTGCACTTGTCAGTTACATAACTTGCATTCCCCATGTCTTAGGATTGTGACACAGTGCAGACTGTTGTTGGCTGGCTGCCATGCCCATGTGACTGGAGACAGTGATGTATGACTTTGCACGCATGCCTGTGTCATGGCATTAAACTTCCTAAGAGTGATCCTGCAGGGGAGTGACATGTGCAACATGCACCCCATTGTGGCATTGACTATCCGGACATGGGTGCATCATGGTGTGTGGTGCTGGTATGCATCACATGCATTTCTATTTAGACTCTGGCCATCCCTTCATCTGGACACCTGCACTGACTTAGTGGCAAGAGATGTGTTGTGTGCATGTTCACATACTTCACCGTGTTCCCTGCAATGTCCAACAACTGTGTAGGTGGTGCATGTGTCCACACTGGGGTCTTACCATCAGACAGGCACCAGACAGATGGGTGCAAGGGCAGGAGGGGTGTGAGTCCCATGGTTGACCATCAGACTGACAATTGGCTTCCACAAATCTGTGTGAGGACTTTAGGCAATGTTCAACTAAGGATGCCTGGGCTGGCTCTGTGATGTGCTGTACTTACTGTGGTGTGTGCGTTCAGTGCAGGTGACTGATGTTTGTCTGTTTCCCTAATAGTTTGCAGATACATCCACGGCCACAGGAGGGGACAGCTCCACGGACCAGGAGGAGCAGCAGAGCCAGACTGGGTCAGCGTCCGACGAGTGGTCAGAGGGACCCAGTGGCACGGAGGGCGAGGGGAGCCACACCGAGGAGTCCTCAGCACCATCCACCTCAGCTGAGGACCACAGCAGCTCGGAGGATGACTCCCTTGTGGAGGCGGGTGTCAGCAGCCACCAAAGTCAAGCTAGTCTGTCTGGCCCCGCCACCACCACCACCACCACCGCCCTCCCATTGGCTCCCATTCCTGAGGTCCGTGGAGGCTCCCGTGCTCGGGAGCGTGTCTCCTTCATGCCAGGCACTGCACCCCCTGCCCCTGTGTCCCCTGCTGCCCTGAGTGAGGAGTCTGTGTACCTCCTTCGTCAGCTCCATGTAGGGCAGACAGCAATGCTGACGGTCCTCCATGCACACACCACTCTGTTGACACAGCTAGTGTCGTTGATGGAGGGCATCTCGACGGGTATGTCTGCCCTACAGAGGAGCAATAGGTCCATGGACTCCTCCCTGACGGCAGCAGTGTCCCTCCTCCAACAGTCCCTCACCCCTCCCACCTCTGCCCCATCCACACTTCCTGCCACCCTACCTGTCCAAAGCACATGCACACCTGCACAATCACCCAAACACACAGACACGAGCAGCACAGACACACCCAAGAGAAAGGCAAGACGTGCACACAAGCATCCTCAGGGGACTGATACCACAGACACAGAGGAGGGGGAACACACACACACACAGGCATCCACAGTCACTCCGCAGTCCTGCAAATCCTCTCCCTCCAAGACCCCTTCCCTTGCCTCACCTGCTACCCCACATACACAGCAGCTCTTCCTGTGTGACCTCGGCCTCTTCCCCTCCAATCCTGCTGATCCAGCATACCGGGGGAAGAGGAAGTCCACCCACACAGAGGGGAGTGCCCCTCGCCCCCGGACACCCTCCCCCAGGCGCAGGCAGACACAGGACCCCATTCGGAAGTCCCCCCGGACCAGGAAGAGCAAGACCCCACCACCACCACCACGCAGCTCCACCACCCAGTCTCTCTCCTCCATCCCCCAGGCCACCACTCCACAGGTTCCCCCGCCACACCCTTCCCCAGGTTCCCCCACACACCGATACCGCATCCCCAGACTGCTTAGGCCCTCCCCCCCTGCCACTTGCTCTTCCACACCCAACCCAGATTCTCTGCCTGTTAGTGCCACTGGTGTGGGGACTGGGTCCCCCCCCTCTGTCCTGCCCACCTCATCTGCCCACCCTTCCACTCCCTTGGAGTTATGCACTGCAGTGGAGTCCACAACTACCCCATCTGACTTGGGCACTGCAGTGGGGACCCAGTCCACTACATCAGACCAGTCCACTGCAGTGCTTGCAGCACCCACACCAACTGACTTGTGTAGCACGGTGGTGCTGGCCCCCCCTGAGTCAGACACCTCCTCTGCAGTTGCCGGTGACACTCCTGCACCCACCACCCCTTCACTGCCTCACTCTGCCATCCCCTGATCCTGTCCCTGCGGTGCCTGGCCTGCCCCTTGTATGCCCCTCCAAGGGGGATGTCCCCTGTCCGTACCAGTGCAGGCAAACAATGGGTGAGCAGTTGTCACTTGTCACCTTGTTGGGACATGGATATTGGACTGGCCATTGGCCTTAGTTTCTTTTGGACGTCAACTTTTAATTTTACATTAGCTGAATAAAGCCTCTTTTTGTTTAATTGAGGTGTTTCTTTTGATGTACATGATGTAGATGAGTAGCATCCTGCATTTGCAGTTGTTATAGTGTTCAGTTCAGGAATATGAAGTGTTGCTGTGATGGACTCCATGTGGTCCATGGGATATGTGTCCTGTTCTACTCTGGATCTATGGCATCCTTTGCTGCAGTCTGAGGGTGTAATGTTCAGCATTTGACACAGGGATGTACATTTTGCATTTGTAAAGGAACACCTTTGTCTTACACTGATGCACATCTGGTGGGCTTACCACTGTTCAATGTTCCGATTTCCCTGACTGTGTGCCCATCTCCACTGGACATGCAGTTTTGCACATCAATGTTGAAGGACTCATCTGTGTATACAGTGCAACTGGCTTGACACGTGTTTTGGGTGTATGCAGATGACTGACGTGACACTCCCGTACTCAGGCTGATGTGAGCAGAGCCTTCTGTGTGTTGTAGTTGTTGACTCACTGACGGAGTGTCCTGCTGACATGTTTGAGTCGTGCACAGACAAGGTTTGGCACAGCGGACCTTCCACAGGAGTGGAGTGCCCTCATGGCAGTGTGTAATCCCGTGACATTGCGTGTGCCCGTGTTGTGTGTTGTGTAAGCATGTCTGTGCGTGTTCCCTTCCCTTTTCCTACACAGGCTGTGTCCCTAGGGATGTTCCTGTTTGTGTTGCTTGCAGAGTTGGTCTGTGTTCATCCAGCATCTTGGACCTGGTTTCTCTGTGATGTGGTTGCATGGCAAACTAATGTTCATGAGGTTGCCATCCCAGGTTGTCTTTGTTGTCAGGGCTGGGGATGTGGGCAAACGGTGATGGGACACATTCTGGATTCCCCTTGGCACTTGTTGTTTACACAAGTCATGTGAATTTCAGTTTGTGGTAGCTTTCAGTGATTGTGACACGGTGTGTGTGTGACTGCTGCCACTCCTCAGGGTCAGAGCTGCAATGTTGGAAGTTGTGTACGTGTGTTCTTTGTGTGTCACCTTGGCTTCTTCGTAGGTGTGTGACTATGGCCAGGATCCCATTGATTGTGGTGGATTTCACATCATGCCCATGTACGGCGTACTTTGCTGTGTGTCAGACATTGACGAGTCTTATTGACTGGCCATGTGTGATGGGTATCTGCACCTTAGTTCCCCCCACCACCCCTGGAATTGTCATGGGTGCATGTGCACTGTCACCAGTCCATGTGAGCTTCACTGCTGCACATTGGTGGAGATCAGGGTGTGTGGTGTTGAGTGTGCAAATGTGAGTTGTTGCACGGCTAGACCCCTACCTCCATATTGGCCTTGTCTGGCAGGCCGTGCTGATTGATTGGAGCTTGTGTAGGTGTGATGGTAGTTTGTTGCTCAGGACACATGGCTGTGGTTCACTGTGTGAACGACATCTACCTTTGTCATCACAGTGGGATTGTCACGCAGGCTAGTGTCAGCACAATGTGGGGTCCCTGGGGGTAGTTCTGTGGTGGGTCTGTCTCTTGCTGTGTTAGTTGCTGTTTCTACAAGCTTGTGTGACATGTGTAATTTGGCCTCCCTCTCAGCTGACGATGTCTGATTGCCCACATAGGAGTATCCGATCCATGAGTAACTTTTGTATGGCACTGTATACACATCTGTGTGATTGGAGTTCAGGCCTCCTCATGTGTTGTGTGGTTGCCTGGGGACACTGGCACACCCCCCCCATCACCTGTTGTGTTTGAAATGCAGTGTGAGTCTGCCTGTTTGTGTTTGTGCATTTGCACCACTGCATTGGCATTTCTGTAGTGTGCCATTGTCTGTATGTTGTTTGTTTGGCTTCCCCAGCTGTCCCTGGGACTCCTAGGTCATCAGTCAGCACAGTGATCATGGTTTGTATGTCCCATTGATGCCATGGTATGGTATTTGTTCACCTGACATCGACAGTCTCCACAGGATATCTACATTTGTGTGTCCATTGGTGCAGATATGTGGCTCAGCATTATGATAGTCACTTCTGTCATTGTGTTATTTGTGAATATTGACAATGTGGTCCCCCATGGGTGATGTTTGTATGCACATGGCCAAAACGATGTTTCTGTGACACTGCACTGTTTGCCCCGCCCAATCTATGTTGCTATGGGACACAAGCACTACTATGCCACTGATGTGTTTGTTGTTGTGTGACCAGGATTCATCCATACAGTTTGGCTTTCGCAGCTTTTACCATGACTACACTTACCTTATGATCACCGTGGTGATGGTGCTTTTGGCCCCATTGCCACACTGTTCAAAAGTTGCATCAGCTATGGACCCACACTTACCTTTTGGTCACTGTGGTGATGGGGCTTTAGGCCCCATGGCCACACTGTTCAAGAGGTGCATCAGCTATGGACCCCACCCTTACCTTTTGGTCACTGTGGTGATGGGGCTTTAGGCCCCATGGCCACACTGTTCAAGAGGTGCATCAGCTATGGACCCCACACTTACCTTTTGGTCACTGTGGTGATGGGGCTTTAGGCCCCATGGCCACACTGTTCAAGAGGTACATCAGCTATGGACCCCACACTTACCTTTTGGTCACTGTGGTGATGGGGCTTTAGGCCCCATGGCCACACTGTTCAAGAGGTGCATCAGCTATGGACCCCACACTTACCTTTTGGTCACTGTGGTGATGGGGCTTTAGGCCCCATGACCACACTGTTCAAGAGGTGCATCAGCTATGGACCCCACACTTACCTTTTGGTCACTGTGGTGATGGGGCTTTAGGCCCCATGGCCACACTGTTCAAGAGGTACATCAGCTATGGACCCCACACTTACCTTTTGGTCACTGTGATGATGGGGTGTTCGACCCCATGGCCACAGTGGTCATGGTCTGCTTGCATTGTGGAGGCCACACACATTTATGTGTGACACATGTGATAGTGGGTCACATTGTATGTTCAATGTCATGTTCAGTGTTGTAGGCATTTGACACACACTACACACTCTTGTCATGGTGTTGGGGGGATGTAATTTTCTGTCATTCCTTATGTGGGAGTATGCTGGTTGTGTCATGCATTACCCGTCCTATGAGTAGGGGTGGTGGTAGTGGCAGGCATCCAGCCCCCCCTGAGTAGGCGTGGTGGTAGTGGTAGGCATCCAGCCCACCCTGAGTAGGGGTGGTGGTAGTGGCAGGCATCCAGCCCCCCCTGAGTAGGGGTGGTGGTAGTGGTAGGCAACCAGCCCCCCCTGGGTAGGGGTGGTGGTGGTGGCAGGCATCCAGCCCCCCCTGAGTAGGGGTGGTGGTAGTGGCAGGCATCCAGGCCCCCATGAGTAGGGGTGGTGGGAGTGGTAGGCATCCAGCCCCCTATGGGTGGGGATGGTAGTAGTGACAGGCATCCAGGCCCCCATGAGTAGGGGTGGTGGTAGTGGTAGGCATCCATCCCCCTATGGGTGGGGATGGTAGTAGTGATAGGCATCCATCCCCCCCTCAGTAGGGGTAGTGGTAGTGGCAGGCATCCAGCCCCCCCTGAGTAGGAGTGGTGGTAGTGGTAGGCATCCAGCCCCCCCTGAGCAGGGGTGGTGGTAGTGGCAGGCATCCAGCCCCCCCTGAGTAGGGGTGGTGGTAGTGGCAGGCATCCAGCCCCCCCTGAGTAGGGGTGGTGGTAGTGGCAGGCATCCAGCCCCCCCTGATTAGGGGTGGTGGTAGTGGTAGGCATCCAGGCCCCCATGAGTAGGGGTGGTGGTAGTGGTAGGCATCCAGCCCCCTATGGGGGGGATGGTAGTAGTGACAGGCATCCAGCCCCCCTGAGTAAGGGTGGTGGTAGTGGCAGGCATCCAGCCCCCCCTGAGTAGGGGTGGTGGTAGTGGCAGGCATCCAGGCCCCCATGAGTATGGGTGGTGGTAGTAGTAAGCATCCAGCCCCCTATGGGTGGGGATGGTAGTAGTGACAGGCATCCAGGCCCCCATGAGTAGGGGTGGTGGTAGTGGTGGGCATCCATCCCCCTATGGGTGGGGATGGTAGTAGTGATAGACATCCATCCCCCCTCAGTAGGGGTGGTGGTAGTGGCAGGCATCCAGCCCCCCCTGAGTAGGGGTGGTGGTAGTGGCAGGCATCCAGCCCCCCCTGAGTAGGGGTGGTGGTAGTGGTAGGCATCCAGCCCCCCCTGAGTAGGGGTGGTGGTAGTGGCAGGCATCCAGCCCCCCCTGGGTAGGGGTGGTGGTAGTGGTAGGCATCCATCCCCCCTGAGTAGGGGTGGTGGTAGTGGCAGACATCCAGGCCCCCCTGAGTAGGGGTGGTGGTAGTGGTAGGCATCCATCCCCCTATGGGTGTGTGTGGCATTGGTGATGCCCATCCCACCCCTATGGTTGTGCTGTTGCTAGTGTACGTCATTTGTGCATCCCTATGTGTGTGTGACATATTTTGTGTACGTGTAGTTTGTTTGTATTGTTGGTGTTTGACTTACCGTCTGCGCCGTACGCGTCCGTACCGGTCCCGGTAATAGATGTAGAGTATAGGTAGGACCTGCGCGATGGGATTCATGGTTGGGTCGTCTCGTTCGGATTTCTCGTGTCTTCGACTCGTACTTGTCGCTGGCTTGTTCGTCTCATAGCCGTGGATCGTCTTGTGGCGCGAAACGGAGCTTATGTGCGGCTCTCCAGGATGCTGAAACGTGCCGGACGTAGCGACTGGTTCGGCGCATATGGAGCGCGCATCGTACTAGTCCGGCTGGAAGGTGCTGTGTATTTGGTTCCGTGCGACTCGATTCGGCGTCTACGGATCCGGCTCGGGCGGGGAACAGGAGCTGGATTGGGTGAGTACGGCTCGCTCGGGAAATGGGTTGTTATACGCATCGTACTTGTTCGTCCAGACGGGTGTACGAATCGGTCGGGAAACACGCATTCGGCTGGGTTTTTTTCCGGACGAATACTGTTAGGTGCCCTACCGGCCGAGATCGGAATCGGCCCCTAAGTGTTAAAAAAGGACCAGGGAAGAGTAAATAGGAGGTTTGCAAAGCAAAAATAGGGCCAACAGGCACACAAGGCACAGAAAAGCATTAGGGAGACAAAGCAGAGTGTTGGAGCGCAAAGCACAGAGAATCAGAGGGACAAAAAACACAAAGAGGGCATGGAGTTTAGAGACGACAATGGAGGGGATTACAACAACAAAAACAACAAGCACGGTCCTAAAAAGCTATCGCCACGCCACGCGAAGACAATAAGCTTGCAAATCACCTCTCCGCAAGCAATAAACACAAAACAAAACAAGTGGACGAACTTCGTGGCAAGCCCTCTGAAAACTGCAAACACAGCAGAACATTTTGCTTTGAACACCAGGCACCTAACCAGATACCAGAAGAACACACACTGCCTCTCTTTCCTTCTTTCATTTAGTTGCTTCCCTGTGAAATGGATCCCAAAAAGACAAGCGCGCACCTCGCGCTGAGGAGGAGAGGAGGAGGCAGCAGGGGATGGGGAAGAGAGGAGGGGGCCTGCGCCGGATTCCCTTGCGGGAGCGAGCAGGAACCATATGTCAAAGCTTGCTCCCGCAAGGGAATCGCCAAACGTGCACGCGTTGCCATTGAAGGCAATGCAATGCGTGCACGATTTTGGCAGCCAAACTGAATCAATGGCTTACGGTCTTTTTCCTATGCAGCGCATGCGCAGCGCATGCGCGCTGCGTAGGCAAGACCTAAAAAGGATTCGTAAAATGCAAAGTATGCAAGGCCTGTAAAATTGGAGAAAATCGCAAAGCAATATCTGATTTCCAAGGAAACAAAATTGAAATACAACAAGCAATAAAATGCACAACGAAATTCGTAGTCTACATCATTCAATGCAAATGTGGCATGCAATACATAGGGAGCACGATATGCATGCTCAAGAAACGAATACTAGAGCATATCCGTGCTGTGAAGAATAAAGACACCTCCTATGCAACAGCAAAACACATGATGACATGCCAAAACAGTGACTGGAGAGCAATGTGCTTTTTTGGAATCCACGCTATAGAAAGCAATGAGACAGGAGGCGATAGAATCAAAAAACTGCGCAAAACAGAGTCCAGATATATAATCAGATTACGATCGAAGACCCCTTATGGGATCAATAATGATGAAGAACTATTTGTACATCTGGACTGAGAACCTGGAAATGCTGAAACAATGGGAACTGCTGAAGGAGGCATCACAATGGGCACTAATCCCAATAAAAATGCCAAGACCGCAAAAGACCCAAGCATGGACAAAACAAAAATAACTAATTATCTCCAAAATCCAGAAAAAATAGGAAGATCATAATAATGGAAAGAGTTGAAAGACTTATAAAAATAGTACTAACTGAGACTGAAATCAAAATTAATTTTGTCTTCAAAATAATTTACAAACAAAAAAAGTTTGTTTTAAAACATGTCACCTGAAAATTCTGTCAAAAAATGTAAATATTGTAAATAGAAATGCACATTAAGACAAGTGAACTACATTTCCCACAATGCCACATTATTGGCAAACTGTGTTTGGTATAAATAGTTACATAGAAAAAATACTCACTAACCGTGACAAAGGCCTCGCAAGGGCTGAAACGCGTTGGGGTGAGCCAGTACAGCTGAAAAATAAAGGAAGCTTACAACTGGATCTGGAGTGCATCGTAATTTTGTTATATGGAATTAATTGGGCTTGGATTCAGCCCCACCACGATTGCACCAGTCTATGAGCGCGCTGCGAAAGGAATCCATTTGTGTTGGAATATATATATATATATATATATATATATATATATATATATATATATATATATATATATATTCACTGAAAAAACCATAGGTTTCAGGCACGTTATAGTTAGTTGGACATTGCACTCGTACAAAACCCGTGAAATTCCCCCGTTATAGTTAGTTCAGGTAACTATAACTCGCGCCCCCGCAATGCACTGCTGATGACGTCACATATTACATCACTCATGACATGGTCAGTAGTGTTATCGTTACTTTTTCTTACTCAGTGGTGGATCCTGGATCCAGCACTGGTGCATCTCCTGTAAACAGTTGAAAGAATGCGTTTAAGTCATACAGGCGATTTTTAAGGAATATTTGTAGTTTGTGAAAATCGACACTGAAACTTTTCTGCTGAAAACCAGACAATGGATTCCTATGGAAGGAAATACAAGTTACTGGTAAGTACGGATAGAATTACTTTTCAGGGTCAGTGCTGGGCTAAAAGATGCAGCACTGGGTTCTCTCCTGATAACAGGTGAGTAAATCGGAATTCGTAGTTCGGCTGATTTTAGAGGAATATTATAAAGTTCCAAAACTCCACACTTAGAAGAATTTCCAAGTGAAACCAGTCAATGTTAGCCTATGGAAGGAAATTCAAGTTACTGTTAAGTACGGTTAGAATTACTTTTCAGGATCAGTATTGGGCTCAAAGATGCAGCACTGAGGTCTCTCCTGATAACAGGTGAGTAAATCGGAATTCGTAGTTCTGCTGATTTTAGAGGAATATTTGTAAGTTTCAAAAATCAACACTTAGAAACTTTTTCAGCAAAAAGCAGGCAATGATATCCTATGGAAGGAAATTCAAGTTACTGGTAAGTACGGTTAAAATTACTTTTCAGGATTAGTACTGGGCTCAAAGATGCAGCACTGTGGTCTCTCCTGATAACAGGTGAGTAAATTGGAATTCGTAGTTCGGTTGATTTTAGAGGAATATTATAAAGTTCCAAAACTCCACACTTAGAAGAATTTTCAAGTGAAACCAGTCAATGTTAGCCTACGGAAGGAAATTCAAGTTACTGGTAAGTACGGTTAAAATTACTTTTCAGGATCAGTACTGGGCTCAAAGATGCAGCACTGAGGTCTCTCCTGATAACAGGTGAGTAAATCGGAATTCGTAGTTCTGCTGATTTTAGAGGAATATTTGTAAGTTTCAAAAATCGACACTTAGAAGAATTTTCAAGTGAAACCAGTCAATGTTAGCCTATGGAAGGAAATTCAAGTTACTGGTAAGTACGGTTAAAATTACTTTTCAGGATCAGTACTGGGCTCAAAGATGCAGCACTGTGGTCTCTCCTGATAACAGGTGAGTAAATCGGAATTCGTAGTTCGGTTGATTTTAGAGGAATATTATAAAGTTCCAAAACTCCACACTTAGAAGAATTTTCAAGTGAAACCAGTCAATGTTAGCCTACGGAAGGAAATTCAAGTTACTGGTAAGTACGGTTAAAATTACTTTTCAGGATCAGTACTGGGCTCAAAGATGCAGCACTGTGGTCTCTCCTGATAACAGGTGAGTAAATCGGAATTCGTATTTCGGCTGATTTTAGAGGAATATTTGCACAATGGTGAAGGAAGGGGGTGGGGCCTGAGGTGACATGTCTGCAAACACGCCCTGTGGCGCGTTTTAAGTTGGAGAATTAATTCCTCCTCAATCCCGAGGGTCCCTAGGGGCCAACTAGCCCACCAGATACCTCCAGTATGCGCCAGAGAGCTGCGTTGCAGAGAGGTGTTCAGAGGCCACACCCCTTTTTACAACACTCTGCAACGCAGCTCCGTGGCGCTTACTGGAGGTACCTGGTGGGCTAGTTGGCCCCCAGGGACCCTCAGGATTGAAGGGGATTTAATTCCCTATCTTAAAACGCCCCACGGGGCCTGTTTGCACACATGCCACCTCAGGCCCCGCCCCCTCCCTACACCACTGTGCAAACGCGTCCCGTGGCGCGTTTTAAGTCGGGGGATTAACTCCCCTTGAATCCTGAGGGTCCCTGGGGTGCAACTAGCCCACCAGCTACCTCCATTAAGTGCCACAGAGCTGCGTTGCAGAGAGGTGTAAAAAGGGGCGTGGCCTCAGAACACCTCTCTGCAGCGCAGCCCCCTGGCGCATACTGGAGGTTCCTGGTGGGCTAGTTGGCCCCCAGGGACCCCCAGTATTCAAGGGGAATTCGTTCCCCCTCTGCAAACGCGCCAGGGGTCTGTTTGCAGAGTGCTGACAAGGAGGGGGCGTGGCCTCCGGCGCATGGCAGATTTTTTTTTTTTTTTTTAAAAGGGGGCTGTGTGGCCTCCCTTCTTTTTAATTATTTTGGGCCCTGGGGACCCCATCCCCCAGGGCCTGACCCCCTTTTTTTTTTTTTTTTTAAAGGGAACGGGAAGGGGACCGCGTGGGCCCCCCTCCCGTGGCCAATTTCGGCCCTGGGACCCCATCCCCCGGGTCATTGCCACCTTTTTTTAAATTATTTTTATGGAAGGGGGCTGCGTTGCCCCCCTCCTCAGGCCATTCCCCGGGGCCAGACTTTTTTTTTTTTATTTTTTTTTTTATTTAAGAATTTGGGGGAGGGGGGCCGTGTGGCCCCCCTCCCGGGCCACTACTTGCCCCGGGGACCCCATCCCCCGGGGCTGGCCCTATCCTTTGGGGTCCGTGGGGGGACCCCAACTCCCCCACGGACCATGCCGGCTCCCCGCATCCTGCGGGAGCCGGCATTTCTTTTCCACATGGGGAGCTGCTAACATGCAGCTCCCCGTGTGGAAAAGCAATGTGCTTTGGATATTGGAAGAGAGAGCAGGTTTCCCTGCTCTCGCTTCCAATATCCAAAGCAGTTTGCTATGACAGGATGGGAGCCACGAGGCTCCCATCCTGCCATAGCAAACTACAGTGTCCCGGGGGTGGGCACCCCGGGACACTGCAGGAGCCGGCCCTGGGGGGTGGTGGTCCCCAGGGCCATCAAGGGCTTCAGGAGGGGGCCCACGCGGCCCCCCTCCCATCACTTGCACAGCCCCGGGGAGGTGGTGGTCCCCGGGGCTCTGGGGGTCCGTAACGGACCCCCATATTTAAATATTTAGTGCCCCGGGAGGTGGCGGACCCCGGGGCGTGTGGGGGAGCTTGAACTGCTGAAGTCTGGGTGAATCACTGAGGGGATCACAGGAGCTTCTTTCTAATAGAGACTACAGCTTTTCACCCTCACTTTTGTTGGGATTTTCATATATATATATATTTATTTTCAAACAAAGAAGCACCGCACTCCAGAAGCTGTTGTGTAACTGCTTTACTTTACTTAGTTACAGCACAATCTCCACCACCACCATCACCGACGTTTCGACCAAGAAATGGTCTTTCTCACGGTTTCTTGGTCGAAACGTCGGTGATGGTGGTGGTGGAGATTGTGCTGTAACTAAGTAAAGTAAAGCAGTTACACAGCAGCTTCTGGAGTGCGGTGCTTCTTTTGTTTGAAAATAGTTTGTGAGGTATTGTCCAACCTCGACATCTGGCACCTACTGTGAAAAGAGCGTGCCGTTTATGGACTGTTTGATGAAAGGATATATATATCTATATATATATATATATATATATATATATATATATATATATATAGATATATATAGATCTAGATATATATATGCATACATATATTCTAGTTTGTTGTAATTCAATGTTCTCTTCTGATAACATCATCGTTTTCCTGAGCATACAAACCCTGATCTTCTTCTATTGTGCCTCCTTCACTAGTATCCTGCACTTCAGCAATGATTTGCTGTTCTTTGATGGGTCATATTGTTCAAGACATGTGTCCTGTTGTCTTGTAAGCTTAGCTGAAAGATGCCAGTTAAAGTTATGTTTTATGGGACTTTGTCTAGCTATATCTTTGCAAAATTGCCACATGACACCAACACCAGAATTTCCTCTCTAGCGTACCAGTACTGAGCTGAGATAAGGCATCCATTTAAAGTTCTCCCACTATCTCTCTGTTTTACCTGTCCCTTATATCTCCTCTCTAGAGTTACAATTATATGCCGTTCAGACATTGTCCCTTTAATATAATAGGGGAGCTAGTGTAACTATCATCCTGGATATTCTTTGAATTTTAACACTCCAGTCTATAGGCATTGCACATTTATAATACATGGTGCTCACACTATAAGACCCAAACTGACTTCCATCCTCCAAAAACAATTTAAGAGTGCATTTGACACATTATCAATAGCGCTTGTAATAGTTCTAAAGTAACAGCTTTTAAACATGGTTTGATTGGGCCAATCAACAGTTCTAAGGATATCTTGTAGAGCTCCCCCTAGGAAGTAAGCTTTGGAGGCTGAGGCGCCCCTAAGGGAATGTGCACCACACATAGTAGTGTCTATACCTGCTTCTTTCATTACTTCCTTGACCCATCTGGCTAACGTGGGAGATGAAACTGCTTTATGAGTTGATCTATAGGACAATAGCATTTGCTCTGTATTTCCCCTCAGGCTCGCAGTCTTTCTTTCATACTCCAGCAAGCATTTCAACACACAAAGTCTTTCATTCTGAGGAAATAAGGGGTAGAATATAGAGACTGACATTGCCTTGGTTCATATTTTTAAGTGAAAGCAAACCCCTTTGGGTTGGTAGGACCTGCTGCTGATGTCTAAGGCCTTTACATCTGAGGTATGTCTAAAAGAAACCAGGCAGAGCAAAACTGTGAGTTTGTAGGATATTTGTTTTAGGGATAAATTAGAATTTTCACCCCAACCTACTAGTACTTGTAGAACATCTCTTACGTCCGATAGGGCAGCATATTTTGCAGAAGGGGGGTTTAGGACCCGCATGCATCGTATAGTTGTTTTGGTTAGTAAGTTTTGTCCCACAGAGACTCCATCTACAAGACAGTGGCCTGCTGCAATACCTGACTTATAAACATTGACTGTTCTATGAGAGAGTCCTGATGTGAATAGTTCGGATAAGTGGCTGATTACATGTACTAAATCAGATGAAACAGGATTGTATTTAGTTTTTTTAATGAGATCAGCGGGGCGTGCGATGCGTTCTTTGATGTTCGCTGCCATTGCTGATCGGTATTGCAGCCTTCTTATTATTTGCGAGGCCAGTGAGACACAATGCATTATTCAGCGCGCTCGCTGGCCTCTAGGTGTTCGTTCCTGTGAGCCGGTCTCAGGTTGCTGAGTCCGGCTCGTGTGTAGATTGTGAGTGAAGTCCCATTGCCGTAGCAGTGTGACCGTGGGACCGGCCTTTGTTTGTTTTTGAAGGCCTGAGGGGTGTGCGAGATCGGTCTCGGCAGAAAGGTTGATGCGCTGTATTGGGTCAATTTCAGCCTGAAAGGGCCAAAAGAGACATTGTGTGTCCTCAGGTGTGGGGGTGGAAGGCACCTCCAGCCCGAGTTGACACATTTAGGTTAAAAAACAAAAAGGGACCATCCACCTTCCCACACGTTACCTCCCAATCACCCAACTTAATCTAAAGGTTAAAAATGCTATATATTAGAGGGGTAGGAGGGAGGGGTATTACAGTTAAGGGATCAGGTGGGGTGTTAACTTTGCGCTTAAGTAGGTTAATTGGCATACAATGTTAACAACAAGATAGTTGGTAGAAGGTGTACTTATCTGTGAGCAGCAGGAACAAAGAAGGGAGAATGCTGCGTGTTGAAGGATTTTATAAGTTATTGGAATGTTACTGAAGTTCTAGATTCTTCAATTGTTGCTGCTGTGAGCTGGCAATAAAGGTGATTTGCGTAATGTTAGACTCCATGTCATGCCATTAAATTTAAGATTGGCTGTCACTTTACAACAGGGATGGAATGTTTTCAATTAATTTTAGCAAGGAATTCTCTCTCTGATGGCCTACTTATTTTCACCAGGTAGTTTTAGGTATCGGGTTATGAATTCCGCTAATCACCGTTTCTCTGTAATTGTTTCTTTAAAGTGACTTTGGCATTCAGAATGCATTCTATTCATCAAATGAGCCAACTGACAATTCTCTAAAATTACTTATTTTGAATGACCCACACATGAAGTCTCAAAGCTTTCATGGCTCTCTGCTCACCAAACCTTTGGTATATCTGGTAGGAACCTTTGCACTTGCAGGGAGGAACACAAGTTACTCACAAGAGGTACACTTGGGTTCAACTAATGGAATCCACAGGATAATGAGAAGAGTCATATGCCACATGGCTTTCATTTATAGCACTGGTTTTTAAAAATGGATGACTAATACTATAAATTAATGAAAAGTAGTCCAAGCCGTGCTGTCCCTAAAGAAAACTCCATAAAAGTCATTAAAGACTACCCGCAGCACATAATAGAAAAACAGCCTCACAATTCTGACCACAAACCATACAACAGAATCCACAATAGTCAGTGTCTGTATTGGGATAATCTTGCAACAGATAAATGCTTCACTCTTAGGATTACACAGGATCAAGGCTCTTGAGCAGCAGCATCTGTGCCAAGTAGAGACCCATGTCAGCTTAGTCAGTGATGTTCAGTACTGATGAGAAAAGAGAGAAATACTCTGCACCCCAAATGACACTCATGATGTAGCGGAAGTGGGTGGGTAATAATATTAATCACTTACTAACCACACCAAACCCTATATTAACTACAATAACATATTCATAATGTCGGGCCCATAAGACATTATTCCACAAGTAACTGTAACAAAGGTCCTCCGACGGATCTTTGGTAGAGTTAAAAGGGACTGTGTAAT
Organism: Calotriton arnoldi; assembly: GCA_963921515.1. Taxonomy (NCBI): domain Eukaryota; kingdom Metazoa; phylum Chordata; class Amphibia; order Caudata; family Salamandridae; genus Calotriton; species Calotriton arnoldi. The sequence goes on from CAWUFW010000601.1 coordinate 1,282,882, forward strand.
TGAAATTACGGTTATGCTATTTCCCCATGAGGACCTAGAATGAAGGAAATACGCTAAACAACATAATCCATAACAATAAACAAGTATTTATCAATCTCATGAATAAATTCAAACACCTTTTCTTTGATTATTTCTTGTTATTAGAATGATGAATGGTCAATTACAATGCCCAAATAGAATGACATCTCAGTTCACAAATGTTACAGATCACCGCAACATGGCAAAACAAATTCAAATTACAAGTAATCAGATTCATCAAGAATAGGGAAGAGAGAACAAGAGAGAGAAACAGCAGCAGTGAAAATACTTCACCTATGAACGGAATATCTAATGCTCAGGAAACATTAGAAGGAAACTATTCCCACGGCCGTTAGGAATTGTGAAGGCAGCACCATCAGCCGATGATGTGCAAAGTCTCCGGTAAGTTCAATGGATCAGCAGGTTTGCCAGCCAGAATATCAGGAAACAGCACGGCATGCAGCTCACACCACGAACGCAGGACGAGTCCCCAGAAGTCTTCAGAACAAGCCGCCGAACATCTTCCCACGAAAGTCTTTTTATACATAGAAGCTTCCTTCTCTCGTTTAACATTGTATCTCTCTTCTCTCTCCCTGAACATGATGGTGTGGCGGTCTTCTGACTATGACCTAACCATACTTTGTAAACACCCTTTGTTTAAACTATTCTCCAGCTTCCGAAGAAGGAAGTGGAAGTAACCTAGCTACAATTGTACTTTTACTAACGAAACAGTAACTTCTTAACATCCGTCTACTCTCGCTCAGACAGGAAAGAACACAATAATGTCAGACAGATTTAGGCTAATATCTACACTCCAGGAAGCAACTGGTAACATGTGAAGGCCTAAGCTAAGGACAGCATTTATTTTACAAAATCACAAGGACAGGAGTACGTGAACACATCCCCTAATTATTCCTAAAGCCTCTATTTTATTTAGCAAAACAAGAATTATTTCTAAAAATCCTGCTCCATACTTTCACGAAGAATTATGCTTTCTCTTTGTCATTTTTAAATCTCTGCAGCAAAAGAGACAGAATAACAAGTATTAGAAAATGCATATAAACTATATTATTTCCATTTAGTCCTCATTGTGTTTCATTTCATTTCACTAAATAGAGCATGTCTGTCGTGCCTTTGCACATTTCTCACGTTGTACTTCATTTGTTTTAACGTTAGTAATTTTTTTACCAAACATTAGTATTTATTACCTTGACAGGTGGATTTCATTGAACAGATTTTACTACAGAAAATCATGCTCCATCAATCCCCCAGCTGATGGTTTCAGAAAACATCATAACCACCCATATCAGATTACTATCTGATATCAATTTCTAGAATGCAGTTTCATTCATTCTCATTTGTTTTAATCTTACACCTTCTAAATCTCGCATGACACTGTAATAAGTACCTTTCCGGTCTTCCATTTCTATTTCTTCTCGCTTTCTTTTTCTCGATTTTATCCTAACTTCTTTAGTCTTAATTCTGCAACATTTATAAAGCAAAAATATCATTAGTATGCCGGCAGCCACAGCAACTATTGGAGTTAGTATCCTCCCTAATAAGCTGTTAGCAAAAGTAGTAAACTAGTCACCTATAGAAGAGAAACCCTTACCAAGTTTCTCCCAAGCACCATCAACCTTCAGTTTTGCCAAATCTTCATGCAAATGAGTAATGTTGCTGATATATCCCTCCAGATCTCTACTTTTGTCCGGAAAATATGTGCAACATTGTTGAATTTTCAGCATACTACAGACTCCGCCCTCTTTTGCCAATATTATATCTAGGGCAAGTCTATTTTGCAAAACCATGGTCCTCATAGCAACCATTTCTGTATCCACCATCAGAAACCCACCAGCAGTATCCGTTGATAAACGATCAACTACTGTGGACAATTTTCGAATCTTTTGTGAATTAAGGATCACCCCAACTGAAGGTATCAATGCTCCAAAAATATCTCCCACAATTTCTGCGACACTCAAACCCCTTTTAATGCGTGTTAGACTTTTTTCATTGGTTCCAGTTTTATCATTTACATGGTAAATTTTAGGAAAAACAATGCCCATATAACAACACCCATACCAATGTGGTGGGAACCTATAATAGGCATTCTTACCACACACACAATTAACACCAGGGAACATAGGATCAGTTCCTCCTCTCAATCCACAGCCCCCTGAGATTAGAAATGTATGCTCACATTCACTGGAACCAACAAAATGGTTATTATATTCAGTTTTCTGCCTTAGCAAGCAAAGCTTTCCTTTATGAGGCCAATCTAAAGTCATTGCTATGAAAATCTCACCCTTTTTGTAATTACCTTCTTTATGTGCCCATGGTGGTTCTCTACTCTTTTGATCAAAAGCTCTGCACTTAAAATCTCTACGCCTATCTTCCACTGTATTAATAAATTCTATTTCTACACTATGTAATTTACATGTTAAATTATTACGGTGTGCGTATACTGTATCTATCGATTTAGTAGTATGGAAAAAATCTCCCATATATTCTGCATATCTTGCACTATACACTATATTCATGTTCTTTCTAATAGGAACTTCTGAAAATATTAGATCATAATTTGAATAAAAATATTGAAGTGACTCCTTTCCATAAAACAAGCTGGTTAATACACTACACGAACTACCATATGTTAGTGGAAGGTGGTGATAAGTCACCCCTTCAGACACAGACAAGGATAATTGCATACACACGTAACAATCCCTTGCATCCATAACATCCACGTACTCATAAAGGAGCTTAGTGAATACATTTAACGAGAAGTCATTAATAGACTTGTCAACTTGGAGAACACTCGCAGTTCGTTCCATAATGTTAATTTCTGGATCCTCTCTCAGATCTCTTTTAGTATCTATATTTACATGCTCATTATTGTTAGTTGATGTAGTATTAACAATTTTAACAAACATAAAATGTGGTAATACAAATCTTAATACCAACCATACAAACATTGTCATAAGGACACATGAACAACAGATGTTAAAACACCTTTGCCTAAATGATCTACGATCCTGTTTACCAGTCTCATTTCTAGTCCTATCCATTCTAATTCTAATACATTTGGAAAAATCAAGGATTAGCAAAAAAATTCTAATGTAAAATTAATTTTTTCAAAAATTTTATTTTCAAAATGTATTCCAAAACTTCTAACTAATACATTATTAATTTAACTAGATTAGCTTTAGTCTGTGTACCCCACTGTTTTTAAGCCTTCAGCTCTTCAACACAATTTTCTTATTTCTTCTGAGCTTTTCTTCATTTATTTTCATAAATCTCCTCTCTCTTTTTCTGCACCCTTTTCAAAAAGACAGTTCACTTAGGGTGGCTTGTACGAACAACTGCTTTTTGAACAGAAATCAAGAAATTCTTTTTCCCATTTATTTGAACAAGGAGTCACCAAGTATGTCCATTCTGGCGCTGTATATTTTCTATTCGGTACCTTCGTTCTCTTTGTTCTTCGTACTCGATCCTCTTCTTCTTCTGCTTCACTCTGTTCTGATTGGCTCAATATTTCAATCACAGTTTCTGGTACTTTTCTGTTAAGAGTGTATTTTACTCTTTTTACTCCTTTTGGCCACTTATCATCATACTTTGTCCTTTTTCCATTTTCATTTTCAACTTCACTTGAAATAGTCTCAGTGTTTTCGTTCAATGTCTCTCTTTTTCTTTTTTTCCTTTATTGTTATCCACAGGGATTACTTCATTTTCAGCATTGACAATTACTGCATCAATTTCATTCGTCCCAGTAACTTGTGCCCACCCTACTTCATTCTCAACTTGCCTGGGAGCGTCTTTTTGTTCTCGACGATCTTCTTCTGCAAGTTCTTCTCTTTCAAGTGGATTTGGGACTCTTCGTGTGTGACTTGCATGAATCCAATTTGATAAGCCTCCACACTTAACTGCAGTAGTCGCCACCAATATTATTTGATAAGGCCTGTGCCAACGTGGCTCTAGGCAGTTCTTCGTCACGTGTTTTTTAACAATGACCCAGTCCCCAGGACACAGATCATGTCCTTGTTCTTGCTATGTTGTTGTTGCAACTTCTCCAACCTGGTGAGACACAGAACGTACCACATCAGCCAATCCTTTGCAATAATCCAGCACCAAATCATCAGTTATATTCATTAGCTGATTTGCTGGGACTGTTGGCTGTCTCATAGCCCTGCCCATCACAATTTCATGAGGGGACCGTCCTGTTCTCTTGTCTGGAATACTTCTCAAGCTCATTAACACTAATGGAAGTGCGTCAGGCCATTTCAGTGTTGTGGATGCACAAACATTGCCAATCTTTATTTAATTGTGCTGTTTACCTGTTCTACTACTCCTGAAGCCTCAGGTCTATAGGCACAGTGCAACTTCTGTTCAATTTGTAATGCTGCACAAATCATCCAAATTATTTCATTATTAAAATCTGTTCCTCTATCTGATTCTAAAGAGAATGGAAAACCAAATCTAGGAATTGTTTCTCTGAGAAGCAATTTAGCAACTGTTAGACTGTCATTTCGTCTTGTTGGATATGCTTCAACCCAATGAGAAAACAGACAAACAATCACAAGAACATATTTTAGTCCCTGGCAAGGAGGCATCTCTATAAAATCCAATTGCATGCGTGTAAAAGGACCTGCGGCCTTTTCAATCCTTCCCATGCTTACAACTGTTTTTCTTCCTGCATTCTGTTGCTGACATACAGCACACCTCTGACAGAGACTTTCTGCAATAACCCTACATTTGGGGTTATACCATGTTTGGCGAAACAACCTAATCATTGCATCTCTACCTATGTGTGTTGGTCCATGAAAGACTCTTGCCATTTGTGACAATAGACTGTCTGGCATTACTGGTCTGCCATCTGTATAAATCCACACTTCATCATCTGCTCTGCAAGTGCACCCTGACTTAACCCAACCTTCTTTTTCTGAATCATTTGCTTCTTCTTGAAGCTCTCTCACTTCATCCCATGTTTCAACAGATGAGAACATAAAACTGCATTCTGCTTGGCCAATTTGATCATTTTGTTGGTCCATATTAATCGAATATGTGTTCAAAGCACAAAATCGTGCAATGTCATCAGCATATCTGTTACCTAGTGTGATATATTCACACCCAGAACGATGTGCTGAACATTTCACCACCCCAATTTGTGCCGGCAATTGTAATGCCATCAGTTGATCTTTTACACACTCTCCGTTTCGTATTGGTGAACCCGAAGAGGCCAAAAATCCACGTTGAGACCACAATTGCCCAAAATCATGGACAACACCGAAGCCATATTGGCTGTCAGTATAGATCGTAACTCTCATTTGTTTTGTTAAGCAACAAGCTCTAGTAAGAGCCACCAACTCAGCCACTTGTGCAGAACTCACTCTCTTCAACCATGATGCTTCAATTACATTTGCCACTGTGCATATTGCATATGCGGCTCGTAAACATCCCTCTGAATCTGTCAAGCATGATCCATCCACAAACAAAACAACATCTGACTCAACCAATGGAGTATCTTTGATATCAGGTCTTGGTTTGGTACATAATTCAGTCACATCCAAACAATCATGTTCCACTTCATCCAGTACCATTTCACAACCTGGAGTTGGTAGTAATGTTGCAGGATTCAAGGTTGTACACCTTGCTATAGTCACATTTTCTGCTCCCAAAATCACTTGCTCATATTTTGTTAACCGACTGCTCGTAAGATACTGAGTCTGAGTTCGTGTTAACAAAATCTCAACTGAATGTGGCACATACACTTTCAAAGCATTTCCCATCACAATCAACTCACTCTGCTCAATACTCATGCAAGTAGCAGCAACTGCTTTCAAACAACCTGGAAGAGCTGCAGCAACTGGATCCAAAGTGGCAGAAAAATATGCCACTGGCCTTCGTGCTGTTCCGTGTGGCTGTGTTAGAACTGATAATGCACAACCATCTCGTTCAATACAGAACAATTAAAAATCTTTATCAAAATCTGGCATTCCCAATGCTGGTGCTCGACATAAGCTTTCTCGCAACACCAAAAACGCCTTCATGCTTTCCACATCAAGGTGTATTGGATCTGTGACATCTTTATGTGTCAATTTTTGTAATGGCTTGGCAATCAGTGAAAAATGCATAATCCACTGCCTGCAATATCCGACCATTCCCAAAAACATCCGAACTTCCTTCTGTGTTTTTGGTGGATCCATTCGCATGATAGCATTGATCCGATCCTGAGAAACTCTTCAAACTCCTTTCTCAATGACATGGCCTAAATACAGTACTTCTTTTTTACAAAACTGCAATTTTGCTGGTGACACTTTATACCCACCTACTGCCAACTGGTTCAGTAAAGCAATTGTATCTGTCACACAGTCTTCTTTTGTTTTCGTGCCACCAAAATGTAATCGATTTATTGTACTAGGACTGAATCTTTAGGCATTACCAATGACTCCAAACAGTTCTTCAGTATCTGATTAAAGATAGAAGGACTCTCTGCATACCCTTGAGGAACTCGGCACCATGCCAAGACACGACTCCGGAACCGGAACGCAAATAAATATTGGCTATCCGGATGTAAGGGTATCGAGAAAAATGCTTGACACAAATCAATTACTGAAAACCACTCTGCATCACATGGGATCTGATATAAGATCACTGCTGGGTTTGGCACAAACGGACAACAAGGTATAACAATTTGGTTAACCTTTCTCAGATCCTGTGCGATCCTATATTTCCCATTCGGTTTGCGAATTCCCATTATAGGCAAATTGCATGGACTTCCAAGGATTTCTTTCAAAATTACTTGTTCAATCAACATGTCGATCACAGGTGTTACTCCTGCAATTTTTTCAGGACTCATTTTGTACTGTTTTATTCTTGGGAACTCTGCATCAGGCTTCACTGTAATCTGAATTGGAGCTACTCCTTTCATCAATCCAATATCTTTCCCTGTAAAATCCCACACATCTGTCAACACTGTTTCTCTCAACTCAACAGGCAAATCATTTGCTGTAACTAATGGAAACAATTCATTCACTTCGGTTCCCTGCCTGGACATTTTGAATATAACATCTTCATCCTTCGTGTGAAATGCTATTCCATCTGGGGTACAATAAATGGAACAGTTCATCTTACACAGCAAGTCCCTACCTAAAAGGTTAACTGGACTTGTGTCACAAACAACGAATTTGTGCAATTCTTGAAAATTATCAATTTGAACCTTCATAGGTCTCGTTATTGTTGTTCTAATCAACTTATTGGATACTCCTACAACTTGGATACTTTCTCCCGAGAGGGGTAGGTTTGGAATTTCCACGGTTCTCACAGTGGAACGGGTAGCGCCAGTATATTCGAGGAATGTGATAGCATTACCATCAACCTCGCCATCCACATAGGGACCGGACTGATCTACCTCCATAGATGCGCCAAGAACGCACTCTTCCTCCCCCCTCAGGCACCGTCATTGTGATGTATCTGAGTCATCTTCATCCGCCTGCATTAAATATTGCGAGACCACCTGAACATTTGAATTTACTCAACCATTTGTTTGATAATCCACATTCGTATAGTACCTTTGCACTTGACCATTCACATCCTGATTTGGCATAGGGGCCTGTGGTATTTGTAAATTCTGACCTCTGTTTTGCACTCGCAATGTTGTATTCTGATTTTGCTCCTGACCCATTTGAGTTTGATTCATCTGATTCTAGTAACCCTGATTCTGCACCTGCACTTGTTCATAGTTTCCTGACTGACCTGTACTATTTATCACACTTCTACACTTGCGTCGCCAATGTCCAAATTTTCCGCAATTGTGACAAGGGTATTTCTTCTTTAAATTCTCTCTATCACCACCAAAATTACCTCTACCTTTCCCTTGACCCATCGGGATCCTTTGTGTCACAGTATTGCCATTTGTAACTACACCTTTCATCCCAGTAGTAGTCTGTCCATTCTCAACGAAATCTCCACTTATATAACCCCCTTTCTATGCCATTTTCATTTGTGCCACCATCAATTTCTCCTTTAACTTCTGATGTCTCATTTCTATGTTGTCTCCACAATATTTTGCATAACGAAGTATTTTATCTATTGTTTTACTCTGTCAGCAAATTAGATGTTGCTGAATCATGGCACTTATTTCAGGCCTCAAGCCATACACAACCCTATATACAAAATGTCCCATATCTTTCTCTGTGATATTCTCTATACCACTAAATTGTTTGAACACTTGAAGAAGCCTCTCATAATATGCATGTACTGTTTCTTTCAATTCCTGTGTCGTTCTATCAGTCTTCACCCAGTCTGTTTCCTTTGGAGAAATCTTTCCCTTCAAATATGTAATAACCTGATTATATTTTTCCATCACCTCTTCTGAGGGTGCTCCTGTTTTTGGATCTCTTGGATATTCTTTATTTGGCCAGTCTACAGCAATTTTACACTCAATCCATACATCTGCTGGAACAACTATATCAAAAAGACCGTCCAAGTCTACCCACAAGACTTTTGAAACTTTCACAAATCTTTCTACTTGCCTATACCACTCAACAGGCTTTTCTCTGAGCCGAGGAATATCATTCGTAAATGACAATATGTCTTGTCGTGACCAAGGTATATGAACCATACCACCTCCTGGTACCTCTCTCATTGGATATGCTGAGGCTGCATCAACTGTCACTGTTTCTTTTTCAGCTTCTCTCACAGGATACAATGGCAAAACAACATTCGCCTTTGCATTTTCATCTTCCTTCTTTCCAGCCCATCTTCCTTTCCATTTATCTAACTTTCCCCAACGTCTCAATGTATTAATCAACTCTTTGATCTGCAATCGTTTTCCTGAAACATTCAGATTTTCTAAATCCTTATCTGTGAAATCCAATCTATATGTCTTTTGAAATGCTTTCGACTTCGCAATGTCAACTCCGTACATTTGAGCAACTTCTGCAAAAGTCTCATGTAAGCTTCTTGCTTTTCTGGTAATATTTTTACACAAAAATAATAACTCATCATCCTGATATCTGCTCGATCTTTCAGGACTAATAGTACCTGCAATCATTTCTTCTAAGTCTCCCTTTAGTTTGCTCAGATCTATATATGCATCTTTATTCTGCCCACTACAGTCAGATGCAATTTCTCTAATCCACACATCTAATTCCTCTGGTGATGGACCCACCGATCTCTGTACATCTTCACCCGTATCACTTCTTGACCTGCTAGGTGTCTGTTGATTTGTTCTCCTATCAATCTGCATTAATTTCTTGGGATCTAATTGTATATTTTGTCTAGGAGTTTCAATCTCCCTTGAACCTTCATCAGCATTTGTAACATTATTTCTACAAACTCCTGTTAATTCTCTATAGTCCGTATGAGAATGCTCATTACTTTTCACCGGAACCGTTAAAGCATGTACTTGAGTAAGTCTCTGACCCTCATTGTATACTGGAACTATTGGACCAATTGTTATCGGAACTGACAACAAATCTGGTTTAATCGTTTAATTAATTCTCAATAATTCTTCTCTATGTACATTTTGAATCTGTCTTTCATTATTAGATGGTCTATGCTCTGTTTCTTCAATTTGAATTAAAGGAGCATTCAGTGAAACACTCAGAACACTCACATCCTCACTAGTCTGTTCCTCTTGATAAGGAGGAGGTCTATTCATCAATAACTCATTTAGGAAATCTTCATCAATATCATCTGTACTAGCATTTAGTCCTTGTTGTGCAGTATTTTTCTTTTTCTCTTTACACTTTCCTCTTTTAGTCTCATCAGCCTCTCTAACAGGGAATAATCCATTTGTTTCTATAACAGTGCCTCTTCTCCACATTTTCTTGCGAGTGTCCCACTTTGCTTCTGAGTATCTGCTCACTGTATTCTTGTGCCTATTTTGCTGTCTATCTCTTTCTCTCTTATATGCTTCGTAATCCCACTCTTCAAGAGCTTCGTACTGCAAAGGTCTCGGATTTGGGCTTAAGTCATTCATTTGTCTCCTGAGATTCTCTAAAATCTTGGTGTCAAAAGTACCATACTCTGGAAATGCTAAATTACCATCTTGTTCTGTATATTTTATCCAATTTTCTAACCAAGTACATGTATGATATCCCCTTTCTATTGCCATAAATGCTGCGGGCGATCCATCTGGAGCTATCGGAGTACCTTCTCTAATCACTATGGGTTGATCTTTACTAAATAAAGTTTTTAACTACTTTATTAGTTTCACAGTTCTCTCTCAAATCTAAAGCTCGTATTAGTAAATAAATCTACAAATCTCACTTCCGTATTATGTTCCTTTACTTCCTATCAAAGTTATCTTCGCTGTCCAATCTCAGCGCGACTCACACTAACTAACCAATAGCAGCACGGCACCCTTATGACATATCCTCACTATTGTCCAATACCAGCGCGGCACTTTTGGTGACGTATTCTCCACTGTCCAATACCAGCGTGGCACGTTTCACGTCAGTTCTACTCCTTCTACTGACCCTCCCTTTACAAAATCAGCATCAATGGTTTCAAGTCCTTTACTAACAATAAACATAAAACACAGCTTGTCTGCTCCACTAAAAGGGAAAAATTCAAAAGTATTTACCACATATTCTAAGAGAGATCTCTACACTCCAGCAAATAAAACCTCTAGCAGCGTGATTCTTAATTGCTCTCTAACAAGCGGAAAATTCTCAGGACTTCTTCAGTTGTGCCTCTGAAGTGACCCAAATAAACCTCCACTACTTCAATCAACAAAAGTTCCCTGTACAATACTTTCAGTTCGGTGACCGCAGAGTACCGTATTACCAGCAGACAATGCACATAAAGCTTAGTGTATGCCACACTAAGACAGCCCGTAGGCTTATCCCGGGATCTTAGGCCAACGGCGGACCCATCAATTCCACTGAGATTCCACAAACCTCAACATGACAATTCCACTGAGATTCTACAAACCTCAACGTGACATAAAAGCACAAAACAACAAATATCTCATCGCCAACGTCTAAGTCAGTCTGTTAACTTTGTCTATTCAAAAACACAGTAATTTTAATCTAACTAACCATCCGATGCAACTACCAAAACTGATGTAGCAGAAGCGGGTGGGTAATAATATTCATCACTTACTAACCACACCAAACCGTATAATAACTACAATAACATATTCATAATGTCGGGCCCATAAGACAATATTCCACAAGTGTAGGAAACTGGCTCTATATGTACTACACCAAAATGAGGTATAGTGTGTATAGAGTTCAGGTGACCCTAGAGGTAGGCAGAGGTTAAAGTTAGATAGAACCTTACTCTCTATTTGTGGTAGAGTGGTCGAGCAGTAAGGCAGTATCAGAGGACAGTGTTAAGCATTTGATGTACCCACTCAGTAAGCAAATTAATTCACACACTCAAAGACTGAACTCTAGACCAATTGTTTTTGTATAAAAAATATACTGTTGTTTTATTTTTAGAACCAAGCAAGCCTGGCACAGGTAAGCATTAAATACTTTACAGTAATAAGTTGCTGATTGTAGAACAGTTTGAAAATGCAATAGGAATTGTACTTTGTTTGATTTACAGGGGATGCAGTAGGTTGCAATACTTAGCAAATACAGTACATTGAAATGAATAGGCTTTTTCAGTAAATTACAGGTAAGTTACTTTTCACGTTACGTTTCTAACTCAGTGCTGGATACCTAGATTCAGCACTGGGACATTTCCTGTAAACAGGTAAGTAAATACGTTTTGGTTATTCGTGCGATTTTTAAAGAATATTGTTAGATTTCAAAACTCCACACAGAAACTTTTTGGAAGAAAAAGTGTCAATGTTATCCTATGGAGGAAAAACAGGTTATCGGTTCACAGGTAAGTTATCGACTGTGGGAGTTAAGGTTCTGGGGTTAGACTCAGGGGTCCCCCAGGGTCAGTGATGCACTCTTGTTACACCCTCAGGTGCACTAGGGCGGCCGGGTGCAGAGTGTTGAGGCCCAATGTTATCCTATGGAAGATAGGGCGTCTCCGGTTGGTGGCTGCTGGCAAGCAGGCTACTGGGTTGTGGGAGCAAAGCTCCTAGACTTTAGCTCAGGGCAAATGGGGAAACAGCTTAGCACAAAAGGTGCCCCCTCAGCGGCACTAGGGCGGTCGGGTGCAGGGTGCTGTTTCATCGTCGGAAGCCCTGTTGTTTCCAATAGAGAACCTCCGGTTAGCAACAGCACTGCAGGCAGGGAGACAAAGGACTTCTGGGTGCGATCACCACTTCGAGAGGTAAGTTGGGAAGTCAGTGGTTGGTTAGGCACCGTTGGTTTGGGCACACAAGGCCGTGGGGCGTCGGGTGCATGGGTGCCTTTTGGGGTCTGAACGGCTTACCAGCTCCGGATCGCGGTTAGAGGGGCCTTCTGGATTTAGGCTGCAGGCGTCGGCTGGAGGCTTGAGGCAGGTCAGGGGTCACCGGATCTCAGGTCAGGATTGCCGGGGTGACCTCCTCGTGGTGTTTGCCCACTCGAGCTCGGGCCGTGGACGGCGGGTGCAGAGTGGGGTGGATTCACGGTCTCTGGCTGCTGCCAGAGGTTGCAGTTTGAACAAATACAGTGTTCACGGGAGAAGCAGTCTTTGGAAGTGAAGGCAGGCAGGTCCTCCAAGGTTTTTGAGGTTGCTGGCTGCAGGACACACCAGGATTTTGCAGGAGCAGGTTCGAGGGGAGACAGGCCGGTAGGGCTGGGGCCAAGTCAGTGGGCTTCTTCCTCTTGTTAGCTGGCTGCACAGCTGTTCGGTCCTTCTTCTTTTCTTCTTGTTTCTTGGCTGGATCTGAGGAAGCAAGGTTGAGGGTGCCCCCTAAATACTAGATTTAGGGGCGTTACAGGTAGGTAGAGGGTAGGGACCAATGGGTCACTTCCCTGGGGTGGGTACACCCCCTATCGTGCCACCCTCCAGTGGGAGGGGGGCAGGAGCCTGTCCCTGGTTGGTTGGGTCCCCCCATCCTCAAAATGGCAGGGACTCGGAGTTGTGCTTCCCCTTGCCTCCCCCACCTGAGGGGTGGAGTTGGCAGAGGTGGGCACACCTCTTTCCCTCACTTGTTTTTCCCGCCGGTTCTCCCGCCCAAAGTGGGGGGTAGAACCAGTGGGGACCAGTTGCTGAAAGCAGCAAATGGTCTGGGGAGGCTAACAAGGGCGGCATGCCTTTGAAGCTTCCCCTTTCGTTAACCCTGCCCATCCTGGGGGAGGAGGCTTGGCACCTCGTCCCAGTATGTGCATTGTTCCAGGCCCCCGAGAGCAGCAGGCTCTCAACCCAGGGGTCCAGAAACATGTCTGTTGGTGGCAGCCTAAGCAGCCACTGAGTCGGGACACTAGAAGTTGGTCGAGTTTCAGGGGGCATCTCTAAGATGCCCTCTGTCGTGCATTTTACATTAAATCCCACACTGGCATCAGTGTGGGTTTAATGTGCTGAGAAGTTTGATACCAAACTTCCCAGTTTTCAGTGTAGCCATTATGGTGCTGTGGAGTTCGTAATGACAAACTCCCAGCACCATATACTCTTAATGGCAGCACTGCACTTACAATGTCTAAGAATGGACTTAGACACTGTAGGGGTACAGGGCTCATGCACCTTTACCCTCACCACTGGTATAGTGCACCCAGCTAGAGGGGTGACTGACCTATGCCAGGGCAGTGGTTTGTAGTCATGGCACACAGGGATGTGTGCCATGTCGAATCTTCACTTTGTTCTGCACCAAGACAAGCAGCCTACAAAGGCAGTGCGTGAGTGGCAGGTTACAGGACCTCTAAGGGTGGCACAATAAGTGCTGCAGCCCTTAGAGGCCTTCTCTGGTCACATTGCCCTGGGTACCTGTGGTACCATTTACCAGGGGCTGACCTGTGGCCAGAGATGCCAATTGGGTTTAGGCTTCAATGCAATTTTAGGGAAGGAACATAGACCCTGCGTACCTGATTAGCCCGAGCCCAGGGCACACTCAGTCAAAGAACATCAGCAATTCAGCAAAAATTGGGGGCATACCATGCAGAAAGAGGTCACTTTCTCACAACAAATAACTGTAACAAAGGTCCTCCGACGGATCTTTGGTAGAGTTAAAAAGGGACTGTGTAATTGAAATTACGGTTATGCTATTTCCCCATGAAGACCTAGTATGAAGGAAATACGCTAAACAACATAATCCATAACAATAAACAAGTATTTATAAATCTCATGAATAAAGACAAACACCTATTCTTTGATTATTTCTTGTTATTAGAATAATGAATGGGCAATTACAATGTTCAAATAGAATGACATCTCAGTTCACAAATGTTACAGATCACCGCAACATGGCAAAACACATTCAAATAACAAGTAATCAGATTCATCAAGAATAGGGAAGAGAGAACAAGAGAGAGAAACAGCAACAGTGAAGATACTTCACCTATGAGCGGAAATACTAATGCTCAGGAAACATTAGAAGGAAACTATTCCTACGGCCGTTAGGAATAGTGAAGGCAGCACCATCAGCCGATGATGTGCAAAGTCTCAGGTAAGTTCAATGGATCAGCAGGTTTGCCAGCCAGAATATCAGGAAACAGCACGGCATGCAGCTCACACCACGAACGCAGGACGAGTCCCCAGAAGTCTTCAGAACAAGCCGCCGAACATCTTCCCACGAAAGTCTTTTTATACATAGAAGCTTCCTTCTCTCGTTTAACATTGTATCTCTCTTCTCTCTCCCTGAACATGATGGTGTGGCGGTCTTCTGACTATGACCTAACCATACTTTGTAGACACCCTTTGTTTAAACTATTCTCCAGCTTCCGAAGAAGGAAGTTGAAGTAACCTAGCTACAATTGTATTTTTACTAACAAAACAGTAACTTCTTAACATCCATTTACTCTCGCTCAGACAGGAAAGAACACAATAATTTCAGACAGATTTAGGCTAATATCTACACTCCAGGAAGCAACTGGTAACACGTGAAGGCCTAAGCTAAGGACAGCATTTATTTTACAAAATCATAACGACAGGAGCACGTGAACACATCCCCTAATTATTCCTAAAGCCTCTATTTTATTTAGCAAAACAAGAATTATTTCTAAAAATCCTGCTCTATACTTTCACGAAGAATTATGCTTTCTCTTTGTCGTTTTTAATTCTCTGCAGCAAAAGAGACAGAATAACACGTATTAGAAAATGCATATAAACTATATTATTTCCATTTAGTCCTCATTGTGTTTCATTTCATTTCACTAAATAGAGCATGTCTGTCGTGCCTTTGCATATTTCTCACGTTGTACTTCATTTGTTTTAACGTTAGTAATTTTTTTACCAAACATTAGTATCTATTACCTCGACAGGTGGAGTTCATTGAACAGATTTTACTACAGAAAATCATGATCCATCACTCATTATGTTTTCTACAATATGTTCAAATAAATTAAGTAAAAAAATTAAATAGCTCAAAATCTTTTTGCAGAAAACATCTGAATACTCTCCTTCAACACAAAAGCAGCAGGCAAGCCTGAATTGTCATAACCAAACTCTAGGTGTATATTATAACAGCTTCACTGTATATTTTGTTGACCTTAAGCTACTAGGATTTAACCAATTAAATGATTTAAAACACGCTTCCCAATGTGGTGTAACACAGCAATAGCTATAACGTAGTGATATCTGGTTTCTAACTGTTTTAATCCATTTCTGAAGGAAGACTTGTCAAAAAAACTAGAAAATAAAATTAGCATTCACTGCTTTTGTGCTAGGTTCATCGCAATTCTTTCCTTTCATTAGAGGTTTTAGAATATTTAGTCCCCAGGCCAATAAAGAATGTCTAATTTAATCCACCCTATCAAGACCCGATCCGTGATGGTATCCCGATGCGGCAACGCTATTAATGGAACTGAATCGATTTTGGTATTCGCCGAGACACCACCCGTAGGACTTTAAACAAGGGGTGTCTTATCATCCGCTCTTGTGAAGTAATTGCAGCGAGAGCCACCTTAAAATCAGTCTAGACCCACGGAGGTCACTCCACTTCTGTGAATCAGTATCAGATTGCTTTCATTGCTTTATCCAGGGTCTTCAGTCTACATATAAACATTCTCGTCCTGAAGATGGTCTTTTAGATGATAGCACGAAACAAGACCGAAACGTCGACAATTTCAACCATTTTCATATGCAAAGAAACTCTATGGAAATGTTCATTGACTAACCAATGATGTTCTCCTTATTGAAAATGTTTGAAATGGGTTACTACAAGAGTGTTGATGAGAAATTAGCTGCTGTATAAACAATCCATCTCAATCACTTTTGTATTTATGTGATTTACATTCTGTACCCTTATTTATTAACAGATCTTTTCTACATAAATTTGTCTTTTTAAAAAAGTATACATCCAGTTTGTTTTTGTTTTTCTTGGTTGATGCACTCGTTTTGAATGAAAATCATTGACCTTGTTAATTTGTTTTTTTGGAGTCACTAATTAGGGCTCCATAGATATAGTTCTTTGAATCGACAACAACTTTTTTAAAAATAAATTCCTTGTAGGCACGTTTAATTTATTCTGATCTAGATTTACCCAAGCCTCCAAGGGTTTATTGGGTTGCACAATTTTGTTGTCAGTAATTTAATCCACAGCATTACCAGTACTTGTTTGTACCAATCTATTTACATACTTGACCTTAACACTACCTTAAAAGTACCGTACTACCCAACACTACCCATCCCTATACACTAAAGACCCTTTTGTAATCATTAATGCTACCCATCCCTAAACCCCCTTACTACCTCTATTTAAGTGACAAAAAATAAAAAATGCACATACACACACACATATGTGGGAGTCTATATTCACTAAAAAAGCACAACAGCTGAAGGGACGTTATAATTAGGTGTTTAAATAAGGCAACAATTAACATTTAAGTGCAACATTTCTCTGAAATTCTCCAGTTATAGTTTATTCAGATAACTATAGTTTGCACCCCCACCATGCACTGCTTATGACCTCACATATTCCATCACTCATGACATGTTAAATGACATCATTGATGGCATCTCAATTGACATAAATGAGCACCAAAGTAAAAAGATATAAATATTTTTCGTCACAGGTACAGCAGTCCGTTGGGTACTGTGGTACCCAGAGAGGCTGACCTCTGTGGTACCTCAGTACCAAAGCTGGGTCTAAAATACTGAATGACACAGGTACATTCTGAAATGTTTGACCATAAAAAATAATGTAAACATATTAGTGGAATGAAAAACATTAATTAGAGAAAATGGATGAGTCTTCAACGAGTTCCAAAATACCTACAGAACCTAGTATTCCCAAACAGTCTCTTATCCAAGTACTAACCAGGCCCACTTTGCTTAACTTCTGAGGTCAGATAAGATGGGGCACATCGAGGGTGGTATGGCCACAGTCATGAAAGACTGCCATTCCAGACCTCTTATGCTGACTCAGGATCCAGCTCACAGCCTGCTGCTTTACCACACTTCAACACAACTCTTTAACAAATGCCATCCTTTCTAAAAGCTCCCATACGTCTCTCATAAACTTGTTACTGACAGCCAAAGCCAGAAGCGTCCACAGAGGCTCGGCCAGCACTCTTGTAGGTATCAGCATTAGTAGGAATGCTGTAGTAATGCAGCACAACAATAGCAGACTGCCAGTCCTGCTGCCCTGTGCTGGTAAAAAAGAGACTTGTGACTTTCTTATGTTACCAGTGTATTATAGACACTCCTAACAGAGACAATTCGCCATTAGAAAGTTACAGGCCCAGGTCTATTCTGAAATGTTTGACCTAATGTAATAATAGAAAATAAAAAAATAAAAATATGGGAGGAAGGGAAAATGAGCCTGCGGCGAGTGGTGAAATACCTATAGAACCTGTTATTCCCAGGCAATGTTCTCATCCATGTACTACTCAGGCACACTCTGAAAAAGGTGTTACACATGTTACATTTAGAATGTGATATAAAAACAGAAAGTCACTGAACATCTCAATGGTTAAAGTGACATCATAGGTAGGTGTTGATATAAAACCAGAACTTATGCTTAAAAATGAAAGAAACACTCAAATTCTCCAGTCATAGTTCAGTGAGCTAACTATAACTTGCACCACCATCATTCACAGCCTATGCCCTTACATATTACATCACTCATGAAATATTAAATGACATCATTGATTACTGATATTTCTAGTGGGGTTGTGGATGGGGATACACATTCATTAGTGATATCAGGATAAGGTACAATTAGATAATGTTAGTGAAATGGGTTGAGTACTGGGGGCTTTGTTTGAACTTTGCATTATTTTTCAAGGTATAAATGTAACATTATAAAGTATAAATCCCTTTTGTGTTCATTGACAAATGCATTGTTTTCACTTGCACAACATAATGAATATGTTCTGTGTGTTGACAAATGTATTATTTATATTATAAATATTTTAGGGGTAAAAATAATATAAAAAATGTGTTAATGCTCAAAGATTGCAAGGTCAATGCTTTTGGAACAGTATTTGTTTTTTAGAAAACGTTTCCCATATATCTATCACAGTTTCCACATGCTCTGGGCAGAAGGAGTTTTTGGGTGGCAGTCACTCATAAGGAATTGCTTTCCAAACAACTCATAATTAAAGTATGCAAATTTTCAACATGCAGAATTACCGTACAATAATATTGCAAGGTGTTGCACATGAGGAAAATGTGCATGTGATTTTGCCTCAAAATAATTCGCATGAGGAAAAATTACATGCAGTTAACTTGTTATTATGAATGGCAAAATTAATGCATCACAACTTGTCATCAGAGCTAATGTAATTTTTCGTTTCCCAACAAAGAAAACGTATTTCCCTAGGAGCACCTTTATTTACGTGCTTGTTGCAGTGAAGTGGTTTATTAGTAGGTGGGGGTATTCACCTTCAGCTAGTAATAATACCACAATCCCTAAATCAAGTTTCAATAAGTTAATCCTTGCTCAACCCTTGGTAGCTTGGCATGCGATCAATCAGGCTTAACTTAGGAGACAGGTATGTGTAAAGCATTTAATATCACCAAAACAGTAAATAAGTAAAAGGCACAACACAATAAAAATCCATCACCAATTTATAAAAATAGAGAATTTTGTTAGCTTTAAAACAACACAAAAGTGACACAAATCCAATTTAGGGAACAAGAGAGAAGAATTTTTGAAGATTACAACAAAAATGATGCATTCTAGTGCCAAAAAGCGCTAGAGTGCACAATTTTTATAGCGCTTATGTCCTCTCTATGGTTTCTATTGGTCGGCTGTAGCACAATGCCGACCGATAGGGACCAGAGAGAGGACGTTCTGAACTGCTGATTACCGCCTTCAGAACACATTTGCGTATCTTGGATTTGGGCGCACGAGTACTGACTCATTATAGCTCGTTATTAGACCTTTGACATCGCTAGCAACCATAGTTACAGTTCTGCAGACTATTTGCCTTGAAAAAGCCCAGGCTTACGGGCCACAGGGAGTGGAACACGTGTTGGCTTGATGCACAAGATGATTGTTTTATTATGAGCACAAAACACCTCACATAAAATTTGGAGAAACAACGAGTTCTCGACCTTATTATGTACCATTTTTCGCAGTGATGATGCTTATTACCAATGGATATGATTGAATATTGACAAAAAATAGGACTTGTCCAGGTCTCTTCACTTCTATTACTGCACAAATGCGTTAGGTGTTTTCCCATTTCCATGGACAAGTGACACTGGATTTTGCCTCATTCTTTAACAGGAGGTCAAATAACTGGTCCTCTCACCCCTTTTATTACTCTCCCTCCAATATCTAAATCGAGCAGGTGGACAGCCAAGCTGTTGGGTGGAAAGACCGCTGAAAAAATTATGGTGGGACCAGTCCCGCCAAGATCTCAATCAAACCCTAAGTCTTTTTCTTGGAGATTTTCTTTTGTCGACGGGCTTGGTGGCGGGTCTTCGGTCTTCTTGGATCTGAAGTTTGATTTGATGACAGCAGCCTGCTGTTGCACAATGCCTCAGTGAGCCTCTAGAAGTCTTTGTCCTTGATGTCGAAGGTGAGCAGCTCAGGTGCTTTCAGGGGGACAAACCAGCGCAGTCAGGCCCATTTGCGAGTTGACGACGGCAGCTTGACTTTCGACTTTGAGCCAGTCTCCTTCTGAAGCTTTTCTGTAAAACTTTACAGAAAGTTGTCAGGCTTTTGAATCTTGTAGTTTCTTGGTACCTTTGGGGAAAATAAGTGTCCACTAGCTCAGTCCAAGTGTTCAGAGACTCTGGATTGCCTCTTGGGGGCTAGGACTCAATGTCTCACAATGCACCTGCACAGTCCAGGTAAACTCCAGTTGCTACTGGTCCGCTGGGGTGATCCTCTCTTTGGTCTTGCAGGTGACTTCTTCCAGCTCTGTTGCACCTGTTGCTGACCAGGGAGTCAAATCCTTCCCTTTGACTCAGTCACAGTCCTTTTTCTGGGGAGCATTGAGAGTGCAGCAGGTTCAGTCTTTTTGAATGCAAGCCTTCTGTGGAGCAGTCCAAGGGTCCGGCAAGGCAGTCTTTCTTCTTCCGTTGTTCTAAGCAGTGTTCTGAGGAGCTCCTGCAACTCTCCCATATTTATCCTTATTCCTGGGCTGGCAGGAGGAAGAAGTGCATCCAAACCAATAGGGGTAAAGCTACCTCCCTCTGCTATGAGCACTTCCTGCGAAGTGTGGCATATGTTTTACCCAGAGTGCACTGTTCTTCCAAAAAACAAAATGGAGAAATGTTCTCCTTGATGTAGGTGTCTGTCTAACCCAACCCAGAGGTGTGGCTAACATGTCACTACCCTCCCCTTCCAGCCCTTCTCCTAATCTAATTAGGGGGGATCCCAACTGGCTGGGGGTCAAAGGACCTGGGTCCTTTGACATCTGTTCTCTTGCGTTTAAAGTCCAGCTTATCTATCCAGCCCCCTTCCTTTCCCTGGCTTCTCCAGAAAGCAAATCTCCTCCCACCAAATGGCTGTATTGTTTCAGCCCCAGGCCTCTTCACACCTACTCAGGGAGCAGCTTGACTCAGGCTGAAAAAGGCTGACTAATCAGAAGAGGCTGCTACAGGGCTGCTTTAGGTAACTTCAGGATAGTAAGTTCTAAATTTACTTTCCTGTAACAGGTATAATAAATCCAACCTGGGCAAGTTGTGGGATGTACAGTAACCATTATTTTGATACTTTGAATGATATGTCTAGCTAGCTCCAATGAAAAGTTAGACTCTATTAAGTTCAATAAAGCTTTCCCATGTTAGTGTATAGGGCTAGCAGCACTACGATAGGGAAACACGACTTTGGCTGTTTTTTCTTACCAGGGCATATAAAGCATATTTTATATTGTACCTGCTTTTTATGACAATCCACCCTACCCTTGGGGCACCTAGGGTAGACCTTAGAGGTGATGTATAAGTTATTAGAAGGTAGTTTTGGGCTTTAGAAGTACTTTTAAATCCTAAGTCGAATTTGGACTTTTATTTTAAAACCAGCCTGCAAGACAGGCCTGGCTTTAGAATGACACCAGGCACCACAACAGTGCACTCTTAAGTGCATTAAGTCCAATATGGTCTCTATACCTACATGCCCTGTCATATACGAGGGATTTACAGGTAGGTTGTCTTGGCCAATTAGAATTATAGCGATTACCATATACTTTTAGAGGACAGAGCACTGGCCGTGGCCCTGGTTAGCAGAGCCCAGGGCACTTTCAGAGTCAGTAACCACCAGCATCAGTCAAAAAATGGGGGTGATCAGGACAAAAAGGATGACTTTCCTACACATGTGACATTTAAATACGGCCCAGTAATAGATTTTCATTAGAATAATGTTTGGGAGGAAGTTGTACCTGACGAAGTTTGAAAAAGGTAGGATGGCGCCATATAATTCTTTGCTGCTTTTAGTTTTTAAATTCATTTGCTTTAGAAATGGAACAATTAATATGAAATATAAGAAGCATATGTATCCAATATTTTACTGTCTATGAAAGTCAGAGGCAACAGTGCACTAAACCTGCTGTTTCAGCACTTCTAATGCTGCTATGAAAGCAAAGACCCTCATAAAAATTATTTCGATTATCTTGAAAGTTTATATATGTTGCTGTATTTTCGTGGTCAGCGGAGTGTGTGATTTGCATAAAATGGGCATTAGCAGCAGGTTTTGAAATACTATTAATGCAGATATAGAGTATTGTGTTTTATGGCATGTAATAAATATTGAACTTCCATAATTAGAAATTAGTTTTATAGGTGTATAATAAAACCCTCTTTCGCAGTTAATTTAACCGCACTTTATTATATAAATGACAACATTTGCATGTCAAAAGATTTTTATGTGACTTCACTTGGTGAGGAATAATAAACTAATCACATGCTGCATTAAAAAAAGAAATAGTCTTTGCTAGAAATAAATGAGAAACCAGTAGTAACAAATGTCACACTGATCTCACTAGATTGACATGTTTGATGCACTGTTAGATCTGCATGCTGTAACTAGAATGTATTGCGACAAAACTTATTTTAATCACAGGGGAAAGAAGAATTGTTTTTCACCTCAACTGAGATTAACAATTTAAAACAACATACAATAACGACATACAATTTCAGCAAATTCCATACGTATCCAAAACTGTACATAGTATTCAAACATCTTCAAGAAACACCTAACAAATTAATAAGGGTAAAACAGACATATGGCCTGATTACGACTGTGGAGCTGTGGGAACGGGCCACAATGCTAGCGCCCCACTCCCACACTTCCAAAGTCATGTGCCGCCAACCTGTTAGATTACGAGTCATTTCTTGGTCTGGTGGGCAGGCAGTGCAGCGGTCCTGTGGTTGTGCAGTTAGTTCAAAGGCTCAATTGTGAGCCTTTGACATGCAGTGCCGAAGGAGCATCAAAGCACGGCATGGACTTTGCAGTCCATGCTGTGCAGGAACTGGGGTGCATGCACATGGGGGCACAACATGTGCCCCCCTGCATGTACCCCCAGGCCCTGAGGCAACAGGAGGCAGCTTCCTCACCGCCACAGTTTTCATGGCGGGCTTACCGCCATGAAAGCTGTGGCTGTGAGGATACTCATATGCTTGGCGATGCCGCAGCAGCACCACCAGCATATTGCTGGGCCAAACCGCTGCGCTACAGCAGAGGGATCACAGGTCCCTGGCGATTGCAGTGGTTCTGTGGCGGTGGGACCACCGCACTCGTAATGTGGCGTCGGACCGCCAGTGCGACGGTTCCCGCCACAGCATGTTTCGCGGTCCGATGTACCACCAAACTCGTAATCAGGCCCATAGTCATTCTGTGGAAAAATTATAAAACTTATGACTTGATTTATGTTAGCTAAATTATATGTTAAATATGCAATCAAGAAGCAATTCCGTGGCTTTACCAGTGTTGAGTAGGAGGAAATTACGTGTATTAGATCCTGCTTTCCTTCCCAACATAAAGTACACATGGTGGAGTCCTGCTTTTTATTGACCCATCTACCTGTGCAAGCCTTCAAAGGAGGATACCTTAGTCTCAACTGTAGTATAAATCTTTGCACACTGTGTTTCAAAACTAATGACTAGTAGATTTGGGACTGTTTAAAGCTTATCTTTTCCAGGAAAGACTTGTACATTTTTAGGCTGGTGCAATGCATGCTATCCAAGATATAGCTTAATTTGGGACAGTATTTTGCAGAAATAGTCTTAATTGCCTGCAGATATTCCATCTTACATTCAAATCTTTCTAGCACCAGTGGAAGGTTTATCATAAAGATGTAATACTTTTTTGGTATTACCAAGGTTTCCAGTTTTAGAAGCTCTCTCTTAGAGCACCACTGACGGAATGAATTATACTCTATGCCCAGCAAATTATCTTAGTAAAGGTTTGGGTGTAAGTACTGGCTAAATTCAACTCCAACCTCAAAGCCTGCACTGGAACATCCGAGCTAACCATACAAAATGTCCGGAGAATTTTACCCTATTAAAAATTCATAAACAACCATTCATTAATGGAAGTATATTCTACAGCATAAGATGGGGTAGGAGGAAATTTTGTTTTGTACATAATCAGTAAAGGCTTTAAAAGGTCTCTTTTCTATAAAGTTATAAAAAAGGCACCAGCATGGTCTAGGGCTTTATACCCTAATTGTGAGACATTGTGACTATTTATAAGATCTTGACCAATTGGGGGCAAAAATAACCACATCATCAGCATAAATCAGTTTGTGGAATGTTTCGGAGGAAAATTTAGGTGGGTGATTTCGTGCCTGAAGAAAATGGACTGGTAGGTCATAAAAGAACACTGAAAACAATAGTGGCACCAGTATCCATCCCTGTTTCAACCCATTTGTTGTTTCTGTTTTTTTGGTATTAGGCCTTTAATTCCACCCCTTAATATTCTGCACCAAGTAGATGTATGTAGTGCAATTATTAATCTTAATAAGCTCGATGGAATACCTAATTTTGTAAGAATCAAAAAATGTTTTGCATGAGGAACTGAATTACCAAAATACAATTTGGCCATAGAATCTTTCCAAGCATTTGGTGGTATAGGAACAGTAACCAGAATTGTTTTTTTAGTCACAGTGCCATGCCACAGGTTTCCAAAATTTCTTTGAGTTTATGTTTAGGGCCACCTGGTGGAGATTATGCCAGTTTTGATTAAATACTATCCATTTGTCCACTAGCCAATATCTTTTCCTTTTCTTCCTTAGCATCTGTATTTCTTTATTTCTATTAGAACAAAACTCCATAAAGATAAATTAAAAATGAATTGAATTGAAGTACTTCAATAAATATTCAATTGTATTGCTGTCC
This sequence comes from Calotriton arnoldi, assembly GCA_963921515.1. Lineage (NCBI taxonomy): Eukaryota > Metazoa > Chordata > Amphibia > Caudata > Salamandridae > Calotriton > Calotriton arnoldi. The sequence continues at coordinate 1,307,677 of CAWUFW010000601.1, forward strand.
CAGGGGTACATAAACATTAAACAATGAAAGATTTTTTCCGTAGAACATTCGCTGGTTGACAGGCTTAATTTCATACATTGAATAATTTTGTTGGGAGATGGAAGAACCTCAAAGTCCCAATTATATTCTACAGATTATGGTATTCCTAGCCCACCTTGTGCATGACCCTTAGTTGAGCCCTGCGCCATACTATCTGTCACTTAGTGAGTGTTGGACCTGGCCCTTTTTGCAGGGTTATCCCAAAATCTTTTGCCTTCCTCCTGTATTTTATCTGACCCTTTCTTGTTGGTTTTATGAATCTGGGCACTTTGCCGCTGCTGATCAGTACTAAAGTACATGTGTTATTTCCTGTAAACTTGGTAAGATTGGTCTACACCCTCTTGGCATATTTAATTTACCTGTAAGTCCCTTGTACAGTGGTATCCTATATACCCAGGGCCCGTAAATTAAATGCTACTAGTGGGACTGCAGCGCTGCTTGAGCCACCCACAAAAGTAGTCTTTCAAACCTGTCTCAGGCCTCTGCCACTGCAGGGCCTGCGTGCGCAGTTTACTGTCACAGTGACTTGCCATTTAAAGTGTTTACCAAGCCTGAAACTCCCCTTTTACTGCAAATAGGTCACCCCCTAAGGTAGGCCCTAGGTAGCCCTATGGACAGGGTGCTGTGTAGGTAAAAGGTAGGACTTGTGCCTTTGTTGTATGGCATGTCCTGATAGTGACAAGCAGCCTATTTGGTTTCTCACTGCTGTGAGGCTGCTCCTCTCATAGGTTTGCATTGGGAATTCCCTGATATGTTTTTCAGTGGTAATTTCCAATCCGGAAGGAGTAGCATAGCCATGTTTGGTATGTTTGGAATAGTGGTCATAAATCATGTTTATTGGTGTAAGCAGATTTTTCACTACTATTTTAGAAATGTCACTTTTGGAAGTGGTCATTTCTGTGGGCTTATGTCTCCATTTGCTTTGCAGCCCAACTCCAATCAACATCTGGTTAAGACTGACAGGGGCCTGTTTTGTGCATTCACTCTAGACAGCCACAAAGGGAGCTGAGGTGTGCCCCGCATATCCTGATGGGTCTTCCTGGGCTAGAGTGGTGGAAGGAGTTGTCACCTGCACCTGAATAGGGCTGGGCTTGCCTTTCACAATGCTGTCTCTAGCCTTCTGTAGTGTGTCTGGAGCCAGGGCTGGGGATTGAATGGGGGTGTTGTGCATTTCTAAAGTTGTTTTGAAGTTACCTCTAGATCAAAGACATTTTGAGTATAAGTAAAGGGGCTCTGACCCCATGATTTTAGATACTTCATTTCAAGTCCCCTGTTTAATTCACGCCCTCTCTACTACCTCAAGGAAGTTCTTCCACTATAGGAAATGCTGTACCCCAAGCCTATAGAAGTGCCTTCCCAGTGTGTTATGAGTGACTGCCACTTACTTCAGTATTATACCTCTACTTGTATTTTGTACCCCATGTATCATGCACACCTGTCACTTTTTCCTCTTGGAACGTATACCTCTTTTTGTATCTGGTTTGTTTGTTATCTGCACAATTGTCACTTTTTCCTCATGCAATGTAACGCTTGCTTTTGTATTATGCTCACTGGTATCCTTCTCCTCATGTAATGTTACTGTTCCTATTGTGAAGTGCTCTGACACCCTCGGGTAAAGTCCGCGCTATATAAAAACGCATAAATAAATAAATAAATAAAATAAATAAACTTGTAACCACACGCTGCTGGCTCTACAGACTGCACCTTGGCAGAAGGAACTGTTATGCTGCCAAGAAGAACAGCCATTGAACTCCCTTGTGTGTTGTGCTGACCTGTGGCCTGCTGGGCTTCAAAAAGGACTCTGTGTGCTAGCCTGCTGCTTCTTCTCCTGCCTGGTGCCCCAAGTGATCTCCCAGGGCTTGGTGGCCTGCCCTGTGTTTGTGAAAACTCAGCGTGTGAAGAGCACTTTCCTTTAAATTTCTTAGCTCCTGGTGAGCGCCTTATGCTTTATTGATCTTTCCCTGAAGTGAAGCATGTGATGAGAGCTGTCCTGGCAGTTACGTGGTGATCAGGATCTATACAGATCTAGGGATCCGATCTCAGGTCAGCACTTTTCCCTTGCCCTGTGCTGCCTCCAACCCTGATCCAGGCTACTCAGGGGAAACATGCTGCAGGATTAAGGAGTGCCGCCATAGGAGAACAAGCTACCGAAGTGCCTCAGCCTGTCTTGCCCTGAAGAGAAGGTGGAGGAGCTCCACTGTTGTCTTGCTGAGGGCGGGCCGGTGATGGAGGCCACGCCCCCTCTCCACTGCTGGGTGAATGACTGCCTCGGGGAGAGAAGCTGCCACCTACAAGAGAGCTGAAAGAGAATATGGCGCTTCTCTCAGCTGTTCATTGGCTTCCTGTGTTTGGCCTTTCTTTCTGGCCTGAGCTGCCCCCGCTGAGGGAGGCCCGCTGGCCTTGTGGTGCTACCTGGAGGCATACGGGGGCCAGAAGCAAGTGAGCGACTCTGCAAACAGGGACTGAGTTGTCCAAGATTATTGGCAGCTGCCCCTCACACTTGCGGGCAGCTGCAGGTGAAATTTGATCACAGGGACCAACCGAGGACTCCCCGCTTGGTCAGCATTGCGCAGGCAGCTGCTTTTGGAGCACTCCTAATGCGAGAACCGAGCGAGGTTTCCCCGCCGACATGGGAGGTGTGTTTGCCCCCGTGCCTGCACATACCTTTGGGGGCATTTTTGGTTGTTGATGGCCTTATGGGGCATTTTGTTAGCCTCAACTCGCCAAACAGGAAATAACCCTCAATGGAGGTCCCAGGCGACATTCCTATCTGCATCAATTACTGTAGTGCACTTTGTAGGTGTGCAGGCATCCCTGTGCCCGGGCAATGAGTACCATATAGCGTGTAAGGGAAGCGCAAGTGAGTTATATCTATGTGATGACTACACGGTTAGGGTGATGTTTGGAGGCTTAAGGGTTATGCCTCCACCTAAAGGCTGCATTGTATGCCCTGATGTAATAATGCATAGTGTTGTGATGTTTTGCATTCTCAGGCATGTACAGTAATGATGTTTTAATAACATGTACAACCTATGAGTATTTACTTTATTGCACTAACTGTGATGTTATGACAACTGCCTAGTTGGCAAAGTGATTTATGATTTATGTGATTGTGTTCTATGTGTTATATAAAATATACGAGATATTTTTATAATCCTGTGTGGAGTCTCTTTTGTTGTGTCACTCGTGTGTGTGTTGCACAGACGCTTTATACATTGCCTCAGGGATAAGCCAGGCTCCTCTGCCAACCTACCAAGGGGGTAAGCAGAGTTCATCTTCGGTGTGTAACTCCCTTACCCTGACTAGAGTGGTGGGTTCTGTCAGGCTGAGGTTAATACCCTAGCCAACCAGAAACACCATTTCTAACAGTGCATTTCAGGTGAAAATTGTTTTACGAACTATGTCTCTTTTGAACTTATGAACGATTCTCTTAGGTTCACCAAATATTAACCCCTCCCATGCTCATGACGGAATGGTTCCGTTATGAGCACAAGTTCAAGTGTGCTCATGACGGAACCATGAGCGCACTTTCAAAAAATCCCTCTGCTGTAAACAGCAGAGGGATTTCCCTTCTTTTTGGTTAGGGCTTTCATTGCAATGACGATTGCGAGCATGGTGCGCTGTTGCCATTACAATGAAAACGAAACTGAAACTTAGTTTCAGTTTCACAGTTTCGGTGCTGGTGGGGCTATCTCAGTCCCCCAAGCACCGAAAAACATGGGAGAGGTATAGTTGGAAAGGGGAGAATCTCCCCCACCCTACCCCCCAAAGAAGCAATAGGCCTTTCTGCCCCCCCTAGGAGGAAGATGGGGCAATAGCCCCTGATCTGCCTCCGGGGGTGGCAGAAAGCCCACTAGGCCCCAGGGATTTTTTTTGTATATACGTAGGGGTGGGAGATGCCAAGAACGGGCATGCCAATGCCCCCAACCGAAAACATTTTTTTTGCAGTCTTTCTGCCCCCTGGGATGCAGATGGGGCAATAGCCCCTTATCTGCCCCCCCGGGGGGCATAAAGTCCACTAGGCACCAGGGATTTGTTTTCTCCAAAGTTCGGGGTGGGGGCTGCCCAGAATAGGCATGCCAATGCCTCCACCCCCCCCAAAAAAATGCCACAGTCTTTCTGCCCCCCCAGGAGGCAGATGTGGGCTGTAGCCCCTGACTTGCCCCCCGGGGGGCAGAAAGCCCACAAGGCGCCAGGGATTTTTTTTTATTTACTTAGGGGTGGGGGCTGCCCAGAATTGTCATGCCAATGCCCCCACCCTCAAAAAATGACCACAGTCTTTCTGCCCCCCCCCGGAGGCAGATGGGGGCAATAGCCCCTTATCTGCCCCCTTCGGTGGGCAGATTCTCACTAGGCACCAGGGGTATACTTTTTTCAAAATTTAGGGGTGGGGCTGCCCAGAATGGGTATGCCAATTCCCCCACCCCCCCAAAAAAAATATGCCACAGTCTTTCTGCCCCCCCCCAGGAGGCAGATGGGGCAGTAGCCCCTGATCTGCCCCCCGGGGGGGCAGAAAGCTCACTAGGCTCCCGCGATTATGCTGGCTTTTTTATAGGTAGGGGTGGGGGCTGCCAAGAATGGGCATCCCAATGTTCCCACCCACCCAAAAAAATAGCCACAGTCTTTCTGGTGTTGTCATATGCGGACGACACCCAAATTATTGTCTCTATCACCAACAACCTGCAGGTAGTTGCCGAAAAATTCAATGCTTGCATGTTGAACATTATTTGCTGGATGAAGAGCAACTCTTTAAAGATCAACACTGATAAGACTGAGGTACTGATTTTCGGACCTCAGAAGTCCATCTGGTCTAAGGCATGGTGGCCTACAGAATGTGGACGTCTTCCTGACCCTGTAAAAATGGCCCAAAATTTAGGGGTCATTTTCGACGAGAATCTGTCTTTTGATTCCCAGGTCAATCGTACTGTGAGTACAAGTTTTAATATTCTGAAAATCCTCAGAAAATCCCTTCCACTCATCCCACCAGAACTTCATCAGTCCACTATTATCGCCCTGATTACTTCCCGGCTAGATTATTGTAATGCCCTCTACCCTAACCCGTTTGCTGCTTCGAACGTTCCGCGCCAGTGCGGAACGTTCTATTAAACGGGTGGGGCCGCGTCGGCCAACGGACGTGCGCAGCACTACCGAGGTAGTGCTCGCGATGGCCGTTGGCCGACAGCAGCAGCAAACGGGTTAATATTACCGCTGCATCGCTGAACAAACTTCAGCTGGTTCAAAATACAGCTGCAAGACTGATCTTAAACATCCCTAAATATCAATCTGCTCGAAAAGGTATTCGGTCTTTACATTGGCTCCCTTTAAAAGAACGCATCTCATTCAAGACCCTTACTACAGTTTATAAGGTAGTAGATTGCAAGGGTCCTTCCCAACTCAAATCTTTGTTCCACCGATATATCCCCGGGAGGACCTTGAGATCATCCACTCAGCTTAAACTCGCAAAACCTAGATTTAGAAGATCCAGATGGGGAGGTCGTGCTTTTTCGGTGGCCGCTGCCAAGCTTTGGAATCTTCTCCTTTCTGCCATCGTCAATGCTAGTTCCCTCTCTATCTTTAGAAAACTCCTAAAAACTTGTTTTTTTCCCGTTTAACTGGTGGCAGTGTTCCCTCCTCCTTTCTGCGTCTGCTTAGCGCCTTGACACCTACGGGTATAGTGCACTCTATAAATGCTATCTTATCTTTCTGCCCCCCTTGGGGGCATATCGGGGCAATAGCCCCCAATTTCCCCCCTCCCCAGGGCGGCAGAAAGCCCACTAGGCACAGATTTTTTTTCGGAATGTGCCTACCTGTGGATTTTGGGTCCTAGCGCACCCAAGGAAACCTAGCAAACCTATACATTTTTGAAAACTAGACACCCAGGGGAATCCAGGATGTGGTGACTTGTGTGGCTCTCACTCGGTTCTGTTACCCAGAATCCCTTGCAAACCTCAAACTTTGTAAAAAAAAACTAATTTTCCTCACATTTCTGTAATGGAAAGTTCTAGAATCTATGCAGATCCACAAACTTCCACCCACCCCGCATTCCCCAAAGTATTCCGATAAAAATGATACCTCACTTGTGTGGGTAGGCCTAGTGCCCGTGACAGGAAACGAACCAAACCGCAACGTGGACACACCACATTTTTACAGTGAATACTGACCCTTTCTTGGCAAAGTGCCTAGCTGTAGATTTTGAACCCTAGCTCTGCCAGCATCTAGGGAAACCTAGCAAATGTCCTACCCCACAGCGTTCCCCTCAGTCTCCCAAGTAAAATGATATCTCACTTGTGTGGGTGTCCAATGCAGAATTGTCTAAAAACGTATTTTAAAAAAAATTTTGCGCTTAGAATTCTCGGTGCTATACCCTTAATCCCTATGTTTTGGGCTCTTCCCAGCCACAGACCCTTGCCCCATCCACACAAGTGAGGTATCATTTTACTCAGGAGACTGAGGGGAACGCTGTGGGGTAGGACATTTGTGCCGGCATGGTGATTCCACACATAAATATGTGGAAAATGTTGTTTTTTCAGCAAAATTTGAGGTTTGCTGGGGATTCTGGGTAGGATAACGTTGGGGATCCACGCAAGCCATACCTCGCTGGACTCCCCCGGGTGTCTAGTTTTCAGAAATGTGTGGGTTTGGTAGTTTCCCAAGATGGCCGCCGAGCCCGGGGCCAAAAACCCAGATGACCCTCCTGCAAATCTAGGTTGTTTTGTGATACGTAATTTTGATGTCTCCTCAATATGTTTTGGGCCCTTGCCTGTCGCGGGTACTTGACCCACCCACGCGAGTGAGGTACCATTTTTATTGGGAGACATGGGGAAATGCTGGGTGATAGGAAATTTGTGGATCCATGCAGATTCCAGAACTTCCCTACACAGAAATTTGAGAAAAATGTGATTTTTTTCAGCTAAATTTGAGGTTTGCAGGGGATTCTGGGTACAAAAACTTTGGGGGGTCCACGCAAGCGATACCTCGCTGGACTCCCACGGGTATCTAGTTTTCAGAGATGGGTGGGTTTGGTAGGTTTCTCAAGATGGCCGCTGATCCCGGGGCCAAAAACCCAGGTCACCCCCCTTGCAAAACCAGGTTGTTTTGTGATAGGTAATTTTGATGTCTCCTCAATACGTTTTGGGCCTTTGCCTGTCGCGGGTACTTGACCCACCCAAGCGAGTGAAGTACCATTTTTCTCAGAAGACTTTGGGGAATGCAGGGTAGGTGGAATTTTGTGGATCCACGCCGATTCCAGGACTTTCCACCACAGAAATGTGAGGAAAATGTGTTTTTTTACAAAGTTTGAGGTTTGCAAGGGATTCTGGGTAACAGAACCTGGTGAGAGGCAGACAAGTCACCCCATCCTGGATTCTCCTGGGTGTCTAGTTTTAAAAAATGTATAGGTTTGCTAGGTTTCCCTAAGTGCCGGCAGAGCTTGGGTTCAAAATCTACAGCTGGGCACTTTGCAAAAAAAGGGTCAGTTTTCACTGTAAAAATGAAGTGTGTCCACGTGCATTTTGAGCCCTTTCCTGTTGCGGCACTAGGCCTACCCACACAAGTGAGGTACCATTTGTATCGGGAGACTTAGTGTAACACAGAATTGTAGAGCAGCTGTTATTACCTATTGACTTTCGATGCATTTCTGCCTTACAAATGAAAGACAGTGTGTAAAAAAGAAGTCACTTTGAAAAATGTCCTATAATTCTCATGCTAGCATGGGTACTCACAATTTCGGAAATGTGCAAATAGCTACTGTTTCTAAACTCTATATTTTGTTCCAATTTCATAAATACATAGGTGTCTTTCATCCCGATTTTTCACTATATATATTTTTCCAAATTAATTTCTATATACCCGGTACATAATAAAAAACGATTGCAAGACTTTGCTCAGTTATTGGCTCTGGGTACGTCGGGTTCTTGGTGAACCTACAAGTCCTATATATCCCGACAACCAGAAACATCCAGCGGATGTAACGGTATATTGCTTTCAAACATCTGTCATAATTAGAAGAAGTTACAGGTGAAAACGTTGGCACAAATGGCTGTTTTTTTCAACTCATTTTCAATTTTTCCTATTTTCAACTATTAGCTTCTATAAAGAAACCTTGAAGGATCTACACAAATGACCCCTTGCTGAATTCAGAATTTTGTCTACCTTTCTAAAATGTATAGCTTTCCAGGATCCATTATTGCTTTCATACCCATTTCTACCATTAACTGGAAGAAGGTTGAAAGCACAAAAAATAGCAAAAATAGGCTAAGTCCCAGTAAAATGCCAAAACTGTGTAAAAAATGTTGGTTTCCTGACAAAAGTCTGTCAGTCCCTGAAAGCTGGGAAAATTGTGATTTCAGCCCTCCAAACCCTTTGTTGATACCATTTGCAGGGAAAAAACCAGACGCTTTCATTTGCAGCACTTTTTTCCCATTTTTCCCCCCAAAAAACTAAATTTAGCTGTATTTTGGCTAATTTCTGGGTTCCCTCGAGGGGAATCCACAAACCCTGGGTACCTTTAGAATCCCCATGATGTTGGAAGAAATGGACGCAAATTTGGCGTGGATACCTTATGTGGTCAAAAGGTTACAGGGGCCTAAGCGCAAACTACCCCAAATAGCCAAAAAAAGGCTTAGCACGGGGGGGAGGGGGAGGCCTAGCAGCGAAGGAGTTAGATTTTTCGTTCCTGAAGGCCAGCAAGATTGCATGACAGTAAATGAAATTTTTTGTTAAAAAAGGTGTCTTGGAGATCTTATTTATTTTATTATCATTTAACTTTCCTGAAAGCCAGGACTAAAATCTCTCATTTTCTGAGGTTTTTTAGGAAGCAACGGGTTACCATTAGAATGAATTATGTAAGACAGGTTTGCAAAGCCAATAGTATTTATTCCCCCTCCAGAATTGTTAATAGGGGCAGTGTTATTTATTATGGGAGAGTATGTGAATTCTGGATCCACAAATATAGACTCAGATTGTTGAACTGAATATGAATCGAACCCACATTTATGTAGAAAAGGCGTTCTTGTAAAATTATGGTTAGAATCAAACTGGTAGAAACAACGTGGACGAACCCACCAAAAATGTTACCACTTCAGGTGACTCAATATTCGGTAGCAGAGTACAGACATCCAGTGGATGTATAAGAAGACCCCTCACCCACCAACCTAGTTGGTGGCATGCTTCATCATTGGGGTCCCAGCTGGGCTGCCAAATGCAACCCAGCTGTGCTACAACGCCTGATTACAGCAGAGAGGGTTTTGATGAGTGAAGAGAGTGCTCTGTGAGTTGGGTAGTCAGCGAGAGGTGAAAAATAAAAATGTCTCTAAGAAATATAAAAATGTCTCTAAGAAATAACCCTGTGAAAAACTTTATTAAAAGGGTCTTAGGACATGATTAAAAATGCAGACGGGATATAGTGAAGTTAAAATTGTACTTCGATATCCGTTAGGTGCAGGTCAACATATTTCAGCCTCTTACGTTAATCGTAAGGCTTTTATCAGGAACATAGTGTGAATAGTGAGGTGGCTAAAAAAAGTGGAAGCAGCCACGTGAGTGTAGAGTCAGCACACACACTAAGGTGTGCTGTGAGTGTGGTGGGCGCACCCTACTTACGGACCCAGTTAGGTTGTAATTTCAACCCCGATTAAAAAGGTCTGACGGCTCCTACCAGGGGGAACCTCCTGTAGTCACACATTTGTCAAGGATGGATTCCCACCATTCAAACCTGTTGTAAGCTGGCCAGGATCCCGCCGGTGGGACCAAAATCTGACTCTCACCGTTGATAAGTTATGTTAATTTGGGAAGGATATCGACTTTAGTACAGCAGAGGATAAGGTTTAAAGCAGCGGATGCTTCTCTAATAAACAATTGATCTTTTGCCTATTTAAGGGACTATGTTCAACAGGAAAAAGATCCATAATTTCAGCAATCTGCAAACAAAAATTGATATGAGTAAGAGTTTTATGGAACTAGATGGATCATGAAACATATATTTTTATATTTTCAATGGTCTTTCCGTTTTTCTACAGTTAGAGGGTGTTGTCTCTCAAACTCTGGAGCTAGAGCATTTAACCCTTCTTTTGATGCTGCTAAGTTCAGTGGGGAAGATTTACAAGAACTGGTGCATCACTGCATATTAGCAGAGATGCGGCAGTTAATTTGCGACACGTAAAATAACCCTTGCGCCACCATGGATGCGTCGCATTTACAATGCGGCGCACCGTGGCGCAAGGATAGACAGATGTGTGATGCATCTTTTGGCGTAAGGGCAGCGCATTGCTGGAGTCGTGTCGCAAGCACGACGCAACTCCAGCAATGGTCAGGAATGCCTATTACTATCATGCTGCGTCACTCAGGTTTTGACGCAGTGGCGTCGTAGAAGTGACTCAGTGAAATCTTGTAGATTTCACTAAACTTTTACGAGGCTTTCTTGCATTGGAACGCCCACCCTACAAACATTATACCTGACGCAGGTATAATGTAGCGCAGGGCTTTACAACGTGACGCATCTCCCTAGATGCGTCACGTTGTAAATATGTCGCAACGTGTCGCATTGTTTACGACGCCGCTGCGTCACAGAAGTGACGCAACGGCGGCGTAAAGTTGTCGCAAGGGGCTTGTAAATCTGCCCCAGGGTTTCTAAATCATTGGCCTGTTAGGCTATCCAGAGTTTAAGATGATTGAGACAAGGATATTAGCATTATCTCATATCAGTACTCTTTATATTCTCATTGGAATCTATGGCTAAATAATTCAGAATTGAATCTTAAACGCTTTGGCCGTTTTTTTGTAATTATTCTAATTTTACCTTTTGCTTTTCCCTTCTTCTTTTTTCCCTTGATGTTGCGCATTTGTTACCACTGTTGGAAACTCTTTTTAAGGACCAAATTTCCGATCTTTTAATTCCTTTCTACTCTGAGCATTAAATATCGGAAAACAAGGCACTGATCTAACTGAAGCTACACTGGGTACCAGATTCAGAGATGTACCATTTTTAGAGACTGTCTTAAAAGTGAGTAGGCTTCCTCTTTAAACATAGCCTTTTGTGTTTTAGTTGCCCATTTGCCTTTATTCCCACTTTGAGTTGTCTTAGGTGTTATAATCATCTCAGTTCTCTTTGGGCTATTAGATTCTTCATGTTCAAACATTTCTTCTTTACTTCTATTCGTAATGTGGTCCTCTGCTGTACGTGGATGGATATTTTGGTTTGCATGAGATTGTAATATGATTGTTAGAATTTCAAGACTGTGTTCAAAGTTAGAGGTTGTCTTTTCTATAAGTGATAGAACTTTTTCCAGGCATCACTGTAGCACTACCAAGTCCTCAGATAGTTTAATATAATCATCCTGGGGATGAAAGACACGTTTAATGGAAAATCTGATGTATTTTAAAGATCTTATGTGCACATGAGGTCTTAAGTCGACGTACTGTTAACAGGATGTAATGCCTATTTTGCCGCTTTTGTTTCTGTTTTGTTTAAGGGAAGGGGCAAGGAGCCTATATTAATATCTGGTGGAGTATAGTCAAGAAATGATTTAGCAGGAGACCTTCCTTCTTGTGATTTTCCTACAGTAGATGAATTAATACTATTTATTGGAAGTGATGTTTCTTCATGTTTTTTATTCAAACTGTTCTTTCCTTCTGATAAGCTTTTCTGCACACATGGATTTTCTCGCCCTGAATTCTTATCTACATTTACAGGTAACTGCTCTTGAAAGGCCACTGAGCAATTTAATGTCAGAAAAAATATTGGAATAGGAAACAAACATTCTAATGAACCAACATGCACAGATTGTAACCCCTGTCCTTTTACCATTCGCGCAGATGGTTGTCTTTTCAGCTGAATTCCCCGATTCCTTAGATTTGTCATTGTTATAACCTCCAAGATAAATGTTAATTATCAGGTGAAACTTGCACTCAAAATTGTCTTTTTTCCATCCTTTTCTCCTATTGTGCCTTTAAAACTGCTCTCTATGGTGAAATAGCTTGCTGGAAAAGGTGCAGTTCAGAAATATTGCACAGTTGATTTTCGAGAATGATTCACAGCATTAAAATATGTTGATAAAGTGGAAAATACTCCAAATGGGAAAAAGCCACAAAAAATAAAAGCGAGTCATTCTCATACACCATGGAACGCAAGTATTGGCAAAAACTAACCACAATACAGTGCATTGTTTTACAAGCCTCCCCATGGAATTACCTTCTGAACCACTTCCTCCAACCACAGGTTGAAGATGACAGAGGGGGCGTAGATTATCAGTCGTACTACTGTCAAAAGAAAGAGACTAGTGCCACCTGATTCCCAATCTTTTTAGTCAATGCAGGAATTGCTGGAACACAATTAGAAAGATACAGCCTTCACTCACCCTCAGGCCTTCAAACCCTCCAAGGCACCCACCACTAGACTGCAGGCAGGCGCAGGTGATAGTGAATGCCCAATGAGCCGCCCTGTTGCCTGCTGCCTTCTCCGGCTCTACAAGGAAGAGCACAGTGGCAACATGGCCCCCACTTCCCCCGCACCAGATACTGCAGGTGAAAACAAAAACCGACCATGGAGCTCCTGTTCAAGCTCAGCTGCAATTAAAACAAGCATTTGCAATGTAATAGGTCTCGCATTCACGCGAGTTTGAGCTATTGACATTGTAAATGACAATGCCTTTTATTTATGTTTTGGGTTTTAAATAATAAATAAAAGGCATTGTCATTTACAATACTAATAGCTTAAACTCTCGCAAATGCAAGACCTATTGCATTGCAATAAAGGGCCTTCTCGGCTGCTTGTTAAATTGTAAATATCAGAGGAAGATACCGGCCTGTGACGTCTTCAAAGTAGTGATAAATAGTGCAGTAAAGAAGATGTGTAAGTGTTGTAAATTACGCTGACACAAAGTGTGAAGTGAGAGTTACATATGATCCGAGCTATAAACACTACCAAAGTGCTCCAACACCTTTCGCTATGTGATTACACTGTTGCGGCTCAGGAGGAAGAACGGGGGGGACTATTCCCTGCCCTCTCCGTGATTTGAGTGTGCAGTGTGGCATTGTGTAATGTCATTGCTATCTTTGGCCTAATAAAAAACACTCCAGCTGTAGTAGGGCCCTGGCTTCACCTCCTGGTGCAAGGCGGACTGTGCTTTATGGCAGGCATGGAAGGAGGGAGGGATGGTCTCGGCTGCAGCTCCGCCCTTGTACAGTGCCCCTGCTATTACTAGTGAGCGAGAGGCGCTGAGGTGGTGGTATTGGTATTGGTGGTAGTGGTATTGGTGGTATTGGTGGTGGTGGTGGTAGTGGTATTGGTGGTGGTGCTACTGGTATTGGTGGTGGTATTGGAGGTTGTGGTATTGGTGGTGGTATTGGTGGTGATGGTGGTGGTGGTGGTATTGGTGGTGGTGGTATTGGTGTGATTGGTGGTGGTGGTGGTATTGGCGGTATTGGTGGTATTGGTGGTGGTGGTATTGGTGGTATTGGTGGTGGTGGTGGTATTGGTATTGGTGGTATTGGTATCGGTGGTGGTATTGGTGGTGGTGGTGGCATTGGTATTGGTGGCATTGGTGGTGGTGATATTGGTGGTGGTATTGGTGGTGGTGGTGGTATTGGTGGTGGTGGTATTTGTGGTGATATTGGTGGTGGTATTGGTGGTGGTGGTAATGGTGGCGGTATTGGTGGTATTGGTGGTGGTGGTATTGGTGGTGGTATTGGTATTGATGGTGGTATTGGTGGTGGTGGTATTGGTGGTGGTATTGGTATTGGTGGTGGTGGTATTGGTGGTGGTGGTATTGGTGGTGGTGGTATTGGTGGTGGTGGAAGTGGTGGTATTGGTGGGGGTGGTATTGGTGGTGGTGGTATTGGTGGTGGTATTGGTGGTGGTGATATTGGTGGTGATGGTGGTATTGGTGGTAGTGGTAGTATTGGTGGTGGTGGTGGTATTAGTGGTGGTATTGGTGGTGGTGTTGGTGGTGGTATTGGTGGTGGTATTGGTATTGGTGGTGGTACTGGTATTTGTATTTGTGTGGTGGTATTGGTGGTGGTGGTAGTGGTATTGGTGGTAGTATTGGTGGTATTGATGGTGGTATTGGTGGTGATAGTGGTATTGGCGGTGGTGGTATTGGTGGTGATATTGGTGGTGGTGGTATTACTGGTATTGATGGATGTATTGGTGGTGGTAGTGGTGGTGGTGGTATTTGTGGTATTCGTGGTGGTATTGGTATTGGTGGTAGTGGTGGTATTGGTATTGGTGGTGGTATTGGTATTGGTGGTGGTGGTACTTGTGGTGGTGGTATTGGTGGTGATGGTATTGGTGGTGGTGGTTTTGGTCTTGGTGGTATTGGTGATGGTATTGGTGGTGGTGGTGGTGGTGGTGGTGGTGGTATTGTTGGTGGAGGTGGTACTGGTGGTATTGGTGATGGTATTGGTGGTATTGGTGGTGGTGGTATTGGTGGTGGTATTGGTGGTGGTATTGATGGTGGTATTGGTATTGGCGGTGGTGGTATTTGTGGTGATATTGGTATTGGTGGTGGTATTGGTGGTGGTGGTAGGGTTGGCATTGGTGGTGGTGGTAGTGGTGGTATTAGTGGTGGTGATATTGGTGGTGGTATTGGTGGTGGTGATATTGGTGGTGGTGGTATTGGTGGTGGTATAGGTGGTGGTGGTGGTATTGGTGGTGGTATTGGTATTGGTGGTGGTGGTATTTTGTTGATGGTGGTATTGGTGGTATTGGTATTGGC